>JAYESD010000001.1:141581489-142181489 GCA_036927565.1 Tuctoria greenei | reverse complement strand
CCGAGGTATGCGCCACTCTCTCCCCTCTTGCGTTTAGTGTATAGCACGCATAGGATTAGGTGACGTTTGGCTGTTTTGGCCAAACGCCGGTGAGGTCGCCACCGCGGGCATCATGCGTTGCCGCCTGCATGCGTCCGGCGTCGCCGGGGGCGACGTGGCCGCATCTTGGCCTTCGGTTCAAACCGAACGACCGAGATTAGATATCCATAACGGTTTGACCGCTTTAAATCTTGTGCGTCCATTTCAAAATCTACGGCCCGCATTCAATTCCCTTTTTCCCGTCGACGGTTTTGCGCCCAGGCCCCTGGAATCTTGCGGGCTACCCCTTGGATTCCTCGGGAATTCAAATCTAACCCCTAGATTATGCAAACTAGCCCGTGGATTCTCTGGAATTGGATTTAATCACTTAATTAAGCAATCTAGCCTCTGGAAATTTGTAGAATTATTGATTTAGCCCCTGTACAGTGTAGGAAAGTTACCAACCAGCCCCTGAACTTTTATTTAATTGCTGAATATTGTTTATAGGAGTATTTAATGTGTATAAAATAGATAAAAATGGTAAATAAATGTAAAACAGTAGGAAAATTTGTATAGAATATTTTTATGCTGTAATTAATTTGTAGAGTGCAAATAAATATATTTTGACCATGAAAAATTTATTAAAAATGTTTAAAATACATTTTAGCCATAGAAAATTAAATAAAATCTTTTTAGGACATAAATAAATCCTAAAAATGTAAGATAAATATAAAATGCATATTTTGGCTATGTAAAATAATAAATGCTTCATAGGGATGCATTAGTATAGAATTTTATGCTTATGTGTATGTTGTGATGCCATGTATTGTGTGCTCTTTACTTATTAGCTTTTATTTCTCTTTGCCATGCTTGGGCAATATATTTAGAGTCGTACTACGACCCCAACTTTAATCTCCAAGACCAAGACTTCACCAACAATCAAGTCTTCGAAGAAGGAAAGTTCCCTTGACCATCTTGTACCAATTTTAGGATTCTAGTTAGATGCATGCTAAATAAAATGATGTCCTATTTCATGTTACATGTCTTGTTCCATATAATTCCTTGTCACCTGATTTGGGTTGGGAAGTAGATAGGTTTTAATTATGCTTAGCCATGCTTAGACATTGGGAATGGGATTTCATACAAATGTGACATGTTATACTTTATGATTACTTTAATCATGATGGATACACAATAGTAGTGGATAGGAATCTGGTGGTTGGATAGTTTTGGCATGGTGCAGTTTGCACGAGACCCGGGATTGGGTTTGGCACCACCGAATTCTAAGGATCGGTTTATGGAGGAAGCCACTAAGCTTTATAGTACCACCACGAGACTGAGATGGGGCAGCTTGGTCAATTAATTAGGTTTCTCGCGATGAAATGCTACTAGTTGGATGGTGCGGGGAATGATGCAGGGGTACTGCTCTGGGAACCGCAAGGCTCAAGAGGGGGCTTTGAGGCAGAGGGTTTCTCCGGAAATGCCTCAGTGGTGGAAACCTTAGAGGGATAGCACTAGTTGGGAGTACCTTTGTAAAGACCATGTAGTGATCTCCTGGCCACACACCTACGAAAGTGTGAAATGTGGTTGATCACCACGGGCTACATGGAGGTTTACTCAGTCCACCTAGCAACAGGGGATGGAATCACTGCTTGTGGGTAATGGGTACACTCTCTGCAGAGATTTGGTAAAACTGTCATGACAGCCGTGCTCACGAACAAGAGCGGCTTGGGGCCAGTTCATAATTAGTTTATGGTTGGGAAATAGTGGTTATTTATGATTCAAGTTACATTCATCATCTTTAATTATGTGTTGAATTATTCCTTGAATTAAGATATTGCTAATTGAAAGCTAAGGATAGGATCTAAGCATAGTGCTTAAGCCATGTTTGGCCTACCCTTGTTCTAACCAATCATGTCATCCTCTTCCCAAACTTGCTGAGTACTCTATGTACTCAAGCGTTTACTTTTCCATTAGAATATGAAGAAGAAGCGGCATCGGAAGACTTTTTTGTCAAACCGGAGGACTTGGTCTAGGCTGGCGATCCTTCGCGCAACTGCCTGTGAAGATGGAGCCCTACTTATCTATTTAACCTTCCACTGTAGTTTGAACTTTGTGAATTGTTTAGATGATGTAAATAGGTTTGTGGTGTGTAATTGTAGACCTTCGGGTCATATTGTAAGACTATTTATGTACTCGAACATGGCTATGTAATGATATTTCACTTTCGTCAACACATGTACGATTCAACTGATCCTGGCGTACATGTGATTAGCGTCTATTCATCTTTTGATGACCGGGTGTGACGCCCCCTACAATGCATGTCCCATTTGCGTATTCTGTTGGAGACCGCTATTTTGTGCTAAAGTGACATTTTAATACCCATTTGACGTTTCGAGCAGTATTTGCATAGTCGGTTGGAGTCAGTCTTAGTGCGGGGAAAAATAGAGCAGTGCAAGCTGAGCAGAAAAACAACGTACGAAGTACTGCATCCAGCTCTCCTGGCGTGAGCAGAAACGATCGAGGAAGGAGGGATAAGAGCAAAAGCTGGGCCACCTCTAGCGGTATGCACATAGCTGCATGGCCATGCACCCGTGCAGTGTCCAGATCACATCCAACAGAGGAGAAAAATGTCGGTAGCTTCTTTGAGACTCTGCCCTGTGGGTCTGACCCTCAGGTCAAACTTCTGTGGTCCAGTGAAATGAGTTCAAGACAAACTCTAAAAATACTACTAATTCCCAGGATAACTAAACAAATTATTTGGAATCCAACTATGAAATCAGATTTGCGTTTTGAGCAAGTTGGATTTTGAGATTTAAATTCAAATTTGAATATTCATTTTAGTGATTGCTTTGTTGTCCAATTATTTAGCAAAGTTTATGTTGCAAGGCACAAATTAATGGAATGATACCTATGGTAATATCCACTCTTAATTTTATGTCTATGTTGAGTTTGCACCATTGAATATGGATTTGTCGAAGTGTTTGAAACGACACTTCCCCCGAGTCTACTAAGGAGCAGCCCGCTGAGGTTCTTGTTATGGTTGGGGTATGCAGAGATCAAGATCAAGATGATGACACCAGAGATTTACGTGGTTCGGGCCGCCTGAGCATAACACCCTACTTCATGGGGTTTGTGTTGTTGTATTGTATGAGTTTGTTCACTAGTATGCGGGTTAGCTTGGCTCGGATCAGCCAAGATGATCTTTGGTACGTGCGGCACAACCCATTTATAGTTCTAAGGATTGATCGTTACAAAGCTTGTCTGGTCCGACATGTGGCCTTGGCGTATTTAATGGCCTAATACACTGTCTAAATGGTATTAAGTGTGATGAATAGTGTGATAACGTGACTTAATAGCCGCATTACCCCTATTAACAGTGCTCAGATCATGTGTCGTTAATACAGCATTAACGACATGTAATTAAATCTTGTAACTGTCGCTTTAATTACCCTTGATGGTTCGTGCTGAAGGAGATCTGCCAGTGTATATATCGATGAAGGTCTGGAGGCTCCACACGTGGAAGCTCTGGAGCTTTCCCTTACAGGAGGTTAGGTCCGGGGCACGTGTCGGCACCGGAGCTCTTCTCTGCTGGGGGTTAGGTTCGGGGTCGTTGTACACGTGTTGTCACCGAAGCTTTCCTTCGTTGGGAGCTTAGTTCCAGTTTTCCTTTACACGTGTTGACCCAAGAGCTACCCATATGATGGGAGCGGGTCTGGTGCAATGTGACATGTGGGGCCCGAGGAGACCTTCAACTCTCACAAGTAGAACTTTCTTGTACTCTTCGCAGTACTAAGGGGTACCCAGTACGCAGGGTACCGACAGTGGCCTCCGGGCCCACCTCTGGGAGAAACCCTTCGGGTTAAGTTATTCTACCGAAGGTGGGGCCATTTTCGGTTACCGCGCTTCGATTTCAAGAGTCTTCTAATATGTTGTAGGAGCGATGATCCGGGAGTGAACCATTGACGCGTTGATTGTTATGAATGCGGCAGATAAGATCTTTGAGTGAGGATCTCACGCAATTGAAGGTCGCCGGTTCCCAATATGAAATCCGTATCGGTTCTGCGCGCCCTGTCAGGGTGGCGCCATCGAGTTTCCCGCTGCTCATCATGACAACGGTTTGCCTTGCGTAAGAACCTCGATCTCTTCATCGGGGTGGCCCCAGGCCCAATCGTCATTGATGGGGTAGACTTTTGAAAAGTGCCTTCATTCTATCTGCGGTTTCCATCCAAGTGTCGCAGAGGCTTACTTAAGAGGGAAAGTGCGCGCGGTCTGAGGATTCTTTACGCCTTCAATCATATTTGCACTCAGAGCCTCCCAAACTCCGCCTAACTTCCCTTCCTTTGCTCCGCCTTGCCGCGATGGAGTTGGGTCTCCCCAAGAGCCACCTCAAGAGTGACGATGATTTGAAGAAGGTCCAAACCTATATGGTGTGGTCCAGCGACTCCTTCAATCACTTGGTTCGCACTGGCAAGCTCCCATTCAAGAAGGAGCGCAGTGGTGACATGGTGTACTTCTCGGCGTACGCCATGGTGGGATTCATTCCACCTTTCTCTTCTTTTCTTTTGATGCTGCTAGACTTTTAGGGTCTGCAGCTGTATCACCTTGGCCCCCATTCTCTTCTTCTCGTGGTGATGTTTGTCCACTTTTGCGAGATGTGGGTGGGTATTCCCCCCGGCGTCGAGCTATTCCGCACCTTCTTCACCATCCACACCACTGGCAAGGGGACTGAGCTTCTTGGCTTCTACTATTTCGTGAAGCGCAAAACTGCCCCTTCAAATACTTGAAGTTGTTTCCTTCCGGCAAATGGGATGACTGGGAGAATGATTGGATCATCATTGCAGCGGAGGAGCACGGGAAGTTGGAGCTGCCTGAAGGTCTCCCCAACGTTGACACCGACGCCTAAAGTGTAGTTCCGGTGCTGTAAGACGCCTTCAACCCCATCTTGACCAGGATCCGCGAATGCGTGGAGGGTGGAGTGACTCCTCAGATGGTTTTCTGCAACTTCCTGGTCAACAGATGGGCTCCGCTAAAGAAGAGGGAGAAGCTCGCGTGGCTCCTCAACAGCGTGATGAATGACGACCGGATTGAAACCAGTCTGAAATCCAACTTGAATGACGAAGCTTTGGAGCTTCATCTTAAGAAGTTCCAGCATGGGATAAACGTCAACGGCAGCGACTTAGTTCCGCCGGTAGCTTTCCTCCCTCTAAACATGGAGGCGAAGTTCAGTACGGAGCTCCGGAGGAGGATGCTGGTGCTTGACGACCTTGGTGAGGTAGAAAGGCATCCGACCACTAGGTTGGAGATCCCCGGAGCTTCTGAGGGTGGTCCTGCCTTCACCCCGAGTCGGAGGATTGAAGACACCGACAAGGGCAAGGGTAAAGATCCAGCTGAGACCTCCAACCGGAAGACAAAGTTGAAGCACGCTGACGGGAGGTCCGTCAGACCTGCCCCTTCTACCATAGCTCCTTCTCCCCGGCGGGGGAGGTCTTCTGCAACTACTGTTGACGGCTGTTATACACCAATTTCATCCGTTAATTTAACTCAATTATGTGAAGGATTTGTCATTTCTTGCACACATCACCTTTCTATCTAACCCAATTCCACTTGGACTTGGAGAAATATGTGTATGCAGCATTTTATGCAGGAAATGAGGAAATGTAGAGGGACCAATTCTATAGAATATCATCCTAGCCAATCAGGCGACGACACGTGGCATCCCATGGATCAAATCGCCCACAAATAGAAGTATACGAGGAGATCCAACAGTGTATCACCCAGATACATCAAGGGGGCCCACCTGGCAGCCACCTGGAGGAAGCACTCCACGTTTGGAGTGCTGACCAGGTCGGCCGAACCAGGGGTTCGGTCGACCCCTTCCTGCCGCCAAACACGGTCAAACGACGCGTGTTGGATCCTCCTGGCTTGAAGGAGTCAATGGTGACTGATTCGCGCGCTTTTGGTGGCGGGAACCAACCTCAACACTAGTATAAATAGGACCCCCTACCCCTCAGTTCAACACACACCACTTGAGCTTCATCTCTACTGTATACACTATCATCCATAGTCTTTGAGGAGTTAGGTTGTAGAGAGGAGAGTCTCTAGTCCCAAGTCCAAATTGGGAAAGGAGTAAGGAGTCTCTATCTTCCCAATCATACATTGGGAAACGTATGGCTCATGCATTCTTTCTTGTATTTGTGACTTTATGCATAATAAAGATAATATCTTTAGTCTCTACTTATACATATACTTGGGCAAAGCGTTTCTTGTTTGATTGTGGAGTCCATGTATGTGGAAGGTATATCTTCTATGACTGATTCATCATGAACATATCTCATTATCATAGAACCTATAGACCCCCACTACAGTCTAGTTAATTATAACATAACTAGGTAAGTATGGATAATTATGTTGTGTATCAACATTGGTTCAATGATGATTTAATTCATTGCCTTAGGATGGATTGTGTCTAGGCTCTTAAGGTAATTACTTAATATGCTAGCATGGTGCTAGGATAGCTAAGTAGCATTGGATGTCTCATAGACACACGGATTGAAGAGGTAGGCAGTAGGTGGTGACAGCCCTATCTGTCCTTTGTAATCCTCCACGTTCGGTTATGCCACAGGCTCTTGGCGGGAGTCACCCTAGTATTGCTAGGGGTAAGCCCGTGCCCGATGTGTTGAACAACATAGCATAAGTATTCACTATTGATCTAGCTTATGAATAATTAGTTTAGACTCTGTATATGTACAATAGAGCATATTAGGAGTACCTCCATAACTCTCAACCTTAACTAACCTCTAGGATCCTCTTATCCCCCTTAGACTTGAAAGCTTTTATGTATGTCGCACTACCTCCATTATTATTTTATCCATCCTTACTAGATTCTTACCTAGACCTTTCTACCCTTTCCACTTGATGATTGTTATATCTCTTCCCTGCCTTCCTTTGGGATCAAATAAATGACACCCTTGGGAATACTCTTAAGGGGAAATGCTACAATGATATCTCTGTGCGCTTGCGGAACTCACTCTGTGATCCAATAGAACCATTAACAAGCATTTCTGACACATCAGTTGGAGATGTTTAGTTAATGGTGCATAAGAAATACCAACAAGCATTTCTGGTGCCGTTGTCGGGGATATTGTTAGTATATCTTAGGAGCCGTCAACAAGCATTTATGGCACCGTTGTCGGGGAAGGCAAATAGATATATAACATAACTAAGTGAATAGGATAGAAACCTGGGTAGGACTGTAGTAGGATAACCATTCTTTGTTTTCGCATTTATTTTAAATGTGAAAACACAGTAGTGTATGTCTAGTTTCCGCCCGCCGGAAAACTTTGTTGAAGATCCCAAATCTCTTATGAGAGACTGACCCCGTGTCGTTACTCCTCAGAAGATTCGAGTGGCAAAGCAAGCAACATTTTTGCACAAACAATCCAAACGCCAATGGCTCAGAAAACCCTTTGTGAGTTCTCAGCTCCCTCTGCTAACAATGTGCCTATTGGGCCCACTGTTAACACGGGATATGTGAACCTCAAGATCAAAACTGGCCTTATCACTATGCAAGCCAACCCATTCCGTGGGAAGGCTAACGAGGATGCAAGTGCTCACCTGCAACAATTCATCGAGATCTGGAGCACTTTTAAGATCAAGGACGTGTCTCCAGATCGGCCCGTCTGAGACTTTTCTCGTTCTCTCTCCTTGGGAGAGTGAAACAGTGGTTCTACACGAACCAAAGTGTTGTAGACACTTGGGAGAAGTGTTCTACGGCATTCCCCCAAATTCTTCCCGTTGGGCAAAACCAATGCCCTACGTGGAAGGATTTCCACCTTTCAGCAAGAGCTCAATGAATCGATTCCCGAGGCATGGGAAAGGCTTCAGGAGTACATCCTAGCCTGGCCCCACCATGGGATGGATGAATGGTTCCTTATTCAGAATTTCTATAACGGGTTGATTCCGTCGGCTCGTGACCATTTGGATGCTGCTGCTGGAGGAGCCTTCTTCTCATTGACAGTGCCAAAATCTAATGATCTTATTGAGAAGATGGTGTCCAACATGGGATGGAACGATGAGCGTCTCCATACCCGACAACGAGGCATGCACACCTTGAAGGAGGTGGACATGATTGCTGCAAAATTGGACCTCCTAATGAAGAAAATAGATGGACAAGCCAGTGGTGAAGTGTCTGGCAATGCTTATGCCCTAGACTCTCACATCACGTGTGAAGTCTGTGGCAACACGGGTCATATGAACAATGATTGCCAAGAAACTCGTGAGGGTGCCCTATACCTCGCCCACAATGGAAATTTCAACAACAATGGCTATCTTCCAGGAGGTCAAGGGTGCGGTCAACAACGCCCATTCTTTCAAGGAGGGTACAACAACAATCAACCTAACTTGAGAGAACTTGCCATTAGCCAGCTCAAGATCAACGATGCCCTAACCAAGAAGCTGTCAGCTAATGACAAGAGCCTGGAAAACATCAATGCCAAGATTGAAGGACTATCCTCAGCATTCAAGAATCAACTAAGCTTCAACAAGATGTTGGAGACTCATCTGGCACAACTTGCTGCAGTTGTCCCTCCATTGGAAAACAACAGATCTCCGGGGCAGCCAGAAGCCCCAGTGGAGAACGTCAATGCAGTAGTTACGAGAGGAGGAAAGACCACTCGTGACCCTCCATATCCCACACAAGAATAGAGGACAACTGAGCCTGAGGAGGAGGATGTCCCAAGTGAACTACTTGGTGAGAGAATGGCCAAACACTTTGAAGACACCAACTTATTCCCATTCCCTCACAGACAAAGGAAGCCAACAGTGGATGAGCAATTCAACCGTTTTGTTGAGATTATCCAAAAGATCCACATCAATGTGCCCTTGATTGATGCGATGCAAATACCCACTTATGCTCGCTATCTCAAGGACATATTGAACAACAAACAGCCGTTGCCCACCACTGAGGTCGTCAAGCTTATGGAAGACTGCAGTCTAGCCATCCTCAATAGGCTTACTGAAAAGAAAATGGACCCCGGATGTCCTACCATTTCATTCTCAATTGGGGCTCACCACTTTGACAAGGCACTTTGTGATCTGGGAGCAAGTGTTAGTGTGATGCCCAAGGTTGTGTTCGACCAGCTGAACTTCACAGAACTGACTCCAACACCAATGCAGCTACAACTGGCTGACTCTTCAATCTGTTATCCAGCGGGTATTGCTGAAGACGTCCCAGTGAACATCCGAAACTGCTTCATACCCGTGGATTTTGTGGTGCTAGACATGGACACTGAGAAATATACACCACTCATTCTTGGGCGTCCATTCCTAAGCACTGCAAAAGCTCGCATAGATGCGGGAGCTGGAGAAATTCACTTCCATATCAATGGCAAGTAGGAAAAATTTAACTTTCGGCCAAGATTAGAGCAATGCTCCATGATTCGAATAAAGTATGGGTCGAATGATAAACACATCAGAGAGGTCAAAGTCACACCTCCAAAGGTGGACTCACTCATTGCATTCATGAGAAGATTAATCTACGAGGAGAATCTGTCGTTTTGACCACACCGATATCCAAAGGCGACGGAATCGTCTGGACCTTCCTAAAGGCCCAAGTCCATCAAGACGCCAAAGAAGGAATGGCGGAAGAAGCAAGAAAAGCCATCCGAGCCCATCCCTCTGGGCCCGGATGTGAAATGAAGACGGAGGAATGTCCATCTCATCGGATGGTGGTGAGACCTACGCCAATAGGTTAAATTGGTATTTACCCCACTTTATTTTTCTTTCTTTCTTTTTCCACCCCATTTGGATTTTTCCCATTGCATATTTGACTTTTCCTAGCAAGTTGAGAATCTTATATTCTCAATTATCATTTTTCTTTCTTTCTTTTCAAAAGAAAATTTTTTATTGGATTTGAAAAAAGGTTTTTATTTGAAAAACAATTTTTTCTGAGCTGCACATGTGGCATTTCACCATCGTGCTAACTTTATAGCCGTTGGGGAGCCACTTGCCAAAAGGGGAACCAGGGGGGCCACCTGTCAGGTCGGCCGAACCCCCTGGTCGGCCGAATAGGGAGTGGAGCCAAATTGGCTCCTCTTCCTCCAACGGCTATATTTTGAACCCCAAGTGACCTTTGGAGGGTGCACCCTATGAATTGTGGCCGTGAGGAGCACCTCTCTTCACACACCACATCATTTTACACCTCCCCAGGTCACTCTCTAGCTCACCTTGTTTTACTTGCTCTTCATTGCAATACTCTTGATCAAATCCATCCGCAAAAAGATTTTCTTTTGTTTGCATTTGCATTTTACACTCAAGCTTTCAAGAGGAGAAAATTCGTTGGGAGTTTTGTTTTCCAAACATCGATCCTTTTCGGATTTTTCTCGCCTTGCTTTGTTCTTGCTTGTTGAACTCAAAAAGACACGAAGGGGTTGTTCGGAAAGAGGAAGGAGGCTGCAAGCTCAAGCCATGGTGAAGGTTCTAGTGCACGCCTCTCTTCTATGGGTACAAGCCCAACGAGGAGAAGTGTGTGTGAGGACACTACCATGGAAGAGAGAAGCAACCCACACCAACTTCTTCATGACAACAACCTCGACATACGAAGCGAAGTTGAAGATCAAGCACGCAGGCTTCTCCAAGATCGTGAGTTCCGCCACACCAAGGCTTACGATCCACATTTGATCTCCAAAATAGATATGGACTCCAAATTCCTTTTCATTTGGCATGCAATTGGATTTGATAACTTTGCTCACATAGAGGAGAAAGGTTTACGCCTTCTCACTATCCAATTCCTTTGCACGCTAAGAATAGGATTTGATGGTATTACTTTTAGATTATTTCAAAAAGAATACAACATCCTATGGAAAGAATTAGGTAGCTTCCTAGGCTTCCATAAATGGTGTTTGCTAGATTTAGACAATTTGCCTAAGTTTAACAAACAAAGTTTTTGGCATGAGCTAACTAGTGAGGTCACATGTAGGGCTCCTAGGAATAGCCACATCCAAAACCCTACCTTACACTTCATGCATAGATGGGTGGCTATGACTATGTTCCCTAGGGGAGATGTTAGGGTTGTGCGAGATGATGAATTGAAAATTTTGTTTGCCATGACTAAAAAGATAAAAGTTGCTCCAGTCAAAGCCATGATGACACAATGGTTAGATTACATTTCAAAATCAGGACCAATTGAATGCACTTCATTGATTACTCATATTGCTGATAGGGTAGGAGCACTTAAATACTCTTCATTTGAATATATTGAAACTGAAAGAGAATTAATTGATGAAGACTATTTAGTGCAAGGACATACCCTTAAGCATGATCATAATGGCTCCTTGATATTTTTCTATCCTGGCTTTGTCAATGAAATTCGTTTACCTAAACCGGATTTTCATTTGTACAAATGCCAGAGGCTAACCATTAATCTTCTTCCCCTTGAGGAAGTAAGAAGAAGTAATGTCTCTGGCAGGGTAACAAGGAATCGTGCGAGGGCTGCAGCCACAGGCATGCGCCCGGATGGACTCAACCTCCAAAGTATGAGACTGGGGGATCATCTTGGCAAGAATGGAAAAGGGATCCACCCTTATCCACTTCAAGCTCTAGCAGATTGCCCCCAACGTCTATGAGAGGACGTCGTTCCTTTTTGGTCACAATTCATCATGACTATAGCCAAGGAATGATGGACCTCACTAGACGTATGGGAGAACTTGAAGTGAGAACGGGTGACATCTACAACACACTCCAAGAGCATGTTCAAGGTACCCAGGATTGGCAACAACACATGGATGCTCAATTCACCAACTTCAACACAGCGCTACAACAACAACAAGCCGATCTTGCAGCGTACTTCCATCATCAAGGGTTCAACTCTTATCACGAAGGTAGTTGAAGAACAAGCTTGGGGGAGGACCCCCACTTGAGGTAACATGTATCACATTCCTTGCATATTTATTTTCCATCCATCATCCACCTTGCATTAAAAAAATAGGTTAGATTTGCTTTCATCAAATAAAAATGTGCAGTAAGAATGATTTAGAATTCACATAGATGAAATGATGAACAATTGATCTGTTTTATTTTCCTAAGTCTCTAGTTTACAACTTGCTACTCTCCGAATATTGCTTTCATTGGTTTGAATTACTTTTACCTTAATTTGGAAATTGTGGGTAGCAAAAGATTAATCTAATTCTAGGTTGTTGCAAGATTAGAATTAGTAATAGGGCTGCTAGTCCTAGTTTGAAAGTAAAACTTAGATTTCCGGAGAAATTCTAAAAAGATTTAAGTTTCCCTCAATTGGTTGGAAATACCTACCAAAGCCATATGATGTTAATACATAGACAAAACCTTATGCATATGCTATTTGCTTTCACATTGAGCCTAGTCAAACTAGTAGAGACCTATGTGAGAAATCATTCAACTCTTTTTGAATTCAAGACCTCACTTGCACATGCTATACTTCTACACTAGAAGTAAGCAAAACGTCCATCATATCCACCATACCACAACAAAGAGAAACTCTATGTTATTCATGTTTGGCACTCTCTTTAAAATTCATTACAAAGAAAGGGAGTAGAAGACATGGCTACAAAAAGAAAATGAAAAAATGCTTACATCATAAGCATGAAAAAAAATAAAAAAATAAAAAAAATAAAAAAAAGAGAAAAGAAAAGTAGCCATGTTTCATACCTGCAAAAGAAAGAGAGATTATACCAAAAAGGAGTTATCTCAAGTATCCACATCCACTTTTCACTCCATCACACATGCACTAGTCTTGAATCAAAAAGTTTTGATTTGAATTCTCCTAAGGCTTACTCTTTTGACTTAGCAATATATGTGATGCAAATATGCCTACTTACTTTCCTTACCAAGCTCCACATACAAGCCATATTCAATAAGTAGGAATAGTAGAGGCACAATGCTTTGGTAAGGAAATATTTCCACTGTCCACAAAGGAGTGATTGAGAGAATCAAATTGAGGTACTTAATATCTAAATTGATTTCTCCGGGATTTAAGTGGAACTTGATTTCTAGGCTATGTTTGCTCCATTTGCTATTCTACCTTTAAACTACTCATGAATATGAAAAAGCATAAGCCCCATGATAACTTAAGAAAGGTAGAGTATCATAGCCAATTTCTGCAATACTAGGTAGAGTATCTTGTTGTGCATTAGATACTTTTGAAAATAAGGCAATGTAGCAACTCCTGATCATCAACCCAAAGTCTTGACTTTCCTCGGGATGTGCAAAGGATAAGCTTGGGGGAGTTTATTGACGGCTGTTATATACCAATTTTATCCGTCAATTTAACTCAATTATGTGAAGGATTTGTCATTTCTTGCACACATCACCTTTCTATCTAACCCAATTCCACTTGGACTTGGAGAAATATGTGTATGCAGCATTTTATGTAGGAAATGTAGAGGGACCAATCCTATAAAATATCATCCTAGCCAATCAGGTGACGACACGTGGCATCCCATGGATCAAATGGCCCACAAACAGAAGTATCCGAGGAGATCCAACAGTGTATCACCTAGATACATCAAGGGGGCCCACCTGGTAGCCACCTGGAGGAAGCACTCCACGTTTGGAGTGCTGACCAGGTCGGCCGAACTAGGGGTTCGGCCGACCCCTTCCTTGCACCAAACACGGTCAAACAACGCGTGTTGGCTCCTCCTGGCCTGAAGGAGTCAATGGTGGCTGATTCACGCGCTTTTGGTGGCGGGAACCAACCTCAACACTAGTATAAATAGGACCCCCTACCCCTCACTTCAACACACACCACTTGAGCTTCATCTCTATTGTATACACTATCATCCATAGTCTTAGAGGAGTTAGGTTGTACAGAGGAGAGTCTCTAGTCCCAAGTACAAATTCAGAAAGGAGTAAGGAGTCTCTCTCTTCCCAATCCTACA
Source organism: Tuctoria greenei (assembly GCA_036927565.1). Taxonomy (NCBI): domain Eukaryota; kingdom Viridiplantae; phylum Streptophyta; class Magnoliopsida; order Poales; family Poaceae; genus Tuctoria; species Tuctoria greenei. The sequence goes on along the minus strand of JAYESD010000001.1, from coordinate 142,167,558 downwards.
TTGGGAAATGTATGACTCATGTATTATTTCTTGTATTTGTGACTTTATGCATAATAAAGAGAGTATCTTTAGTCGCTACTTATACAAATACTTGGGCAAAGCATTTCTTGTTTGATTGTGGAGTCCATGTATGTGGAAGGTATAGCTTCTATGACTGTTTCATCATGAACATATCTCATTATCATAGAACCTATAGACCCCCAATATAGTCTTGTTAATTACAACATAACTAGGTTAGTATGGATAATTATGTTGTGTATCAACATTGGTTCAATGATGATTTAATTCATTGCCTTAGGATGGATTGTGCCTAGGCTCTTAAGGTAATTACTTATTATGCTAGCATGGTGCTAGGATATCTAAGTATCATTGGATGTCTCGTAGACCCACAGATTGAAGAGGTAGGCAGTAGGTGGTGACAGTCCTATCTGTCCTTTGTAATCCTCCACGTTCGGCTATGCCACAGGCTCTTGGCGAGAGTTGCCCTAGTATTGCTAGGGGTAAGCCCGTGCTGGATGTGTTGAACCACATAGCATAAGTATTCACTATTGATCTAGCTTATGAATAATTAGTTTAGACTATGTATATGTACAATAGAGCATAGTAGGAGTACCTCCATAACTCTCAACCTTAACTAACCTCTAGGATCCTCTTATCCCCCTTATATTTGAAAGCTTTTGTGTGTGTCGCACTACCTCCATTATTATTTTATCCATCCTTACTAGATTCTTACCTAGACCTTTCTACCTTTTCCACTTGATGATTGTTATATCTCTTCCCTGCCTTCCTTTGGGATCAAATAAATGATGCCCTTGGGAATACTCTTAAGGGGAAATGCTACAATGATATCTCCGTGCGCTTGCGGAACTCACTCACTCTGTGATCCAATAGAACCATTAACAAGCATTTCTGACACATCAGTTGGAGATGTTTAGTTAATGGTGCATAAGAAATACCAACAAGCATTTCTGGTGCTGTCACCGGGGATGATTTGTTAGTATATCTTAGGAGCTGTCAATAGCTACCCCTACTCCGGTGCAAGCATCTTCAAGAGGTGTCAGCTCCGGGCAGTCGAGCCCGACCTCAGTGCTGGGTAAAAGCTCCAGGCCTGGAGTTCTTCCCGTCCAAGAGAAGCTCTAGCCGAAAGGACTCCGGCTGCTGCGAGTGGTCCTCAACTGAGGTCCAAAGCCGTTGTCTCACCAGATTTGGTGGGCTCTAGCTCCAGGCCTCAGAAGAAGAGGTTCTGAGGCGACTGGGGTGGTTGCATCCCTAGGTAAGCATTGATTGCTCACCATAAAATGCTAGTTTTGTTTTTGACGTGTCTTTAATCTTCTCTTCCCTTTATTTCTAGGGTGTCAAAGAAGGGGTCAGGAACTTCGGCGCCTGTCGCGGCGGCCGGGGCTGCACCTGCCGAAGCTCCGGCTTTGAGCACCAAGCCTCCTCAAGTAATGGCGGAAGTCACGGCAGCTCCGGCGCCAGTTGTCGTGGACTTGGATTTAGAGTCCTCGCCCGAAGCTCCCGTGGTAGCGCCGGACCACAGGGGAGAAGTCGAAGATATACCCCCGGCAACGGTGGCAGAGGCTGATGCTTCAGCACCTTCAATGTAAGAAGTTCCGGCCTTTGACCCGGAAGTCGTCGAAGCCCTGGCCGTTGAGCCAGAGGTAATTGAAGCCCCGACTATTGAGCCAGAAATCACCGAAGCTCTGGCCCTTGTGCTAGAAGCGGTTGAATGTCCGGCGGTTGAGCCGGAGATGTCTGAAGCTCCGGTCGTTGAACCAGAAGAAGCTGCCATGCCGGAGCCTAAGCCAGCAGTGGCAGAGGCCCCAAATGAAGCCCCTACCATTGCTCCGTAGGTAGCCGAACCAGAGCCGGAGCTGCCTGAAGAGGTGGTGGCAGGTCCTCCGCCTTTGGATCTAGCAATTGAAAGCCTGGAGGCAGCACCTTCAGCTTCTACTCCGACGGTGGGAGTTCCCCTTGTGGGTTCCTCTTCGGCTGCTGCTGAAGGGCCCCCAGAGAGCGGTCCCAGTGCCGCTGAAGCCCAAGGGTCCTCTCTCGTAGAGTGGGACCCTATTTTTGTAATGGAGAACCCTGTAGAGCCTGCAGAGATGGTCCCAGTAGGACCGGAGCCTATCCCTCTGGCGTTATCTATAGACAACGTCTGCTCCAGCCTCCGATAGGTCCAACTGGCCTTCAATCATGAGAGCAAAGCCCTAGAGGAGGAGCGCAACACTTTGAGGCGTTGGCGCAACAGACTCCATTTTGAGACTAGGCTTTCCCAGACGAGGCTAGCTGACCAGAAATAATGGATAAAGAGGGAGAAGGCCCGATTAGAGTACTGGGATAAGCTGCTTGAGGAGAAGGAGGCTGCCATCCAGGCGCTTAACGCTAACTCCAGGGAAATCGTTGAGCAAGCCAAGGAGAGGCGTGATGTTGCTGATGAGCGTCACGAAAGCCTCAATGAATTGAATGAGGTTCTCCTGAAGCGGCGGGCGGACTTGGAGACAAGGGAGGAGAAGCTCCTTGAGCAGCAGGAGGATGTCATGAAGAGGGAGGCAGAGGTCACCCAAAAGTTGACTCTGGGTGAACAGAATTTGGTGGATCGCTCAAAGAAATTTAAGCAGTGGAGTGAAGACAAAAGGAAGAAGTACTAGAAGATGGGGCACGATCTCTCAAAAAGAGAAGCTGATGTTGCCATCAGGGAAGGGAAGGTGAGAGGTAGGGAGAAAGACCTGGATGAAAGGCGAAACTGCATGCACCTTCGGGAGTTGGAGCTGACCGACCGCGAGAAGCAGGTTGCTGAAAGTATGCAGCAACATGCCAAAGTGGTGGAATGCCTTGCTCGGGAGAGTTCGGAGCTAGCGGCCGCCCGGAGGTCACCGGAAGAGTTGCAGAGCTCGAAGGTAACCAAGTACTTGATTGTATGGGACTTATTGGGACGTGCGGACAGGGCCCTTGTGCCTCTTGGTTTTAGTCCAGTATGCCCAGAGAACCCAATGCTGGAGCTGGACCAGAAGCTAGTGGCACTTGGCTCTGCTGGCAGCAAACTCGATGTGATGGGTAATGTCATCGCCGATCAGCTAGAGACGGAGGGTAAATCCTTGGCCAAGAACGTCACCGAGTATGTCTTGGCGTGTTACAAAAGCCGAGACCCCCAATTCTCTCTTGATCCGGTCTTTGAAGGAATCATCACCGAAGAAGAGGATCCCGCCAGAGCTAGTGTCCAAGAAGCTGCTGAGAAGGTTACTCCATTTTTCCACAGGACTTAGATCCTCCAGTGGCCAGAGCTTTTCCCCTTTTGCCCCTTGTAACCCCAATTTTGTAATCCAGTACTCTGATTAATAAAATCCTCCTTTCTGTCATGAATTTTACTTTGTCTTCAATATACTGTGTTGTATCTTGTTGGCCCCCTAGTACATGTGTACAATTGAAGTGTGTATATTTTAGGTCCGAAGTCTTCAATTCTGAGGCGACAAAGGCTGGCCCCCTAAGATTGGTGGATCCTGGTAGCTCCGACAATTCCCAATGTCAACATATAAATGTTGACGGTTGGAGCTTGGTAGCTCCTGATGTCGTCGCTTGAGTAGTTGAATTTGTGCCTCCAGGGGTTGTCGGAACTTTATAGCTCCGACGTCACCTACTGTCAACATATTAAACGTTGACGGTGGGCCCCCTTGGAGGATGCCGGAGCTTAGTAGCTCCGGCATCGTCCACCATCGCTATGAATTTCTGTTTTTCCTGCATATTAAATACAAAAAAGAGTAAAATTCTTATTTTAGTTTCAAATCCGAAGAAAACTCAATATGGTAAAAAGTATATCGGTGTAATCTTTCCGAACCCATATACTTTTGTAGTACTCACCCTACTGAGGCCTGCTGAAGTGTAGGTATAGTGGCGTACTTAGGGTGCAGGACTAGGCTAAGTCGATAGCACACTCCGGACCTATGTTGGCTTGGCGTTCAGGCAAGTAGACTATACAACATGTTAAGATTCGGAGAGACCAACAATATAACTTGTAACACATATGAATAACTTGGACAAAAACTAAAAAAGAATTGCACAACTTTATTATAGACAAGAAGGGTAAAACTAATAATTTGATATATCGAGTCTTGTACAAAAATAAATGCACGTGGAGTCTGTTTTTACACAACAATGTCTTTCATTATAGGCCTGGATTACAGGGGATACAAGGACACACTTAGGGTGCGGAACCAAGCTAAGTGCGCTATACATCTTGTACTAACCTAGGGTAGGTAGTTACACTTTTAGTGCAATGACTGTATGAAGTGTACCTGAACTTCGCGGACCCTCCCGGAGGGGTCCGGATGTTCTCCCAGAGGACCTACCCCTGTCTGTTTATCGACTCTATAACATACATCATGTGTAATTACAGGCTCACCTCTGTGATTCTAAGCATAAAACTTACGGAGGTGCTCGAGGTTCCAAGGATTAGGGAGCGGAATCCCATACTCAGTTGCCAAGCGAACGCATCCGAGATGGGATACTTTGATCACTCGGAATGGACCTTCCCAGCTGGGAGAAAGTTTGTTCATTCCTTCTCGAGTTAGTATCTTCTGAAGCACCAGATCACCTTCCTATAGCTGTCCGTTGCGCACATGCCTTTGATGATAACATCGGAGTGCTTGGCGATAACGTGCATTCCGAACAGCTGCTTGGCACCTTCCCCTCGTCGATGAGGTCAAGTTCTTCACGCCGAAGCTGGTCCTGCGTGGCTTTGTCAAAGGTCTGGACCCGGAGGGACCCCAAGGTGATCTCCAGAGGAAGGACTACTTCATCTCTGTACACCAGGAAGAATGGAGTCTCTCTAGTTGACCGGTTAGGTGTTGTCCCGTTCGCCCATAGTGTGGATGGAAGCTCTTCAATCGAGTTTGCTCCATGCTTTTTTAGGCGCTCGTACATGCGCGTCTTGAGTCCCTTTAATATTTCTGCATTTGCTCTCTCGGCTTGGCCATTGCATGCTGGATGAGCTACTGAAGCGTAGCTTAGTTGAATGTCGAGGTCTTCACAATATTCTTGAAATGCAGTACTTATAACTTGAGTTCTGTTGTCAGTTATGACTTTGTTTGGAACTCCAAATCTGCATATAATGGACTTCAAGAACTTGATTGCTGATTGCTTGTTGATTGTCACAACTGGGGTTGCTTCCGACCACTTAGTGAACTTGTCGATGGTGACATACAGGAACCTGTAACCTCCGACAGCTTTTGGGAAAGGTCCCAAGATGTCCATGCCCCATACAGCGAATGGCCATGTAGGAGGTATCATTTGTAGCGACTGAGCCAGTGTGTGAATCTGTTTTGCATGGAACTAAAACACTTCACATTTTCTCACTAGCTCAACCGCATCCTGAGGTGTTGTAGGCTAGTAAAAGCCATGCCAAAAGGCTTTACCAACCAGCGTGCGAGAAGAAGCATGGTTCTCGCACTCTCCTCCATGGATCTCCGTGAGGAGCTCGCGTCCTTCTTCCCTTGCAATGCACCACATTAGGACGCCATTGGCACCGCGTCGGTAGAGATCACCTTCTACCAACGTGTATCTTTTAGCCAATCTGACAATCCGGTCAGCAGATACACTGTCTTCAGGAAGGATATTGTCTTTCAAGTAGTTCGGGATCTCCAAGATCCATGCATCAAAGCAAACTTGAGCTTCTGAGTCTTGCGTGCTGGGTTGGTCAGAGCTCTCGACAACACCTACGACCCTTGGTGAACACCATGGTAGCAGGGCCACCGGGACCACCAGCTTTGAGGTGCTGGTCTCGCCCCCTTCCCTCAGTTCGGCAGGCTAAGCTGTTGGTTTTGACAACCTCTGGACGAAGATTCCGCCAGGAGCTGGAGCTCCGATTGAGGCTTTCATCGAGAGTTCGTCGGCTTCAACGTTTTGAAGACGCTGAACATGATGGAGATCCAGGACTTCAAAGTCCTTCTAAATTCTCTGGACTTCAAGGAGATAAGCAGCTAGTTGAGGATTGTTGCAGGAACATTCACCTTTGACTTGTTTTATGATGACTTGTGAATCTCCCTTCACCAACAGCTATTTTACACCATAAGATAATGCCACCTTGAGTCTGTAGATGAGAGCTTCATACTCCGCCATGTTGTTGGTTGCCTTGAAATCAAGGTGTACCATGTACTTGACCTTCTCCCCAGTCCAAGCCAGGAGAAGGATTCCAGCTTTGGCCCCTGCTTTTGCACGGAGCCGTCGAAGTAGAGGGTCTAGTGAGGCTCGATGAATACCGAAACTTTTGGTTCTGGTTTCTGTTCACTTGGCCCCGAGGATTTGATGGAGATGGGGTCCACTCCGCCACAAAGTTAGCCAAGGCTTGACTTTTGATTGCTTGTATTGACATGAATTCTAGATCAAATTCGGCCAGTTTCGCTGCCCACTTTGCAATGTTTCAAGTAGAATTAGGGTTATGCAAATAGCACGCACTGGAAAAGAAGTTACCACTGATATTTTGTGGGCTTGGAAGTAGTGACGAAGCTTCCTTGAGGCAATAAGAACTGCGTAAAGCAGTTTATGCACCTCAATGTATCTTGTCTTGACATCATGGAGTACTTCACTGATGAAGTACACGGGGCGTTGGATGGTCTGGACCCTATCAGAAGGACCCGTACCCTGCTGGAGGGTTCCAGACCTTCAGGCTGTGCTTCTTGGACCCTCCCGGTGGGGTCCAAAACTCCTTCTTGTTCGACCCGAACCTCGCTAGGAGGATCCAAATCATCTTGGTCAGCCAGGTGAACCTCCTCAGATGAATGAGGTTGATCTCGTGGCATTTTGTTTTGAGGTTCCATGTATGGGAGTTGAGACCCAGTTGCGTCTTCAGGTGATTCCGGACCCTCCCGGAGGGGTCTGGACTCCTGGATTGGATGTGGCTCCAGTCTTTCCGCAACTAGGATCATACTGACAACTTCGGTGGTTGAAATGTAAAGCACTAAAGGCTCACCAGGATTAGGGCCTACCAATATCGGCAATGTGGTGAGGAGTTGTTTCAGCTCTTGAAACGCCTTTTCTGCTTCTTCAGACCAATGAAACGGTCCAGACTTCCTCAAGAGTTTGAAGAAGGGTAGCACTCGTTCTGCAGTCTTGAGATAAATCGGCTGAGCGCAGCTAGGCATCCAGTTAGCTTCTGGACATCTTTAATGTGGACTGGGGGCCGCATATCTTCTATGGCCTTGATCTTCGTTGGATTTGCTTCAATTCCTCAGTGAGTCACCATAAACCTCAGAAGCTTCACGAAGCTAACCCCAAAGACACACTTGTCCGGGTTAAGCTTGGTGCGCGTGGTGCACAGCTTGTCGAAGACGGCTTGTAAGTTGTCAAGGAGTGACTCCTTGTTTTTGATCTTCACAACGATGTCATTGACATACACCTCCACCAAGTCTCTAATTGGCTCTCCAAATGTTTTGTACATAGCTTGCACAAATGTTGAAGCAATGTTTTTATGACCGAATGGCATGGCAGTATAACAGTACAATCCATCTACTGTTATGAAGGCAGTATGCTCTTCATCTTCCTTAGACATTTGGATTTGATGATATCCAAAATATGCATCTAAGAAACACAATATCTCACACGCGGAGGTGGAGTCCACTATCTGATCTATTCTAGGTAGTGGAAATGGATCCTTTGGACATTTAAGGTGGTGTAGTTGATACACATCCGGAGCTTCCCACCGGCCTTGGGTACAATAACTGGGTTTGCCAGGATGAAGTTTTGTCGCTCGATTGATTGCTTCCGAGGCTTCTGGTGTACAGGCCGTGCATTTGGGTAAATCTTTAAATTGTTCTCAATCACTCCCTAGGGATCCCAGGCATTTGTGATGGTTGCCAGGAAAACACATCGACATTAGCACGGAGGAAAGTGATGAGCACGAGTTCCTATTTGTTGTTTAGACCCCCCGATATACGAGTACTCTGAGCAACATTGAAACCAATTTGGACGACCTTGACGGAAACATCGGTGTCGCCACTTGGTTGCGCACGGGGTGCGGAGGTAGAGCCTTTATGATGAATGCTCGGAGGATTCGAAGCTGGCTCCTTACCGGATGCTTCCTCTTGCGCTGTGGTAAGCGCATAAAGTTCTTCTAGAGTAGTAACTCCTGCAGTGCAATCTCCGCGGATCCGGAGAACACTCGTGGGTGTTGGAATATTCAACACCAAGTAGCCATAATGGGCAGCAGCCATGAACTTGTATAAAGCTGGCCTACCCAAAATGGCATTGAACGGCAGACTGATCTGCGCAACATCGAAGAACAATTTATGAGTTCGATAGTTCTCCTGGGTCCCGAAGGTCACTGGGAGTGTGATGGAACCGAGAGGAGTAATGATTCCCGAACCTACTCTAGAGAAAGGTCGAGATGGGCGAAGGTCCAAAGGCCGGAACTGAAGCTTAACGAAAGCTTCGAAGCTTATGAGGTTTAGCACGGAACCTCCGTCCACCATTAAATGGTGGATTTGAATATTGTTAATGGTGGGTGACACCATCAATGGGAGTTGTCCAGCCCTGATCATGTTTTGGGGGCAGTCTGAAGCATCAAAAATGATGGGAGTATCCAGCCACTTCTGATGTGGTTCCGCCTTAGCAGTGGGAGCTGCCACGACCATGTCCTGCCGCATTGTCTTGAGGATGCGACGAGAGGTGATGTACCAAGAACCACCATAGATGGTGTTCAGGGTCTTCCGACGCTCGTTGTCAGAAACGTCGGAGTCGTCGTCGACAGTGTTGTAGATAGCTTTCAAGACCTTTTTGGGGTCCTGAAAACCTAGCTCCTCTTCAACCGGAGCTTCATCGATTTTTTTCTTTCCTTCCCGTTGACAGAAAGGGGCTTCTTCCCGGTGCTTGTTGTAGCGTTCGGCAAGGTTCTTGACCTCCCAACACTCTTCCAAGTTGTGTCGATTCATCTTGTGAATCGTACACCATGCTTTAGAACTATTGTCGTCTTCTAATGAAGGGCGAGGTCGTTACTCAGGGCATGGCCCCCGACTTCCAGGAGCTGCTGTAGTAGCAGCGGTTGGTGCGCCAGCCAACAACTTCTTTTTGCCGTTGGGCTTCTTTTTCTTCTTGCTACTACCGGAGGTAGCGGCCTCAGTTTTGGATGACTTCTGATTGGCCTCCAGAGCTGGCTTAAAATGCATTTCACGGCCCTCTGCAACTCTAGCACATTTGTTGGCTAGGCTGAAGAGTTCTGTGACGCTGGTAACTTCTTTAATGGCCAGCTTCTCCAACATCTTCTTATCTCGAACACCCTGTCTGAATGCGATAATAACAGAAGAGCTCGAGATTGAAGGAATCATATTCCATACCTGAGAAAACCGCTGGATGAAGGATCGCAACGATTCCCCCGATGCCTGCTTTACTGAAAACAAATCTAATTCAGTGCCAGACCGGGTGTAAGAACTCCCAAAGTTGGCAGTGAACTGCTGGCATAGCTCCGCCCAACTATTAATGAAGTCGGGTGGAAGACTCATGAACCAGGACCTTGCAGTCCCAGTTAAAGCCACCAGGAAGTAATTGGCCATCACAACCTCATCACCCCCTGCTTCCAGTATGGCAGTGGAGTAGATTTGAAGCAATTCGGCGGGGTTGACAGTCCCGTCGAATTTTTCCGGCAAGTGAGGCCGGAACTTCTGTGGCCATCTGACCATGCGCAAATGCATGGCTAGGGAAGAACATCCTCCTCCTACTCCCTGAGGAGCCGGGTTGTCTCTAGCCTCTCGTCTTTCACGAGCACGCTCAATATGGACACGGTCATCCTACTGCCGGTATCAGTGATCCAGTTCCGAACGCAGGTCATGAGTCGGAATCCTGGTAATGGTGTGGGTGCGTTGTGCCCCGGGAGGTAGCAAAGTCACCTGCTGGGAGGCAGCACGTCCCCTTTGTTGTGAGACTTGTGGACAAAGTCGGCCAGACAAGTCTGTCGTTGTGATGGTGCTTGCCCCGAAGGGGGAGGACCTTGATTGCTAATGCCTGCAGCCACAGCTGCAACCAGATGGTCAACATCAGCTCTCCACTGCTCCATAGCACCCTGTGGTGCACCTAGAGATGGTGGGTGTTGTAGGAGAGCTCGTGCAGCAATGAGCGCATGCTCATGGTTGTTGTTTGTCGATGCAGTGATCGACGCAGATGCCCCATCTTGTTGACCAGCATTGTTTGCCAGAACAGATGGTGGCTGTGGTGCCATAGCGCCAGCTGGAACAATGGCACCTGCTGGTTGTTGGGCGTTGGAGGGATTGCCTCCAGCAGGTTGTCCAGTGTGGTTGCCATTGGAGGATCCAACATCTGACTTTGCCATCTTGTGATCTCGGGACTGCCCTTGCCCCCTACCTGGGGTGCCAAATGTCGAAGTGTTTGAAACGACACTTCCCCCGGACCTGCTAAGGAGCAGCCCGCGGAGGTTCTTGTTATGGTTGGGGTACGCAGAGATCAAGATCAAGATGATGACATCAGAGATTTACGTGGTTCGGGCCGCCTGAGCGTAACACCCTACTCCACGGGGTTTGTGTTGTTGTATTGTATGAGTTTGTTCGCTAGTATGCGGGTTAGCTTGGATCGGATCAGCCAAGATGATCTTGGGTACGTGCAGCACAACCCTTTTATAGTTCTAAGGAATGACCGTTACAAGGCTTGCCTGGCCTGACATGTGGCCCTAGCGTATTGAATGGCCTAATACACTGTCTAAATGGTATTAAGTGTGATTAATAGTGTGATAACATGCCTTAATAGCTGCATTACCCCTATTAACAGTGCTCTGATCACGTGTCGTTAATACAACTGCTGCTTTAATTACCATTGATGGTTCGTGCTGAAGGAGATCTTCTAGTGTATATGTCGATGAAGGTCCGGAGGCTCCACACGTGGAAGCTCTGGAGCTTTCCCTTACGAGAGGTTAGGTCCGGGGCTGTTGTACACGTGTCGGCACCGGAGTTCTTCTCTGTTGGGTTTAGTTCTGGGGTCGTTGTACATGTGTTGTCACCGAAGCTTTCCTTCGTTGGGAGCTTAGTTCCAGTTTTCCTTTACACGTGTTGAGCCAGGAGCTACCCATATGAGGGGAGAGGGTCTGGTGCAATGTGACATGTGGGGCTACCTGACAGGTAGAACTTCCTTGTACTCTTCGCGGTACCAAGGGGTACCCGGTACGCAGGGTACCGACATGATTAAACTCGAGTTTTTATGCATTGATTTGAAATATTCATCATAAAATCTTTTATTACATTTACCATATGATTTATTTGGAAGACATAAATATGGGATTTTACAGTGTTGCTCACGGAGCAGTCCTTCAGCCTGCGGCTCCTTAGCATTCCTATGGAGGTCCAGAGGGTGGCGCACCCTCATGCTCGGGGTGGTGAGGGCTCAGCGTAACGTGGGATCGGCGTCTAGACGAGATTATGGATGTCGTGGACGTGGATTCTCGCGGAGTGTGTTATGAAATGAATGGTCAGGAGAGCGAGTGACCTTTGAGGTATAATCAAATCGTGTCCTTACATATCAAGAGTTGATGAATGACAGGTCTGGACGGTTCCTTCCAGTTTACAAGTATGTACATAGACATCATCGACTCATGGCCCCCCAAGTGACGTGGGACTAGCGGTTCGACCCGCATCACGCCGCATCCAGGGGGCTGCCTAGTCATGAGTCCTTGTTTTCCCGGGCTCCCAGTCCCTGCACATCTAGCCTTTCGCCGGCTGGTGGCCCTCAACCGTTGCGGTGTTGGTAGCTCTGTCCACCGTCGTGCTTTTGAGGGGTGACTTGCTTGATGTTGGTTTCTCGATCCTTCACGTCGGGCTCCCTTGTTGGCCAGCAGCTCCCGAGTGCCATGGGGCAAACGGTCCGGCCCGCTTGCCGCGTCGGGGCTGGGGGGCGGCCTCTCGGCCATGGTCCCCTGGGTCTTTGTACCGAGCTTCGCAGCTGGCTGCACGTATGTTCAATTGAGCTTCTCGACGTTGGCACGGAGCTTGGTTACACTCGCGGCGTCGGATCAGCAATGGCTATGACAAGCCCGTCGGACTCGAATCCAGCGGCAGTCGTCGGCACGATGGTCGTTGGCGACAGAGGGCGGGCGGTCGCCGCGTTGTTGCCCATCCTTCATCTACCTCCCTATAGATGTAGAATGGCATGGCAGACCGTCTCGTGGTTGTGAACTACAGACCGGTGCCTCGTCTACCAAATCGTGTGAGCGGTGGATTCGCTCAACTTTGGGGACAGGGCGCAACCGATCGATGCAGTTTTGTGCTGACAGCCGGTGCCTTGTATTCCAAGCCGCACCTTCAGTTGGTTTTGAGCAAGGGAGAGAGGAACCAATCGTCAACCATATCTTGGCGCTTGGAGTTTCGTCTACCAAATCGTGTGAGCAGTTGTTTACGAGTATCGAATGTACCACGTGTTCTGCCACGACACAGCTTAGCAACTAGAATAGAGGATGTATACTGGTTCAGGCAAGGTGTCCTACGTCCAGTCTGTGGATCTCTTCTTCTTTTTATAAATGGCGGGAGAGTACATGTATGAGGAGAGGTTTTAGTGCTCTAGCGGAGGGGATGATTCCCTCTTTCTTCTTCATGATTATCTTCTCCTTTTTGCTGATAGCTTCGGCCCCCTTTTATAGACGGGGACAGGTCTTCTACGCTGCAACTACTTCCCGCCTTCCTCATATGGGAGGCGAGCTCTTACATATTCGTTCCTATTCGTTCGTGCCTTAGGGCGGGGTTGAACTGCTAAGCCCGCCAGCACCACGCCTGCCTAGTCCCGTTGGGTCACGTCTCCTATCAGCGCCTCAACATTCAGGCTGGCATGTTACCCAAGGCAAGACAGGATAGGATGCATAGAGAGTTGGCAGCAACAGCGAGACAGTGTTCCACGCGCGAGACCTAGGGAGCACACCCCGACCCCGTGGTCGGGGCCCAGCTGAGTGAGGCGGGAGAGCCCTGCTAAGGAGGGGGTCGAGGAGCTCGTTCCCCTGATCGCCCAGACTGTTCGCCAGACGAGTCCCTGTCGGCATTGTCAGGGCTCGCTCGCCTTGACCTGATCTTAATCTGCCAAATCGAACGTGGATTTTGGTCACCTAGGTTCCAGAACCCGACAAGAACTCAGTGTGATTCTTAGGAAAGGACTATATAAGCATACACACACACACACACACACACACACACACACACACGCACGCACGCACGCACGCACACACACACACACACACACACACACACACACACACACACACACACACCACACACACACACACACACACACACACACACACACACACACACACACACACATATATATATATATATATATATATATATATATATATATATATATATATATATATATATATATTATAGACATAGACGACAAGTTCTCACAAATATTCTTGATCAATATAGCCAGTAAAACAATCAAGCATTCAATCAATGGCCAAAATCCATAAAGACAATATATGGAAAAATAGTTTGAAAGGAAAATCGAGGGAGGTGAGTTTTCACAAGCATGCAAGTCTTTGAGGATCATAAACTAATAGCTATCAAATGTGCAACATATCAAGCCACATTTCGAGAATCTAGGATATTTAGCTCACTCCTAAGTTCGCAAAAGCATTTTTCATCTAGTGGCTTGGTGAATATGTCAGTTAGTTATTTTTTCGGACATGGGAAATGACTATATCCCCTTTTATAGAATTGTCTCTCAAAAAGTAGTGTCGGATGTGTATGTGTTTGGTCCAAAAATGCTCGACAGGGTTATGGGCAATATGAATAGCACTCTCATGGTCACATAGGAGTGAAGTATAGTTCATATTGAGACCATAGTCCCTTAGAGTTTATCGCATCCAAATAAGTTGTGCACAACAACTTCCGACTGCAACATACACCACTTCGGCTGTTGATAAGGCAATGGAGTTTTGTTTCTTGGATGACCATGAAACAAGGGACCTACCCTAGAATTGGTGAGTCTCGGATCACTACAGGAATTCGTCAATAGGGCGTCGGCCATATGAGCATCGATTGCCTACAGTAACCGACACTCATAAGCTAAAGACGTCGGTGAACCGACGCACTTAGCCGACGAAATATTTCAGACGCCTTTAACTTGTAAGTGCGTCGGGGCCGACACATTTATGAGTTATGGCCATCGGTTTTAGGGAGCCGATGCAGTTAGAAGTAAATGCGTCGGCCGTGGGAATCAACGCCTTTAAGGCACTTAAAAGCGTCAGTCCAACCATATCGACGCACTTACACGACACATGGTGAGCGCATCGAGCGAGTATTTGAGCGCCGGTTCTTCAGAAACCGACACCTTTACTCGATTTAAGTGCATCGACTAGAAGGAAATTGACGCATATACTTCGCCACGTGGGCAGCCTACAGAGGGCGACTCTGGGCGCCTGTTTATGCAAAACCGACGCACATACACATATATTTTTAAAAAAACTGCCTAATTCCTCTCCCGCCCCAGTTGGGGAGCCTCCATTTTACACAAACAGAACAACAAGCAATATATACAGCGAAAACAAATTTAATTCACTAACATTTCAAACATAGCACCGTACACAAGTTTTCAAACATTTCAAACACAAGCACAACAGTATGAAAATGAGTAAACGAAATTCAAATGTTGTCATGGGAGCCTCCACTCGCACGTCCCGCACTCCCATCTCCACTCGCACGTTGATGTTAAGGAAAACATCGCCACCTTCGGGTGTTCCATGACGAGATACCTGCGATAAACAAATAAAAGAGAAACTTAATTAATAACATAATATGTTGACTTTGACTAACTTAGTAACATAACTTAATAGAAGAGAAACATGTTGGTTTTGACTAAAACTTATCAAAGCTCTCTCATTTCCTCTCACTCTCTCTATCTCTCCCTCGCCCTTACTCGCTCTCCCACTCCCACTCCCTCTCTATCTCTTCCTCTTTCCCTCTATTTCTTCCTCTCTAGCTCCCTCTCTATCAATCTCTTCTTTCTTTCTCTCTCTCTATCTCTCCCTCTCTCCTTCTCTATGTCTTCCTCTCCCTCTATTTATCACTTATTTTCTCTCTCTATCGCCCCCTCTCTCTATGTCTTCCTCTCCCTCTCTATCTATCTCTTTCTCTCTCACTTGTTCCCTCTTTCACTTCATCTCTCCGCTCAAGATTTTCTTTTCGTTTTTAATACTGTGCTAATTAATATGCATTTTTATAATGAAAGTATTATAACAAGTATACAAGTCATGCATACCGCTGCATCTCCAACTTGTGATGGGTGAGTCTGCACTGGAGGCAAAGGCATCGATGGGAAAACTGCATCAAGTTGTGAGATTCTAATTAGAATCATTTTGAAATTGAATAAATATGTCAAATGCGAAAATTACAGTTTACCTGGATAATTTTGCTGCAATCCAGATGCCAACAGTGACATGAATCCATAAGGTTGTGACACACACGATTGACCACTCTCGGAACCCTAAAACACAAATGGTTACGATATTGCATTATATAATCCGAGTCAATAAGATAAGCAATTTTACCTGTGAGGAGGAGGCAACCTGTAGTGCGGGCTGCATTGGATGAGGCATCATGTCGAGGTAAGATTTCTGTAACGGACCAAACTGAGAACTGGAGCTACCTTGACCCATAAACTGCATAAAGTAAATTAGTTCTGATATCTTGAATAGAAACATTGTTAAATTGAATAAAATTTTCAAATGAGGAAATTACATGTTACATGAGACATATACAAATAATGCATCTATTGCTGCATCATCTATGTCTGTTGTTGTTGCTGCAGCAACATCTGTGTTTGTTGTTGTTGTTGTTGTATATCCTCCTTGGTACATCTCAATTTTTCTTGTAATTCAGCCTCTGTAGAAGATTGAAATCGACTACCACTAACATTGGACGGCCATTGTCTAGCATAAGCCTCACACTCTACATACCTGTCACCCAACCCAAATCTACAAAAAATAGAAGTGTGAAGAATCGACATTCATCAACATACAAATCATCATTATCTTTACACATACCTCCCATGCGGTAGACCCCCGTCGGCATCGTACGCCACTGCGACATGCAACGGCTCTCTCAAATAGTCTGAATCAGGTCCATGGTTCTTTTTAAAACACTCAACATACTTTTGTTGTGATACATTTAGTTAACAGATTAATGTAATACAAGATAAATTGAGTTGATGGATAAAAGCAACAAAGAATCAACATACGTACCAATTTCTGCGTTGATGCCTCGTCACACAACACCTCCGGGCGATTTGGGTCTGGACCTTTGTACCCCTTAATATAAACCTCGAAAAATGTAGGAGGTGTGACACCTAGTTCCGAGAAAAGAACAAAGTGTGATGCATATGTGTGCCCAGGACGTTCAACACACATACACGAGTGTATTCACAAAAGGATATACATAAAATTACCACAAGACAAGATTAATTAACCACTTTTATTACACAATTCATAATATCCTCGAATATAAGCTCTAATGAATATTAATGATAAGTTTGAACTAATGCAGCGACAATAACT
Source organism: Tuctoria greenei (assembly GCA_036927565.1). Taxonomy (NCBI): domain Eukaryota; kingdom Viridiplantae; phylum Streptophyta; class Magnoliopsida; order Poales; family Poaceae; genus Tuctoria; species Tuctoria greenei. The sequence goes on along the minus strand of JAYESD010000001.1, from coordinate 142,151,030 downwards.
AAATATGAGCTAAACGAAATAAGCAAGCTAAGCAAATAGGGTAGCGCAGCTGCAAACAAACCATAGGCAAGCTGACGGTAGACACGGCCTAGAACTCCGCATTATCAATGTTATACTCCCAAATATGACCTGCAACTGTTGGTAGAGGAATTGCAAGGGTGAGTACATGTCGTACTCAGCAAGTGTCAAAAGTATGACATGTAGCTGATTCAAATGACGAATATAATAAAGGCTTAGTGCTGAAAAGTACATTAAAATATTTGAAAAGCAATATGGTGTATGTATGTGAAGTAAAACTATCATAAACCATGTAGTTATCATAATACCAGTCCATATTTCATTACCATCCTCCATATTCTAGATTTCTCATTACCATTAACCATATCTATTGCCATAAACCATAATACCATCCCACAACCAGTACCAAACCATAACCATAACCATCCCAAATCCCAAGTTTCCCTCTAATCATGTGAGGGTCCAGCTTCCTCATGACCGGAAGCATGACTATCATGATAGTTTTTAAGACACTCTGCAGAGGTTGTACCACTTTACCCATATGTTTGTGATTTCATTACCTTTCGATGACTTTGGAACCTCTATTATGCCGTCTCACACTCCCTTAGGTGTGTGGCCAAGAGATCACAAAATAGCCTTTACAAAGGGACTACTACCATGTACGGACCCACTGAGCACATCTTCAACCAAGGGCCCCTCTTGTGTCATTCGGATCCCAGGGAGTCCCGCCACAAATCCAAACCCAATCCGACTCCCCTTCCCCGGTGCGCCAAATGATCTATGCAATACTAGCAATACCCTAATTAATCAGTGCCACACCCATACTTGGCCTCGTGGTGGCACTATAAATCTTGGATGGTCGCTCCATGAACCAGTCCTTAGATCTAAAGCAAGCTAAACCACCATGTCTTCCAACCCATCCACATACCAGGCTTGCTCAGATCACCAATTACGATATCATATTAACCAGTTCATATTAATCATAATCTCATTAATGCATAATTAAATAGTATGATTGTTTTCCATCCCAATTAATTAAGCGAAGCAAATGTAAAAAGCCCTCTACGACTCTCTACCATGTGTTCCAGGTGACAAGGGTGGTTAGACAAAACTAGTAAACTCCTATCTTGGGTTTCCCATTAATTAGACACAAGCAATGCAATTTTGAAAACAAGACATTTATTGTAAAGACAGGATCAATATGTTCAAGGACACTTGTCTTGCTCTTGGACTTGATTGGGATCAAAGACTTCAAAATTCTGGTACTGGAGATCCCCCTCAACACTCCCTAGCGCAAATCCGTCTCAACAATGCAATAAACATACAAGACAAGAATTACAATCAATAAGTGCACATATGTTACTCAGTATGTAATGACATGCATGATTAATGCAAATGCAAATCAAAACTAGTTAATGAGTTGTTAATAATCTTTACTAACTAGTTCTAATGGTTATTAACAAGTTTGTACAGGTCTGGAATTGATTCGAAACAATTTAGGATTAATTCAGTAGAAAATAGACAGCCAAACCGGACTAGTCTGCTGTAGGGCCGGACTAGTCCGCCCTTTGTAGAAACATCGAGCTAGGCCTTTCTAGATCAATGTGAATTTGGAGAAACGGGGTTGAATTCATGTAACAAAGAGGAAGTAGAATGTATACAAGGTGTTTAGGACTCCAATGAATGAAGGGTTTTGGAGGCAACACTTGGATCTTGACTATCTAGGGTTGATGAAGAACTTGAAGGTGAATTGTTGATGGAGAACGGAAACTTTATGGAGATCTTGATCACTTGATCCTCTTTTGTTTCCTCCTCTTCTTCTTCTTGCTCGGGATCTCCTTCTCCCTCCTTGGCGGCGGCTATCCACGAGGTAGGGTTTGGGTGTGATTCAAAGGTGGCAAAAAGATGTGAAAATAGGGTGTTGGGTTGTTTATATAGAGGTGGAGGGCTAGGGTTTGATGGAGTTCGGTTTTAGAGAGGGAGGAGGCCGGTGTGGGGTCCCACATGGGCTCCAAAAGAGTTAGGCATGATGTTCTTAGGCACACTTAAGGTAAAAACCAAAAACATGACGTGGAACAAAATATCAACACGGAATCGAGATCACCGGACAAGTCCGCAATAGGCCAGACTAGTCCGAAGTTAGTCAGATAGAAATCGGATAAGTCCAGACTAAACCAAACAAGTCCGAACTTAGTCAGAGAGGAAAACGGACAAGTCTTCTAGACATCGGACAAGTCCGGACAAGTCCAGGGACTTGGCAAAATTTCAAGGAATTGGAATACCGGACTAGTCCGCACTAGAACGGACAAGTCCAAAAACGGTACAGAGAGAAAAATGGACTGGTCCGCAGCAAAAAGGGACATGTCCGAGGGAGGTCAGAGAGAAATCGGACTAGTCCGCACCAAAAACAGACTAGTCTGCACTTCTGAGAACTTTTGAGTGCAGTTTTGGTTTAAATTCATATTAAACTCATTCCTTTTTATGTGGATCAATTTTAAACATGTATATGAACTTATGCAATGCATGATGCATTAAAATGAGGGTTTTACGAACCTACCCCCCTTAAAATGAATTTTGCCCTCGAGATTCGACGCGAAAGAGAAGAGATAGGGAAATTCCTTTTTGAGACCATCCTCCAGCTCCCAAGTTGCCCCTGATTCTGTGTGATGCTTCCATTGAACTATACACCATCTAACAATCTTGTTTCTTGTGACCCTCTCCTTGGTTTCCAAGATTTTGACCGGTTGCTCGGTATAAGTCAAATGTGCCTCTAGTTCCAAATCTTCCATTGACACTTGTTCTTCCGGCACTCTCAGGCACTTCTTGAGTTGCGAAACATGAAACACATCATCCACATCTGGAAGATGAGCTGGCATCTCCATATTATATGCTACTTCTCCTCTTTTGTCCAAAATCTTGAATGGTCCAATGTATCGAGGTGTTAGCTTGCCTCTGATGTTAAACCTCCTATGAACTCTCATTGGTGACACCTTGAGGTAAACAAAATCTCTTATTTCAAAGGTTAGTTTCCTTCTCCTATTTTCCGCATAGCCTTTTTGCCTTGATTGAGCAGCCCTCAAGTTTTCACGAATAATCTAGACTTGTTTCTCAGTTTCTTGCAGCATGTCTGGTCCAAACACTTGGCTCTCTCCTGCCTCATTCTAGAACAAGGTGTCCTACACTTCCTCCCATATAGTGCTTTATAGGATGACATTTTCAAGCTTGCTTGGTAACTATTGTTATATGAGAATTCCACTTACGGCAAGCTCTTGTCCCAACTTTTCCCATGCTTCAAAGCACAAGCCCTTAACATGTCCTCCAAATTCTGATTGGTCCTCTCAGTTTGTCTGTCCGTTTGAGGGTGATATGCTGAGATAAAATTCAACATTGTTCCTAATGCTTCATGCAATTTTTGCCAAAACCCAGAGGTAAATTGAGAATCTCTATTCGACACTTGCTTCTTTGGAACTCCATGCAAACATACTATTCTTCCCATATACAGTTCATCCAACTTTTCCCCATTAAAGGTGGTCTTGACGGGAATAAAGTGAGCTGAGTTAGTTACCCGATCCACGATTACCCATATGGAGTCATAATCGGACTGGGTACGCGGTAAACCAACTATGAAGTCCATCCCAACTTCTCCTCACTTCCATTCTGGAATCTTCAATGGTTGCAATAATCCAGCTGGCCTTTGATGTTCAGCTTTGACTCGTTGGCCCACATCACACAATGTAAGGTTGTTGAACACATTGCTGAATATGTCGCATTATGTCCTTCGATATTTACTGTGACACATCAATTTCAAGGTTGAATCCCTCATCATTGTCAATTTCACAGTCTTGGTGGCACACTGAATTGCTCCATCGTGCTTTTGTAGCCAATCCACCCCCCTTAGAACATCGACGTCCTCGTCGGTCAACTCCCAAGTTAGGAACATCCCCTCTTGTCCAATCCTTGTGAATCCAAATCAATGAGGTTAGCGGGGAACTCTACCCCCCTTATTTTAGAACTTACTCTTGGACATACTATCTCTGTTTCTCATCTACCGTACAACTTCATCTGTGACAGTGAATCTTCTGGTTGTGTCCATCTTCCATTGAAGTAGATGTTGAGCAAGATGGAAAAGAGAGATTGAACGAGTCCCCAACTATATGAATCAAGGGATGTGAAACTAAGCAACTAACTATACAAGCCTATATGGACATGGCAATGTAAAGCATCCCACAATCCTCTACTAAGCGCACAAGCAACAATACATAATAAACATCACACCAAACAAACCACAACATTCTATAAGTGCTCCCATGTGCTCTAAAGTGTCTATTCTATCTAGGCTGCGTCCTACGATCAACCTGTGGCTCTGATACCAATTTGTGACACCTGGTTCCGAGAAAAGAACCAAGCGTGACGCATATGTGTGCCCAGGACATTCAACATACATACACGAGTGCATTCACAAAAGTATATATAGAAAATTACCACACGACAAGATTAATTAACCACTTTTATTACACAATTCATAATATCCTCGAAACAAGCTCTAATGAATATTAATGACAAGTTTGAACTAATGCAGCGGAAATAACTAAATATGAGCTAAACAAAATAAGCAAGCTAAGAAAATAGGGTAGCGCAGCTCCAAGCAAACCACAGGCAAGCTGACGGCAGACACAGCCTAGATCTTCGCATTATCAATGTTATACTCCCAAATCTGACCTACAACTGTTGGTGGGAGAATTGCAAGGGTGAGTACATGTCGTACTCAGCAAGTGTGGAAAGTATGACATGTAGCTGATTCAAATGACGAATATAATAAAGGCTAAGTGATGAAAAGTACATTAAAACATTTGAAAAGCAATATGTTGTATGCATGTGAAGTAAAACCATCATAAACCATGTAGTTATCATAATACCAGTCCATATTTCATTACCATCATCTATATTCCGGATTTCTCATTACCATTAACCATATCCATTGCCATAAACCATAATACCATCCCACAACTAGTACCAAACCATAACCGTAACCATAACCATCCCAAATCCCAAGTTTCCCTCTAATCATGTGAGGGTCCAGGTTGCTCATGACCGGGAGCATGGCTATCATGATAGTTTTTAAGACACTCTGCAGAGGTTGTACCACTTTACCCACGTGTTGATTTCATCACCTTTTGATGACTTTAGAACCTCTATTATGCCCTCTCACACTACCTTAGGTGTGTCGCCAAGCGATCACAAATTAGGCTTTAAAAAGGGACTACTAGCTTGTACGGACCCACTAAGGTTTCACCGGTGGCGATGCCTCCAACTAAGCACATCTTCAACCAAGGGCCCCCTCTTGTGCCATTCGGATCACAGGGAGTCCTGCCACAAATCCAAACCCAATCCGACTCCCCTTCCCTGGTGTGCCAAATGATCCGTGCAATATTAGCAATACCCTAATTAATCAGCTATGCCGCACCCATACTTGGCCTCGTGGTGGCACTGTAAATTTTGGATGGTCGATCCACAAATTGGCCCTTAGATCTAAAGCAAGCTAAACCACTATGTCTTCCAACCCATCCACATAGCAGGCTTGCTTAGATCACCCATTACCATATCATATTAACCAGTTCATATTAACCATAATCTCATTAATGCATAATTAAATAGTATAGTTGTTTTCCATCCCAATTAATTAAGTGAAGCAAAGGTAAAAGCCATTCTAGACTCTCTACCATGTGTCCCAGGTGACAAGGGTGGTTAAACAAAACTAGTAAACTCCTATCTTAGGTTTCCCATCGCTTAGACACAAGCAATGCAGTTTTGAAAACAAAACATTTATTGTAAAGACATGATCAATATTTTCAAGGACACTTGCCTTGCTCTTTGGCTTGATTGGGATCAAAGACTTCAAAATTTTGGTACTGGAGGTCCTCTGCAGCACTCTTTAGTGCAAAGACAAGAATTACAATCAATAAGTGCACATATGTTACTCAATATGTCATGACATGCATGATTAATGCAAATGCAAAGCAAAAATAGTTAATGAGTTGTTAAGAATGTTTAATAACTATTTCTAATGGTTATTAACAAGTTTTTACAAGTCTAAAATTGATTCGAAACAATTTAGAATTAATTCAGCAGAGAACAGACAGCCAAACCGGACTAGTCCGCCTTCGCAGAAATAGCGAGCTAGGCCATTCTAGATTGACGTGAATTTGGAGAAACGGGGTTGAATTCATGTGAGAAAGAGGAAGTAGAATGTATACCAGGTGTTTAGGACTCCAATGAATCAAGGGTTTTAGAGGCAACACTTGGATCTTGACGATCTAGGGTTGATGAAGAACTTGAAGGTGAATTGTTGATGGAGAGCGAAAACTTGATGGAGATCTTGATCACTTGATCCTCTTTCTTTTCCTCTTCTTATTCTTCTTGCTCGGGATCACCTTATCCATCCTTGGCGGCGGCAATCCATGAGCTAGGGTTTGGGTGTGATTCAAAGGTGGCAAAAATATGTGAAAATGGGGTGTTGGGTTGTTTATATAGAGGTGGAGGGCTAGGGTTTGATGGAGTTCAGTTTTAGAGAGGGTGGAGGCCGGTGTGGGGTCTCACATGGGCTCCAAAAGTTTTAGGCACGATGTCCTTAGGCCCACTTAAGGTAAAACCCAAAAACTCGTCGTGGAACACAAGATCAACTCGAAATCACGATCACCGGACAAGTCCGTAATAGGCCGGACTAGTCCAAAGTTAGTCAGAGAGAAATCGGATAAGTCCGGACTAAACCGAACAAGTCTGAACTTAGTTAGAGAGGAAAACGGACAAGTCCGCTAGACATTGGACAAGTTCAGGGACTTGGCGAAATTTCAAGGAATTGGAATACCGGACTTGTCCGCAGTAGAATGGACAAGTCTGAAAACGGTACAAAGAGAAAAATGGACTAGTCCGTAACAAAAACGGACATGCTCGAGGGAGGTATGAGAGAAATCGGACTAGTTCATACCAAAAATGGACTAGCCCGCACTTCTCAGAACTTTTGAGTGCGGTTTTGGTTTAATTCATTTTAAACTCATTCCTTTTTATGTGGATCAATGTTAAACATGTATATGAACTTATGCAATGCATGATGCATGAAAATGATGGTGTTACAGGAGGCATACCAGTTTCAGCTATCGGCAATATGAAAATTCAACAATTTAACCAATACAATTAATTGAAGCAACCTATGTATGAATGTAAGAATTCATACCATCCTTTGTTCCATCCGAACATAACCATCCGACCCAAAGAAGTGCTTTCCTGGCTTGCTCTTCCTGTTTTTTTGGTGTCTATCAAAAATATTTCTGAACTCAGCTGAACCCCAATACTCGCATAACCACTCCCAAGCCTCCATATTTGCACAAATCCAGTCCACTTGACTCTGCAAGTACTCCTCCCTAGTGAGGTGAATTTTGGCTGCTTCTTTGTTTGTCATGGGATAGAACATCACCGTCTTGTAGTAGACGATCACAGCTTTGATCCGTGCCTTAGAGAAGGAGTCTTTGACACATCTTTTTGCTACATTATGAAAAACCGAACAAGCATATGCTTGACTCACACCCTCCTCTAAACAAAACATACCCTCCATACAAGTTACAATTAATGTCAAAAAAATGCAATGTAATGGAATCAATGAAAAGAAACTTACCCAGAAGATCTCCCAAACTCTATCTTGACATGTACCCGAATCGCCATACTCTTGAAGCGCATAGTGATCCCAATTATGCGCTGCAATCCTTTGACCATCCACTAAAACCATCCCGGGATAACAAAACCGGACGGCGTTTCCTAACTCGGTGTTAAAGACTCGTCAATGCCCCTTTCCACTCCAACCAATCTCGACCCAGCACCTAGTACCCTTCGGCCTTATGATTGTCTTCTCGTCCATGCTTTTACTTACACCACATAAAAGGTGCCTCCACAGCCTGTACATAAAAATAACATAAAATTAGTTAATTGAAAAGATATAATGAACTTATTAATTAATAAGAAATATTACCTAAAGGGACATCGATCAAGGTGTCCTAACTCTTCTAGCTCTACCCTTCTTCCAATCCTGGCATCTCGCTCGGGATCCTCAGGCTCTTCACCATCGTCCTCATCATCCCCCTCATTACCACCATCAGAAGAGTTTCACCACCCAATAGTATCTGAGCCTCCTCTTGAGCCTCATCTTGAGCCTCCTCCTGGGCCACCTTCCTGCTCTAACGTCTGCTTGGCAGTCTTTGGTTCCTCCCCGTACAACTCCTTGTACGTCAAGCAACGATCTGCCACCTGTGTCGGACTCGAACCTCGTGCAGGCTCGCTCGACGTCAGCTCTGCCACACAACTCAAAAAATGCCTCTTCCTCTACCCACTGTAATTAGTACCCTAAAAATATAAATAAAGAAGTATGTAAAGAAGTAAGAAACAATAGAAAATTAATATTTAATATTTAAATGTATGTAAGAAACAAGTACCTAAAACCTGTCCGGCTGGCTCAAAGTAGATCTGGGAGTGGAGGACGAAGATCCACTACCCTTCTTGCTCTTCTTCTTCCCCAAACTTGGCAAAAGCTTAAACATCTGCGCATATTTTGAAAGACATGATTACTATACAACATTAGGTAATAAATAAAGAATGTGCACAATAATAATAAAAATCTAAAAATGCGTACAATATAAATGAAAAATCATCAGCATCAGAATATGCTTTTGTCATGCGTGCATTAAGATATTCACGTATCTCTTCTTCCATCTCTTTCTCTTCACCCTCTTCCATCTCTTCTTCTTCATCATCATATCTCTCCTCTTCTTCCATAATCCTTTTCTTCTTTTCCATAATCCTTTGTGATTGTGGAACACATTTTGTTTAGGCACCAGCTTGTTCTTCAGACATCAACTCTAGCGTATCACTAGCTATTTCTGCGAGTCCTATCCCACAAGATATCATAAAATCTTATGCTTCCTCGACTTCATCTTGATATACAATACCGTCATCTTCTTGAATCTCTATATACTCATCATAACAATGAGGGTGCACTTTAGGGTTAACTGTATACACAACCCACCAATTTTTCAAACTTGGGTGAGGATAACTTAAATAGTACACTTGCACCACTTGATTCGCAAGTACAACATTGTGTTATGGGATGTGTATCATGACTTGTGGTTGATCTTCACCATTCCAAAATCATCAACTCGTGTGCACAATGTTGGATCAAACCATTCACAGTCGAAAATCACAAGTTGAAGTGTTTTTGGAAAGCCAAATGTGTACTCTATTATTTATTAAGAACAACGTAGTATTCTGTCACTTTTTCACTACCCTCTACGATAGTTATCATTACTCCACTATTTGTAGTGGCAGCAAGTGGACGACTTGCTTTTAAACTTGCCGTCCAAAAATGATATCCGTTGATATTGTATCTGCTAAATTCTGTTGCTCTCAATTGACCATGCGACATCTGTAGCAAGTCATTGGAGATGTTGACATATTTCATACACTACATAAATAAACAAAGTTAGCATCTTATGATAAACATGTGATCTAATATTGATGGAAAAAACGGATAGAAAATTACATGTTTACGAAACCAGTCCACAAAGCTTTTTCCACCGTTTATGCCATGCTGAAGCATCTTATCCAATTGACTTTGTGTAGGTTTTTGTGAAGATTTCCAATACAACTTGTCAGACATTTCAAAATATGGTAACACCTCCTCCATGTTGAAAAATATGTAAAGCATGGTGTAGTTCCTCTCTTGCACTGAAATATAATGAGAGTTAGCAGCTCCAACACCTTTACCCTCCAATTGAAAAATCTTAAGCTCACTCATAGATTGCTCTTCTACATTATGATATCGTGTGACAGATGCATTCACGTTGTTAGCACGTGAAAAATATTTGCTAGAGAAGTTAGTAATCTCTTTAGCTGCAAATGCTTCTGCAATACAACCCTCAACTCTTGCCTTGTTGCGCACTGTAGCTCTAAGTTTCTTCAATTCTCTTTCTTGGCTATACATGTACCTGAATTGTGCAGGACCTGCTACCAATGCTTCATAAGGTAAATGCACCAACAAATGTTGCATAACATTCATAAATCCAGGCAGGAACACTTTTTCCATCTTACATACAAGCACAACAATTTCTTTCTCCCACCACCACATCATCTTTTTTGACACTTTCTTAGCACAAATATGTCTATAAAAGTAGCTAAGTTCAGCAAACATCTTCCACAAATCAGGTTTGAAATAGCCACGAAACATTACCGGTATAAGTCTCTCCATCATAATGTGGTAATTATGGCTCTTCAACCCATTCAGTTTACCAGTGTTGAGATTAACACATCATTTTATGTTTGCTGCATAGCAGTCTGGAAACTTCAGTGTTTTCAACCAACTAAGTATTTGCTTTCTTTCTTCTGGTCTAACATAGTATGGATCTTGTGGCCTACTTTCATTTTTGCTTGCATTTGTTATAACCTGAAGCCTAGGATGATCGCAAATATCAGCTAAGTCTTTCCTCGCATTCAAATTATCTTTGGTTTGACTGGTAAAATCAAAACACATGCTTATGATGCGTTCAACGACAATACTCTCCTGGTGCATCAAATCTATGTTGTGCAGTAAAAGCAACGCCTTTGCATATGGTAGCTCCCAAAGAAAAAAAATATGAGTCCAGTTATGTTCTGTACCATACCCTTCGAGACCACCTTCAGAGGACTCTTTTAACTTTGCATGCCATGCCATTTTTTGTTCGCTTGTCAATCGACGAGGGGGTCCTTCTGTAACACTTTTGCCTTTTTGAAATGATCGTGTATCACTCCTGAAAGGGTGATTTGAAGGAAGGAATCGTTGAATGCAATCAAAGAAGCTGACTTTTCTTCCATTCTTCAACCTGAAGGCATCGATGTCAGCCATAAATATGGTGCAACACAATTTTCCATGGACAAACCAACCAGCCCAAATGCCATATGCCAACAAATTATGTATAGACCATAGATACGTGGCATGTAAAGTTAATTCACATTTCAGATGACTGTCATATGCCTTTACACCTTGCCATAACCCTTTCAACCCCTCAATCAACGGTTGCATAAACACATTGATTTTCGTCCCAGGATGTTTAGGACCAGGAATGATGGACGCGACGAATATGTATCCTTCTTTCATGCACATGTTGGGAGGGAGATTGTAAGGCATGATAAAAAATGGCCAACAAGAGTATGGACTGTTACTTGTGATGAAATGAGTGAAACCATCTGTTGACAACCCAAGATGAACATTTCTTGGATCTTTACCAAACTCCGGATCAAAACAGTCTAGAGCATTCCATGCTGCGCCATCCGAAGAAAGCACCATAATATCTTTGTCATCGCTCTCACGTAACCATTCTGAATGCCACCTCATCTACTTTGCTATTTCTTGAGAAAGAAACAACCATTTAAGACTGGACAAGATAGGCATGTGTCAGTACCCTGCAGATGGAGTACCCTCACACACAGGATGAAGACGTCTGGAGGTGCCACATGTTCTATAGGCGCCAAGGCCTTTGCCTCCCTCAAAGATCAAGTAGCGGTGCTGCCACGTAAGCCTTGAAGATGGGACTTGGCCCCTCCAGTGTGATGGGCTCACGAGATGCCACGTGTAGGGACGGGACCTCACCCATCCTTGGGGGAGCGCCCCCGAAACAGCCATGTGGCACGGAGCACAAGGACCAGCACCCCCAAGAGAAAAAGCACGGAACTACCACGTACCCTAGGGAGCCCCGGAGCTGCCACGCGTCACGAAGGACCGGGGCTAGCCTTCCCGCCGAGGACCTGCCCCGACGCTGCCATGTGTCCCGCAGATCGCCCCAGACAGTAAGGTGAGGGAGTTAAAAGTTGGAGCGCTCTGCTCCAGTCAAGCATTGAAGAGCCGCAACCACCCTTGGTGCACAACGTGGGGCACGCCAATGGTCAGAGACCGCTATGACCAATCACATCAAAGTGAAGGCGCTGCAGGCCTATCCCACTCAACCAAGTGGGTAGCTTGCGGCAACAAGACAAGCTGATGGGACACCTTCTGCCACCGTCAGCAATGACGCGTGGGCTACTGACAAGGGATGCGACAAGATGGCGAGTCTCCACTGCCACCCTCGGAGGAAGCTTATGCGAGAAGCCTTAGATTTGTAGGATAGGATCGCCCCGAGACCACCTGTCAGGCTCCGGGACCCCACTTGTAAGGCATCTGGTCTTGGTTATAAAAGGCCCGGACCACCATCGCTACAAGGACCAGACTCAAAATCCCCGATACACACACACACACACACACATACACACTCAACAAACAATACAATCCACCGTGGAGTAGGGTGTTATGCTCGTTGCGGCCCGAACCACCTAAAAACCACCGTGTCATATACTCTTCCGCTAGAACACTAGTTTGAGGCCTAAGACCCGCAGAACAAAACCTCCGCGGGCTGCTCCTTAGCAGATCGGGCGAAAGTGTCGCATTAACACTTCAACATTTGGCGCGCCAGGTAGGGGCTTTTTCCCTCAAAAAAGTGGTAGCGCCTTCACCACCATGGTGTTCATCAAGCTTGCGAGCTGCGGTGAGATCAAGCCGCAAAAGGTCGACCATCGTGTCGACAAAGACAGGGAGAAGGAGTTCCAAAGGCTAGAACACACCGTGGAAATGGTACACGAGGCTGTGAACTTCGACCTCAACAGCAACCACGAGCGTCGCAAAGCGCTCCATGTCATACGTGGAGGATCTTGGGAACCCACATATAGGAATGCGGTCAAGACCCTGTGCCAGGCAATGGCTTCGATAGCCTCTACGCATGCCCTTGCGCCACATCACAAATGGATGGAGACGCCGATCAGCTTCGACACCTCCGACTGCTTCGAGAACATGGCGGGAGCTGGGCATATGCCCCTCCTCATCGCCCCCACCATCGCCAATGTAAAGTTTTACCACGTTCTGGTAGATGGTGGAGTCAGCCTCAACCTCATCAGCTGTGCGGCCTTCGACAAGCTGAAGATCCCCGTTTCTGAGCTTGCCCTGTCAAGATCATTCTCGGGGGTAGGACCGGAGAGTGTTATCCCGTATGGCTGTATCCACCTCCGGGTGACCTTAGGGACACCCGATAACTTCATGATGGAGAATATCCTATTCGACGTCGCGGAGGTTAGCCTCCCCTACTACTCCATTATTGCCAGGCCAACCCTGTACCTGTTTATGGCTGTAGCCCATTACGGCTACCTCGTCCTCAAGATGCCGACATCCTCCGGCGTCCTCAAGATCTGCGGAGATCGTGCTGCTGCAGTGACAGTTTTGGAGAAGCTACGAGAGCTGGAAACAGCCCCAACACCTATCCTAAGCGATGCTGGGTTGAGTAATCCTTCGCCAGACCCACGCGCGCACAGCCGCATTGCTGCACCACGAGCACTACAGGAATATCGATCACTTACATCGGCCGGAGCAACTTACGTCGGTCGGCCGACGAAAGTAAGTAACTTACGTCGGTGCCTGGTAGCCGACGTAAGTTAAATAAATTACATCGGCTGGCCGAAGTAAGTAAAGGGACCGACAGTAATAAACGGTACTGACGTCGGCCTCGGCCCATAGCTGACATAAGTTAAAGGACCGACGTAAGTTAACACTAACTTACGTCGGCCCTGACGTCAGCCGACGTAAGTAACCTCAGCCGATGTAAGTTGTGGTTTAACCTAACTGCGCGAGCGTTGCGCGCCTGTTTCATTTCACGCGCGCCTTCTCCCAACCGCTGCCGCCAACCCCGAGCTGCCCCGCCACCACCGACTCCGAGCCACCCCGCCGCCTGCCCCCCATCGCCGCCCCGCCGCCGTCACGCCGCCCCACCATCGCCCCTTGGCCGCCACCCCCCTCCCGCCCGCGGCCTCGCCCCCGCGGCACTGCCCCGACCCTCGCAGCCCCGCCCCCACTGCGCCGCCGCTGCCGGCCCGCCCCCCGCCGCCCCTGCGCCGCCGGCTCGCCTCCGTGCCCCAGCCACCGGCCTACCCCGCCGCCCCTGTGCTGCCGCTGCTGGCCCGCCCCTACGCCGCCGCCGCCGGGCCGCCCCTGGCCCCGTCGGCCCTGCGCCCTCGCCGCCGGCTCGCCTCCGGCCATCTGTCCGTCGGCACCCATCAATCACTAGGTACGCACTTCAATTCGGACTTTAGTGCTTTCAGATACTTGTTACGGTCTTAAGAATGCCCTCCCCACCTTTGTACGTGCCATGCATTAAATATTTGGGGACCTCATTCGGGACCTAGTAGAGGTTTATGTTGATGATATTGTAGTAAAAATCTAGTCACATACATCATTACTAGAAAACCTCGCCCTAGTCTTTGATAGACTGCGAACCACACACACAAAGCTCAACCAAGACAAGTGCGTGTTTGGAGTCAAAGCTGGGAAGCTCCTCGGGTTCTTGGTCTCACACCGAGGAATCGAGGCCAACCCAAAAAAAAATCAAAGCGGTGGAGCTGATGCGGCCCCTAGCCCGCATCAAGGATGTGCAGAAGCTTGCACGGTGCTTGGCAGCGCTCAATCGGTTTATCTCTAGGCGGGCTGAGTGGGCTCTCTCGTTCTTCAAGCTCCTGCGCCAGTCCGGAGCATTTTTCTGGACCAAAGACGCGTAGAAGGCATTCCGTGAGCTGAAGCAGCAGCTGACATTGCTACCTATAATGGTGGCACCGGAGCCCGAGGAGCCCCTGTACCTCTACATCGCTGCCACAACTAGGTGGTAAGAATGGTTTTGGTTGCAGAACGGGCCGGCCCCCAGCAGCCCCAACGAAAGAAGGGACCTCTGCTGTTGACTCTAAGCCCCAGGGCTTGGAGCTTGCAGGGGGCCCCAACGACAGAGAAGCCTCTGGGTCCCAACCCCCAAAGGATGTCTGGGTCCCCCAAGGGGGCCCCGAAGAGCAAGAAGCCTCGGGGTCCCAGCCCCCAGAGGATGTCCGGGTCCCCGAAGGGGGCCCTGGAGAGCAAGGGGCCTCTGGGTCCCAGCCCCTAGAGGATATCCGGGCCCCACAAGAAGGCCCCAGAGAACAAGGAGCCTCTGGGTCCCAGCCCCCAGAGGATGTCCGGGTCCCCCAAGGGGCCCCCGAAAAGCAAGGAGCCTCTGAGTCCCAGCCCCCAGAGGATGTCTGGGTCCCCTAAGGGGGCCCCAGAAACCAAGGAGCCTCTGGGTCCCAACCCCCAGAGGACGTCCAGGTCCCCCAAGAGGGCCTCGGAGGCCAAGGAGCCTATGGGTCCTAGCCCACAGAGGATGACCGGGTCGCCCTAGGGGGACCCTGAGGCCAGAATGCCTTTGAGTCCCATCCCCCAAAGGAAGCGCCAATCGCAGGAGACATGGAGTCGCTAGACCTGGGGCAGAGGGATGAAGATGCGCCAGATTCCCCGAAAAGGTCCCAGACCATCCAACGCCCGATCTACTTCATCAGCGAAGTCCTGCATGAGGCAAAAAGACAAGGTACCTCAAAGTCAACAAGCTGCTCTATGCAGTGCTAATCGCGTCGAGGAAGCTCTGTCAATATTTTCGGGCACTCCAAGTATCAGTGGTGACTTTATTACCACTGGGAGCAATACTGCACAGCCCGAACACAACTTGCAATATCGCCAAGTGGGCGGCTGAATTAGTGAAGTTCGAGCTTGATTTATTGCCACGACATGCAATCAAGAGTCAAGCCCTGGCGGACTTCATTGCTGAGTGGACCCCCTCTCCGAGCAACCCAGGGGGCCGGGAGATCAGTGAGCCGGAGCCCAGGGCTCTGGTGCTTACCGGACCTCACTGGACACTCTTCTTCAATGGATCCACAAGGAAGCAAGGGGCCGAAGCCGGCGTACTGCTCACCTCACCAACAGAGAGTAGGCCAAGTATGCAGTGCGCCTCGACTTCAAGGCTACCAACAACACGGCAGAGTACGAAGCCCTCATCTTTGGACTCACAGCTGCGTAGGGTCTCGGTGTCCAACAGATGCTGGTCAAGGGAGACTCCCAACTGATCATCAAGCAAGTTTGGGGTGAGTGCTACTGCAACGACCCACAGCTCACGACATATCTAATACATGTCAAGAAGCTAGAAGCTTGATTTGAGGCCTTGGATCTCTGCCACGTGTCGCGCGCCGACAACTCCATAGCCGATGCCCTATCAACCATAGTGTCCACAGGAGCCCCCATTCCAGAAGGGGTCTTTGGCAAGAGGTTGGTGTGCCCGATTGCTAGGCCGGTAGGGCCTAATGAAGAAGGTGAGCCCAACTCCACAGAACTGGCAACCACGACAACCCTGCAACCATGGGGGTCGTCAAGGTTCTTGAGCGTCACCATGCGTCCCAAATCACCTGGCGCCCAAGATCCAGAAACTCAGGAGAGTCCCGACGCGTGGATCACAGAGGTCCGGCACTACCTTAAGAACAACCGCCTCCCGGAGGACCCAACATCCGTTGAGAGGATCGTGAGGATGGATAAATGCTACATGCTGGTAGAAGATGATCTCTGCCGACGTGGTTCCAACGGCATACTGCTACGGTGCATAACTCGGCAAGAAGGCTGCGACTTGCTCGCAGAAATCCACGAAGGAGAGTGTGGGAATCACACAGCTTCCCGCATGCTGGTTGGCAAAGCCTTTCGGCATGGCTTCTACTGGCCAACAACACTACAAGACACCATCAAACTGGTCAATAAGTGCAAGGCATGCCAGTTCCACGCCAAGCAAATTCACACTCCAGCGCAGTCACTGCAGATGATCCCGCCCTCCTGGCCTTTCGCGGTCTGGGGGCTGGATATCTTGGGACCCTTCCCCAGGGCAGTAGGAGGGTACCGGTTCCACTACGTCGCCATTGATAAGTGCACCATGTGGCCGGAGGCAGCCCAGTGATCAACATCAACAAGGAGTCTGCAGTCAAGTTCATCAAATTAATTGTTTGCAGGTTCGGGGTCCCGAACAGGATCATCACCGACAACGGGACCCAGTTCAACAGTGCAGCTTTCCAGGACTACTGCGGAGACCTCGGCGTCCAAGTTTTTTATGCATCCGTGGCTCATACAAAGGGCAACAGACAAGTCGAATGGGCCAACGTTGAGATCATGAGGGTCCTCAAGACATTCATATATGACAGCTTGGATAAGCATGGTGCCAAGTGGGTCGACAAACTCCCCTTTGCACTGTGGACAAGCCGGACGTCACCCAACCTTGCCACGGGAGAAACACCTTTCTTTTTGGTGTATGGGGCCGAGGCCATCCTCCCCCTAGGGATCGTTGTGGGCTCGTTTAGAGTCCGAGCGTTCGATGAAGCCTCACAGAACCAACTCCGATGAGAAGATGTCGACCTCATCGATGAAGCAAGGTGGCACGCCACCATCTGAAATCCACGTTACCGACAGGTGCTGAGGCGGTAGCAAGAGCGGTTCATGTGGAGTAGAGAGCTCAAGATAGGTGACCTGGTGTTGCGGCGCATACTCTCTCAAGAAGGGTCGCACAAACTTTCCCCCAGCTGGGAAGGCCCCTTCCGAGTGATACAAGTATCCCGCCTCGGGTGTGTCCACCTCACCACGGAAGAAGGAGAGCCCCTCCCCAACCCTTGGAACATAGAGCACCACCATAAGTTCTACCCTTAAGCATAAATTGTAGGACAGTGTAGGGTGTCATGGTGCCAAGGAGCGACACTTAGGACAACCAAACCCTGGGGGGGGGGGGGGGGGAGGTCCAGATTGTAGAGCCGTTTAGCTTGGTTCCATACCCAAAGCATGAACACTCTGCCTCCCTAGCCAATTGGAGTGGGTCGTTGCCTTATTGTAAAGCCAATCCACTCCTGAGACCACCAATGAGAAGAAATCACTGTCTTACCGTGAGCTTTCTCTTACGTTCATTTAAAATTACCTGTTAATTTTGTGATCAATCAAGCTAGTCTCGTCTTTGATAGTCTTCTATATTACCCCTAGTAGAGTCATTCAACCCTGTTGCAGGCGGATGTATTTGAGGTACCTGCAAGGTGTCTTGGAACCTCATGGATGCCCTCTTACTTGGGGTTCTGTGGTGCCAAATGGTTCTCGGCAAAAGGCCAATGCTGAGCTGGAGGTCCAGAGCGTGCAGCATGCTTAGCCTAGTCATGCACCCTAAGCGTGTGCGCTTTGCCTCCCAGTGCTGCAGCTAAGTACCGGGGCCAGGACGCTCACACCTCGAATAAGAAAGAAGCCGGACACTGAGCGCCAATGCACTGAATTACCCAAATCCCGTGTACCACCCCAGAACTGTAAGACATGACAATACTTAAGGATAGGAAAAGATCACCAGCGAGCAAAACAAAATGCACCTTTGTTGTGTGTGCAGGACATACAAAGCACGTTACGCCGGAGCATCTAGCTCCGACACCTTGCAAGGGGTCTTCCTTCGACGTATCCACAAAGATGGTGGGCGACGCTGCAGCATCCAACTCCAGCATCTCGCAAGGGGCCTGCCTTCAACGTCCCAGACCGTCAACGTCAGCACCAAGCGCAAATAAGTGAGTAAACTCTCCTACCCTGAACTTGTTGCTAACAGGGTTCTCTCGTGATAACCTGTACACCAGGGGCCTACCGCTGACGACTCTACGACAATGGTGGATGACGCCGAAGCATCCAGCTCCGGCACCTCCCAAGGGGCCTGCCGTCGACGTTTCCATGAAGATGGTGGGTGACACCGGAGCATCCAGCTCTGGCACCTCCCAAGGTGCCTACCGTCAACGTTTCCATGAAGATGGTGGGCTACGCCAGAGCATCCAGCTCTAGCACCTCGCAAGGGGCCTGCCGTCGATGTCCCAAACCGTCGACGTCAGCACCAATCACGGATAAGTGGTTAAACTCTCCTGCCCTGCACTTATTGCTAACAGGGTTCTCTCGCGATAGCATGTACACCAAGGGCCTGCCGTTGACGACTCTACGACGATGGTGGACGACACTGGAGCATCCAGCTCTGGCACCTCCGAAGGGGCCTGCCGTTGATGTTTCCACAAAGATGGTGGGCGGCGCCGGAGCATCCAACTCCAGCACCTTCCAAGGGTCCCACCGTTGATGTTTCTACGAAGATGGTGGGCAACGCTGAAGCATCCAGCTCCGGCACCTCCCAAGGGGCCTGCCACTGACGTACCTATGAAGATGGTGGGCGACGCCGAAGCATAAAACTCCGGCACCACCCATGGGGCCTTCCTTTGACGTCCCGACACGTCAGCGATAGCAACAAGCGCAAACAAGTGATTGTACTCTCCTGCCCTGCTTCTGCTGCTAACAAAGTTCGCTTGTGGTATCTTGTCCACCAGGCGCCCGCATTCCACGACTACACGACGGTGGTAGGCAACGCCGGAGCACCCAGCTCCGACACCTCCCAGGGGGCCTGCCGTCACGACTTCACAACGATGGAGGGCGGAGCCAGAGCAGCCAACTCCTGCTGCCGGCAACGACAACACTCATGCTCCCTCCCTCCGATGGGGGCCAGTCGAAGACATCCTGCGTTAAAGTGGCAGGCATACCTAACAATCTAGCCACACCTACCAGGGGGCCTCTAAAAGGGATTCCATAGGCAGGGCGTCATCTAGCGACAAACCGGTCGCGTCAATTGTGCAAGTGTTGGTCCCTAAAAGGCAAACAACATGAACAAAGGCTCTTCAAGACCTTACTCAAGAGAAGGAATTGGGGCAACAATCTGAAAGCACGCGACAAGCCAACAAGCAAAACAACATGAATCCAAATTCATAAACATTTATTTACACAAGGGGGTCATCCCCGGATACAAAAACCTTGTGCCAGGTGCCGCCGACCTCAACTCCACTGGAACAAAGAAGCGACCTCCCTGGCAAGGTCTTGGACTTCGGCCCTAGCCTCATCCCCCCGATCATCAAGGGGACTATTCTCCATCGCCTCCAGCAGGATCTTCGGGTACCAGCTTCGAAAGCATACCAGGACGTGGTAGGCCCCAGCTCAGCCAGCTCCTTTCCTTTGGCCTCTAGCCGCCTTGCAAGGGAGTCCAAGGCAGGAAGCAGCTGGGCCACCCCCAGAGATGGCTCCCCACGTGGCACAGGACCAAGGTCGAGGGGTTCCAGCAGCGCCCCAACACGGGTGAGGAAGTCTCGGACCCCTTGGGCCTCGGTCGTACGGGAGTCCTGGAGGCTCACCGTCTCTCTCCGCGCAGTATCCCCTCGGTTGGTGAGCTCCCGAGCATGACGCTCCAGATCGTCCTCCCAGCGCTTGATGACGAGCTCCTTGTCCTGCAAAGCCCGATGCTTCTCCTCCAAGCCCTGGGAGACCTCCCCCTCCTTTGCTGCCAACTCCCATTCCGCATCAGCTACGACAACTTCGCGGTGGACCAACTCCAGCCGCTGACCCTTTCACAACTTCAGGCGGGCGTCAGCGGCAGCATGGGCCTTGAAAAGCCCTCACCTCAAGATCTTTGTTCTTGGCGTCAACCAGCTTCACCAAGTGTCGCTCCTCCCCAAGCTGATCCCACCTTTTAGGCAAAAGCAGCCTGCGTCTGGCGCAAGATGGATTGGGCCGCGGTAACAGTGTCGGCAAGAGGGATTGGATCAACCGTCACCACCGACGGTTGCCCCTCCGCCCCTCTTGCCAACGCCACAGCAGACACCAGCTCCTGGGGACCAGATGGTTCCCTGGCCAGAGCCCCAAGAACTGCTGCGCAGCTACATGGCACTGAAGCCCCCTCCCCTATTGCAAATACATCACTGCTCGTTGGTGGCGAGTCGCCATTTTGCGCGCCAATAACGTCGAGCGCTTGCGCCGCTTCAACATCATGCGAGTCAGCCCCACCAAGGGATGCAGCCTCAACCAAGGTAGCCCCCTCCCCGCCGGGCACCTCCTCACCTAGCACCTTCTCGCCAAGCACCCCCTCGCCTGGCACTTCCACGCTTGGCGCCACTTCTTCCACACCTGCCTCGTCGAACAGGGGAGCAAAGTCATCAATGACACATAAAGTCGATGCACCCTTGGGCGTAGAATGCGGCGTGGCAACACCCTGTTCCAGCTTCAAAAAGGATAGGGTTATCAAGCCCACCCCTGGAAGGACCAAGGGCGCCAAATTGGATGACGAAGCCTTGAGAAACCAAGATAAAGCTTCTTCAAGAACGAAAAAGGAAATAAGAGAAATAGCAGAGGGAAGAAGTTGCAACTTATCGACGAGTCGGGCCACTCTAATGACCATGGCCTCACACCCCGCGCGATAGATCAAGGTCGTCGGGATCTGATGACAAGGACGGCGCTGCCGTCTCTGGTACTGACTCTCGGTCAACACTAGCTGGTGTGGTAGTCTCCGTAGGCCCCTTGGCACCTCCTCCGGAACCAGGGCCGTTGCTGAAATCAGATGCTAAGTCTACGACAGAAGCTTTAGCCCCCCGGCTCCCAAGTGACGCGAGATGGGGGTTCCACCCCCCCCCCCCCCCCCCGCCCGCCCCCCTAAATAACTTCCGCTTCTTCAGCATAGAAGTAGTAGAGCCTGTGGCCAACGTGCGGGAACGCTTTCTGAGCTCGAGAGCTGGTGACGGCTGGCTGACCGCTGCCCTGTCAGAAGTAGCTGAGGGCTCTGCCTCCGCCCTTGCCGAAGGATGCGAGGAAGACCCCGACCCTAGATGCGCAACTTCACGACACCGCTTCAGGAAAGCCGAAGCCCCAACCGTATCTTCGGTATGCAGGCAAGTGAGGTCGAACACGTGGACCTCTAGCATTGAGCTCCGCAGTTCAGTCCTCACATCGGTGGTCATATGGAGCGGCTGGCAGTCATCTGGAATGGAGACGTGCTCGTCGTCACAACGTCAGAGGTCACTGTTATCAGCATCTCCTCCAGCATCTTGGGAGTCAAGGTGTCCGGACTCAGCCGACATTCTTCATATTCATCATGGAAGACCCAGGCCTTGTACAGATGCTGCTAAAGAGGGGCGGTACGACAGAGCAAGAAGTCTGCCAACACCATCATGGAGGTTAAGCCCTTGCTAGCCAAGAACCGGATCCTCCTTAGGGCGGGCCTATACTCCACTGGCAACCCATGCGATGCCTCCCAGATGGTAGGGTTGGAGCCTGGACCACCGGACAACATCTTCAGCGAGGGATGCAGGTCTGTCCTCACAATCGCCCAGTCTTCCCTTCAGTCGCTCCATTTGCCCCCATTTGAATGAGGCAATGTAGCCCCGGGAGGTATTGTCCCGATGGCGGAAGTAGTAGGCCCTCACTTGAGTCGTCGCGCTCCTTCCATTTGTCTTCATCACGAAGAAATGCCTGAACAGCTCCACAGTGGGCCGACTGCCCACGAACGCCTCGCATAGTTGGACGAACACAGCGACCAACGCAATGGAGTTTGGCGACAGGTGGTGAAGTTGCAGCCCATACTCCCCCATCAATGCAAGGTAGAACCTTGGCAACGGGAGTGCGATCCTAGCAGTGGCATAGGTGATGAAGAGAACAGTCTCGTACTCACGCAGATCCCAAATATTGGGGGATCCGCAGCGGATCATCCATCCGCACTCCAAAGCTACCCAGCTAAGGAGCCGCCTCATCAGCACCAGATCTCTGACCGATCAAAAGCTGGAAGGAGGCAACAGGGAAGCCATTGGAGCAAGCTAAGGTGAGAGCTTTGGCTGCGGGGATTGAGTAAGGGAGGAACCGTTCCACTAACAAAGGTTTCCTTTTGAGCACCCCCGCGACGCCTGAGTACTCTGAGGGAAGGCTCAGACCGCACCAATCAACACTTGACACCCATGACAAGGGGCCCTACGTCTCCGCACTAACGTACTGGCCCAGTCGGTCAGCCGTCTGGGGAAGTCGCGGAGGCGACTCCCACAATGGAGAAGCGAACAAAAATGCTATAGCTGCATCGGGAAACATATCGGTTAAAGGTGCAACAAAAGATAGAGATATTACAACAAGCAAAGATCCCGTTGTCGTAGTCTCTCAACTGGAAGAGGACGTGTGGCGACGATTGGTAGAAGCACCCACCGCTTCGGCTGTCCAAGATAGAATTTAAAGCAGAGTGCGAGAAGACATGGAAAGGGCACCACCTTTGGGCTCTTCACCACGCCCCAAGGTGAACCCAGGGGCCACTGTCAGTACCCTGCAGATGGGGTACCCTCACACACAGGATGAAGACAGCGAGGCGCGTCCGGAGGCGCCTTGTGTTCTATAGGCGCCAAGGCCTTTGCCCCCCATAAAGATCAAGCTATGGCGCTGCTACGTAAGCCTTGAAGATGGGACTTGGCCCCTCCAGTGTGGCGGGCTCCCGAGATTCCATGTGTAGGGATGGGTCCTCACCCATCCTTGGGGGAGCGCCCCCGGAACAGCCACGTGGCATGGAGCACAAGGACCAGCACCCCCCAAGGGAAAAAGCACGGAGTTGCCATGTACCCTGGGGAGCCCCGGAGCCGCCATGTGTCACGAAGGAGCAGGTCTAGCCTTCCCGCTAAGGACCTGCCCCGACGCTGTCATGTGTCCCGCAGCTCGCCCCTGACGGTATGGTGCAGGAGTTGAAAGGTGGAGCGCTCCGCTCTAGTCAAGCATTGAAGACCTGCAACCACCCCTGGCGCACGACGTGGGGCACGCCAACATTCAGAGACCGCTATGATCAATCGCATCACAGTGAAGGCACTGCAGGCCTATCCCACTCAGCCAAGTGGGTAGCTTGTGGTAACAAGACAAGCTAACGGGACACCTTCTGCCACCGTCATCAACGGTGCGTGGGCTACTGACAAGGGAGGCGACAGGACGGCGAGTCTCTAGTGCCACCCTCAGAGGAAGTTTATGTGAGAAGCCTTAGTTCTGTAGGATAAGATCGCCCCGGAACCACCTGTCGGGCCCCAGGACCCCACTTGTAAGGCGTCCGGTCTTGGTTATAAAAGGCACGGACCGCCATTGCTACAAGGACCGGACTCAGAATACCTAATACACACACACGCATACACACTCACCAAAAAATACAATCCACCATGGATTAGGGTGTTACGTTCCTTGCAGCCCGAACCACGTAAAAACCATCGTGTCACATACTCTTCCGCTAGAACACTAGTTTGAGGCCTAAGCCCCACCAAACAAGAACGTCCGCGGGCTGCTCCTTAGCAGATCCGGGGGAAGTGTTGCATTACACTTCGACATCATGTATCGAAGCTGTTTGACTAGTACCTTTGTACTTATTTCCTCTCTATCATCATTCACAACATTAACATGTCTATATGCTTTGCAATGCATACAATGAGTATCGTTCTCGTGTTCTTTCCAAAACAACATGCAATTATTCTCACACGCATCAATTTTCTCATAACTCATGCCCAAACCTTCCAAAATATTCTTTGAGTGATATATGTCTTCCTGCGTCTTATGTTTTGACGGAAGGAGATCATTGATCAACTTCAGAATACCATTGTAGTAATTGTTTGCAAAATTGAACTTAGATTTCAACCCCATAAGTCGTGTGACCTCTTGCAGAACGGTCACATTGGTGCCCTCATACACTTTTTCATCTGTGGCGGCAAGAAGCCTGTGAAACTTCTTCACCTCCTATGGTAGTGACTGCTCTTTGTACTATCGACCAACATCCGCCATCATCTCATCCATATGATCTTCATTCTCATTTCTGTCTGCCTCACTAGCATGATCCATCTCTCCATACTCACGCCAAACTAGATAGTCTAGCATAAATTCGTGCTTACAAAGGTGCAACATCATTTCAGACCTCTCCAAACGTCAACGATTCTGGCTCCTGCTACACGGACACTTCACAAAATGAGAACCACTAGGAAATGCTTGGCTCACGAACACATTTTCGATTTGTGCCCATTCCAAAGTCTGCACACCATTTGAAATTCATCCATCATACATCACCTTATGGTCGTCACCCATTTTTCTGCTTATACCTTCAAAGCAGAAAAATCATTATTAGTTTATTTTTATATATGTGACGACCACTACAACTAGGAAGATAGGTCCTAAACCCACCCAAGAGTGGTCGAGTGGGGCGTGCTTATGACGACACGAGTAGTCTGGATCCAGACGAAATTTTGGTAGTATAACCCCGATGTTCGCCACTGCACACCCAAAAATGGTGTAGCGGAGAACATCAGGGTTATACCGTTGAAATCTCGTCCAGATCAATACTCGCGTCTCGTCACAAGCCACACCCCCCGGATCCACTCCCAGGCTGTCCAGAAAGGGACAATTTCAAACCTTCATGTCTCACATGCCAATAGCATGTGATACGTTCCGATTTGAAACGGGTAATCAAGTTCTATAGGTTACGTTGCTCATTTTGATTTTTCAATCATTTACAAGAGAGAAAAGAACAAGACAGAGGGGGAAAGTTCGTCAGAGTTAAAAGTTCTAAGTCCGGGTCCGTTGTGCTCATCCTTATTGTCGTTGTACGCATCTATGCTCGTGTTGATGCATAGTTCACAACTAGAATCATCTTTCACTACAAGCATCTAAAGCTACCAAAATTATAAAGACGTTTACTATATTACAAACATATAATTAGTCATCGTATTGCAAATGCTAAAAAGGAGCAATCACATGCATAATACAAACTTTTAATTCATTTAGATGAAAAACTATACAAGCCTTTTTGATTCATATCAAAAAGAAGTAATATCATAATATGAACTTAAACATTCAACTAACATTCAATTTATGGCTTAATAGATATAAAACACATGATATGAATCACATTCAATTTATATAGCTTAATGGATATGAATCACATTTAACTCTAATCAGATGATATGAATTTGCATAATGATAAAGAATTACTTTCACGAGTTAGCAACCACTCACAAATTACACATTAATTTGCAATACACCTACAAATTAACAAGCATTTTACCTTAACTTGAACCGGACGAAGGGCGCCGAGAGGGGTGCTGCACGGACCGAGAACGGGGCGGGGGGGGGGGGGGGGGGGGATGGGGTCGCCCACGGGGCGCCAAGGGGGGACGTATGATGGCGCCGAGAGGGGCCAATCATGGGCTGCTGGAGGGGCCAGAAGGGGGCACCGAGGGGCGCCGGACGACGGGACAGGGGTGCCAACGGGGGCCGGTCAAGGGGCACCGGAGGTGGGCCGGACAGGGCGTTGAGGGGTGCCGGAAGGGGCACCGAGGGGGGGGGGGGGGGGCGGACGGGGGCACCAACGAGGTGCCGAGGAGGGGCGGACAGTGGCACCAAGGAGGGCCGAATAGGGGGCGCCAGAGAGGGGACAGATGAAGGCGCCGAGGGGGCAGACGGGGATGCCGGAGGGGACACCGACGAAAGGCGGACGAGCGCACCGGCCGCACGGACGATAGCAGCGGGCCGACGGCGCGCGCGGCTAGCGGCGGGCGGGCAAAGTGTGGAGAAGCGGGCGCATAGAGAGAAGTGTCGAAGGGTTAGGTTTACGTGTGGGGCCCACTTAAGAGCGTCGGTTGGGGCTTGACCGATGCTCTTAGAGCCTGGGCAGTTCGAGCCCACTCTAAGAGCGTCGGTGGAACCGACGAATTTAATAAAAGCGTCGGTTTAACCGACACATTTAATATGTGCGTCAGTTCCCTTAAGTAGACCAACGCATATAACTTATGGGTGTCAGTTTCTCTAAATCAACACTCTTAGTACCTTTTATATGCGCCGATGCTGACGCCTCTAATTAAGCCGACACCTTATTCATCTTTTCCTGTAGTGGATGTGCTTTTTCTATCAACTTTACATACAATATACTGCAATAGAATATCCAATCAGATTGAACTTAGACCCTTTTGGATACCAAAGCCCAAGGTTAGGTGTGTGAACTAAATAACACAAGATTCTCTTAAAGGCGGTCAAATGACACTCAGGTGCGGCTTGAAATCTTGCACACATACACATAATAAGCATGATATCGGGCCTAGATGCACAAAGGTAAAGCAAAGAACCAACCATGGAGCAATATAAATTTTGGTCCACGCTTGGTCCTTCAAGGTTGAGGTCAAGGTGTTCATTTGTCATCACAGGACTCTTGATGGGTTTGACCTTGTTTATGTAAAACGTCTTGTTGAGTATGTCTTGAGTGTACTTCGTTCGACATATAAACGTGCTTTCATTGAGTTGCTTGACTTGGAAACCTAGGAAGAACTTCAAATCCTCCATCATGTACATCTCAAACCTTTCGGTCATTATCTTGCTAAACTCATCACAATAAAATTTATTAGTAGAAACAAATATAATATCAGCGATATATATTGGAACACAAAAAATCATTATCAACATGCTTAGTAAAGAGAGTGTAATCCGCTTTTTCTATCGTAAAACCATTTTTAATGAGGAAATCTCTAAGACACTCACACCAAGCTCTAGGAGCTTGTTTGAGGTCATAGAGAGCCTTATGCAATTTAAATACATGATTAGGATATTCTTGATCTTCGAACCTGAGTGGTTGCTCTACATACACTTCCTCCTTGATTGGACTACCGAGGAAGGCACTCTTCACTTCTATTTGATAAATCTTGAAATCATGGTGAGTGGCATAGGCTAATAAAATATGAATAGATTCAATCCTAGCTACGGGAACAAAGGTTTCAGCAAAATCCAAACCTTCGACTTGTGCATGTCCTTTTGGAATAAGCCGTGTATTGTTCTTTGTCACCACTCCGTGTTCGTCTTGCTTGTTGCGGAACACCCACTTGGTGCCTACCACATTGGCAGTGGATCTCTTCACAAGTTCTCACACTTGATTTCTCTTGAAGTTGTTCAACTCCTCTTGCATGCCCACCACCCCAATCAGGATCTCGTAGTGTTTCCTCTACCTTGAATGGTTACAAAGAAGACAAAAAGAGTAATGTGCACAAAAGTTGATTATACGAGATCGAGTTGTTACCCCTTTAGACACATTGATGAACTCATGGGTGTGGCACTTCAGGTCTTGAATCAACTCCCTCTTTATCTTCTCCTTCGTCCCCCCCCCCCCCCCCCCCTGATCATTGCCACCTTCTTGATTCTCCTCTTCTTGAATTGGCGGTCTTGATCTTTTGGGTTTTGTGCTTGATCTGCTCTGATTGTAATGAGGATGGATTACTTGGGCCTTGATCCTCTTGAGGTGGAATGTCACCAGCTGCCATTGAATGTGGCCTAGAGGGGGGGTGAATAGGCCTTTTGAATTTCCTGCACACTTAATAGAATCGTCAAAAACTTGGTTGGCCGGACTAGTCCGGTTGTGTGGGCGGACTTGTCCGGTGTGCAAAAATTATGTGTGTTGATCAGATGTTATTTGGAAAAATAAATTTCTTTAGCAGCGGAATTAAGAACAACTGATATTTTTACTTGAGATTAATATAGGAATGCAGGTAAAAACCTATAATTGCTTTAGGTTGATGTTTAGCACTCAAGTGATCTAATGAACAAAATTTAAAGTAAATGAGACACAAGACACACGAATTTTTCCCGAGGTTCGATCTCACCACGAGATCTAACTCCTCGTTGAGGAAGCTCACACAGAGCTGGGTCTCCAACCCTTTCCCTCTTCAAGTCACCACGAAGGCCGACTTGATTCCACTATCACGGGTAATCACCAAGTTTGTGGGGCAACCTCACACGTTGAGGGCTCCCACAAGAATTACAATGAAAGAAGTGATCAAATACACTCAAAAGTATTACAATGCAGAGTATGAGAGTAGAAAGATCAAACCCCAAGAGCTCGCAATGAAAGAACGTCGATCTCCCAATCCCGAATCCAAGTGTTCAATTGATTTCACTCTTTTTGCACTTTAGATGTGTGGGGAGATGTGTTTTGGGCTCTTGGGACGAACTGGCGGTGCTAGGGTTTGCTCTTTGATCAGTATTCGACGTGTTTTTTCTTAGGAAAGCTGTGTACTCTCTATTTATAGGGTTTCCAAAAGTTAGCCGTTGAAAAACCCTAACACCGGACTAGTCCGGTGCAAGTCCGGACTTGCCCGGTCACTATGCATTTTGAAGTCCAGAAAGTCTGCCGGACTAGTCCGGTCCAAGCTCGGACTAGTCCGGTGCTGTGTGAAGGTGACTCCAGAAAGTTCATCGGACTAGTCCGCCGACTAGTCCGATCTCCACGAATGGGAGATTCCAGAAAGTTCAACGGACTAGTCCGGTCCATGATCGGACTAGTCCGGTCCCCTCAGGATGAGAGACTCCAGAAACATCAACGGAATAGTCCGGTGGATGCACGGGACTAGTCGGTCTCCCTATAAGTGGGATTCCAGAAAGATGAACGGACTAGTCCGGTCCATGATCGGACTAGTCCGATGCTTTGTGAAAGTTAGGTTAATTTTAATCCCTTACCCTCGCGCAAAGTTGTGAGCTCTTGGAGTGTGTCTTTCATACACTCCCCTATACATTCAAAATCTAATTTAGTCTTCCAAGCTTCATCAAAGTATCTCTCTTTGAACACCACTTCATTTTTCACATTTTTGTGTCCACCGAGCTGTTTCACTTGTTTGTCCTGCAATCATCTCAGTGGATTCATTAGAATCTCATATGTTTGTCATCAATTAGCCAAAACCCACAAGAGATATCCTAGATGCACTTACAATCTCCCCCTTTTTGGTGATTGATGACAACCATTTGAGATATCACAATTGAGAATAAAATATTGATTTTCATAAGGTGTGCACATATGAGAATAAAGATAAGTCCACAAAAAGCTTCTCACATATGCACACACCTTATGGTGGGGTGCCTAACAGGTGTGTGATTAAATAGGTGTGATGAAGTAAAGGTAATCAGTAATGAGCATAGAGATAATCATCCAAACAACAATAAGCATCACACATAAGAGTAGAAATAGTGCATTACAAGGTTTTAAAATTAAGTACATGTCCTTGATCACAAAAACATAAAGACACCAACTAGAGATGGTATCAAGCTACTAGTCTCAATCTCTCCCCCTTTGGCATCAAGGCACCAAAAAGGGAAAAATTGAGGGGAATCACTCATCGCCACTCTCTTCTTCAGTCTCGGTCCTGTCCTCATCTTCACCATCATCATCAACATTTGCCGGAGCAGACTCTTCCTCGAAGTCCTCGAAGGCGGGCGGGGATCCCACCAGATCAATCTCCAGCTTGTCACAAATAGCTTTGATGTTGGCGTTGACATATTTTTGATGCTTCTTCTGCCTGACTTCAATCTTGTGGCAGCAGGCAAAGATGGAGGTGAGCATTTTGAGCACACCACCAGAGGATTCAGGAGCAGGTGTAGAGCTAGGAGCAGCAACAGAAGATCTAGTGACATTCACATCCCGAGTTTGTTTAGTCCTCCTCTCAGCTTCAGGGGATGGAGGTGCATCAGGAGCCGCAGGTAGAGTGTACTCGGTGGACTTTTGTGGCTTCAAAACCGTATGTTGAACATCTTTGACAAACTCAAGTCCAATCACCTTCTCAATCATGTACATGATGTACGGGGCATACCCGCAAGATCTGTTTGGAGTGATTGAGATGTTCACACTGTCATTGTATATGTATTCAAAGACATTGAACGGTCTCCTTCCACCAATGACCTTCATTAGGGTCCTCAAAGTTCCTTGAATAGTCCCCGCATCTCCATCTTTTGGGGCTATTGTCTTCCTCAAAATTCTGTTGAGGACCACATAGAAGGGCTTCAAATAATTGATATTTGGAGGGACATAAGGAATCCTTGTGTCATAGAGAAATTTGAGCTCATCCTTCTCCAAGGGTTGCAGATTGTGAATGAGATCATGATCCAAAGTATGTTCAAGGTGGAGGATTCTCACAAACTCATCATAAGTGACACTATACTTGGAACCATGAGTCATCCAAGTGATACTGTCTCCATCACCACGAGCAAAGTAGAGGGTGGAGTAGAATTGGGTGATGACTTCATTGTTCCAATCATTCTCAAAGGAAAACAATTCCTTCAGTCCGTGCCTCTCCAGGGACTCAACCACCTCACGGAAGGCAGGATACTTCTTTGACTGCATGTACCCAATGTTCACCCATTGACTATTCACCACAGGATTCTTCATTTTCATGTACACATGCTCGTAGTAGTCAGCATGGAAGTTGCTCCAAAATCTTGGGTCTGAGCATTGTCGAGGTTGAGCATACACATTAACCTGTCTGAAGCTATCGGCAAGCTCACCCCCTTTTCCAGTGAAATCCTTACTTGAGCGCTGCCTGTTGCGGTGACTTGGGTTCTTCATTTTCAGGGGTCCAATGGGACCACTAGCAAGCCCCTTTCCTTTGTTGAGAGTCCTCTTTGGCCCTGAGGAGCTCTCACCAGCCTTTCCTTGGGCCTTCTTCACAACTACCCTCCTTTTCTTCGGCAAGTTGTCGTTGGAGGGTGGAGAGTGCACATTTACATCATGCCTTTTCTTCATGTACCTCTCCTTGGCTCTCTTCACTTTTTCGCGCTCAACTTCTTCATCAACATGGAAGGAGCTGTCATCTGAGCTTGAAGACATCGTGCCTAACAAGGAGTTCATGATTTAGATGAGAATGAACTAAGAAAGAAGGTGATGTGAGGATTCAAATGTCAGAGACCGGACTTGTCCGGTTTCAGAGTGCGGACTTGTCCGGTGTACCGGACTAGTCCATACCTCGGAGTCGGACTAGTCCGGCCTAGCACAAGAACCCTAACAAAACTAGAATCACAACTTCTATCAAAGGTTGCAAATGAGCATGAAGGTTAAAGGAATACATCTCTGAAGCTAATGTACTTCCTTGGAACCAAGAGAAATAAGCTAGAACTTGAAAAGTTGAGAGTTTGACTTTAGGGAGAAATTTACTGAGGTTTGAGGATTCGCGTTGAAGGAGCACAAATCTGTCCGGATGAGTTTAGAGAGGAGTACCAACTCGTCGAGGGGAGGATTTCCCACGGAGAAAGCTTGGATTTTGAGGGCTCAACTCGAAAATCACCTTTTGGGGGCTAGGGTTTGAGAGGTGAGGGTTCAACTCAAGTGGAGGGAGATTTGAAACGGTTTTGGGCCGGCCAGCTGCTTATATAGGCAGCCAACCGGAGTAGTCCGGTCAGAGGACGGACTAGTTCGGTGCCCCTGGAAAACCTAGGAAAGAGGGACTATCCGGACTAGTCCGGTGGCAAACCTGACTAGTCCGGTGTCACTGGACAAACTAAGTATTTAGATATAACTAATAGTGATCCAAGGACAAGTTTTGCAAATAATCTTGGTAATTATGACCATAAAGCAATCAACAATGAAAAAATGGTCATAAACTCCAAGATTTCTTCATTAAAATTAGTTTTCTTAGGAGAGAAAGAGGTGAGGGGCAGTTTTAGCAATAAAATGTAACATTTGAAGTATCAACCAGATGTGCAACGTTTCAAGCCACATTTCGAGAGTCAAGAATATTAAGTTCATTCCTAAGTTCACAAAACCTTTTCTCATCCAATGGTTTGGTAAAAATATCCGCAAGTTGTTTTTCAGTTCTAACATGTGAAATAGCAATGTCACCTTTTAATGAATGGTCTCTAAGAAAATGATGACGGATATCAATGTGCTTAGTTCTTGAGTGCTTTACTGGGTTGTGTGCAATTTTTATAGCACTTTCATTGTCACATAGAAGTGGGATATGGTTAAGATTGTAGCCGTAGTCCCTAAGGGTTTGCCGCATCCAAAGTAATTGGGCGCAACAGCTACCGACTGCAATATATTCTGCTTCTGATGTGGAAAGGGCAATGGAGTTTTGCTTTTTAGATGACCAAGATACCAGGGACCTACCAAAAAACTGACAAGTCCCTGACGTGCTCTTTCTATTGACTTTGCATCCTGCATAGTCGGCATCGGAATACCCTATCAAGTTAAATTTGGATCCTTTGGGATACCAAAGGCCCAAGTTGGGTGTGTGCACAAGGTACCTTAAGATTCTTTTTACCGCAACTAAGTGACACTCTTTAGGTGCGGCTTGAAACCTTGCACACAAGCAAACACTAAGCATAATATCTGGCCTAGATGCACATAAATAAAGTAAAGAGCCAATCATGGACCGATATACCTTTTGGTCCACATTTGGACCGTCTTCATTGAGGTCGAGGTGTCCATTAGTGGCCATGGGTGTCTTGATGGGCTTGGCTTTGTCCATATTGAATTTCTTGAGAATGTCTTGTGTATATTTGGTTTGGCTTATAAATGTACCTTCTCTTAGTTGCTTCACTTGGAATCCCAAGAAGAACTTTAATTCGCCCATCATTGACATCTCGAACCTATCTGTCATAATTTTGCTAAACTCTTCACAGAAGGATTTGTTAGTGGATACAAAGATAATGTCATCAATGTAAATTTGACATACAAATAAATGATCATCACAATGTTTAGTGAAAAGTGTATAGCCAGCTTTACCAATTTTGAATCCATTCTGAATTAGAAAATCTCTAAGACACTCATACCAAGCTTGAGGAGCTTGTTTGAGGCCATAGAGAGCCTTACGCAGTTTGTAAACATGGTTGGGATATTTCTGGTCTTCGAATCCTGGTGGCTGCTCCACATAAACTTCCTCCTTGATTGGGCCGTTTAAGAAGGCACTTTTGACGTCCATTTGATACAGCTTAAAATTATGGTGAGTAGCATATGCCAATAAAATACGAATGGACTCAAGTCTAGCTACAGGAGCGAAAGTTTCATCGACGTCCAAACCTTCGACCTGAGAATAACCTTTGGCCACCAGTCTTGCCTTATTTCTTGTTACCACTCCATGTTCATCTTGCTTGTTCCGAAAGACCCATTTAGTTTCAACTATGTTCGCCTTTGGTCTCTCCACTAGCTCCCATACTTCATTTCTCTTGAAGTTGTTCAGCTCCTCTTGCATCGCAATCACCCAGTCTGGATCCCTTAAGGCTTTTCTACCTTGTAAGGTTCCAGAAAAGACACAAAAGAATAGGATTCACAGAAATTTGCAACTCGTGATCTAGTAGTTACTCCCTTAGCAATATCTCCAATGATATTGTTGACACGGTGGTCTCTTTGCACGCTCTGGTGTACTCTTGGGTGTGGAGCTTGTGTAGTTGCTTGTTCTTCATTATATTCATGTGCATTGTCTCCCCCTAGATCATTGCTTCCATGATTGTCCTGATCTTCTTGATCTTCCTCCCCTTGATCTTGTGCAAGAACTCCCCCTTGATTATTGCCTCCGTGTTGAGGTTCATCTTGTGCATTTGAGTCGAATGTTTGCTCTCGTGGTAAGATATCACCAAGTCCCATTTTCTTCAGTGCTTCATATAGAGCTTCCTCTTCATCTAGCACACACTTATCAACTTGCTCCACTTGTGAGCCGTTAGATTCATCGAACACTACGTCACGTGCTACTTCAACAAGGCTGGACACCTTGTTGAAGACACGATAGGCGTAGTCATTCGATTCATAACCGAGCAAGAATCCTTCATCGGACTTCGAAGCGAACTTCGAGGCCCTCTGTTTCTTGTTCAGAATAAAACATTTGCAACCAAAAACTTTAAAATAAGAAACATTAGGCTTTTTACCAGTAAGGATCTCATATGGAGTTTTCTTCAGTAGTCTATGGAGGTACAGTCGACTAGTGGCATGGCAAGCGGTGTTCACCGCTTCTGCCCAAAATCGATCTGATGTCTTGTATTCATCCAACATAGTTCTCGCCATTTCGATCAATGTTTTGTTCTTCCTTTTGGCCACTCCATTTTGTTGAGGGGAGTAGGATGCTGAGAATTCATGCTTTATCCCTTCTTCATCGAGAAACTCTTCAACTTGTAGGTTCTTAAATTTTGTCCCATTGTCACTTCTGATTTTCTTTATGGTTGATGATAATTCGTTCTGAGCTCTTTTTAAGAACTTCTTGAGGATCCCCTGAGTTTCTGATTTATCATGCAAGAAAAATACCCAGGTAAATCTTGAAAAATCATCAACAATTACTAAACCGTATTTGTTACCGCCGATGCTGATGTGCGAAACTGGACCAAAGAGATCCATGTGGAGAAGTTCCAGCGGTCTTGCGGTAGTCATCACATTTGACGGGGTGTGGTGCTCCGACTTGTTTTCCTGCTTGACACGCGCTGCATGGCCTGTCTTTTTCAAAAACCACATCCTTAAGACCACGGATGTGACCACCTTTTAGAAGTTTCTGCAGATTCCTCATCCCAACATGGGCTAGCCGTCTATGCCACAGCCATCCCATGTTGGTCTTAGCAACCAAGCAAGTGTTTTAGTTTTGCTTTATCTTTGTTGAAGTCAACTAGATAAAGCTTGCCCTTCAACATTCCCTTGAATGCAATCGAGCCATCGCTTCTTCTAAAAACAGTCACACCCTCATTAGTGAATAAACAGTTGTAGCCTTTGTCGCATAGTTGGGATATTGACAAAAGGTTATAATCTAGAGAATCTACATTTAAAACATTTGATAAGGTATGTTGAGAAGATATTTCAATGTTACCGCTACCAAGGACCTTTCCTTGGCTGTTGTCTCCGAAGTATATGCCTTCACCTGGATCCTTGTTGTACTCCTACTCCACAAACCTTTCTCTCTCTCCGGTCATGTGATTTGTGTATCCGCTATCAAGTACCCATTTTGTTCCACCAGAGGAGTAAGCCTGCAAACAAGAATTATTCCTTGGTTTTAGGTACCCAAGTTTGCTTGGGTCCTCTCAGGTTAGTCACAAGAGTCTTGGGCACCCACACACAAGTTTTCAGGTTCTTGTGGCGTGGCCCTGTATATTTGGCAATGACTTTTCCATATTTGGCTTTCATAAGAACATAAGAAGCATTAAATGTATGGAACAATATTTGTGGTTCAGATTCATTGGACTTTTCCTTAACAAAAACAATTCTATTCTTAGCATGATTAGAAGTAGGCATGTGTTTGTTCTTATCAAAACCAAGGCCATCTTTGACATTAGGAGGTCTATTGACCATATATGCACTGCGTGCATATTTGATCTTCTCCTTATCAAAGATGCCGCTTGGAGGGACATACATATTATGAGAGGTTGAAGTATTAGAAATAGTGTTCTTCTTACTAGAGCAAGTGCAAGTTCCGATTGTTGTCGAACTCATATCTTTGGAGGAAGGGCTCTTGGAGGAAGAGGAGTCACTTTGCTTGAGCGACTTAACTTGTACCTCAAGGATCTTGTTAACTTTTGACAAGTTAGCAAGTTCTTCCTTGATTGCAATATGCGAGTCTTCTAGCTTTGAGTAAGTTTCCTTACTCAAGGCTAGCTCAACTTCAGGCGACTCGTTCTTCTCTCTTTCAAGCTCGAGAAGCTTTTCAACTTCTTGATATCTCTTCCTTTCACGGATGAGCATATCTTCTTGTCGATCAAGAAGTTCTTCCTTTTCAAAAATTTCGTTCGACAACACTTCCATTTTCTTTAGAGCAATTTTACTTAGTCCTCTAAACATTTCTTCATTATCACTAGAGCTGTCAAAGTCATCAATAGAGGAATTTAGCGTAGGAGGAGTGAGCCGTACCTTTTTCTTGCCTTCCTTAGCCATAAGGCAAGTGTGGTTGTTCATGTCCCATCCTCCCATGTTTGGAAAGAGTGTGGCCTTCATATTAGGTTTCTTGATTGCAATAGTGGCCATCTCTTCTTCTTTATCGGAGGAGGGCTCGTCGTTTGAGTCCCACTCCTTGCCAATGTGAGCTTGATGGGTTTGTCTTCTTTTTCTGAAATTTTTCTTTTCTTGAGATCTTGTTTCCTTCTTCTTTTTGTTTTCTTCATAAGGGCAGTCCACCATGAAGTGACCATACTCTCCGCAGTTGTAGCAAGTGCGTCGAGCCTTGGATTTTCCTTTATCATTTCTTTTGCCTTCATTTGAGTTGTTGCCGTGTCTTCTTTTCATCATTCGATTGAACTTCTTGATAAAGAGTACCATTTATTCATCATCAAGATCGGTGCTCTCGTCACTTGTATGCCCATCATCTTGATCTTCACGAGCATCTTTGAGTTTGGGTCGGCTTGTTGCTTTGAGAGCAACCTCCTTCTTTTTGGAGGAAGTGAGTTCGGCCAAGTCTTTGACGTATTGTGCCTCTTTCTCCATCATTTCATGGTTTATGATCTTTCCCAACAACTCATCGGGAGTCATTTTGTGAAACCCGGGGCTTTCTCTAATCATTGAGCAAAGTGTCACATTTCTTGGCATGAAGGCTCTAATCATTCTCTTGACTACCTCGTGATCTGTCCATTTCTTACTTCCATAGGCACGTATTTTGTTGATGAGTGCCTTCATCCGGTTGTACACGTCTTGAGGTGATTCGCCTTCTTCAATAGCGAATCTCCCCAACTCTCCTTCAAGCATTTCGATTTTTGCTTCACGAACCGATCTATTCCCTTCGTGAGTTGTCTTGAGTGTATCCCAGATTTCCTTTGCACTTTCTAAGCCATCAATCTTGGTGAATTCCTCTCTGCTTAGTGATGATGTGATCACGGCGATGGCTTGTGCATTTTTGTGAATTTCTTGTTCTTGTTCTGGGGTGAGTTCTTCATCCGTGTCCGGGATGTCAATGCCAATGCAAACAATGTGCCATAAACTAGGATTTAGAGATATTAGATGCATATTCATGTTGTACTTCCACATTGTATAGTCGCTTCCGTCAAAATGTGGAGGTTTTCTCATGGGAATGGAAAGATAATGGTTGTTTGAATTGATACGGTTGTAGTTGTAAGGATGTCGGGAGTAGTCGTGATGACCACTCCCCGTTGTCTTGTCTTCTTTTCCCTTTTGTCATAGCAATTTCTTTCTCAGAAGTGCCTTCAATTGTCGCACTTCTTCATCATCGTGTGGGCTCTCTTTTAGCACATCAAAAGTTTTAGTTTCTTGTTCCTCCTCATTAATGTTCATCTTCGAGATATCGTTGTTCTTCTCAGAGGCCATTGATCTCTCCGAGGTGTGAGTCTCGTTGGTGGAGAACCTTGCTCTGATACCAATTGAATGTGGCCTAGAGGGGGGGGGGGTGAATAGGCCTTTTGAATTTCCTGCACACTTAATAGAATCGTCAAAAACTTGGTTGGCCGGACTAGACTGGTTGTGTGGGCGGACTTGTCCGGTGTGCAAAAATTATGTGTGTTGATCAGATGTTATTTGGAAAACTAAATTTCTTTAGTAGCGGAATTAAGAACATCTGATATTTTTACTTGAGATTAATATAGGAATGCAGGTAAAAACCTATAATTGCTTTAGGTTGATGTTTAGCACTCAAGTGATCTAATGAACAAAATTTAAAGTAAATCAGACGCAAGACACACGAATTTTTCACGAGGTTCAATCTCACCACGAGATCTACCTCCTCGTTGAGGAAGCTCACACAGAGCCGGGTCTCCGACCCTTTCCCTCTTCAAGTCACCACGAAGGCCGACTTGATTCCACTATCACGGGTAATCACCAGGTTTGTGGGGCAACCTCACACGTTGAGGACTCCCACGAGAATTACAATGAAAGAAGTGATCAAATACACTCAAAAGTATTACAATGCAGAGTATGAGTGTAGAAAGATCAAACCCCAAGATCTCGCAATGAAAGAACATCGATCTCCCAATCCCGAATCCAAGTGTTCAATTGATTTCACTCTTTTTGCACTTTAGATGTGTGGGGAGATGTGTTTTGGGCTCTTGGGACGAAGTGGCGGCACTAGGGTTTGCTCTTTGATCAGTATTCGACGTGTTTTTTCTTAGGAAAGCTGTGGACTCTCTATTTATAGGGTTTCCAAAAGTTAGCCGTTGAAAAACCCTAACACCGGACTAGTCCGGTGCAAGTCCAGACTTGTCCGGTCACTATGCATTTTGAAGTCCAGAAAGTCTGCCGGACTAGTCCGGTCCAAGCTCGAACTAGTCCGGTGCTTTGTGAAGGTGACTCCAGAAAGTTCATCGGACTAGTCCGCTGACTAGTCCGATCTCCACGAATGGGAGATTCCAGAAAGTTCAACAGACTAGTCCGGTCCATGATCGGACTAGTTTGGTCCCTCAGGATGAGAGACTCCAGAAACATCAACGGGCTAGTCCGGTGGATGCACGGACTAGTCCGGTCTCCCTATAAGTGGGATTCCAAAAAGATGAACGGACTAGTCCGGTCCATGATCGGACTAGTCCGGTCACTGTGCATTTTGATGTCCAGAAAGTCTGCCGGACTAGTCCGGTCCAAGCTCGGACTAGTCCGGTGCTGTATGAAAGTTAGGTTAATTTTAATCCCTTACCCTCGCGCAAAGTTGTGAGCTCTTGGAGTGTGTCTTTCATACACTCCCTTTACATTCAAAATCTAATTTAGTCTTCCAAGCTTCATCAAAGTATCTCTCTTTGAACACCACTTCATTTTTCACCTTTTTGTGTGCACCGAGCTGTTTCACTTGTTTGTCCTGCAATCATCTCAGTGGATTCATTAGTATCTCATATGTTTGTCATCAATTAGCCAAAACCCACAAGGGATATCCTAGATGCACTTACAGCCATCCTTTTCAATGCTACTTGTGGTGTGCCTTCTCCTCATCTAGCACATATCGATCAACTTGCTCTACTTGGGAGCCATTAGTCCCACCAAACACCACGTCAAATGCGATTTCAACACAAATGGAGGTTTTGTTGGAGACATGATAGGCATAGGTGTTTGATTCATAAGCAAGTAAGAAACCTTCATCGGATTTTGAAGCGAACTTCGAAGTTCTAGGATTCTTGTTAAGAATGTAGCACTTACTACTGAAAACTCAAAAGTATGAGATATTTGGTTTGTTACGGTTAGGAGCTCATATAGAGTTTTCTTCAATATACGATGGAGGTAGAGCCGGTTTGTGGCGTGGCAAGAGGTGTTGACCTCT
Organism: Tuctoria greenei; assembly: GCA_036927565.1. Classification (NCBI taxonomy): domain Eukaryota; kingdom Viridiplantae; phylum Streptophyta; class Magnoliopsida; order Poales; family Poaceae; genus Tuctoria; species Tuctoria greenei. The sequence goes on along the minus strand of JAYESD010000001.1, from coordinate 142,111,280 downwards.
TCCGACCCAAATCGGTTGGATGTCTTGTACTCATCAAGCATGGTTCTTGACATCTCTCTCAGAGTGTGGTTGTTCCTTTCGGCCACCCCAATTTTGTTCGAAGGAGTAGGGGGCCGAAAACTCGTGCTTGATGACCTCCTCGTCCAAGTACTCTTCTACTTGAGTATTGTTGAATTCGGTGCCATTGTCACTTCTAATCTTCTTGACCCTCAAGGAGAACTCATTTTGAGCTCTCCTCAAGAATTTCTTGAGGAAACCTTGTGTTTCAACTTTTTCATTCAAGAAAAATACGCAAGTGAAGCAAGGAAAATCATCAACAATTATTAAGTCATATATGTTAACGCCAATGCTTATATAAACAATGGGCGAAGAGGACCATGTTAAGCATCTCTTGCGGTGTTGATGCCGTCATCACGTTCTTGATGGAATGTGAAGCTCCAACTTACTTCCTGGCTTGACATACGCTACTTGGCTTATCTTTCTGAAATACAACATTCTTTAGGGCACTATTGGTATTTCTTAACACCACAGAGTTATCCGCAAGCGCACGGAAATACCGTTGTAGCACTTCCCCTTAAAGAGTATTCCCAAGGGTATCGAATCCAAAGAACGTGTCTGCTAATCTTTCGAACTAGCTCACCCAAGGACACAAAGTTGTTTGGTAGGCAAGGAACACATAGGAATTCAAAGTATTGATCCTAATTCAAGGTAGTTTGCAGTAGATGCTTGCTTCGGGCACGGGCTTACTCCTAGCAATACTAGGATGACTCTCGCCAAGAGCCTATGGCATAGCTGAACGTGGAGGATTACGAAGGACAGATAGAGTTGTCACCACCTACTGCCTATCTCTTCAGTCCGTGGGTCTACAAGATATCCACTGATGATTTATAACCTAAGCACCACGCTTACGTTCTAAATCACTACTCTAGATGTTTCAAACACAAAGCTACAACTGGAGCCTCTAATGAATTAAAGCAGTGAACCCACAAGTAACTACTTGTGCAAACTACTAAGAATAAAAGATCAAACTTGTATTTAATTCACAATGGCTTACTTGATTGAGTAAAACCTTTGTAGGGGTACAAGTGTAGAAGAGGGACTTGACAAGCCCAAGCCTCCTTCTCCTAGACTCTTCACCACACTCTCTTTCTACTTTGGTAGCCTCTAGGAATACTCTAAACCTTTGGAGTTTAGCACTATTCTCAACTTTTTGGTGTGTGTGAGAAGTGAGGTGAGGGGGTCTATTTATAGGTGGAGAAGGGTCGGTTCCCGCCACAATTAACGCGCGAATCAGTCACCATTGACTCTAGGGAGTCGGGAGGAGCCAACACGTGTCATTTGACCAAGTTTAGCGCCAGGAAGAGGTCGGCCGAACCCTTGGTTCAGCCGACCTGGTCAAAGCTCCCCTCGGGGAGTGCTTCCTCTAGGTGGCTTCCAGGTGGGCCCCCTTGATATATATATGTGTGCAACACCATTGGATCTCCTCGTATTCTTCTGTTTGTGGGCCATTTGATCCATGTGTTGCCACGTGTCATAGCCTGATTCGTTGAAATCCATTTTCATGGATTCATCCCTGCATGTTTTGGTATTTTGGGTAATAATTCACCTGCATACAAATAAACACCAACACTTGTAGAATTGGGTTAGTGTATAACCCTACCACTATGTTTTGTGTTTCTTTTATGCACATTATGAGGTGAATTGACGGTCAAAATATGGTACTTAAGGACCGTCAACAAACTCCCCCACACTTAGTCCTTTGCTCGTCCTCGAGTGAAGGCAAGAAGAACTAGAGTGTTGTCACGAATTTGCTATAAGGTAGAAAATAAGGATACTAGATATTGCAACTTATACCTGAATTCATGGATCCCTTTTGTGTATGTGGCTACCACATCAATCTTGGGTGTTTGAAAAGTGGAATGGTTAGAATGAAGTTCCCTCGGATCATTCTCTGCTGAAATGATTTGTCAATTGCTATATTTGAAAGTCATAGGAACTTTTGCCCTTTCCTTCTCAATTGGAATCTCTCAAATCTCTCAAAGTGTTTGAGTCCTCACCATGGCATGTTTTGCTAATTCTTGTCCCTATACTAAAAGTGGCTATATCTGGAGCTTGGTAGGGATGAATGTGGCACACATTTGCAATTCATATGTTACTAAGTCAAAAACTTGATCCTATGAGAGACTTATGTAATGAACAAAGTGAAGAGAAAATTCTTGTGTACATGAATGAAATGGAGGGGCGAGGTGATAACTCCCATGAATTTGCTCTCTCTTAAGGATAAAACATGGCTACTATTTTTTTTTGAGCACTCTTACTCTTTTTCAAGAGTGGATGCTTTTTCTTTTTCTTGTAGCCATGTCTTCTCCTCCTTTTTTTAGAGAGGCTTTCATTTCTATTGTATGGAGTTTCTTTCTGGCGGATGGGTAATCGATGGATGCAAACTCTCAATGTGAGAAATTTTTGCATGAATGGAGTGCACAAGAGTTTTCAATTCAAAAAGTTCATGCATGTCACTCAATTGGGTCACAGGTTTGTCAAAGTTCAATGAAAAGCAAAGTGGCATATGCTTGTGGTTTTCAATGAATGTATCATATGGCCTTGGTGGGTATATAAATTTCCAATGAGAGATTTAGGCAAAGTTCAAGAATTCAAATAGTTACAAATGTCAAAATCAATTTCAAGCAAAAGGATGATTTCTAAGGAACTCATTTACCATATTACACTAGTCAAATACCTAGATGATGTGTTTTTCCTATTGATTTATGGGAATCATAAACAAGGTGAATGAATTGAAATATAAAGTATTCAAATTTCCAGCTTAAGCAAATCCTTTACTACCAAATTTTATTTCAATTTGTCGAGTTGATTCATTTTATATATGCAATGAAAAATATGAAATCAACTCAAACAGCAGGGTAGCGCATAAAAGTGGGGATAGGAAATCCAAACTGATTTTTTGGAGCGAAATGGAGTCGTACGGAGCAGAGAACAGGTCGGCCGACCAGGGGGCTCGGCTGACCTCCTGTTGGCTCTGTTGTGGCTCTGTTTCGTCGGTTCGTTTTGCTCATTCGGTCGTGACGTGTTTTGATATGCAACATTAATTTTTCACGTCGGTATTTCGTGACTTGGGGACATGTTTCCCCCACACTTGTTTCCTGAATTCTTTATTCAACAAAATAAACTAAAGGGGGAACTTTACCGGTGTTAGATGAACCGGTAAGTTCACTTTATTGAAATCAAAATATGAGGATGCTTACATTATTCAACCTAGCTTTGGAAAACAAATGATTGGAAAAGAATAAAAATCCTAAGTAGTAAGCATCCTATGCTGTTGGGACATCTAAACTATGGTGCCTTGTAGATGTCGAGCTCCCCGACAGCATTGCACAAGCGATGCAGTTTGGCGCTCATTCGATGGCGAACACCGTCAATCTCCTCCTTGAGGGCCATGATATCGTCCTTTAGTTCTGCCCTCTTGATGCACCCTTCAGCCACCAAGTCTATCAGCTTCTTGTTCTCCAAGCGGAGAGAAGCGAGTTCCTTGGTCAGCTGTGCCACTTTAGGGGCACAAGGAGAGTCCTCATCACTATCCTCGAACTGGCCGGGTGGCTAGTTGATGGCAGGTGCTGGGATGTGCCGCCTAATCTTGGAGGGCGACGAGCCCGTCGACTCCTCCATTGCCAGATTATCCACGTGCTTGAATAGGCCCTTAGCGTAGCCTCCTTCGGGTTTGCGCACCCCATGGATAAGAAAGCGATCTCCCATGCGTTCCGGCGAGGTATAGGTGGGCGTCTTGTAGTGATGGCTCACTACATCGCCCATCTTAGTCTTCAATGTATACATGAAATCCTTGCCGGGCTGCAATGATGGGAGAGACTCGTCTTTTCCGTGGAAAAGATGCGTCTTGACTGGGCTCAGCCCAGCCAAAGTCAAACGGCCTGGCATCATTGACTTCATCGGCGTTCTCCGAGGGGAGAGTGACCGGACAGCGCTACAAGGTGTAGGGTTGCGCCCACGCGGAGTCATCGCAGGCGGGATCATGGCAAAGGGGCTTGGCATCGATCGCCATGACGGACTCCAAGGCGAGGGAAGTTTTTTCGTTGGCCGGCTTAATGCCTCCGCTCAGGTTGAAGGTTGAGCTGGAGGCATGATGCACAATCTTCTTGTCGGCCATGACGAGGACGGGAGGAAGATGATGATTCAATGAGGTGCAACTTTCCTCTCTGTTTCCATCCTTTAAATAGGAGCGGAACGACGCGTTTCACCGAGGATTTTGTGGAGGATATCGAGGAGGATTAACACGAGAAAACAGAACGCGAGTGACACGAAGGGAAGGTCGGCCGACCTTAGGGTTCGGCCGAACCCCTTCTGGCTCCGTTCGGGCCACATTTTCTCGGGTCGATTGAATGGGCCTTCTAGAAGAAGAATTGGATGGGCCCATTAGTTGGACGTGGAGAATTTACACAGAATTGAAAGAAATGGCATGGAAATCGATTAGATTTACCACGTCAAATTCTTTTTTTGTATCCTTTTGGGAATCGAGAAATAATTTGAGTCGGTGCCCATTCACTTTGAATAGTTGACCGTCATCACCTTGGAGTGTGATTGCTCCATGGGATGAAGTCTCTACTATAGTGAAGGGTCCTTCCCATTTATTTCTAAGCTTCCCATGTCCAAAGAGTTTAACCATAGAGTTAAAGAGTAAAACTTTATCTCCAGGTTTGAACTCTTTTGGCGTAATCCTCTTATCGTGACATCTTTTGGTTCTCTCTTTATAAATTCTGGCACTGTGGGACGCCTTATCTCTCCATTCCCCCAGCTCAGAGATTGGTTTCAATCGGTGAATTCCAGCTTCGTTAAGATTCATGTTCCACCGCTTGATGGCCCAATACGCTCTATGTTCCAATTCTACGGGAAGATGGCAAGTCTTCCCATAGACAAGTTGGAAAGGAGACGTGCCGATAGGTGTCTTGTAGGCAGTACGATATGCCCACAATGTGTCGGGTAGCTTTTGCTTCCATTCCATTCCCATTTCCAAGACAGTCTTTTGTAGAATATTCTTAATTTGCTTATTAGATGTTTCCACTTGACCACTTGTCTGTGGGTGGTATGGGGTAGCAATGTTATGTTGGACTCCAAGTTCCCTTAAAAAGTTCCAGAAGGTCTTATCTATGAAATGAGACCCTCCATCACTTATGACCATACAGGGAGTTCCAAAGCGTGGGAAAATGATCTCATGGAACATTTTCCTTGCTTGCTTGGAATTAGCATTTTTTGCATGGCAATGCTTCTACCCATTTTGACACATAATCGACGGCAACCAGAATATACTCGCAATCATAAGACTTAGGAAAAGGTCACATGAAATCAATACCCAATACATCAAATAATTCCACTTGGAGATTGTATGTTAGGGGCATAGCATTACGAGCAGAGATTCCTCCACGCTTCTGGCATTTCCAACATCTGCGAATGAATTCCTTGGTATCTTCATACATTGAAGGCCAATAGAATCCACTCTGCCAGATCTTTGCCTGAGTACGGTAAACATCATAATGACCACCATAGGGGCCAGCATGGCATTTCTCTATAATTTTGGTGCCTTCGATTGATGGAATGCACCTTCTAAGAAGGCCATCGGCACATACTCGATAGAGGTAAGGGTCATCCCAAAGGTGTCTACGACTCTCATAAATGAGTTTATTTTTGTTCTCCCCTGGTGGTACGTATCCCGTGATGATAAAGTTCATGATATCCGCATACCAATGGTGAGAGTCTGTCACCTTGAGGAGCATATCATCTCGTAGGAAGTCATTGATAGGTATGTCCATGGTTTGTGTGACTTCCATATGTGAAAGATGATCTGCTACTGAATTCTCTACTCCTTTCTTATCTCTCATTTCCAGATCAAATTCTTGGAGTAGAAGAATCCATCGAATCAGCCTGGGTGTAGCATCCTTTTTGGTAAGCATGTATTTCAAAGCAGCATGGTCTATGTAGACTATGACCTTTGCTCCAGCTAAATAGGATCTAAACTTGTCGATAGCAAAAACTACGCTAGGAGCTCTTTCTAAGTTGTGGCGTAATTGAGTTGGGCTCCTGTCAAAGTTTTGCTAGCGTAGGCTATTGTGTGATGCTTTTTATCTTTGGTTTGGCCTAAGACCGCACCAACAGCAAAGTCACTGGCATCACACATGATTTCGAATGGCAGCGTCCAATCAGGAGGTTGGATAATTGGAGCTGAGATGAGTGCCTTTTTGAGTATATCAAATGATTTAAGGCATTCATCATCGAAATCAAATGGAGCTTCTCTAGCTAATAGGTTGGTGAGGGGTCTAGTGATTTTGAGAAATCCTTGATAAATCATCGGTAGAACCCCGCATGACCTAAAAAGATGCGGATTCCCTTAACATTGATAGGAGGTGGAAGTTTTTCAATAACTTCAATTTTAGCTTTGTCCACCTCTATCCCTCTCTCGGACACCAAGTGTCCAAGAACGATGCCTTCCTGGACCATGAAATGGCACTTTTCCCAATTAAGCACAAGGTCCTTCTCCTGGCATCTTTGTAAGACCCTGTCTAAATTTTCTAGACAATGATCAAAAGTTTTTCCATAGACGGAGAAATCGTCCATAAAACTTCCATGATATCCTCGATCATGTCTGAAAATATAGACATCATGCACCTTTGGAAAGAGGCAGGAGTGTTACACAGTCCAAAGGACATACGCCGGTAGGCATAGGTCCCGTAAGGACATGTGAACATGGTCTTACATTGATCATCGGGGTGGATAGGAATTTGATGATATCCCGAATACCCATCAAGGAAACAGAAGTAGGAGTGTTTTGCCAACCGCTCTAACATCTCATCGATGAAGGGCAATGGAAAATGGTATTTCCTTGTTGCCTTGTTAAGTTTTCGGTAGTCAATGCACATCCTCCATCCCGTGACAGTCCGTTGAGGAATTAATTCATTCCTCTCGTTTTGAATGACTGTCATACCTCCTTTCCTAGGCACTACATGAACTAGACTTACCCATTCACTATGAGGAACATGGTAAATAATCCTGGCACACAGAAGTTTCAAGACTTCTTTCTTGACAACTTCCCGCATCGTATTATTCAATCGCCTTTGAGGTTCCCTTGAGGGGACACTCTCAGGGTCAATAGGAATACGATGGGTGCATAACGCTGGACTAATTCCCTTGAGATCCTGAAGTGAATATCCAAAAATAGCTCTATGCCTTTCTAACATGGCTATGAGTTTGAGCGTTTCATCATCTAAAAGCTTGTCACTTATGATGACAGGGGCTTCCAAATCGCCATTTAGAAAGGCATAACGTAGGCCTGGAGGTAGAATCTTGAGCTCAACGGGAGGTTTTGGGGAGGGATTTTTTTTTTTGCAATTCAACTTCCTCCTGAAATTCATCCTCCTCTTGGACGAAGTCTTCTTCTCGTTCAATTTCAGGGGTTTCTAAAAATTGAAGAGTCCTAACCTCCTCCATTGGCTCATCTTGGATGGGGGATTCTGCATATGTGTTCCTTGAACGCAGAATAGGCATGGATAAATTTCTCCCTCCAAGATTGATATTGAGGCTTCCTTCCAAAGGAACTTCCATGAGAAATTTCTCTATGGGAGTCCCTATCATGATGTCAAAATCTTGGATTTCGAACACGTGAAAATCTAGGAGAGCCTCAACATCTTTGTGTCTAACAGACACTTGATGCAGAACCCCACATCCTTCAAGAATGGTTCCGAATGAATCTCAGAAGGATTTGCGGGTTGGTGCCAATGGCACATCGCCAAGAATGGCGAGAGCACAAGAATCGGAAATGAGATTTGCTCCAACAGTAGGGTTGTATAGGATTCTCATTGGTGTCCCTCTAATAGAACACAAAATTGTAGCCAAAGGTGAGGTCATCCGAAGAATTTTGGGTGAATTCTCGACTTCAACTATCCACTCTCTGCTTAGGATAGAAGTCAACTGCTTGACCGTCTGACGGACGAACACCTTGTCAGGTGGTTCAGGTGGAGTTGGTGGCAATGAAGGTTTCCTACAGAAACAATACTTTGAGGTATTTCCATAATCTTCAAAAAGCTCTTCCTCAACGTAAAATGGAAACTGCGGGGGTTGAATTTCTTCTACCTTCATAGTCTCAGGTTCGGGAGAGGATTCCTCTGGCAACGCTTGGGGTAAACAAGAAATGTGTTCATACTTGTCCAAGAGTGCATCCTCTGTTCTTGACACGACTTCCTCTTGGGGAGGCTCATTAAGACCCATAATGAAGGAAGAATTTTCTAGAATTCTGTCTAGAAGATCCTTACCTTCTTCTGGAGTCTTATGGAGGAAAGATCCTCCAGCCGTAATGTCAAGATATAGGGCAGACTCCTTGTTTAATCCCATGAAGAAATGTTGCAAAAGCATTGGATCAGGGATTAACAAATCTGGGCCAGAATTTTTCAAAAGAGAAAATCTGTCCCAAGTTGCACCTATGGATTCCTTCTCCATCCGCTGGAAGCATAGTACTTCCTTTCGTAAGGAAACAATTCAGACACGGGAAAGAAAGCAAGACAAAATTTGTCTTGTAATTCACTCCAATCACCGTTTGTCTTCCCAACGTAGTGGTTGTACCATTGTTTGGCTTTTTCCTTGAGGGAAAAAGGAAACAACTTCCATTTGAGAGTTTCCTATGTCATACCTTTGATTAGAAGGCATGAACACAATTGTTTGAACTCTCATAGATGGTGGTAAGGGTTTTCACAATCCATTCCTGAGAAGGATTGTTCTCGAATCTTGGCTATAAAGCCAGGGCAAAGTTCATAGCTGGTTGAACAAAAAGGTTCCGCCGAAGGCGGTGGCTCACAGAACTTGCCCTTCGGAGCAAAGTAAGAAATAATGGTGGGTTGCTCCATTTATATGGTGGTGGTAAGGTAAGAATAAGAATGGTAAGATGATAGATAAGGGGGATATGATACGAGGGTGATCTTGGTTCGAAGATTAACAACAACCGTTCCCCGGCAATGGCACCAAAAATGCTTGTTGGTATTTCTTAACACCACAGAGTTATCCGCAAGCGCACGGAAATACCGTTGTAGCACTTCCCCTTAAAGAGTATTCCCAAGGGTATCGAATCCAAAGAACGTGTGTGCTAATCTTTCGAACTAGCTCACCCAAGGACGCAAAGTTGTTTGGTAGGCAAGGAACAGAGAGGAATTTAAAGTATTGATCTTAATTCAAGATAGTTTGCAGTAGATGCTTGCTTCAGGCACGGGCTTACTCCTAGCAATACTAGGATGACTCCCGCCAAGAGCCTATGGCATAGCCGAATGTGGAGGATTACAAAGGACAGATAGGGTTGTCACCACCTACTGCCTACCTCTTCAATCCATGGGTCTACGAGATATCCACTGATGATTTATAACTTAAGCACCACGCTAATGTTCTGAATCACTACTCTAGATGTTTCGAACTCAAAGCTACAACTGGAGCCTCTAATGAATTAAAGCAGTGAACCCACAAGTAACTACTTGTGCAAACTACTAAGAATAAAAAATCAAACTTGTATTGAATTCAAAAAGGCTTACTTGATTGAGTAAAACATTTGTAGGGGTACAAGTGTAGAAGAGGGACTTGACAAGCCCAAGCCTCCTTCTCTTAGACTCTTCACCACACTCTCCTTCTACTTTGGTAGCCTCTAGTACTACTCTAAACCTTTGGAGTGTAGCACTATTCTCAACTTTTTGGTGTGTGTGAGAAGTGAGGTGAGGGGGTCTATTTATAGGTGGAGAAGGGTCGGTTCCCGCCACAATTAATGCGCGAATCAGTCACCATTGACTCCAGGGAGTCGGGAGGAGCCAACACGTGTCATTTGACCGAGTTTGGCGCCAGGAAGAGGTCGGCCGAACCCCTGGTTCGGCCGACCTGGTCAAGGCTCCCCTCGGGGAGTGCTTCCTCCAGGTGGGCCCCCTTGATATATATATGAGTGCAACACCGTTGGATCTCCTCGTATTCTTCTGTTTGTGGGACATTTGATCCATGTGTTGCCACATGTCATCGCATGATTCGTTGAAATCCATTTTCATGGATTCATCCCTGCATGTTTTGGTATTTTGGGAAATAATTCACCTGCATACAAATAAACACCAACACTTGTGGAATTGGGTTTGTGTATAACTCTACCACTATGTTTTTTGTTTCTTTTATGCACATTATGAGGTGAATTGACAGTCAAAATATGGTACTTAAGGACTGCCAATAGGCATGGATGTGATTGCCCCTTAGAAGCTTTTGCAAATTCTTCATACCAACATGAGCTAGCCTCTTATGCCAAAGGCATCCCATGTTGGTCTTTGCCATCAAGCATGTGTCAAGCTGAACTTTATTCGTGGTGAAGTCCACAAGATAAAGTTTGCCCTTCAACAGACTCTTGAAGGCAATTGAGTCATTGCTTCTTCTAAAAACAGTCACACCCTCGTTATTGAATAAACAATTATAACCCTTCTCACATAGTTGATACATGGATAAGAGGTTACAATCTAGAGAGTCAACATGTAAAATGTGTGAAAGAGAATGTTGAGGAGAAATTGCAATTTTACCAAGACCGAGGACTCTGCCTTGGCTATTATCACTATCGAAGTGTTCTTGCGACACTTCCCCCGGACCAGCTATGCGAGCAGCCCGCAGAAGTTCTTGATTGGCAGGGCTTAGTCCTCTATAGAGAGATTGCACATATGAGAGTGGTGAGACAGTGGTTTTTACGTGGTTCAGGCCGCCGGAGTGTAATACCCTACTCCACAGTGAGGTTGTATTAATGGTGTGTACGAGCGTGTAGCGTGTGAATGATTGGGGATCCTTTGTAACGATGGCGGTCTGGTCCTTTTATAGACAAGGTTGGACGTCTTACAAGTGGGGTCCGGGACCTGACAAGTGGCCATAGGATGATCTTATCCTAAAGATATAAGGCTTCCCGCATAAGCTTCCTTTGGTCGTGGCTTGAGGACCGGCCATCTTGCCGCCTCAGACGCCAGTGGCCCATGCGTAGTCGTTGATGATGGTAGGAAATGTCTCATCCAACTGTCCCTGTCGCCGCAAGCTACCCACTTGGCCGAGTGGAGTAGGCTTGTGGTGTCTTCACTATGATGCGATTGGGTGTAGTGGTACCTCGCAGTAGGCGTGTGCTGCATCATGCACTTGGGGAAGACGCGAGTATTCAATGCTTGATTTATAAAAGGCACACAACCCTCTTAACTCCGGCAACGCACCGTCCAGGGCAAGTTGCAGGGTATGTGGCAGCTCGGGAGCTAGCCTCTGCGGGGGAGGCTGGGTCTCAATCCGCGGACAATCTGGAAGCCCCGAAGCCCGTTCCTAAGTAGTGCGGGGGATACAGGGTTGCATGACATGTGATAGATCTGGAGCCTGCATCCATTGGAGGTGGCCTGTCTGGTGCTTCGAACCTCGTGGCAGCACCGGAGCCCTCTCCCATGGGGGAGCAGGATCCCGTCTTGCTGGACACGTGGCTGCTTGGCAGCTCGTCTCCAAGGTGGAGCTGGACTCCTCCTTGAGGTCCATGTGGGTACATCGGACCCCATATCTAAGGTAGAGGGGTCTGAGCCTTCTGGACACATGACACCCTTGGACCCTGCCTCGGTAGGAAGGTATGGCACTCAGGCAGCTTTAGCCTGTGCACAAGGGTACCTGGTATGTTGGGTACCAACAGTGGCCCCTGGGTCAATCCTGGGGGGAGGTGATGAGCCCGAGGGTGGAGCCCCATCCCTGCTTTCCCGTGCTGTCTTTTGATTTTGTCTTGATTAGTCAAAGCGGTGCGCGCTTCTGCCATCATGGCAACGCGTCCCCCTCTGGTTGAGGGGTCGTGGTGATGGGATATTTACTTTTTGTAGCTTCTTTATCGCGACGGTTCCCAACGCGTCTGCTTTGCTTCTACTGCTCTCACTTTTGCCTTTATTTGAACCACCAGGTTGCCTCCTTAGGTGGGGGTCTGCTCGGACTAATCTCTCTAATAGGGGGCCTGGGCCTCGCTATTAGGGACGTTGTGGGTTGAGCAGCGGGTTTTGGGCTCTTACGACCTACACGATGGTTCCTCCCTTACTCATGCCCCAACGTTCGAGCCTTCGTATTCCTCCTTGAGCACCCACCCTTACCCCACCTTCGAGGTTCTTGACTTCTGCTCCAATGGACTTAGCCTTTCCTCCTTCCCGCGTGGAGGATGTAGCGCCCGTGAGGCGCCTACATGGCTGGGAGGACGAGGAGTAACGAGATCTGATCCGTCTTGGATCCCTGCCTCTATAGTTGGAGGAGAAAGAGATCGTCTTCTTCAAGTCATATGCGTACTCAAGGTTCGTTCCTCCCGTTTGCTCCTTCCTGGTGATGCTTCTGGAGATCCTCAGACTCCAGCTTCATCATCTGTCGCCGAATTCTTTGGTGGTGGCAGCGGTGTTCTCGCACTTCTGCGAGATGTTCGTTGGGGTGTACCCATCTGTATCGGTGTTCCAGCAGTTCTTCATGCTGAGGCGGACTGGGAAGAGCAAGACGAGCTTCCTCGGCACCTACTACTTCCAGCATCGGGCCAACAACCCCTTCAAGTACATCACCCCACTCTCCACAGCGAGATGGGCCGACTGGAGGAGTGACTGGGGTGATCGTATACACCGATGCCCAAGATTGCATGGTCCTGCCCACCGATTGGCCGCTGTCTAGGAAGAAGACCTGGGAGGAATACCCGAAGTTGGAGCTAGCCTGGTGACGGAGAGGATCCGATCCTTGGCTAATCATGGTTTATCGGAGCTGATAGTGCTGGCAGACTTTGTGCGACAATGCCTGGCCCCCCTCTAGCATCGTAGCTACCCTGCATGGCTATACTTTAGGCAGCACGATGGCACCGGGCTGGTGAGGGGTCACGACACGGAGACGACCCCGCAAGAGGTGTTCGATGTGATGTCCAAGGCGTGTGACGACTCGTTGTCTCCCCACGTCTTCATCCTTCTGCGGTCTTGTCCAGCGCTTGGTCTTGCGTCACGACAGGTTGGCGATGTGGACCATGGAATGGCCATCATCGACCCTCCACATGAGTCTGCACCTGCTCTAGGCTCCGAAGCGTCAAGGGTGGAATATGCGCCCTCCAACTGAGGGAAAGGTAAGGTGCCAATCCCCGACAGAGGGAAGGGGAAGTCGTTGGTGATCGAGGTTGCAAAGGACAAACGCTCTCGGTCGCTGCCGAGGGCACCGGCATGGGCGGTCCTTGCTCCAAGTCAACATCCGACAAAGCGCCCCTCCTCAGCCTCGGGTGTTGGCGGTTCTTCGCGGGGAGGCCCAGTCCGTCAAGCACCAATTCTGCAATTGACTGCAGCCGGCACACTGGCCGGCATCTCCACCACTGGTGCAGTCCAAGGCTCCAAAGAGGGCTCCGGGAGCGCTACACCCACAGAGCCTCTGGCCAAGAGGCCTCGGGCCGCTAGCAATCTTGCCCCCGGTTTGGCAATGGACGATGGCAACGGCTCAAGAGGAGGCTCCAGGAGTGGCACAATTGAAGTCGGTGGAGACGTGCATATGGGGGACGTCAGCATCATCGGTGGTTCTAGTGGAGGTCCAGTCAGATCGACCCCGCCTGCCACGTCGTCGGCAGAATCCGTAGCCTAAAGGCAGCCAAAGGTAAGGGCCCGCTGGAGCTTTCGGGGACGTCGATAAGGCATTCTTAACAATGCTTGCATCATTGTCTCATCCATTTTTCTTGTGTGAAAAGACTTTGATTTTGATCTGAAGGTGTACGTCAGCTGTTCTGACGCCCTTACCGCTGGGGGTAGTGACCCGGAGCACTTCGAAGTCGGCCCAGGAGGCTACGGCTGCATCAGCAGAGCAGACCGCCAAGCCGGTACAAGGGAGTATTGCTTCAGCATCCACGTCTGGCTCGGGTAGTGAAGCACCTCCGACTGTCATACCGGAGGCAATGCCAGAGTCGGCTCAGCAAGCTTAGGGCCCGACCTCCGAGGCTGTTGATCCAGCAAGTGGCTCCTCGGGCGATGGTGGTGCTGTCGCTTCGGGAGGTGCCACAACTACCGCTTAATTCCCAAGGACGAGGTCCTCAGCGCTGGTGTCCTCATCTTCACTGCCGCTGAAGGAAGAGGTTCCTGAGATGATCATCGGGCGACCTTCCTGGCTTCAGCCGAACCAGAGCACTTCTCCGACATCATGGACTTGGTGCAGTCCAGCATCAACCTGGTGCAGTGCAACTTCCGCCGGGCGCAGGGCGCCCTCGCTGCAGAGTGGGAGAAGTTGCGAGCTGAGAGTGAGCACCTCCGAGCCTACGAGGACCTTCTGAGGACCAAGATCGCCAAGGCGAAGGAAAAGCATCAGAAGGAGGGTGAGGAGTTGGAGTTGAGGCGCCGCTTGTCGAAGGCCATAGACGCAATGTCCCACAAGATTCTGGCCAACGCCAAGGTGACCAATGAGACGGTTGTCGCCCACCTGCATGCCCTTGAAGAGGGTCGAGAGGCCCCAGGTCGCCGCGAGGCTGCTGTTGCCGAGCGGGAGGTTGATGTTGCCGAGCAAGAGGTAGCGACCCAGGCGATGATGACTCAGGCTGAGGCAGATCGGGATAGGTTGCAGTCTCGCATCGAAGACCTTGAGATTCAGGAGAGCAACCTGGCACGAGATTGGGGGCAACACCAAGCCGAGTGTCAAGAACTTGACATTCGGGCTCAGGAGCAGACTTCGGAGCATCGCGCCTGAGAGCTCAATCTGCAGGATCGACAGCTGCTCTGTCATCTGGAAGACGAGGGCAAGGCGCTGGCGAAGATGGTGGCGTCCCATGTTTTGGTGTGTTACCGGAGTCGGTATCCAGAGTACCTCTTGAGCCAGTATTTGAGGGCCCCGTCGTGGAGCGTTAAGAGGTGGCGACGGCAAAAGTCCAAGATACTGCCAAACATGTCACCATGCAATTCGCGACAGATTGAGGTCGACGGCTTCTAGGCGAAGACGTCTTTATATCCAAGGCTTGCGCCATTGTAAATATCCTTCAATGAATTTTAATTAATGTTTGGTTCTTAGCTTGTCTTGTGCTTCTCAAACTGTTGCTCAAAATCCTTAGCGGTGTAAGGGCTTGAAGAACTTTTTCTTAGATCGTTAGTTTTTGAGGAACCAACGATTTCACATTTGACATGGTCAATCTATTGTCAGTTAACACCCTGCCTATGGAAACCCCTTAGTGGCGCCCTAGTAGATGTGGCCAAATGGTTGGACGCACCTACCACTCGATCTCAGGAAGTCTTCAACTAGCCCCCAGCAGAGCGGGGGAGTTTGAGGGAATGTCCTTAGCGAGGCCCCTATAGGGGCGCCAAGCTTTGAATGAGTAGAGACGTCGATGGCAGGCCCCCTGGGTGATGTCGGGGCTAGCTGCTCCAGCGTCACCCACCATCATCGCAGAGACATCGATGGCAGACCCCTTGGGTGGTGCTGGAGCTGGCTGCTCTGGCGTTGCCCACCATCGTCGTAGAAACGTCAACAGCAGGCCCCCTGGAAGATGTCGGGCTGGCTGCTCTGGTGTCACCCACCATCATTGTTGAAACATCGACAGTAGGCCCTTTAGGTGGTGCCGGAGCTGGCTGCTCCGACATCCCCCACCATCGTTGCTGAAACATCGACGGCAGGCTCCTTGGGTGGTGCCAGGGCACGCTGCTCCGGCGTCGCCCACCATCATCGCAGAAACATCGACAACAGGCCCCCTGGGTGATGTCGGGGCTGGCTGCTCCTGCGTCGGCCACCATCATCGCTGAGACATCGACGGTAGGCCCCTTGGATGGTGTTGGAGCTGGCTGCTGCAGCATCACCCACCATCGTCGCATAAACATCGACGGCAGGCCCCTTGGGTGGTGCCAGGGCTGGCTGCTCCGGCTTCACCCACCATCATCGTGGAAACGCCAACGGTAGGCCCCTTGGGTGGTGCCAGAGTTGGCTGCTCCAGTGTCGCCCACCATTGTCGCAGAAACGTCCATGGCAGGCCCTCTGGGTGATGCCGGGGATGGCTGCTCTGGCATCGCCACCATCGTCTCTGAAACGTCGACAGCAGGCCCCTGGGTGGTGTCGGGGCTGGATACTCTAGCATTGCCCACTATCATCGATGAAACGTCAACGGCAGGCCCCTGGTGTACAAGATTCCACAAGAGAACCCTATTAGCATCAAGAGCAGGACAAGAGAGTGTACTCACGAATTAGGGCTTGTTACTGTCTTCGTCGTGCTAAGACATCGACGGCGGGCCCTTTGGGAGGTGCCAGAGCTAGATGCTTCAGCGTCATCCACCACTGATGTGTAGCACTTCGACGACAGGCCCCTAGTGTACAAGTTACTACAAGAGAACCCTATTAGCAACAAGAGCGGTACAGGAGAGTGTATTCACGAATCAGCGCTTGTTACTGTCTTCGGCATGTTAAGACATCGATGGTGGGCCCCTTGGGAGGTGTCGAAGTTGGCTGTCCTGCACACATAGTGAAGGAGGGACTAGTTTGCTCGCCGGTTTTACCTGTTCCTCTTCTTTAGCTTTGTCTTGTCTCACTGTCTTGAGCTGACACACGGGGCTTGGTTAATTCAATGTGTTAGTGCCTCGGGGTCCGGCTCCCGCCGTCCTTAGGGTGCAAACTTTCTGGCCCCCAGTACTAGGTCGTAGCGCTGAGAGGCAGGGTGTGCGTGCTTAGGGTACAAAACCAGACTAAGCAGTTCACACGCCCTGGACTTTCTACTTGGCCTAGGCCTTTCCTGATAAGCCATCCGACGTCACAGGACTCCAAGGATGGGGACAACCGAGAGAACCCCTCACACACTGCAGGTACCTCAAGCAAGTCCGCCTGCAGTAGGATTGCACAACTCCAGCAAGGGTGAGATACAAAGCATATAACCGTGCATATGAAAGCATTATACAATAAACGAGTCTAGCATGGTTTATCATAAAATCAACACATAATTGAATGAACATTTGTAGCAAAACATGGAGTAAGACAGCAATTCTTTTATATTGTCATTCATAGGAGGAGACAAACTTTTACAAATGAGGGCAATGGCTCGCTTCCAGATGATGAGGGAGGAAGGGTGCACAGGGTTAGGGTTCGGGACCAGGCTAAGCTGACTGCACACTCTGGACATGATCCTACCGGAGCTTGGTTGTCCTAAATGCTGCTCCTAGACTCCATGAAATCCTTCACACTAACCTACTAGCTAATATTAACATATAGGGGTGCCCAAAGCCCCAAGGATAGCTGTGATGGTTGTAGGGCAACTTGTCGTCGATAGCTACCAGTGGGGCGATGAGCGGGCGTCCCTATTTCTGCCTTGGCCCCCCGCCTTGCGGGTGGTATGAGGAGAGCTGAAACTAATCTTGACAGCTTTGACGGGAGCATCGGTGCTGTCGAAAGGCTGCAAATGGGGTGCAGCGGGTGAGTCGCGCTTACGCGAGCTCAGCAGAGGATGACTTGGTCCAGCGCCGCCCAGGGCATGTGCTTGGTCTGCTGTCAGGGCTTGAAGCTTCTCCAAGGCTAACACCGCAGCAGTGCGGTCTTCGCAGATCCTGAGGATGCCAGAGGGGGTCGGCATCTTCAGGACAAGGTAGTCATAGCGGGCTATGGCCATGAATCGGTATAGGGTGGGTCTGCTGATGATGGCGTTGAACGGGAGGCTGACATCCGCGACGTCGAATAGGATGCTCTCTGTCCTGTAGTTGTCCGGTGTCCCGATGGTCACCCGGAGGTGAATGTTTTTGTACGAGATAATGTTCCCTGGTCCCACCCTCGAGAACGAGCTCGAGGGGGTGAGCTTGGACACCGGGATCTGCAGCTGCTCGAAGGCTGCATGGTTGATGAGGTTGAAGCCAGCCCCGCCATCTATCAAGACATAGTGGAGCTTGATGTTGGCAATGGTGGGGGCGACCAAGAGAGGCAGGATCCTGGCTCCTGCCATGTTGTTGGGGCAGATGGAAACATCGAAGATGATTGGCGTATCCTTCCACTAGTGGTGCAGCACCGGAGCGGGAATAGGAGCTATTGAAGCCACTGCTAGCGCAGGTTCTTGACCGCGTTCTGGGACGCGGGGTCCCAAGACCGCCTGAAGATGACATGGAGTGTCTTGTAACGCTTGTTATTGCTGCTGGCGTTGGAGCCCTATCCTGGTGGACCACCATGACGGCTTGTTCCTGCTTCTGGTACTCCATCTCCTCGTCGTCGTCAACCTTGGGGTCGACCTTCTGCTTGCCTTCTGCTAACGGAAGGGGGCACTGCCAGGACGCTGCCGCGTCCACTCTTAGTATTGCTCGATACATCTCTTGATCTCTCGACACTCGCTCGCGGTGTGGTGCGAGTCTTGTGTATCGGGCAGGGCTCGAATCTATTGTTAGTAGCATGTGGTTGACATGGGTATTTCTCGAGGCGTGGGGGTTTGCCACCACTGGTCGCAGCTGCTGCGGTGACGGGTGACCCATGCAACAGCTTGTTCTGGCCGCCGTCCCAGTTCTTGTTCTTCTATTTGCCGCTACTCGGGGTAACATCACCTTCGCCAGTCTGGTTGGCCCCGCCCACCCCAGGGGCGGACTGGGTGTGTCAGTCACAGCCTTCCGCCACCCTGGTCCACCGGTCGGCAATGGAGAAGAGCTCGAAGACATCTTGCACGTTGTGCATGGCTAACTTCTCGAGCATCTTCCGGTCACGCACTCCTTGTCTGAATGCCACTATGACAGAAGCATTCAGGATGTTGGGGATGAAGTTGCATACCTAGGAGAAACGCTAGATGAATGATTGCAACATCTCCTTGGGTTGCTGGCGCACAGCGTGGAGGTCGAGCTTGGTGCCAAGGCGCGTTTAGGAGCTGCCGAAGGTCACCGTGAACTGCAGGCAGAGCTCATGCCAAGAGGTTATGGACCCCTCGATAAGGTTCACCAGCCATGATCGGGCTGAGCCGCTCAGGGCGACGGGGAAGTAGTTCGTTAAGATGGACTCATCCGCTCCTGCATTAAGGAGCATCGTGGTGTAGATCTACAGGAACTCGGCTGGGTTGACGCTTTCGTCAAACTTCTCCGACGGGTGTGGCTGGAACTTGCGTGGCCACCTCGTCAGGTGGAGGTATGGAGCCAAGGCCATGCACTCTTCGATGGGCTTTGCTGGAGAGGCGTACGGAACAGCATATCCAGAGGGGTTTGGTGCGTAGCATGCAGCTGCTGTGGAGCCTGCTGCTGTGGTACTGGCTGAGCCAGGTATTGCTGCTATGGCGCCTGCTACACAGAGTGCTGCATGAGGGTGGTCGACCCAACATAATCCTGGTGAGGCAGTGGCGGAGGGTTTACCTGCGGTGCACCTCAGATGGAGGACGCCTCTTGCTCAGGCCCTTGAGGGCTGTATTCGGTGTCAAGGTTGTGTCGTCTCTCCCGCTGCCGCTCGATGATGATGCGGCCATCTATCCGAGCTTGACGACATTCAAGCTCGGTCCTCAGGTCCTCCGTGGGGATCCGACTAGAGCTAGTAAGTCTGGTGGAATGGAAGTCGGCGGTGCAACGATCGATGGATGGCGTGCATGATAGCGACACGTGATGCCTCCCTCTATTGGGAAAGTTGATGGCCGCAACGATAAAGTGTTGATGTATTGGAGCCACTGCTGAGCCGCTCCCTGGGAAGCGTTCAAGGATGGAGGGTGGTGGAAAAGAGCTCTGGCTGCTGCCAGGGCGCTCTTCGGACTTGCACCCAGCGGCTCCAGGGGCGCCGACTGTGCCGAGATGTGCCCGGATGCGCCACCCTGGCCAGCTGCATCTGTGCGGGGGTGTGATGGACCAAAACGTGCTGCTCGGGCGATGGATCTGGTTATCAGATGACGTCTATGAAGACTGCCGTCCACGGGCTTGATGACCACCATTGCGGTGAAAGTCCAACCACTTTTCAGAGAAAAAAGCCTCTACCTGGCGCGCCAAATGTCGAAGTGTTCTTGCGACGGTTCCCCCGGACCTGCTATGCGAGCAGCCCACGGAGGTTCTTGATCGGCAGGGATTAGTCCTCTACGGAGAGACTGCACATATGAGAGTGTTGAGACAGTGGTTTTTACGTGGTTCAGGCCGCCGGAGCATAATACCCTACTCCATAGTGAGATTGTATTGATGGTGTGTACGAGCATGTAGCGTGTGAATGCGTAGATTGGGAATCCTTTGTAACGGTGGGTGTGGGTACCCAGCAGACCGGGTACCCTCACACATAGGATGAAAACACCAGGGCAAGTCTGGCGGCGCCAAGTATCTAGAAGTTGTCAAGGCCTCAGCCTCCCTCAGGATCCAGCCCCAGTGCCGCCACGTGGGGTACAAAGGAAGGGATAAAGGTCCCCAGGGGAGATAACCTCCCAATGTGCCACGTGTTGAGGAGAGACCCACACAACCTCGGTGGAGAAGCTCCTGGGCCGCCACGAAGCCTGGAGCGCCGAACCAAGCACCCTCCCTTTGAGGAGAGAGCGGAGCTGCCACGTGCTCTGGGGGGCCCCGGAGCTGCCACATGCCACAAAGGACCAGGGCTAGCCTCCCCAGTTAGGACCTGCACTAGCGCTGACATGTGTCTCGCAGCACCCCAAGACAGTAAGGTGTGGGAGTTAAAAGCTGGAGCGCTCCACCCAAGGAACGCATTGAAGGACCGCACCCACCTCCGACTCACGACGCAGAGCACGCCAACGGTCAGAAGACCGCTACGACTGATCACATCACAGTGAAGGTGCTGCAGGCCTATCCGACTTGGCTAAGTGGGTAGCTTGTGGCAACAAGATGGTCTGACTGGACACCATCTGCCACCATTAGCAACGGGACGAGGGCTACGGACAAGGAAGGCGGCAAGACAGCGAGTCTCCACGGTCACGCTCAGATAAGCTTATACAGGAAGCCTTAGATATTTTAGGATAAGATCGCCCCGGGACCACCTATCGGGCCCCGGGACCCCACTTGTAAGGCGTCTAGTCTTGGTTATAAAAGGCCTGGACGACCACCGATACAACGACGAGACTCAGAATCCCCGATAAACCCACATACGCATACACACTCACCAAGCAATACAATCCACCGTGGAGTAGGGTGTTATGCTCCTTGTGGCCCAAACCACATAAAAACAACTGTCTCATACTCTTCCGCTAGAACACTAGTTTAAGGCCTAAGCTGCGTCGAACAAGAACCTCCACAGGCTGCTCCTTAGCAGATCCGGGGGAAGTGTCGCATTGACCCTTCGACATTTGGCGCACCAGGTAGGGGATTTTTCACATAAAAAAGTGGTAGCGCTTTCACCAACCATGGTGTTCATCAAGCCTGAAAGTTGTGGCGAAATCAAGCCACAAAGAGTCGACTATCGCATCCACGAACATGTGGAGAAGGAGTTCCAAAGGCCGATGCGTACCATGGAAACGGTGCACCAGGCCGTGAACCTCGACCTCAACAGCGACCACGAGCATCGCAAAGCACTCCATGTCATATGTGGAGGATCTTGGGAACCCGCTTCTAGGAGTGCGGTCAAGACCCTGCGCCGGGCAATGGCTTTGGCAGCCTCTACACATGCCCTGGCATCGCATCACAAATGGATGGAGACGGCGATCAACTTCGATGCCTCTGACTGCCCAGAGAACATGGCGGGAGCCGAGCAGCGGCCCCTCCTCGTCGCACCCACTATCGCCAACATAAAGTTTTACCACGTTCTGGTAGATGGTGGAGCCGGTCTCAACCTCATCAGTTGTGTGGTCTTCAATAAGATGAGGATCTCTGAGCTTGAGCTCGCCCCGACAAGATTGTTCTCAAGGGTAGGATCGGAGAGTGTTACCCCGTACGGCTGCATCCACCTCTGAGTGACCCTAGGGACACCCAAGAAGTTCAAGACGAAGAATATTGTATTGGATGTCGCGGAGGTGAGCCTCCCCTACCACGATATTCTCGACAGGCCAGCCCTATACCGGCTCATGGCGGTAGCCCATTATGGCTACCTCGTCCTCAAAATGCCGACACCATCTAGCGTACTCAAGATTTGCGGAGATTGCGCTGCTGTGGTGATAGTCTTAGAAAATCTCTGAATATTGGCAACGGTCCCAGGACCTGTCTTGAGGGATGCTGAGTCGGGTAGGCCTTCGCCAGACCCACGCGCTCGTAGCCGCGCCGTTGCACCACGAGTGCAGCCCTCCGACGACGATGACATACCCATCAAGACAATCCAGATTGGCTCTGATGCGGCTCATACCACCCGTATTGTGGGGAGTCTGGACAGCGAGCAGGAATCGGCACTCACTACCTTCCTACAAGCCAACATCGACGTCTTTGCCTGGCAAGCGTCGCAGATGCGGGGCATCCCCATGGAAGTGATTGAAAACCGTCTGAAGATCTACCCCAACACATGGACGCAACAACAGAGGCCATGTAAGAAGTCCATCGAGCGGCAGAACTTCATCCGCGAGGAGATCAAGAAGCTCCTCGAGGCTGGCTTCATACGGAAGGTCCACCATCCCAGATGGCTGGCCAATCCGGTTGTCGTCCCCAAAGCTGGTGGTAAGATTCAGATGTGCATTGACTACACTAACCTCAACAAGGCATGTCCTAAAGATCCCTTCCCTCTCCCTAGAATAGATCAAATCATATATTCAACTTCAAGGTGCGATATGCTATGCTTTCTAAATGCGTACTCAGGGTTCCACCAAATCCCAATGTCTAAAGAAGATGAAAAACATACCACATTTATAACTGTAGATGGCCTTTACTGCTATGTCTCCATGCCTTACGATTTTAAGAATGCCCTCCCCAACATTGTATGAGCTATGCATAAAACATTCGGGGAACTGATTCGGGACCTAGTAGAGGTATATGTCGATGATATTGTAGTAAAAATCCAGTCACATACATCATTACTAGAGAACCTCGCCCTAGTCTTTGACAGATTGCGAACCACACGCACGAAGCTCAATCTCGACAAATGCATGTTTGGAGTCAAAGCTGGGAAGCTCCTCAGTTTCTTAGTCTCACACTGAGGGATTGAGGCCAACCCAGAGAAGATCAAAGCAGTAGAGCTGATGTGGCCCCCAGCCTGAATCAAGGATGTACAGAAGCTTGCAGGGTGTTTGGCAGCGCTCAGCCGGTTTATCTCTAGGCTGGTTGAGCGGGCCCTTCCGTTCTTTAGGCTCCTGCACCGGTCCGAACCGTTCGTATGGACCGAAGAAGCGGAGAAGGCGTTCCTCAACCTAAAGTAGCACCTGACGACACTGCCAATAATGGTGGCACCAGAGCCCAGGGAGCCCCTGTACCTCTACATCGCCTCCACAACAGAAGTGGTAAGCATGGTTTTGGTTGCAGAGCGGACCAGTCACCAGCTGCACCGGCGAAAGGAAGGGGCCCCTGCAGTTGATTCTGAGCCCCATGGCTTGGAGCTCGCAGGGGGCCCCAGCGATAGAGGAGCCTCTGGGTCCAAGCCCCTAGAGGACGTCCGGGTCCCCCGAGGGGGCCCCAAAGCCCATGGAGCCTCTGGTTCCCAGCCACCAGAGGAAGTCCGGGTCCCCCTAGGGGACCCCGGAGCCCATGGAGCCTCTGGGTCCCAGCCCCCAGAGGACGTCCGGGACCCCCTAGGGGGCCCTGAAGCCCAAGGAGCCTCTGGGTCCCAGCCCTAGAGGACGTTTAGGTCCCCCAAGGGGGCCCTGGAGCCCAAGGAGCCTCTGGGTCCCAGCCCAAGAGGACGTCTGGGTCCCCCTAGGGTGCCCTGGAGCCAAAGGAGCCTCTGGGTCCCAGCCAACAGAGGACGTTCGGGACCCCCTAGGGGGTCCCGGAGCCCAAGGATCCTCTGGGTCCCAGCCTCTAGAGGACATTCGGGTCCCCCTAGGGGGTCCCGGAGACCAAGGAGCCTCTGGGCCCCAGCCCCCAGAAGATGATTGGGTCCCCCTAGGGGACCCCGAAGCTTTTGGGCCCCAGCCCCCAAAGGAAGCACCAGGCCCAGGAGACATGAAATCGTTGGACCTGAAGCAGAAGGAAAAAGATGATCCAGATTCCCCAGAAAAGTCTCGGAACACCAACGCCCGGTCTACTTCAACAGCGAAGTCCTGCATGAGGCAAAGACATGATACCTCGAAGTGCACAAGCTGATCTATGCGGTGTTAATCGCATCGAGGAAGCTCCGCCATTATTTTCAGGCACACCGAGTATCAGTGGCACCACTGGGAGCAGTGCTGCGCAGCACAAATGCAACCGGCAACATCGCCAAGTGGGCGTCTGAAATAGCGGAGTTCAAGCTTGATTTCTTGCCACGACATGCAATCAAGAGCCAAGCTCTGGCGGACTTCGTTGCTGAATGGACCCCCCCCCCCCCCCCCACCGAGCAACCCAGGGGGCCGGGAGATCAGTGAACCAGAGCCAAGGGCTCTGGTACTTACCGGACCTCACTGGACACTCTTCTTCGACGGATCCTCAAGGAAGCAAGGGGCTAGAGCTGGGGTATTGCTCACCTCGTCAATAGGTGAGCAGTCCAAGTACATAGTGCGCCTCGACTTCAAGGCCACCAACAACATGGCGGAGTACAAAGCCCTCATCTTCAGGCTCACAGCTGCGTGTTGACGGCTGTTATATACAATTTCAGCCGTCAATATAACTCCATTATGTGAAGGATTGATCATTTCCTGCACACATCACCTTTCTACCTGACCTATTTCCACTTGTACTTGGAGAAATATGTGTATGTAGATATTTATACAGGAATTGAGGAAAAGCATGGGGAGCAATCCTATAAAATATCATCCCAGCCAATTAGGCAACGACACGTGGCACCACATAAATCAAATGTCCCACAAATAGAAGTATCCAAGGCCATCCAACGGTGTAGCACCAATATCAGTCAATGGGACCCACCTGGCAGCCACCTGAAGGAAGTACGGGCCGTTTGGAGCCCTGACCTGGTCGGCCGATTCAGGGTTTCAGCCGACTTGGTCCTGGTGCCAAACGTGGTCAACTTCCACGTGTTGGCTCCTCCCGGCTCCCTGGAGTCAATGACGACTGATTCGAGCGCTTTTGGTGGCTGGAACCGTCCTCAACACTAGTATAAATAGGACCTCATACCCCTCACTTCAACACACACCACTTGGGCATCATTCTATTGTATACATTATCTTCCATAGTCCTTAGAGGAGTTAGGATGTAGAGAGGAGAGCCTCTAGTCCCAATTCCAAATTGGGAAAGGAGTAGAAGGAGTCTCTCTTCCCAACTGCACATTGGGAAAGGTATATCTCATGTATTCCTTCTTGTATTTGTGACTTTGTGCTCAATAAAGATATTATCTTTAGTCTTCTTTTATATGTATACTTGGACAAAGCATTTCTTGTTTCATTGTGGAGTCCATGTAAGTGGAAGGTATAGTCTTTATGATTGTACTCTCATGATCACATCTTATGGTCATAAACACTATACCCCCACTATAGTCTATGTAGTTATGATATGATTATGTTAATATGAATAACTATGCTATGCAATCAAGATTGGTTCAATGATGATTTAGTTCATTTCCTTAGGATGGCTTGTGCTGCAGCTCTTAAGGTATTTGCTTAGTATGCTAGCATGGTGCTATGGTATTTAAGTAGCGTTGGATGTCTCGTAGACCCACGGATTGAAGAGGTAGGCAGTAGGTGGTGACAGCTCTATCTGTCCTTTGTAATCTTCCACGTTCGGTTATACCACAGGCTCTTGGCAGGAGTCGCCCTAGTATTGCTAGGGGTAAGCCCGTGCCCGATGTGTTGAATAGCATTGCATAGGAATTCATCATTGACATGACCATTAGTATCTACCTTAAGCTATGTATATGTATTAGAGCATTGTAGGAGCTACTCTCTAACTCTTAATCCAATCTCCCTCTAGGACCCATTTACCCTTTAGAATACATTGCCTAGGTGTGTGTCACACTGCCCCTATTATCAACTTACCCCCTGTCCGGATAATTGATTAGTATCCCAGCTTGACCATAAGAGTAGTATATACTTTACTCCATTGCCTTCCTTTGGGATTAATACGATACCCTTGGGAGTACTCATGGGTGAAATGCTACAACGGTATCTTTCGTGCGCTTGCGGATCCCATCTCTTTACCGGAGATGATCTGTGGTGTTAAGAAATACCAACAAGAATTTCTGGCGCCGTTGCCGGGGATGATTTGTTAGTATATCTTAGGAGCCGTCAACAAGCATTTCTGGCGCCGTTGCCAGGGAAGGCAAAGGAAGTGAAGGATAGTTATCACTTGTGATTAAGCTATAGGTACTAATAGTTATTAGACAGGATTACCCTTGTTTGTTTTCTCCTTTGTGTGAAAACAGGGTAGTGTTGGCCAACCCATTGTATGGGATTGCCAACGAGGACGCAAGTGCTAAACTACAAGATGATTCAAGGCGTACCTCAACAAATGTCCGCTAGGCAACACCATTGCCTTTTGAGGGATAATTTCGGCTTTCAGTAAGAGCCAAAGTCATCCATACCCAAGCTTGGGGAAGGCTCCAAGAAGTTCTTATTGGTTTGCCTCCACCATGGGGTAGATAGTTGGCTTTTCATCCAACACTCGTGTCATGGATTGGCTCCACCAATCCATGACCACATTCATGTTGGAGCTGAAGTAGTCCTATTCACATTCATCATGGATGAGAAGAAGGTCTCCATTTAAGGGGTGGATTGAAGAATGCTCGAGTTCCCATAGCTTGTCATGCACACCACTTCACAAGGTGGATATGCTAGTTATGGAGCTACACCTCCCATTGAAGTGTCATGAATATCCAAGTCGTTGGAGATTTGTTTGGATAATCCAAGTCGTGGATATTCACATGATTTGTGAAAATCCATGTCATCATGGGGCACGTGGGAATTATTTCCCTAAGACCCATGAGGACCTTTTTCAAACAACAACTTCAATGGCCACCATTCACAAGGAGGTCAAGGGTGGAATTAACATCACCCTTGTATTCAAGGAGGCTATGGCTTTCCAAGGGATTTAAGTTCAACTAGCCTACCTTGAAGTATATTGACTAAGCAGAAATCAAGACAACATTCACATGAAGATCTTGGCCAAGGACAAGAACTTAAGGAGCATTCAAAGTCCAAGATATCCCACATCACTTGTTGGGATTCCCACACTTCGACCAAACCCATCCAACCTAGGGCAAGTGACATTGTGGATGAAGCATTTCTTGTTTGATTGTGGAGTCCACATGTCATCATGCCCAAGGAAGCCTTTGATCCATGATCAAGGTATAGGTTGATTCAATGGAATATCAATATGGTCAGAGTGGCACCCCTAAGAAGGACAAAGCCTCACCCTTATCATGAAGGAATACATTCAAGAGGGAGAACCCGTCGCTACAACAACATGTCTATATAAATACAACGGGGAGAGGCTAGGGCCACCATGTGGCCCACATGTACAAATTACAGCCAAATGAGTTTGGCATGTCAAAATAGAAGAAATCGTCCACATCTTCAACTCCAAGATTGGACAACAAATTATCGCGCTGGACAGAACGGAGGTAAGTCCTACTCATCGGACTTCAAAAATTCGGTGAATCCTCACCAATAGGTTAATTGGTAGTTATCACTCACCGGACTTCAAAAATTCGATGAGTCCTCGCCAATAGGTTAATTGGTAGTTATCACTCACCGGACTTCAAAAATTCGGTGAGTCCTCGCCAATAGGTTAATTGGTAGTTATCTCATATTTGTTTTCCAAATTGCATCAACCCTTGCATTTGCATGTTTGAAATTCCACACTTGCATGTTGCAAAGTAAAATTTCCAACCATCATAAAACTAAAAATTTGAATTAGGGGAGAAATTTAATTGGATATGAACTACGTGCATGACCACTTGAATTTATCTTCCTAGTTCAAACCAAAAAGATTTGCTTTGACGCTCATTGCATTTACAAGTTATTTCAAGCTGGGCAAGACAATTTGAAAATTGAGTTCAATTTGATTTTGGCTAACGTAACCCGTTTTTGAGTTGTTTTGTGTGTTCTTGATTAAAGTGCAGCTAGGTAAAAATTGTGAAGAGGTGGAATGGCAAGAAAGTGGAAGGTTTCATCAAGCTCAAGTCACCATTGGGAGGATTTGAGAACACTTTTCTCCTTCAAACTCATTTTGAGTTTGAGGAAGAGAAATGTTCAAGATGATGACCCAATGGAGGAGTCAGAACCAAATCTATTGCCAAATCAAATCTCAACTTGGCATTTGACATCAACCATCAAGCTTACGCCGAAAATCAAGGTTGTGAGTTTCTCACACAAAGACCTTCGTCACCAACTGCTCTTCAAATGAGGTATGAGTTTAGAATTTTTCATTGTTTGGTTTTCCATAGAATTGAATGTATTTGCTTGCATTTGTGAGGAAGGTTGACACTTCCTCATCATTTAATTCTCATGCATCCTCACAAGAGTGAGTGTGGGTATTGACTTTTGGATCTCCAAAAGGAAATCCCACCTTACTTGGAAAAATCTAACACAATTACCTAGAATCCTTTAATCATTGTTTTTAGACTTAGTCATTTTTGTCTAGGTTTAGAAAATAAAAATTTTGGGCATGACTTAATTGGTGAATTGGCATATAAAAACTTGGGCATAGTGACAGCCATAATTTTTAATTGAGCTTCATGCATAGATGGTGTCACTAGATTTCAAACTCCTAGGAATAAGTGATATCCTTGCTCTAAAATTGAATTGCATTTTTTTGGAGGAGTCACTAAATTTTAAATTCCTAGTGAAGTTCAGGAGGATAAAATTGAGAATCTTGTTTGTCATGGTCTAAATGATAAAATTTGCTCTTGAAAGCTAAGATGGTTAGAAACTCTAAAAGATGTAGGGATCCATATAGTATATTTCTATCACATGCATTGCTATGAGTAGGTGATTTAGAAAATATGCAACATGAATTATCCATAAAGCTCCACTCTTATCAATGAATAACACATTGATCATGGATACACTTGACATTGGAACCAATGCATCTTTGATTTTGTTCTTCCCCGTATGTACAAATGAAATTTCGGTTACCTAACCCGAACGTTCATTTGTACAAGTATCGGGAGCTAACCATCCCTCTCTATTAAAGAGAGGAAGTTTGCAGGAGTAATATTACTATGCAGGCATTCAAGAGGCTGATTGTTGGGATACCTAGAGGATCCTATTTCAACATCTCTTGGCCAAGGAGTAAATGAGGATGGTTGCTACCTATCGAAAATTATGTCCGAAGGTCAATCATAACTATACAAGTCTAGAGATTTGAAATGGGAACCCTCCATGAGCAACCAATGGGCTGCCATGATGGGTGAGAGCATTATGCTCTCAACTATTCTAAGCACTCATTCAAGCTCAAGGGATTTGCCACCATCATTGGGTGCAAGTTGTTCCTATGTGGCTAGAAGCCAAGGAATGACAAATCACACCCAACACATGGAGACCCTGATGTGCGGACGATCAACATCGAAAACACTCTATTCAACCACACTCATGGTGTCCATGGGAGGCAACACAACAATCAACACTCAACCCTCTACTGTCAAAGCCACGCTGCAACAAGGATAGGCCAACTCATGGCCTACCTCCGTCGTTAGGGTTTTGACCCCTATCACAAACCTTGATCGAGAATAAGCTTGGGGGAGGACCCCCACTTGAGGTAACTTGTATCACACCCACTGCATTTTATTTCAAATCATCCATTGCATATTTACTTTCCATTCATCCACCATCCACCATGCATCTAAAAAAAACATAAAAATAGGAACTTAGATTTGCTTTGCTTATCAAATAAAGATGTTTGATAAGAATGATTTAGAATTCACATAGATGAAATGATGAATAGTTGCTCTGTTTTATTTTTCCTAAGTCTCTAGTTTACAACTTGCTACTCTCCGAATATTGCTTAAATTGGCTAAAATTAACTTTGCCTTGATTTAGAATTTGTGGGTAGCAAAAGCTTAATCTACTTCTTGGTTGTTGGGAGATTTGAATTAGTAATAGGGCTGCTATTCCTGTTTTGGAAGTGAAACTTAGATTTCTGAAGAAATTCTATCAAGATTTAAGTTTCCCTCATTTGATTGGAAATACCTACCAAAGCCATATGATATTCATACATAGACAACACCTTATGCATATGCTATTTGCTTTCACATTGAGCCTAGTCAAACTAGTGTAGACCTATGTGAGAAATCATTCATTTCTTTTCTGAATTCAAGAATTCACTTGCACATGCTATACTTCTACACTAGAAGGAAGCAAAATTCCATCATATCCACCATTCCACAATAAAAAGAGAAACTCCATGCTATTCATAGTTAGCACTCTCTTCAAGTTATTGCATAAAAAGGAGTAGAAGACATGGCTACAAGAAAAAGAAAAAGAAAATGCATGCTTATATCATAATCATGAGAAAAAGAAGAAGAAAAAATATGCTTACTCCATAAGAATAAAAAAAGGGTAGCCATGTTTCATCCTTGCAATAAAGAGAGTCCACATCAAAAGGAGTCATCTCAATGTTTCCACATCCACCTCCATTCCATCACACATGCACAAGTTTTGATTCAAAAGTTTGAATTGATTTCTCCTAAGGCTTGCTCTTTTGACTTAGCAATATTATGTGTTGCAAATAGGCCTACTTACTTTCCCTACCAAGCTCACAAGCCATATTCAAAGAGTAGGAATAGTATAGGCATAATGCCTTGGTGAGGACATATTTCCACTATACACAAAGGAGTGATTGAGAGAATCAACCGAGGTACTTATAATCTAATTTGAATCTCTCCATAATTTAAGTGCAACTTGATATCTGGGCTATGCTAGCTCCATTTGCTGTTCTATCTTACAATTACCCATGAATAGGAGAAGGCATGACTCCCATAATGACTTAAGAAGGGTGAAGTACCATAGCAACTTTTTGCAATACTAGGTAGAGTATTTTGTTGTGCACTTGGTACTTTCGAAAGGTATAACATTGTAGCAACTCTTGATCATCAACCTAAAGTCTTGACTTTGCTCGGGACGAGCAAAGGATAAGCTTGGGGGAGTTTGTTGACGGCTGTTATATACCAATTTCAGCCATCAATATAACTCAATTATGTGAAGGATTGATCATTTCTCGCACACATCACCTTTCTACTTGAACTATTTCCACTTGTACTTGGAGAAATATGTGTATGTAGATATTTATACAGGAATTGAGGAAAAGTATGGGGAGCAATCCTATAAAATATCATCCCAACCAATCAGGCGACGACATGTGGCACCACATGGATCAAATCGCCCACAAACAGAAGTATCCGAGGCCATCCAACGGTGTAGCACCAATATCAGTCAATCGGACCCACCTGGCAGCCACCTGGAGGAAGTACGGGCCGTTTGGAGCCCTGACCAGGTCGGCTGAACCAGGGGGTCGGCCGACCTGGTCCTGGCGCAAAACGCGGTCAACTTCCACATGTTGGCTCCTCCCGGCTCCCTGGAGTCAATGACGACTGAATCGTGTGCTTTTGGTGGCGGGAACCGACCTCAACACTAGTATAAATAGGACCCCATACCCCTCACTTCAACACACACCACTTGGGCATCATTCTATTGTATACACTATCTTCCATAGTCCTTAGAGGAGTTAGGATGTAGAGAGGAGAGCCTCTAGTCCCAAGTCTAAATTGGGAAGGAGTAGAAGGAGTCTCTCTTCCCAACTCGACATTAGGAAAGGTATATCTCATGTATTCCTTTTGTATTTGTGACTTTGTGCTCAATAAAGATATTATCTTCAGTCTTCTTTTATATGTATACTTGGACAAAGCATTTCTTGTTTCATTGTGGAGTCCATGTAAGTTGAAGGTATAGTCTTTATGATTGTACTCTCATGATTACATCTTATGGTCATAAACACTATAGACCCCCACTATAGTCTATGTAGTTACGATATGATTATGTTAATATGAATATCTATGCTATGCAATCAACATTGGTTCAATGATGATTTAGTTCATTGCCTTTGGATGGCTTGTGTTGCAGATCTTAAAGTATTTGCTTAGTATGCTAGCATTGTGCTAGGGTATTTAAGTAGAGTTGGATGTCTTGTAGACTCACGGATTGAAGAGGTAGGCAGTAGGTGGTGACAGCCCTATCTGTCCTTTGTAATCCTCCACGTTCGGCTATGCCACAGGCTCTTGGCGGGAGTCGCCCTAGTATTGCTAGGGGTAAGCCCGTGCCCGATGTGTTGAATAGCATTGCATAGGAATTCATCATTGACATGACCATTAGTATCTACCTTAGGCTATGTATATGTATTAGGAGCATTGTAGGAGCTTCTCTCTAACTCTTAATCCAATCTCCCTCTAGGACCCATTTACCCTTTAGAATAGATTGCCTAGGTGTGTGTCACACTACCCCTATTATCAACTTATCCCCTGTCTGAAAAATTGATTAGTATCCCATAGCTTGACCATAAGAGTAGTATATACTTTACTCCATTGCCTTCCTTTGGGATAAATACGATACCCTTGGGAGTACTCATGGGTGAAATGCTACAACGGTATCTTCCGTGCGCATGCAGATCTCATCTATTTAACGGAGATGATCTGTGGTGTTAAGAAATACCAACACTGCGCGAGGTCTTGGTGTCCAGTAGATGCTGGTCAAGGGAGACTCCCAGCTGATCATCAAGCAAGTCCGGGGGGAGTGCTGCTGCAATAACCCGCAGCTTGTGGCATATCTGATACATGTCAAGAAGCTAGAAGTTGGGTTCGAGGCCTTGGATCTCTGCCATGTGCCGCGCGCAGACAACTCCGTCGCCGATGTCCTGTCAACCATGGCATCCACAAGAGCCCCCATTCCAGAAGGGGTCTTCAGCAGGAGGTTGGTGCGGCCGACCGTTGGGCCAGTAGGGCTTAATGAAGAAGGTGAGCCCAGCCCCACAGAGCTGGCAACCACGACAGCCCTGGGACCATGGGGGCCACCAATGTTCTTGAACATCACTAGGGATCCCCAATAACCTGGCACCCGAGATCTGGAAGTCCAGGATAGTCCTGATGCAAATGAGATGGTTCTCCGAGTGGGAGAGTAGTAGCAAATGAGATGGTTCATAGGGTACCTCTTAATCTGGGTGGGAAGATATACCCTACCTCTCTTATATTACTGGAACATCAGAAGCTAGATATCATCTTAGGGATAGCATGGTTGCAACACAATGGTGCTATTATCGACATCATTCCTCAGAGAATATATCTGAATTCTCCACTCCACCCTCCCCAAACTCTCACTCTTGAGAGTAATATCCACGTGACTCCAACTACTTACAACACCAAGGCCTGTAAACTTGAGGACATTCCAGTGGTATGTGAGTATCCGGGCGTCCCGAAGATCTTCCTGGTATGCCACCAGAAAGAGATGTCGTGTTTAAGATTGAACTTGTACCGGGAACAGTGCCAATCTCGAGGAAGCCGTATAAGATGACACCTATGGAACTTGCAGAACTAAAAGAGCAGCTGAAGGAACTTCCAAGTTCATAACCTTGGGGTTGTTCTGCATTGTTCGTGGAGAAGAAGGATAAACCGTTGAGACTATGTGTGGACTATCGTCCACTCAATGCTGTCACGATCAAGAATAAGTATCCATTACCACGCATCGATATTCTGTTCGATCAACTTCGTGGGTGCTAGGGTATTTTCAAAGATGGATCTTCGCTCTGGATATCATCAGATCAGGATTCGACCAAAGGATATACCTAAGATGGCATTCTCGATGAGGTATGGATTGTGTGAGTACCTTGTCATGTCCTTCGGATTGACCAATGCACCGGCCCATTTCATGTATCTCATGAATTCGGTGTTCATGCCGGAATTGGACAAGTTTGTCGTGGTCTTCATCGACAACATCCTTGTGTATTCAAAATCCAAAGAAGAACATGCACGACATTTGCGCATTGTGCTTCAACAATTGCGAGACCACAAGCTGTACACCAAGTTCAGCAAATGTGAGTTCTAGATCAGCCAAGTGCCATTTCTAGGGCACATCATCTCTGCCAAGGGGATTGCAGTTGATGCAAGCAAGACTAAGAAGCTACTCAAATGGTGTAAGACCTATATGTGCTGAATACATTGGCTTGTAGTGAATACACTTGCTTTGACGATAAAAGTTTTGAATATCACCAAAACACCTTTTTATTAAGGTCCGACTAGCTTTGGTTAGCTCCGGTGAGTTTTGTCTTTAGCTCTTACATGTCTTTGATAGCTCCGGCGTGTTTTTGCTAAGCTCCGAGTTGATTTTTCTAGCTCCGGCTTTTGGGTTTACTAGTTCTGACTAGTTCTGATTATCTCCGGCACTAGGTCCTGCTAGTTTTGTAAGCTCGGGCGGGAGCTTGGCTATACTAGTTCTGGTAAGTTCTGGCGCTAGGTTCTACTAGCTTTTGTAAGCTCCAGGTCAAGGTCCAGTTTGCTCTGACAATGTCTGGAACTTGACCGCAGTGCTTCTGCTTTTCATTTGCAATGTTTCGTACTTGCTTTACATTGTTGGAAAGATTGCTTAGTATTCATTTGCTAAGTTTTTGGTGTTTTTTGGTTGATATGGCTGATATCGTTTTGCTATGCTGTGCAACATGCTTATGTGAGGTTATCACGTAGGGTGTTGTGTTCGGAACTAACTTGAGTCAAGTCGAGGACTTGGGCGCGTATGGATTGGTTGTTTATTCATGTGCATGTGCTGCTTGAGTTCAAGACATGGCTAGTGACGGGATCCATTGGACTAGTCTCAGGGAGGAGATGAGGTTCCAACAACCAAATTCAAGAGGAATTGTGGTTGAGCTGATCACGAGGTTGCGCAGCATGATTGAATCAAGAACAATGCATATGAGGTATCGTGGACGTCATTGGAAGATGTTTTCACGTGTGCAAGGAGTGCATGGATGTGTCTACATGGTTCCGAGACGTGATGAAGAGATGTGGACGTAAAGAGTTGGTCAGAAAGGTCCAACCGACTAGGTTATGGACTCAGGCTGCGGCTGAGTCGGGTTTGACTCAAATATGGAAAGATTTGAGTTGGTTATGATAGGATTTCGTGTGGGTCACGAATTTGAGTTGTTTAGGAATGTGGGATACGTTCCTAAGGTGTTTGGAAGTCTTAAGATTGCTTCTATCTGCGTATAGAAGAATCCTAAGCAGTTATGGAAAGTTACGATATGTGAACAGAGTAGGATTAGGTTTCTGATTTGAGTTGAGTTGGCTTTCGAGCTGGTTATATAAGCAAGGGAGACCAGAGCTTGTAGTGCACGACCTTGGGGCTGTTCCTCTTGTGTTATATTGAATTAAATTCGTAGTTTGAAGGAACTTTTGTGCCTTGTTCGTCAGACTTGTTCCAGACAAGTTTTACTCGTCGAGTTTCTGGACAGCACTACCTTTCGTCGGTGGTTTTATCATAACTCGAGTTTTACAGATCCAATTGACGCGATTCATTTTGGGTTGTCTTCACAACTTGATTATCTATCATATTTAAAAATTTCACGGTCATTGGATTTGTGGTTTCTGATCTACACGAGTTTCTTTGCAGCATTCCAGAACTGTTTTTTTCTCGGGTAGGGCAGATTGACCTTGTTTGATCTTTCGATCATAGCTTGAGTTTTTCTTGACGGATTTGAGTGATTCCTTTTGTGTTGTATTCGTGACTTGATTCTCTCTTATATCTATCACTTTTGTCACAGTGAAACACGTTTAGATTAGTCTCACACACGATTTCTTTAACATCTCATTTTTCTGCCGAAAGGGTTTGGGGTTTAATTGTTTCCGCTGCGTAAGATTTTTAAATCTGCCATTCACCCCCCTCTGGTAGCTTTTCACGTGATCTTCGATCCTACAATTGGTATCAGAGCCACGGTGCTCTAATCTTTGTGATTTGCGCGTGTTTTTGACTAATCATCATGGAGAAGTACTCTGCCAAACCTTGTGTGTTCGCTGGTATTGATTTTCAGGTTTGGAAGGCACGCATGGAGGCTTTCATCCAGGCACAAGGCTTTGCAATATGGGAGAAGGTATACAAGCCTTACGAAGTACCATCAAACGATCAAGTTACAGCTATAAATCTGAGAGATGTCGACAACAACAACAAGGCTCGGAACTTGATCATACAAGGATTAACACAAAGCGACTTCGACCGTGTTGCACACCTCCGATCTGCATACAATGTGTGGAAAGCACTTTGCGACTACCACGAAGGATCCAACACGATCAAAGAGGTAAGACAAGCCATGTTCAAGAAAGAATACATGCGCTTCGAGATGCAACCCGGTGAGTCTATTGATGACCTTTTTGCTCGCTTTAATAAGATTCTCAGCAACTTGCGTAGTGTCAATGTTAATTTTTCAGATGCTTAAAATGCTAGGCAATTGCTAAGTGCATTAGATATGTCATTTGGGAGATGAAAGTCACATCTATTTCGTGAATCTACTGTCATGAGTTCACTTACTTTAAATATGCTATATTCCAAGTTAAAAACTCATGAAATTGACATAATCTCACGTAAGAACCCCAATAAGTCCATTGCATTTGTTTCACAACGTGATATGTCTAGCTCCGGCCAATCATCATCTTGCAATACTCTTGCTTTGTTGTCCTCACTAACCGTGGAGCAGATCGAAGAATTTCTAGAAGAGGAGTTGGCACTCATCTCTACTAGATTCTCAAAAGCATTGCAAAATGTGAGAACTAGAAGGAGAGGAAGCTCCGGACCTCAACGCTGTTTTGAATGTGGTAAAACAGGACACTTTCGTACAGAATGCCCTAACCTTTCAGGTCTGACTACCCGGGAAGAAAAACAAAGCAAGGTTCGGACCTCCTCTGGAAATTTCAACAAGAAGAAGAAAGGTACCATAGGACGCAAGATGATCAACAGTTTCATCATCGCGCTTCAAGAGCTCAGTTCAAGCAACGTGGACATTGGAAGTGATGAAGATGAAGATAATTTGGCAAACTTGTGCTTCATGGCGGGCAAGTCAAGATCAAGTATGGAGGAGGCAGAACACAACAGGGACAATGAAGAGGTATGTCCTACTTGCGAAGAAATGTGTGATGTTATTTCTCGTGCCACTATTATTGTTAAGAAAAAGGACAAAAAGCTTAGGGATAGTGCTGCTAAAATTGAATCACTAGAATCTGAAATCAACCGTTTAAAAACTTTGATTCCTAGTGATGATGCATGTTCCTCATGTGATTTAATATATGAACAATTGTCCTCATTAAGAAGTGCGCACACCTCCACACTTGATAAACTTGAGTTAGAAATTGAAAAGAACAAAGAGTTTGCTGCACTTAATGATAAAAACTTGAAAGATGCTAGCTGTTCTACAATTGATTTGCATTGTTCTACTTGTGATGATCTTGATAAGAAACTACAGGATGCTATGAATGAAATTTCTATATTGAACAATGCTTTACGTTCTTATGAAGTTAAATTTTGTTCAAATAGCAAACTAAAAGGAAAAACTTCATGTGAAAATTGCCTTGATCTGTCCAATAAACTTGATGACATGCATAGGACATTAGATCGGTTTTGTAATGGGAATAAGAACCTAAACTTACTGCTGAATTCTTCCAAGTCTTGCAATGATAAAACTGGTTTAGGTTTTGATTCTCATGCTCATGCTAAGGCACATCCACCTAAAATTGTAAAGTCATTAGGAAGTGGTTTGATTCAAATAGTTCCTAAACAAAAAGGAGTGTTGCCTCATTCGGTTTCAAATATAAATATTGCTTGCTCATCTAGACATGAACACAAAGTTAAATTTCATTGTACCTTCTGTGGTAGAGATGTTCATGTCATAGATTTTTGTTATAGACTAGCTAAACAACAGAAAAGGGAAAGAATGTTGCTAGATCTCATAACTTTCATGCAAAATTTGCTGCACACATTGAACCGAATGTACAACCTGCTGTTTTGAGTCAAAAACATTCAAAGTTTACCTTCGGACCTTCTGTTTTTTCCTCCGGAGCTACTGATTTTTGTGCTACACAAGTAACACCTTATAGGACAGTAGTCAAGAATAAAAAATCTCAAACTTTGACTCATAAACCTGCTGTTTTGTCTCAGCTTTCGCGTTTT
The DNA here is from genome assembly GCA_036927565.1 of Tuctoria greenei. NCBI lineage: Eukaryota > Viridiplantae > Streptophyta > Magnoliopsida > Poales > Poaceae > Tuctoria > Tuctoria greenei. The sequence continues at coordinate 142,073,191 of JAYESD010000001.1, read as the reverse complement.
TTTCCTGCTGCACGTCGCGTGACTCAGTACTGGATTCCTAAATGCCTTTTGACTAACCCCAGTATTGAGTCATCGACGTATTGTGCTTTTATGTAGGTTACACGTTTGAGGAAGGAGAACATTTGGATTGTGGATTCAGGTTGCTCACGTCACATGACCGGTAACAAAGATTGGTTCTCCTCCCTCTCTTTTGTGTCACGTGTAGAGAATGTTACTTTTGCCGATAATTCTTCAACTCCTATAATTGCTAAGGGTTCGGTTAGAGTAAATGATCACTACACTTTGAAGGATGTGGCACTTGTCAAAAATTTGAAATACAACTTGCTTTCTGTTGCACAATTGCTAGATGAAAATCTAGAAATTATTTTCAATAAAAACTGCTGCAAAGTTGTAGGTTCAAATAGTGAGCTTATTTTTAACATGTCTCGGTTTGGAAGAGTTTTTAAAGCTGATTTTGATATGTCTTCCTCTAAGCATAGGTGTCTAGTTGCTAATGATTCAAAGGACTTATATTTTTGGCATCGTAGACTTGGTCACGTAGGCTTTGATCACCTAATGCCTGTTAGTGCCTTTGATCTCATACGTGGGCTGCCTAAGCTTACAGGGGACAAAGAAATTGTGTGCTCTTCTTGTAGACATGCTAAGATGGTTGCAAGTTCACATACTCCTCTCACAATGATCATGACAACTGAACCATGTCGACTTTTGCATCTTGACACCGTAGGACCTTCACGTGTTCAATCCTTCAGAGGTAAATGGTATGTTCTTGTTATCGTTGATGATTATTATAGATACTCTTGGGTTTACTTTATGACGTCTAAGAATGAAGTTTTTAGTCACTTTAGAACTTTATTTCTTAGATTATCAATTGATCACCCAGGATCATTAAAAGTAATTAGAAGTAATAATGGAACTGAATTTAAAAATCAATCTTTTGATCACTTTTGTGCTGAAAATAGAATAGATCATCAATTCTCTTCACCATATGTACCTCAACAAAACGGTGTTGTAGAAAGAAAGAGTAGAACCTTAGTTGAGATGGCTAGGACTATGCTTGATGAATATCAAACTCCTAGGAAATTTTGGGCTGATGCGTTAGCAACCGCTTGTTATGTCTCAAATCGTGTTTCCTTGCGTGCTAAGCTAGGTAAAACACCATATGAGCTTCAGTTTGGACATAGGCCTAGTGTTACACACTTTTGGGTATTTGTTTGCAAATGCTTTGTTAAGAAACATGGTAATCTTGATAAATTTGAACCTAGATCCATTGATGGCATGTTTCTTGGTTATCCATCTCATACTAGAGGCTACCGTGTGCTTTTACTTGACACTAACAAAATTATGGAGACTTGTGAAGTGTCTTTTGATGAATCTAGCCCAGGTACTAGCTCAAACATTGCAGGTCTAGATCCACATCCGCAGGGGGAGAGCATTTTCATTGAAGATGAGGAAGAATTGGAGTTGCTGCCAGAAAATTCAGCAGCTAAAGACTTTGGTTTAGCTCCGGATGATAATTCTCAACCAGCACCGACAACCATCAATGCTGATTCAAATCATCCTCAAGCCACAAGCTCATCGATTTGTGATGAACATGAAGAAGAAGAAGCTTGTGAGACATCTATTCCCCTACGGTTTTACAAAGATCACCCCCCACATCATCTAGCTTGCACGAACAAGTCACACGGTCCAGGTTTTGCGATCCAAACTCTTATGCTCATTCTGCTTTTGTTGATTCTTTTGAACCCAAAGATATATCACACGCACTCACTAATGAATCTTGGATTATTGCCATGCAAGAAGAGTTAGAAAATTTTGAAAGAAATAATGTTTGGAAACTTGTACCTCCACCTCAAGGTCACACTTTAATTGGAACCAAATGGGTATATAAAAATAAACAAAGTGAGGATGGGGTTGTGGTTAGGAATAAGGCTAGGGTGGTTTCTCAAGGTTTCACTCAAGTTGAAGGTCTAGATTTTGATGAAACTTTTGCTCCTGTCGCTAGATTAGAAGCCATAAGAATTTTGTTAGCTTTTGTAGCATCTAAAGGTTTTAAGCTATATCAAATGGATGTTAAAAGTGCTTTTCTTAATGGCTACATAGATGAGGAGGTTTATGTCAAACAACCACCGGGTTTTGAAAATCCAGATTTTCCTAATCATGTTTACAAACTGTCCAAAGCCTTATACGGTCTCAAACAAGCCCCTAGAGCATGTTATGATAGGTTAAAAACATTCTTACTTGAAAAGGGGTTTACCATGGGCAAGGTTGATAAAACTCTTTTTGTGCTTAAGCATGGCAATGACTCATTATTCGTTCAAGTGTATGTGGATGATATTATCTTTGGTTGTGCTTTTCATGATCTTGTGTCCAAGTTTTCAGCAATGATGAGTTCCGAATCTGAAATGAGTATGATGGGTGAACTCACTTACTTTTTGGGGCTGCAAATCAAGCAAACCAAGGAGGGTACCTTTGTGCATCAAGACCGGACATACAATTCAGTGTATGTCTTTGTGCACGGTTTCAAGCTTCCCCACGTGTTTCACATCGTCAAGCCGTCAAAAGGATTCTCAGGTATTTACATGGAACCCAAGAATTTGGCATTTTTCTTCCTTCTTCCTCAACCGTTACTTTAAAATATTTTTTGGATGCTAATTTTGGGGGTTGTAGGATTGATAGGGAAAGTACTTCCGGTGCTTGTCATTTTCTTGATAATTCTCTTGTTGCTTGGTCCTCTAGAAAACAAAATTCAGTTGCACAATCCACAGCCGAATCTGAATATGTAGCTGCTGCTAGTGCTTGCTCACAAATTCTTTGGATTGTTCAAACACTTAAGGACTATGGGGTTGATCTAGATAGTGTTCCACTATTCTGTGATAACACTAGTGCCATTTGCATTGCTAAAAACCCCGTGCAACATTCCAGAACTAAGCACATTGACATTAGGTATCACTTTCTCTGAGATAATGTTGAAAAAGGAAACATTGTGCTTCACCATATAGATACCGAACAACAATTGGCTGACATTTTTACAAAACCTTTGGATTTCACTCATTTTTGTTACATTCGTAGTGAAATAGGGGTTATGCATCCTCATGGCTTAAATTGAGGGGGAGTTTTTGAAACATGGGAAGTCTATGTGTGAATCTGAAATTAAAATAATATGAGCATAGTATTTCATACATATATGACTCTGTGATTCCTTTTACATGCTGAAAGTTCTTACTACATTACTCGTGTTATACATTTTGTAGTTTTTGCCATGTCTAGTAATTGGAATAATTACTTACACTAAAACTGGTCATGGTCAAACTTTCTTGTGCTGTTTTGAACTTGTTACATGTTCACAAGTGATTTTAATCATTAAGAATTCATCAAGTAATCAACTCACATGTTGAGTTTTTATGAACAAATATAAATTGAGAAAAGATCAAGAGAATATGCATGCATCGCACTTCTTCTTTTGAGATGGCTTGTCATTGCACTTAGATATGAACTTGGAAGAAGTTGTGTATGACTAAAACCATGTCCTTAAGCTTCTGATTGTCAAATGACATAGGCTTGGCTTGGTTGGTTAGAATAAGGCAGATGCGCATATAATCTCTTGCAAATATCATATGATCTAAATTTATGCTTTGAAAAATAATAAAATGCAGCAACTAGTGTCATGCTTTCAGGTTTTGAAATAGTTAAGTTTGTGAGATCATGACTTACTTAAATTGAAAATTACATTTGATCTCTAGCATGGCTTACACTACTTTATGTATTTCATTTATGTGATAATGTAAGGTACTTGATAGTATGACTTGGATGAGTTTTGTTTATATGTATATGTTATAATATGCTCATAACAACTAAAGGGGGAGAGATAATTTGTTTATATGCTCATGACTTGCTGAATACATTGTCAAAGGGGGAGAGATAAGCATGAAGAGAAAGAGAATATGTGCATAAGGAGAGATAATATGGGATAATTTTTTGGATTTTCTTCTCATTTTGCTTTTGATTTACAAAGGAGGAGAAATTGTTTTCAAAACTTTTATGTGAATAAGCCAATGTTTGGATTTTAAATGGTGTTGCCAATGCATTCATCAAGGGGGAGATTGTAAGACCGATATGCGCTGAATACATTGGCTTGTAGTGAATACACTTGCTTTGACAATAAAAGTTTTGAATATCACCAGAACACCTTTTTATTAAGGTCCGACTAGCTTTGGTTAGCTCCGGTGAGTTTTGTCTTTAGCTCCGACATGTCTTTGATAGCTCCGGCGTGTTTTTGCTAAGCTCCGAGTTGATTTTTCTAGCTCTGGCTTTTGGGTTTACTAGTTTCGACTAGTTCTGGTTAGCTCCAGCACTAGGTCCTGCTAGTTTTGTAAGCTTCGGTGGGAGCTTGGCTATACTAGTTCTGGTATGTTCCGGTGCTAGGTTCTACTAGCTTTTGTAAGCTCCGGCTCAAGGTCCGGTTTGCTCTGACAATGTCTGGAACTTGACCGCAGTGCTTCTTCTTTTCATTTGCAATGTTTCGTACTTGCTTTATATTGTTGGAAAGATTGCTTAGTATTCATTTGCTATGTTTTTGATGCGTTTTGCTTGATATGGCTGATATCGTTTTGCTATGCTTTGCAACATGCTTATGTGAGGTTCTCACGTAGGGTGTTGTGTTCGGAACTAACTTAAGTCAAGTCGAGGACTTGGGCTCGTATGGATTGGTTGTTTATTCATGTGCAGGTGTTGCTTGAGTTCAAGACATGGCTGGTGACGGGATCCATTGGACTAGTCTCAGGGAGGAGATGAGGTTCCAACAACCAAATTCAGGAGGAATTGTGGTTGAGCTGATCAGGAGGTTGCGCAGCATGATTGAATCAAGAACAATGCATATGAAGGTATCGTGGACGTCATTGGAAGATGTTTGCACGTGTGCAAGGAGTGCATGGACGTGGATACATGGTTCCGAGACGTGATGAAGAGATGTGGACGTAAAGAGTTGGTCAGAAAGGTCCAACCGACTAGGTTATGGACTCAGGCTGCGGCTGAGTCGGGTTTGACTCAAATATGGAAAGATTTGAGTTAGTTATGATAGGATTTCGTGTGGGTCACGAATTTGAGTTGTTTAGGAATGTGGGATACGTTCCTAAGGTGTTTGGAAGTCTTAAGATTGCTTCTATCTGCGTATAGAAGAATCCTAAGCAGTTATGGAAAGTTACGATTCGTGAACAGAGTAGGATTAGGATTCTGATTTGAGTTGAGTTGGCTTTCGAGCTGGTTATATAAGCAAGGGAGCCCAGAGCTCGTGGTGCACAACTTTGGGTCTGTTCCTATTGTGTTCTATTGAATAAAATTCGTAGTTTGAAGGAACTTTTGTGCCTTGTTCGTCAGACTTGTTCCAGACAAGTTTTACTCGTCGAGTTTCTGGACAGCACTACCTTTCGTTGGTTGTTTTATCATAACTCGAGTTTCACAGATCCAATTGATGTGATTTTTTTTGTTTGTCTTCACAACTTGATTATCTATCATATGTCAAAATTTCATGGTCATTGGATTTGTGGTTTATGATCTACACGAGTTTCTTTGCAGCATTCCAGAACTGTTTTTTTCTCGGGTAGGGCAGATTGACCTTGTTTGATCTTTCGATCATAGCTTGAGTTTTTCTCGACGGATTTGAGTGATTCCTTTTGTGTTGTCTTCGTGACTTGATTCTCTCTGATATCTATTGCTTTTGTCACGGTGAAACACGTTTATATTAGTCTCACACATGATTTCTTTAAAAGATCGTTTTTCTGCCGAAAGGGTTTGGGGTTTAATTGTTTCCGCTGCGTAAGATTTTTAAATCTACCATTCACCTCCCCCCCCCTCTGGTAGCTTTTCACGTGCTCTTCGATCCTACAAATGGGAGTCTCCAAAGTCTATGCATGAAGTTCGAAGCTTCCTGGGTTTAGCAGGATATTATCGGAGGTTCATTCCAAGTTTCTCCAAGATAGCTAAACCAATGACGAAACTTCTGAAGAAAGGGAAGAAGTATGTATGGACAAAGGAAAGTGAGGAAGGTTTTCAAGCATTAGTGAAACACCTCACAACAGCGTCGGTATTAGACCAACCAGACACAACCAAGTCATTGATGTTTATTGTGATGCATCTGGGATTGGTTTGGGTTGTCTATTAATGCAAGACAGAAGGGTGATCGCTTATGGATCATGGCAGCTTCGGAACCACGAGCAACATTATCCAACTCATAATCTTGAGCTCACTGCCGTGGTACTTGCATTGAAGATATGGAGACACTATTTATTGGGCAACCTAGTGCATCTTTACACCGATCACAAAAGCTTGAAGTACATCTTCACCCAAAAGGACTTGAATATGCGACAGCGAAGATGGTTGGAATTGATCAAAGACTACGAGATTGAGATCCACTACCATCCTGGCAAGGCGAATGTAGTTGCAGATGCACTGAGTCGCAAGTGCCATGTCAATAATCTTTGTATCACCTTGATAGAAGAAGAAGAGTTGAGTCTCTACTTAGTTCCATATGGGGCGCTCTACAATCTAGCTCTCATTCCTACCATAAGGGAATAAATTGTGGAGGCTCGGAAGAAAGACAAGGGCATATCGCATATTCGCCGAAGAATGAAGAAGTGGGAGATGAAGTGTTTCCGATGTGACGATGACGGTACCATCTGGTTCAAAGACCACATCGGGGTGCCCTGCAATGTGGGACTTCGGAAGAAGATATTGGACGAAGCTCATTTGTCCAAGTATTCTATTCATCCGGGAAGTAACAAATTGTACCAAGACTTAAAGAAGAAATTTTGGTGGACTCAGATGAAGAGGGAGATAGCGAAGTACGTATCCGGATGTGATACGTGTCGGCGGGTGAAAGCCGACCATCTGAAGACAGCCGAACAGCTACAACCTTTAAGCATACCGGCCTGGAAATGGGAGGACATCAACATGGAATTCATCGAGGGATTGCCTCTCACATTCCGTAAGCATGATTCCATTTGGGTGATAGTTGATCGATTGACCAAGTCGGTTCGTGTTATACCCGTCAATGTCAACTACGATGCACCAAAGTACATAGAGTTGTATATTGCTAGAATCATGTGCTTACATGGAGTACCTCACACCATTATCTCAGATCGTGGAGCCGTATTCATTGCTCGATTTTGAGAGCAGCTCCGCGCATCGTTGGGTACCAAGTTGATTCGAAGCTTAGCTTACCATCCTCAGACTGATGGTCAAACAGAGCGAGTAAACCAAGTGCTAGAAGATATGCTCCGCGCCTATGCCATCCACCATGGTAAAAATTGGGATGATGACCTACCATTGGTGGAGTCTTCATACAACAACGGTTATCAGGCTAGCATCCAGATGGCACCATATGAAGCTCTGTATGACCGGAAGTGCCGCACACCGTTGAACTGGTGTGAATCCAGTGAACGGGTGATATATGGTATCGACTTGGTAAAGGAAGCCGAAGAACGAGTGCGAGTTATTCAAGCCAACCTCAAGGATGCTCAATCTCGTCAGAAAAGCTATGCGGACAAACGACGTCGACCTCTTTACTTCGATGTTGGGGATCACGTTTACCTTCGTGTATCCCCAATGAAAGGGATTTATCACTTCAGAGTAAAAGGGAAGCTAACTCCATGCTTCATTGGGCCATTCGCAGTAATTGAACAATGCGGACGTGTGGCCTATCGACTAGAACTGCCAGCGCCGCTTTCAGGGGTCCACAATGTGTTTCACATTTCACAGTTGCAGAAATGTCTCAAGGACCCAACTGACATCCGTATGATGGATTTGGAAGCTCTCCAACCAGATCTTACTTACTCTGAGCATCCAACCCAGATAATCGATGAGAAGACTCGCACCACAAGAAGACGCACCTTGCATTTCTACAAGGTCTTGTGGGGCCACCACACCGCTGAAGAAGCAACGTGGAAAAGCGAGGAATATCTTAGAACAAACTATCCGGACTTGTTAGCGGCATATGTTCATTAGGTATTTTTCTTTTATCCTTCCCTTTGTAATCTCGGGACGAGATTCTTTTAAGGGGAGGGATGTAAAATCCCAGTTTTTCCTTATTATGAAGTTCAGTTACCAGTTTGTTTTCAACCATAGTAAAAATCAATTATGGTTATACACATGAACTTGAGCTCATAAAAAATAATTATATTACTCATGTTAAATGGTATTAACATGGGGATTGGACTTCACCAATGACCTTAGGATAATTCAAGTGACCTCCCTGCAGAGTTTTGGTTTTATTGAATGGATTTTGCTAGGGCAAATCACTATGCAATACTAAATATATTCAAATTAATTTGAATATAGCACTGTAGAATTATACCCTGCCAAAATAGTCAAATCTGAGGCTATACATTTTTCGATGGCCTCATAATATTCCAAATAGACTTCCTGCCAAGTTTCAAGATTTTTGAATTCCATTTGCTATTTTAATTGAGACGCTTAGCAAATTCAAGCCATATTGAAGTTCAAATTTTGAATTTTGTTCAAACTTATTTGAACATAAATATTTGAACACACCATCATGGTCAGCATGACTTGCTTGACTTATCCACAAAGTTTCAAAATTTTTGAAGCTCAATTGATATTTAACTCAGTGGCTCCATTAAATTTCATTCAAATTCAAATTCAAATTTGAAATTCAAATGAAACTTTACCAAATTCGAAATCGAATTTCAGAATCAAATTCCAGATATTTAGTTTGGCATCTCCACAAAAATCTAGGATTTTTGGACAGTTCTAGGTAGGAGAATTAAAGTTGCAGAGGGGGATTAGGATGAAAGGGGCAGTGGGGCCCACCGGCCAGTGAACACAGCCGTGAGTGCTCTGTTTCATGGCTTTCCCTGCCTATCGACGCCGGGAGCGTTCGCCACCGTGACATGGCATGCAAGCAGGCAGCTGCGTGGCCTAAACACCCCCCTGTCCTATAAATACCGGTTCCCTAGCCGTTGGTGTCGAGTTCTGTCTCAGCTTTGCCCCGCCGTCGCCATTCTCGCCGCTTTCTTTTCCTCCCCGGTGAGCGCCTTCTCCTCACTTTATTTCCTTTGATGCCAACAGAAAAGATGACACCAAGGCTATGCTTTTGCATCCACACCCTTTGGCTAATCGGGTTGCTCTTTGCTTTGCCCGTATTTTGAAGTTCTGCCGACGCCATCGTTGAGCCGCCATGGACATCACCTCTGTTCACCGTGAAGCCGACGAACTAGGCAGTTGCAAGCCTCGACTTCAATAGAAGAAAGGAACGCCGGGACACCACGGTTCTTACGGTGAAAACCGCAAACTTTTTCCTCCTTTATCGCGCAAGTAATCTTCATTTTTGTCTCGGCTCAGGATTTCACCTTTAACTAAGTCATCGATGCGATTCTATTTCTATGCATGGATATAGTTTAATCCAGTTGTGGGATAGTTTCTATACGTTGGGGCACATCATCTAGATCAAGTGCCGATGAGAATAATCGACCATGACCTGAGTAATTTGAGTTTTCCCCACCGACGTTGAAAAGTGTCGTAGTTCACCAACGAATACCATTTTGCCAACTATTCCACCCCGCTTGGACCTCCAAATCGTCATCCTCGTGCTCCCAGGAACGTTTCTAGCCTTTACCCGAGCTTATCACACCATTTCCGAGCGATTCCGGCCATCGCCGAAACCCTAGCTCCGCTGCCGCCGTCGCGCACGATGTTCCGGGCCTCGCCGGCGTTCGGCGACCTCCTTGTCGTGCTCAGCGCCTCAAGTAAAGGTTAGGCGGCAAGTTTCGAGGTGGAGGAAGACCAGGAAAAAGGAAACCGGCTAGCTCGCCGGCACTGCGCCGCCGCGGCCGCATCGCGCGTCGGGAGGTAGACGAAGGGTGTGGGCCCCGCTGGTCAGTGACTTATTCGCCATGGATCGCGTGCGGCTATGCGGGTTGATTCTGTGGCCCCCGTGCGGCTTCAACCCAATTGGCCCCATTTCAAATACGTGGACCCAATTGGCTTCAAATAATTTCTAATTGGAATTTTATTCCAGATTTTGCCCCAACATGGAAAATACATAACTCCTAGTAGAAATGCTCAACAATTTTCAAAGAAATTCTGGTAGACTTATCTCAATCTCTACTTTGCAGTGATTCAATTTATTGGACATGAAACTCCTATAATTGTTATAATTAATTCCTTTGAGCTAACTTCTTGGGAAATTAATTACTCCTGTTCTGTTAATTAGAAAATTCCGATTTTGGTCAGAACAATATTATTAATACACTTGATCTCCAGTAAAAATTTCAAGTTCATTGGACTTAAATTACTGGGTTGATCAATGTTCCAAATCTCTATGTAGTTAAAAATTGAGAAAAATTCAAAAAAATCAATTTCAGAAATTCCTCCAAACTTGTAAAATCAATTTCTCCCTATAGTAAGCTTAGAAAATTGTGAAACAAAATTTCCTAGAACCAGTGAGACCCCATCTGTATGATACCACCACTGGTAGCCATGATAGATCTCCAAAATTTCAACCAAAATTTTGAGAATGTTAGTGCTTACCATAATTTTTAGGGACAACAAACTTCCTTGATCATCTCCTGTTCTTTGCAAGAGTCTCCACTATAGTCCCTAGTATCTACCATAAAAGTTCTAAAGCCAATTAAGATCATAATCTTATTTGTTTCACAAGATATTAGCTTGTGACCTTAAGCATATTAATTATTTTCAAAGTCATTCATATGTAGCATATGCATAACGTGTAGTAACTGAAGTCGAGGAGCCGCCAGAAGCTTTAGAAGTCCAGCTGCCAAAGACTAACATAGACTTAGACTCGCATTCAAACAAGCCCCAATTTGCATTTAAGTTCCTTATAGTGTCTTTGCAGTTTCATTCACCTTACGTCTTCAGATATTTATGCTTTATGTTTAAGGTGTTTGACATCCACTTGCATGACCAAAGAACCCAGGGAGTGGTTAGAATAGCTCACAGACTCGTGTACTAACTGCCATGCTTATATTCATAGGAATCCAGTAGAAGTCGAGTAGTGGGAATCTACTCGCGAGGTAGGATTTTATCACACAAATGGATTGATGAAGAAATGGCTTATGAATATGAAATTGAGACCGAGCAGCGGGTAGGATGCAGTGAGACGTGGTCTCACGTGCGTAGCCCTGCTTGTGTCGATTGAGGACCGATTCGTGTGCGGCCCCGCTGGACAAGCTTGAATTGTACCGGTGACATACTGGAGAAATGGGCTCCACCAAACTGACGTAGCTTGATACTGGCTTGTCGAGGCATACCGTTCCATTTTATAGGCGTAGGTTGAGGGCAGCGAGGTGTAAATCAGTTGTGGTACGTCAATGTACGCCCCACGCAGTGACCTCCTGCTCGTGACAGATCGACCGGTTCGACATTCGAGTGTTTGGTGAAAGGTGGCCATATACGACTAGTACTGAAGTTCTATGTAGGTACTGCTGTAAGTACTCACTGGCGCTTCCGAAAGTGCGTATGTGTCGTGTTGACCGGGTGTGTCCTGATTGCAATCACCGTCCCTCGCGGTAATATAATATCACTTGTTCACTGTGTCGCGAGTAAATACTGAAGTAGTCAGGAGAATATGAGGTATTGAAATATAATTGTTTTGCAACCTTGTATGGCTTAGAGATAGCACAATTAAAAGTTTACAGTTCCCCATAATTTACCTGTAATAGCATTATGTGCTTTGGGCATGTCATATCATCGGCAAAGCATTTCTTGTTCGATTGTGGAGTCTATGATGTGTCTTGCCTGAAGAATGTCATGTGCTATGTAAAACATGACTATAAGGATCCACTCGTAGGCGTGTCCTTTATGCTATTCCTTACCTATGTTTAGTATTCACTGAGACGGGTTAGTCTTGCTGAGCCGTAAGCTCATGTTTGCAGTTAACAAGTTTTTGCAGATTATGCGACTGATGACAGGTTCGATGACGAGGCTGCACCCCCTCCAGGTTTTAAAGCCGAGTGGGAACGCTGCATGCCGCCGTAAGTTGGGTGTTGCTAGTGTAAAGTATCCAGGGCATGATAACTTTGCTTTTGCATAGCTAGTGCCGAGAGTGTAGCTATGATTTATAGTTCTCTTTCCTTTTCACTTAGTATTGTAAAACTTCCGCTGTGTTTATAAATAAAGACTTGGTATTGTATTCTATTCTCGTTCTTTTCTTGTATACTGTTGGGTGTCGCATCGCACGACACCACCCAATGAGATCCTTGGAGGTCGGGATTCCGGTCCCCACATAAACCATAATTAATAACATAGTACCAGTCCATATTCCATATCCATCATCCATATACCAATAACCATATTCAATACCAGAATTTAATTCATAATCAGCCATAACCATATCATCAATCCATAACCAGTTCCAATCCATAACCATCCCAAAACCATCCCATACCGAGTCCCTTCTAATCATGGAAGTTGTCCTGGTGCTCATAACCAGGAGCACAACTATCATGATAGTTTCATTAGACTCTACAAAGTTTGTACGACTTTATCCACGTGTTTGTGATTTCATCACCCGTCGGCGACTAAAGAACCTCCTTTGCACCAATTACACATCCTTTGGTGTATGGCCAAGAGATCACAAAATAGCCTTTACAAAGGGATTACTAGCCTATTTAGACCCCACTGAGGTTTCACTGGTGGTGATGTCTCCTATAGAGCACATCTACAACCAAGGGCACCCTCATGAGCCATTCGGATCCCAGGGTAGTCCCACCATTCATCAACAAACACAATCCGACTACCCCTTCCCGAGCATCCATAATGGTCCAAATAGCACTGGCAAAGCCCTAATTAATCAGCTACACCGCACCACTACTTGGCCTCGTGGTGGCACTGTAGTCCTGGCTTATTCTCGCATGAACCGGTCCTTAGATTTAAAGCAAGCAACCACCATATCATCCAACCCATCCATAATACCAGGCTTGCTTAGATCACCCATTACCACATCATATTAACCAGTTCATATTAACCATAATTTTATAAATTCATAATTAAATGTGTAGTGTTGTTTTCCCATCCCAATTAATTAAGCGAAGCAAAAAGGTAAAAAACTCTTCCCGACTCTCTACCATAATTCCAGGTGACAAGGGAGGTTAAACAAATCTAGTAAACTTCCTACCATATGATTTCCCATCAAATTGACACAGCATGCAGTTTGCAAAAACAAAACATTTATTGTTAAAACGGGATCAACATGCTTGAAGGACAATTGTCATGCTCTTGGGATTGGTTAGGGTCAAAGCCTTCAAACTCTTGGTGCTAGAGATCTTCTGCGGCACTCTCTAGTGCAAATCCGTCTAATCCGCACAAAGATCATACAAGACAAGAAACACAATCAAAAAGTGCACATATATTACTCAATATGACATGACATGCATGATTAATGCAAACACAAGGTGGAACTTTTTAATGAGTTACTTTAAATGATCACTAACTAGTTCTAATAGCTTTTAACAAGTTTATACAGGTTTGTATTTTATTAGATCTAATTTTAGAATTGATTCAACACAATTTAGTCAGAAATATCGAACTAGTCCACTAGGGACCTGACAAGTCCGCTCTTTGCGAGATCAGCAGTTAGGGTTTTGTGAGATCTATGTGGGCTGAATACGTTGGCTTTGACAATAAAAGTTTTGAATGCTTCCATAACATCTTTTGGGCAAGGTCCGGCCCTAGCTCCGAGCTTCTGCAAGGTCCGACAATAGGTCCGACTTTCTTTGTCCAGGTCTGACATGTTTTTTGGTAGCTCCGGTGAGCTTTGTCTTTAGCTCCGGCATGTCTTTGATAGCTCTGGCATGTCGTTGTTAAGCTTCGATATGTTTTGATAGGTTCGACTTATGTTGGTTAGCTCTGACATGTTTTTCTAGCTCCGGCTTTTGGGTTGACTAGTTCCGACTAGCTTTGGCAAGCTGCGGCGCTAGGTTGTACTAGCTTTGGTAAGCTCTGGTGCTAGGTTGTACTAGCTTTGGTAAGCTCCGGCGCTAGGTTGTACTAGCTTTGGAAAGCTCCGGCTCAAGCTCTGGTTAGCTTTGGCAAGGTTCGGAGCTTGATTGCAATGATCTTGCTTTTACTGTAAAATGTTTCGAACTTTCTTTACATTTTCAGAAAGATTGCTTAGTATTCAATTGCTAAGTTTTTGGTGCATTTTGGTTTATATGGTTGATATCGTTTTATTGTGGTTTTGCAACATGCTTATGGGAGGTGCTCACGTAAGGTGTTATGTTCGGAGCTAACTTGAGTCAAGTCGCGGACTTGGGCTCGTACGAATTGGTTGTTTGTTCATGTGCAGGTGTTGCTTGAGTTCAAGTCATGGCTGGTGACGGGATCCATTGAACTAGTCTTGGGGAGAAGATGAGGTTGAACAACCAAGTTCGGGAGGAATTGTGGTTGAGTTGATCGGGAGGTTGCGCAGCATGTTTGAATCAAGAACAATGCATATGAAGGTATTGTGGACGTCGTTGGAAGACGTTTGCACGTGTGCAAGGAGTGCATGGACGTGGCTACATGGTTCTGAGACGTGATGAAGAGATGTGGACATAAAGAATTGGTCGAAAAGGTCCAACCGACTAGGTTATGGACTCAGGCTGCAGCTGAGTCGTGTTTGACTCAAATATGGAAAGTTTTGAGTTGGTTATGATAGGATTTCGTGTGGGTCACGAATTTGAGTTGTTTTAGGAATGTGGGATACGTTCCTAAGGTGTATGGAAGTCTTAAGATTGCTTCTATCTGTGTATAGAAGAGCCCTAAGAAGTTATGGAAAGTTTCGATTCGTGATTTGAGTAGGATTAGAGTCCTAGTTGAGATTGGGCTGGCCTAAGGGCTGGTTATATAAGAAAGGAAGGCCATATCTCGTGGTAGATGACTTTGGGGCTTTTCCTCTTGTCTTCTATTGAATAAATATCGTAGTTTAAAGGAACTTTTGTGCCTTGTTCGTTCGACTTGTTCCAGACATGTTTTACTCGTCGAGTTTCTGCACAGCACTACCTTTCGTCGGTGGTTTTATCATAACTCGAGTTTTACAGATCCGATTGACGTGATTCTTTTTGGGTTGTCTTCACAACTTGATTATCTATCATATGATAGAATTTCACGTTCATCGGATTTGTGGTTTCTGATCTAAACGAGTTTCTTTGCAGTGTTCCAGAACTGTTTTTCTCGGGTAGGACAGATTCACCTTTGTTCGATCTTTCGATCGTGAATTGAGTTTCTCTCAACGGATTTGAGTGAGTATTGTTGTGTCATCTTCGTGACTTGATTCTCTCTAATATCTATCACTTTTGTCACGGTGAAACCCGTTTATATTAGTCTCACACATGATTTCTTTAACAGATCGTTTTTCTGCCGAAGGGGTTGGGATTTAATTGTTTCCGCTGCGTAAGATTTTTTAATCTACCATTCACCCCCTCTGGTAGCTTTTCACATGATCTTCAATCCTACAATTGGTATTAGAGCCACGGTGCTCTAATCTTTGTGATTTGCACGTATTTTGACTAATCATCATGGAGAAATACTCCGCAAAACCTTGTGTCTTTAGTGGTATTGATTTTCAGGTTTGGAAGGCACGTATGGAAGTCTTCATCCAGGCTCAAAGATGCACAATATGGGAGAAGGTATATGTTGATGGCTGTTATATACCAATTTCAGCTGTCAATATAACTCAATTATGTGAAGGATTGATCATTTCTTGCACACATCACCTTTCTACTTGACCTATTTCCACTTGTACTTGGAGAAATATGTGTATGCAGATATTTATACAGGAATTGAGGAAAAGTATGGGGAGCAATCCTATAAAATATCATCACAGCCAATCAGGCGACGACATGTGGCACCACATGGATCAAATGGCCCACAAACAGAAGTATCCGAGGCCATCCAATGGTGTAGCACCAGTATCAATCAATGGGACCCACCTGGCAGCCACCTGGAGGAAGTACGGGCTGTTTGGAGCCGTGACCAGGTCGGCCGAACCAGGGGGTCGGCCGACTTGGTCCTGGCACCAAACGTGGTCAACTTCCACGTGTTGGCTCCTCCCGGCTCCCTGGAGTCAATGATGACTGATTCGCGCGCTTTTGGTGGCGGGAACCAACCTCAACACTAGTATAAATAGGAACCCATACCTCTCACTTCAACACACACCACTTGGGCATCATTCTATTGTATACACTATCTTCCATAGTCCTTAGAGGAGTTAGGGTGTAGAGAGGAAAGCCTCTAGTCCCAAGTCCAAATTGGGAAAGGAGTAGAAGGAGTCTCTCTTCCCAATTCCACATTGGGAAAGGTATGTCTTCTCATGTATTCCTTCTTGTATTTGTAACTTTGGGCTCAATAAAGATATTATCTTTAGTCTTCTTTTATACGTATACTTGGACAAAGCGTTTCTTGTTTGATTGTGGAGTCCATGTAAGTGGAAGGTATAGATTTATGATTGTACTCTCATGATCATCTCTTATGGTCATAAACACTATAGACCCCCACTATAGTCTATGTAGTTATGATATAATTATGTTAATATGAATAACTATGCTAGGCAATCAACATTGGTTCAATGATGATTTAGTTCATTGCCTTAGGATGGCTTGTGGTGCAGCTCTTAAGGTATTTGCTTAGTATGCTAGCATGGTGCTAGGGTATTTAAGTAGCGTTGAATGTCCCGTAGAGCGATGGATTGAAGAGGTAGACAGTAGGTGGTGATAGCCCTATCTGTCCTTTGTAATCCTCCACGTTTGGCTATGCCACAGGCTCTTGGCGGGAGTCGCCCTAGTATTGCTAGGGGTAAGCCCGTGCCCGATGTGTTGAATAGCATTGCATAGGAATTCATCATTGACATGACCATTAGTATCTACCTTAGGCTATGTATATGTATTAGGAGCATTGTAGGAGCAACTCTCTAAATCTTAATCCAATCTCCCTCTAGGACCCATTTACCCTTTAGAATAGATTGCCTAGGTGTGTGTCACTACCCCTATTATCAACTTACCTTCTGTCCGGATAATTGATTAGTATCCCATAGCTTGACCATAAGAGTAGTATATACTTTACTCCATTGCTTTCCTTTGTGATAAATACGATACCCATGGGAATACTCATGGGTGAAATGCTACAACGGTATCTTCCGTGCGCTTGCGGATCTTATCTCCTTACCGGAGATGATATGTGGTGTTAAGAAATACCAACAAGCATTTCTGCCGCCGTTGCTGGGGATGATTTGTTAGTATATCTTAGGAGCCGTCAACAGTATACAAGCCTTACGAAGTTCCATCAAATGATCAAGTTACAGCTACAAATCTGAGAGATGTCGAAAACAACAACAAGGCTCAAAACTTGAACATACAAGGATTAACTCAAAGCGACTTCAACCGTGTTGCACACCTCCGATCTGCATATGATGTGTGGAAAGCACTTTGTGACTACCACAAAGGATCCAGCACGATCAAGGAGGTAAGTCAAGACATGTTCAAGAAAGAATACATACGCTTCGAGATGCAACCAGGTGAGTCTATTGATGACCTTTTTGCTCGCTTTAATAAAATTCTCAGTAACTTGCGTGTTGTCAATGTTAATTTTTCAGATGCTAAAAATGCTACGCAATTGTTAAGTGCATTAGATATGTCAATTTGGGAGATGAAAGTCACATCTATTCGTGAATCTACTGTCATGAGTACACTTACTTTAAATGTGCTATATTCCAAGTTAAAACTCATGAAATTGACATAATATCACGTAAGAACCCCAACAAGTCTATTGCTTTTGTTTCTCAATGTGATATGCCTAGCTCTGGCCAATCTTCATCTTGTGGTACACTTGCTTTGTTGTCCTCTCTAACCCTTGAACAGATTGAGGAGTTTCTAGAGGAGGAGCTAGTACTTCTCTCTACTAGGTTCTCGAAAGCATTGCAAAATGTGATAACTAGAAGGAGAGGAAGCTCCAGACCTCAATGATGTTTCGAATGTGGTAAGACAGGACATTTTCTTTTAGATTGCCCTAACCTTTCAGGTCCTACTGCCCGGGATGAAAAGCAAACAAGGACGAAGCACTCCTCTACAAACGATAAGAAGAAAAAGAAGGGTTTTACAAGACGTCAATTGGAGAGCAGTTTTATCTCCGCACTTCAACAACTTGGCTCAAGCGATGTGGACATTGGAAGTGGCGACGATGAAGATGATTTGGCAAACTTGTTGATATGCACCGAATTTGGTTCGGCGAAGGGTGGCCCGATCTTCACGACAGGAGGTTCAAGAAAAAGATAACTTGCTGTAGAAACAGCACGGATAACTAGCTTTATACCTGACCAAGGTTGGATGCGACCAAGCGACGGGGAGAGAGACACCGAAACCGCGAAGACTTCGACTCGATCTCCGAACGACCGCAGAACCACAACCGGAGCTAATCCACACAAGACGGGGCAGCCGTACTGGAACCCGCAGAGCACGAATTAGTGGATCTCAGAGAGATCTCCCCACAAGTTCAAGAAGAACAAGGAAGAACAAGGGTTGAGTAAGACACTCAAGCAGCTCGGCTGCAAATTTCACTTGAATAATCTTAATTCATCAAAGAGTTGCCCTTGGCTTACAAAAGAGGGATATTTATACCAACAACTAGTCTAAGAATATATGTGAACTGAAAAATCCACGTGGGAAGGTGGAAGGCCAACTGGCTTGATCATTCATGCAGTGGTCATCAATTTCCCGCATGTCTTCTGGCCTTCTGGGTGGTCTTCAGTGTTTTAATCATAACTCCACCTAGGGACATCCAAAAGACATGGGACCAGATGCGTTGGAAAGATAATTTGATAACCTTTCACACAATGTGTAGCATGCTTCACGAAATATTGTAGAGTGATACAGTTTATCATGGAAACTTTGATATCAGGCTGACTGATGATCTTCTGAACAGTCTGCACCAAAAGCACTCGGCTGCCAAGCTGGAACCTCTAAAGCACTCGGCACTTAGTGGAATTAGAAAGTTGACTTCAACACCTTTCCAACAAGTACTCATGGACCTTCACAGCTTCTATGAATCAAGAGATATGACTGTTTCTTCATGACAGTTCTGCCAGGCCGAACTGGTTCGACGTAGTTCTCCCCTCTGGTTCAGTCTTGGCGTGTCCTTGTCATCCTCCTTGGTGAACCTGAGTAATAGAAACATGTACGATTTAGGAAGTATATAATTCTCATTAATAAATGGAATTTCACAAAGTAGCGCGTGCACCTCTTGTTGTAGCTGTTTAGCTCGGCTACGAGTAATTGGTCCATCGACAACATGAGCTGGTGCAGCTTGACTTGATGATTGTTCCATCTTGCTTGATGTAATCGGTATACTTGATGGTGTGGTCGGTGTGGGCATATCATCCTCCCCCCCTTGAAAAAGAGTCGTCCTCGACTCTTCCAATCCAAAGAATGGAGAGAGATCGGACACATTGAAACTGGTACTTACACCATAAGTACTTGGCAGATCAATTTCATAAGCGTTGTCGTTGATCTTGCGCAGAACTTTGAATGGTCCGTCAGCCCGGGGTTGCAACTTGTTCTTGCGCAGCTCTGGAAAACGATCCTTTCGAAGGTGCACCCAAACCAAGTCCCCTGGTTCGAACAACACCTTCCCGCGACCCTTGTTAGCGTGCTTCTCATACTTCTTGGTCATCTTTTCAATATTGGCCCGAGCCCTATCATGAATGTTCTTGACAAATTCAGCTCGCTTGCTTGCATCGAAGTTCACACGTTCCTGCATGGGTAGAGACAAAAGATCTATGGGAGCAGTGGGTGTGAATCCATATACAATTTCAAATGGACAAAATTTAGTGGTTGAGTGTACTGCCCTATTGTATGCAAACTCAACGTGTGGCAAGCTTTCTTCCCATAGTTTCATATTCTTCTTAAGGACAGCTCGGAGCAACATTGATAGTGTTCGATTCACAACTTCAGTTTGGCCGTCCGTTTGCGGATGACATGTTGGGGAGAACAACAGTTTTGTCCCAAGTTTGCCCCACAATGTCTTCCAAAAGTAGCTCAAGAACTTGGTGTCACGATCCGACACAATGGTACGTGGCATTCCATGTAGTCACACGATTTCCCTGAAAAATAATTCAGCAATACGGGAAGCATCGTCGCTCTTGTGGCAAGGAATAAAATGTGCCATTTTGCTGAAACGATCAACCACAACAAAAATTGAATCCCTTCCCCCTTTGGTTCGTGGTAACCCAAGAACAAAATCCATTGAAATATCCTCCCAAGGTGCATTAGGAATAGGAAGGGGAGTATATAAACCATGAGGGTTCAGACGAGACTTAGCTTTGTGACAGTTTTCGCAGCGAAGAACATGTCTCTCTACATCTCGTCGCATTTTTGGCCAAAAGAAATGGTCGGCCAGCACTTGCTCCGTCTTCTTGGCTCCAAAATGGCCCATAAGTCCACCTGCATGAGCTTCCTGCACGAGTAAAAGTCGAACAGAGCAATCTGGAATACAAAGTTTGTTAGTGCGAAATAAAAATCCATCATGCACATGATACTTTTCCCATCCTTTTCCAATACGGCACTTGGCATACGGTTCAGAAAAGTACGAATCAGTGGCATATAATTCCTTTATACTTTCCAATCCAAGAATTTTAGCATCAAGTTGTGTGAGCAAAGCATGACGTCGAGATAAAGCATCAGCTACAATATTGTCTTGACCTTTCTTATATTTGACAATATAAGGGAAGGACTCAATAAATTCACTCCACTTAGCATGTCGTTTATTCAGTTTTAGTTGTCCCTTAATATGTTTCAATGATTCATGGTCTGAATGTATTATAAATTCTTTAGAATAAAGGTAGTGTTGCCAAGTTTCCAAACTCCGAACGAGAGCATATAATTCTTTATCATAAACTGAATAATTCAAAGTCAGACCACTTAGCTTTTCACTGAAGAATGCAATTGGTCTCTTTTCTTGCATCAGCACGCCTCCAATCCCAACTCCACTTGCATCACATTCAATTTCAAATGTCTTGTTGAAATCAGGAAGTGCAAGGACTGGGGATGTTGTGAGCTTCCTCTTTAATTCTTCAAAAGCATTTTGTTGTGCTTCTCCCCATTTGAATGGTATGTCTTTCTTGGTCAGCTCATTGATTGGAGCAGCGATCGTGCTGAAATCTTTCACGAAGCGCCGGTAGAAACCAACAAGTCCAAGGAAGCTTCTCACTTGGCTCACGTTCTGTGGGGGCCTCCATTCGTGTATAGCCTTGACTTTCTCAACATCCACCTCCACGCCTTGTCCTGAAACAACAAAACCAAGGAAAACTACCTTGTCGGTGCAGAAGGTGCACTTCTCAAGGTTAGCGTACAATTTTTGTTTACGCAGGACAACAAGTACGCTCTGGATATGTGCAACATGTTCTTCAAGTGTCTTGCTGTAGATTAGGATGTCATCAAAATAAACCACAACAAATTTACCAATGAAAGTTCTAAGCACATGATTCATTAATCGCATAAATGTACTAGGTGCATTGGTTAAACCGAAGGGCATCACTAACCATTCATACAATCCAAATTTTGTTTTGAAGGCTGTTTTCCACTCATCTCCTTCTTTCATACGAATCTGATGATAGCCACTTCTTAAGTCAATTTTAGTGAAAAATTTAGCACCACTAAGTTCATCAAGCATGTCATCTAAGCGAGGAATGGGATGCCTATATCTTACTGTGGTGTTGTTAATTGCACGACAATCCACACATAGTCTCCAAGACCCATCTTTCTTAGGCACTAAAAGAACAGGGACAGCACAAGGGGAAAGACTTTCCTGTACATACCCTTTTTTCATCAATTCCTCCACTTGTCGCTGAATTTCTTTTGTCTCCTCTGGGTTGGTGCGGTATGCAGCCCTGTTCGGAAGTGACACACCAGGAACCAAGTCAATTTGATGCTCGATCCCTCTCTTAGGTGGCAGTCCTGGTGGTACTTCGTCCGGAAAGACATCTTCATATTCCTGCAAAACATTCAAAAGAGTACTCGGCAGGGTAGAGGGTAAGACATTAGTAGAAAGAAAAGTGTCCTTGTACATAAGTACAAAGAACATGGCATTGGGTTCACTCAATGCTTTGATATCCCCCTTCCTAGCCATCATTACTAAACCCTCTTTTCCCAGTTTTTGGGTTCCTTGCAGCTGTGGGGTTTAATTTGGCTGTGGACACTCTTCCTTACTATTTTTGTGGCTCACTCGCAAGTGGTGCTCGCTCTCGCGCTGTTTCTTCCTGATATCATCCTTCAAAATTTCTTCCGGTGTCAAAGGAAGCAAGGAAATTCGCTCTCCTTTGTACACAAAAGACAGCTTGTTGGTCCTTCCAAAAATCTGGACATCACGATCATATAGCCATGGTCGACCGAGCAGAAGCTGGCAGGCTTGCATAGGCACCACGTCGCACTCCACATGATCATTGTATTTACCAACAGAGAATGGTACAGTCACGGTATGACTGACACGTAGCGCACCACAATCATTAAGCCACTGCATCTTGTATGGACTAGGATGACGCCGTGGTTTCAGTCCCAATCTATCCACCAATTCTTGGCTAGCAATATTGTTGCAGCTACCATTATCAACGATGATGCGACACACCTTATCTTTGATTATTCCACGGATATGGAACAAATTATGTCTCTGCCCGTTGTCTTCCTTTTCTGCTGTTACACTAAGCACTCGTAGAGAAATAAAGCAATTATGTTCTCCTTCTTCAGGCTGGATCTCATTCCCTTCCTCCTCAATTTCTTCATCACATATCTGTCCAGCATCCTCCGGATCACTCTCGGATTCCCATTCACCTTTCTCATTCAACAACATGGTCCTCTTGCTTGGGCATTGGGCAGCAATGTGCCCACGGCCGTGGCATTTATGGCATACAATTTCTCTGCTTCGAGAAGAAGATGTAGCTCCCGAGGCATTGCTGTGGGCTGCTGAACTTGCAGCGGGTCGCTGCTGAGTTGTTGGTGATGACGTGGTGGAGGCTGCCATCTTCGATGGAACAAATGATTGAGAAGACCTGGCTGCAGCCCCTTGAGATCGTCCACCACCATAGGAAGTACTTGACTGCTGTTTGCGCCATGGGGCAGAAATAGAATAACTTCCATAAGATTTTCCACGTGACTCTTGCTGAATCTTTTTCTCTGTTCGCATAGCTTGATCAACAAGATCCTGCAATGTACGATATGGAAACATCTCCACAAAACCAGAAATTTCTTCATTAAGACCTCCTAGAAATCTTGCCATTGTTGACTCTGCATCTTCTCTTATTCCCGCCCGCACCAATAGCAGCTCCATCTCCTTGAAATACTCATCAACTGATCTCTTCCCTTGCTTTAACATTTGCAACCGGTTCCTGAGATCACGCTGATAGCTAGATGGCACGAATCGCCTTCTCATCACTTGCTTCATCTCCTCCCATGTATTGATATATCCACGTCCCAAATCACGTTGATTCTCCTGCACTTGGTTCCACCAAGTGAGAGCATATCCAGAGAATTCCACCGAAGCAAGATTCACACGGTGCTAAGCCGAAAGATTATGTACTCGGAATATTTGATCACACTGCTCAATCCATTCAAGAAATTTATCAGGATTCTCCTTTCCAGTAAACTTTGGAATACTCAATTTGACACGAGCGATGTTATCTGGGTTGTCATGATAACGTCGACCACGATGGTATTCCCTTTCTTCAAAATCAGCAGGCCGGCGATGATGACGCCGAACAAACCTGCCACGTCGACCGAAAGGATTTTCATCATCATGAGATCCTTCTTCATGATCTTGATCTTCAAACTCATCATCCTCAAAATGCACGCGGCGACCATCAGCATTGCGCCTATGTGCGCGACGCCCTCCATGGTAATTATTAAAATCAGCATGGCGACCACCACCAGATCCGTCAGGGCCATGTCCGAAGCGATTGAATTCATGGCTGAAACCAGAATTCTCATCGCCGGACTCCTCTCGATGACGGTCCTCTTGATCACGACATGCTCGACGTCCTCCAGCCGCGGGAAGACGCTCATCGAGGAGCCTGCCCATGGCCTCCATTAGTGAATCAGCCATGCGACGCATCTCATCCCGTGAGACAGGGGGTTCCCTATCACCATGGTGTCCACCATGAACACTTGAATCTGAGCCTGCCATGTTAGGAGCAGCAAGAAAAAAAATATATATGTGGACACACTCGATCTCACCTCTTACTTATCCAAGTTCTTGCCTGATCTCAAGAACTGTGATGGTGCTGGTGTGACAGCTTCAACAGAGGTGGTAAATAGGCCGTAAGGAGTACAAATCGAAAGTCCCGGTTTATGTTTTTAGTGGAGCTATAGGTGGCTGAACAAGGCAGGCTACGGTACTGCCAATCAAGTGAAAAAATGATGTGCTCAAAAGATAATTTTTTTTTTGCTGCTATCAAGATTACCACCAACTTGGATTTGAAAACTGAAAATTTCAACACCCAACCGTAACACAAAATTCTTCACAATCTTTTCACTTGTGCTCTCTTTTTTTTTTACTGTATTCTTTTTTTTTATAACACTAACAGGGGTGCTGATTACAAAAGATATAGGTAACCGGTGGTGACAAGCAACTGGAAGAAAACAAACTCAAGATAACAGTACCGTCAAAGGGCTATAGGTATATTTTTTTTAGGCTTTGGACTATAGGACAAACAAATATATGTAAAAGATAAACACTGGAATGAATATGTGGATGGTGAAAACTGTAACGGATCGAAAAAGGGTGGGAGGGTGGGTGATAAAAAAAATGAACCTACCGTGACAACGATAGCTCTGATTACCACATGATATGCACCGAATTTGGTTCGGCGAAGGGTGGCCCGATCTTCACGACAGGAGGTTCAAGAAAAAGATAACTTGCTGTAGAAACAGCGCGGATAACTAGCTTTATACCTGACCAAGGTTGGATGCGACCAAGCGACGGGGAGAGAGACACCGAAACCGCGAAGACTTCGACTCGATCTCTGAACGACCGCAGAACCACAACCGGAGCTAATCCACACAAGACGGGGCAGCCGTACTGGAACCCGCAGAGCACGAATTAGTGGATCTCAGAGAGATCTCCCCACAAGTTCAAGAAGAACAAGGAAGAACAAGGGTTGAGTAAGACACTCAAGCAGCTCGGCTGCAAATTTCACTTGAATAATCTTAATTCATCAAAGAGTTGCCCTTGGCTTACAAAAGAGGGATATTTATACCAACAACTAGTCTAAGAATATATGTGAACTGAAAAATCCACGTGGGAAGGTGGAAGGCCAACTGGCTTGATCATTCATGCAGTGGTCATCAATTTCCCGTATGTCTTCTGGCCTTCTCGGTGGTCTTCAGTGTTTTAATCATAACTCCACCTAGGGACATCCAAAAGACATGGGACCAGATGCGTTGGAAAGATAATTTGATAACCTTTCACACAATGTGTAGCATGCTTCACGAAATATTGTAGAGTGATACAGTTTATCACGGAAACTTTGATATCAGACTGACTGATGATCTTCTGAACAGTCTGCACCAAAAGCACTCGGCTGCCAAGCTGGAACCTCTAAAGCACTCGGCACTTAGTGGAATTAGAAAGTTGACTTCAACACCTTTCCAACAAGTACTCATGGACCTTCACAGCTTCTATGAATCAAGAGATATGACTGTTTCTTCATGACAGTTCTGCCAGGCCGAACTGGTTCGACGTAGTTCTCCCCTCTGGTTCAGTCTTGGCGTGTCCTTGTCATCCTCCTTGGTGAACCTGAGTAATAGAAACATGTACGATTTAGGAAGTATATAATTCTCATTAATAAATGGAATTTCACAAAGTAGCGCGTGCACCTCTTGTTGTAGCTGTTTAGCTCGGCTACGAGTAATTGGTCCATCGACAACATGAGCTGGTGCAGCTTGACTTGATGATTGTTCCATCTTGCTTGATGTAATCGGTATACTTGATGGTGTGGTCGGTGTGGGCATATCACTTGTGCTTCATGGCGCGCAAATCAAGATCAAGTATCGAGGATGCAGAACACAACAACGACAATGAAGGGGTATGTCCTACTTGCGAAGAAATGTGTGATGCTATTTCTCGTGCCACTATTATAGTTAAGAAAAAGGACAAAAAGCATAGGGATAGTGCTGCTAAAATTGAATCACTAGAATCTGAAATCAATCGTTTAAAAACATTGATTCCTAGTGATGATGCATGTCCTTCATGTGATTTAATATATGAACAATTGTCCTCATTAAGAAGTGCACACACCTCCACACTTGATAAACTTGAGTTAGAAATTGAAAAGAATAGATAGCTTGCTGCACTTAATGATAAAAACTTGAAAGATGCTAGTTGTTCTACATTTGATTTGCATTGTTCTACTTGTGATGATCTTGATAAGAAACTACAAGATGCTATGAATGAAATTTCTATATTGAACAATGCTTTACGTTCTCATGAAGTTAAATTTTATTCCAATTGCAAATTAAAAGGAAAAACTTCACGTGAAAATTGTCTTGATCTATCCAATACACTTGATAACATGCATAGGACATTAGATCGGTTTTGTAATGGGAATAAGAACCTAAACTTGCTGCTGAATTCTTCCAAGTCTTGCAATGATAAAACTGGTTTAGGTTTTGATTCTCATGATCATGCTAAGGCACATCAACCTAAAATTGTAAAGTCATTAGGAAGTGGTTTGATACAAACAATTCCTAAACAAAAAATGTGGTTTCCAAATCTGCAGGAGTGTTGTCTCATTCGGTTTCAAATAAAAATGTTGTTTGCTCATCTAGACATGAAACAAAGTTAAATTTCATTGTACCTACTGTGGTAGAGATGGTCATGTCATAGATTTTTGTTATAGACTAGCTAAACAACAGAAATAGGAAAGAATGATTGCTAGGTCTCATAACTTTCACGTAAAATTTACCGCACTTGCTAAACCGAATGATAGGAACATGCAATTTGCTGTAATGAGTCGAAAACATGCAAAGTTTGCTCACAAACCTACTGTTTTTCGTGCTACACATGTAACATCTCATAGGACAGTAGTTGGATACCAAAATCCTCAAGTTTTGGCTCATAAACCTACTGTTTTATCTCAGCTTTCGCGTGTTATTCCTGCTGCACGCCGTGTGACTCAGCACTGGATTCCTAAATGCCTTTTGACTAACCCCATTATTGAGTCATCGACGTATTGTGCTTCTATGTAGGTTACACACTTGAGGAAGGAGAACATTTGGATTGTGGATTCAGGTTGCTCACGCCACATGACCGGTAACAAAGGCTGGTTGTCCTCCCTCTCTTTTGTGTCACGTGTAGAGAATGTTACTTTTGCCGATAACTCTTCAACTCCTATAATTGCAAATGGTTTGGTTACAGTAAATGATCACTACACTTTGAAGGATGTGGCACTTGTCAAAAATTTGAAATACAACTTGCTTTCCGTTTCACAATTGCTAGATGAAAATCTTAAAATTATTTTCAATAAAAACTGCTGCAAAGTTGTAGGTTCAAATAGTGAGCTTATTTTTAACATGTCTCAGTTTGAAAGAGTTTTTAAAGCTGATTTTGATATGTCTTCCTCTAATCATAGGTGTCTAGTTGCTAATGATTCAAAGGACTTATATTTTTCGCATCGTAGACTTGGTCACGTAGGCTTTGATCATCTAACACGTGTTAGTGCTCTTGATCGCATACGTGGGTTGCCTAAGCTTAAAGGGGACAAATAAATTGTGTGCTTTTCTTGTAGACATGCTAATATGGTTGTAGGTTCACATACTCCTTTGACAATGATCATGACAACTGAACCGGATCAACTTTTGCACCTTGACACCGTAGGACTTTCACGCGTTCAATCCTTCGGAGGTAAATGGTATGTTCTTGTGATTGTTGATGATTATTCTAGATACTCTTGGGTTTACTTTATGGAATCTAAGAATGAAGCTTTTAGTCACTTTAGAACTTTATTTCTTACATTATCAATTGATCACCTAGGATCTTTAAAAGCAATTAGAAGTGATAACAGAACCAAATTTAAAAATCAATCTTTTGATCACTTTTGTGCTAAAAATGGAATAGATCATCAATTTTCTTCACCATATGTACCTCAACAAAACGGTGTTGTTGAAAGAAAGAACAGAACCTTAGTTGAGATGGCTAGGACTATGCTTGATGAATATCAAACTCCTAGGAAATTTTGGGCTGATGCGATTGCAACTGTCTATTATGTCTCAAATTGTGTTTTCTTGCGCGCTAAGCTAGGTAAAACACCATATGAGCTCCGATTTGGACATAGGCCTAGTATTACACACTTTCGGGTCTTTGGTTGCAAATGCTTTGTTAATAAACATGGTAATTTTGATAAATTTGAACCTAGATCTATTGATGGAATGTTTCTTGGTTATCCATCTCATACTAGAGGCTACCATGTGCTTTTACTTGACACTAACAAAATTGGGGAGACTTGTGAGGTGTCTTTTGATGAATCTAGCACAGGTTCTAGCTCAAACATTGCAGGTCCGTATCCATATCCGTAGGGGGAGAGCATTTTCGTTGAAGATGAGGAAGAAGTGGTGCTGCTGCCTGAAAATTCAGCAGCTAATGACACTGTTCCAGCTCCTGATTTTGATTCACAACCAGCACCAACGACCACCATTGTTTGTCCAGATCCTCCTCAAGTCACAAGCTCATCGATTTGTGATGAACATGAAGAAGAAGAAGCTTGTGAAGTGTCCACTCCCCTCCGGGTTCTCAAAAGTCATCCTCCACAACAAATTTTTGGAAGCTTGCACGAACGAGTCACACGATCCAGGTTTTGCAATCCAAACTCTCATGCTCATTCTACTTTTGTTGCTTCTTTTGAACCCAAAGATATATCACACGCACTCACTAATGAATTTTGGATTATTGCCATGCAAGAAGAGTTAGAAAATTTTGAAAGAAATAATGTTTGGAAACTTGTACCTCCACCTCAAGGTCACACTTTAATTGGAACTAAATGGGTGTTTAAAAATAAACAAAGTGGGGATGGGGTTGTGGTTAGGAATAAGGATAGGTTGGTTGCTCAAGGTTTCACTCAAGTTGAAGGTCTAGATTTTGATGAAACTTTTGCTCCTATTGCTAGATTAGAAGCCGTAAGAATTTTGTTAGCTTTTGTTGCATCTAAAGGTTTTAAGCTTTATCAAATGGATGTTAAAAGTGCTCTTCTTAATGGCTACATAGATGAGGAGGTTTATGTCAAACAACCACTGGGTTTTGAAAATTCAGATTTTCCTAATCATGTTTACAAACTGTCCAAAGCCTTGTACGGTCTCAAACAAGCCCCTAGAGCATGGTATGATAGGTTAAAAACATTCTTACTTGAAACGGGGTTTACCATGGGCAAGGTTGATAAAACTCTTTTTGTGCTTAAACATGGCAATGACTCATTATTTGTTCAAGTGTATGTGGATGATATTGTCTTTGGTTGTGCTTCTCATGATCTTGTGTCCAAGTTTTCAGTAATGATGAGTTCCAAATTTGAAATGAGTATGATGGGTGAACTCACTTACTTTTTGGGGCTGCAAATCAAGCAAACAAAGGAGGGTACCTTTGTGCATCAAACGAAGTAAGATCTCCTAAGGCGCTTCAACATGGACAAAAGCAAGCCTCTTCGGACACTAATTGGAACAGCAACAACACTTGGACTTGATGAAGATGGTTAACCCGTGGATCAAAAAGAATATAGAAGCATGATCGGATCACTTTTATACCTCACGACATCAAAACCGGACATACAATTCGGCGTATGTCTTTGTGCACGGTTTCAAGCCTCTCCACGTGCTTCACATCGTCAAGCCATCAAAAGGATTCTCAGGTACTTACATGGAACTCAAGAATTTGGCATTTTTCTTCCTTCTTCCTCAACCATTACTTTGAAAGCTTTTTCCGATGCTGATTTTGGAGGTTGCAGGATTGATAGGAAAAGTACTTCCGGTACTTGTCATTTTCTTGGTAATTCACTTGTTGCTTGGTCCTCTAGAAAACAAAATTTAGTTGCACAATCCATAGCCGAATCTGAATATGTAGCTGCTGCTAGTGCTTGCTCACAAATTATTTGGATTGTTCAAACACTCAAGAACTATGGGGTTGATCTAGATAGTGTTCCACTGTTTTGTGATAACACTAGTGCCATTTGCATTGCTAAAAAACTTGTGCAATATTCTAGAACTAAGAACATTGACATTAGCTATCACTTTCGCCGTGGTAATGTTGAAAAAGGAAACACTGTGCTTCACCATGTAGATACCGAACAACAATTGGCTGACATTTTTACAAAACCTTTGGATTTCACTCGTTTTTGTTTCATTCGTAGTGAAATAAGGCTTATGCATCCTCATGGCTTACATTGAGGGGGAATTTCAAAATTTGAGAAGTCTATGTGTGAATCTGAAATTAAAATAATATGAGCATAGTATTTCATACATATATGACTTTGTGATTCCTTTACATGCTGAAGGTTCTTACTACATTACTCGTGTTATACATTTTGTTGTTTTTGCCATGTCTAGTAATTGGAATAATTACTTACACTAAATCTGGTCATGGTCGAACTTTCTTGCTGTTTTGAACTTTTTGCATGCTCACAGGTGCTTTTAATCATAAAGAATTAATCAAGTAATCAACCCACATGTTGAGTTTTTATGAATAAAATAACTTAAGAAAAGATCAAGACAATAAGCATGCATCACACTTCTTCTTTTGAGATGGCTTATCATTGCACTTAGATATGAACTTGGAAGAAGTTGTGTATGACTAAAACCATGTCCTTAAGCTTCTAATTGTCAAATGACATAGGCTTGGCTTGGTTGGTTAGAATAAGGCAGATGCGCATATAATCTCTTGCAAATATCATATGATCAAAATTTGTGCTTTGAAAAATAATAAAATACAGCAACAAGTGTCATGCTTTCAGGTTTGAAATAGTTAAGTTTGTGAGATCATGACTTGCTAAATTGGAAATTACATTTGATCTCTAGCATGGCTTACACTACTTTATGTATTCATTGATGTGATAGTGTAAGTTACTTGATAGTATGACTTGGATGAGCTTTGTTTTATATGTATACGTTATAATATGCTCATAACAATTAAAATTTGTCTTATAAACCTTGCTGAATACATTGTCAAAGGGGGAGAGATAATATGTGAATTTTTAAAGATAAGTTGATTACACATTGCACATGTTCACAATTGTTTTTGGCACGATTCTTCTCAGGGGGAGAATTTTTTTCTCATTTTATTTCTGTTTTACAAAGGAGGAGAAATTGTTATCAAAACTTTTAATGTGAATAAGCCAATGTTCGGATCTTAAGTGGTGTTGTGCATTCATCAAGGGGGAGATTGTGAGACCTACGTGTGCTGAATACATTGGCTTTGACAATAAAAGTTTTGAATGCTACCATAACATATTTTTGGCAAGGTCCGAGTCTAGCTCCGAGCTTCTGCAAGGTCCGACAATAGGTCCGACTTTCTTTGTCTAGGTCTGACATATTTTTTGGTAGCTCCGGTGAGCTTTGTCTTTAGCTCCGCCATGTCTTTGACAGCTCTGGCGTGTCGTTGTTAAGCTTCGATATGTTTTGGTAGGTTCGACTTATGTTGGTTAGCTCCGACATGTTTTTCTAGCTCTGTCTTTTGCTTTGACTAGTTCTGACTAGCTTTGGCAAGCTCCAGTGCTATGTTGTACTAGCTTTGTTAAGCTCCGGTGCTAGGTTTTACTAGCTTTGGTAAGCTCCGGTGCTAGGTTGTACTAGCTTTGGTAAGCTCCGGCTCAAGCTTCGGTTAGCTTTGGCAAGGTTCGGAGCTTGATCACAATAATCCTGCTTTTACTGTAAAATGTTTCGAACTTGCTTTACATTGTTGGAAAGATTGCTCAATATTCATTTGCTATGTTTTTGGTGCATTTTGGTTGATATGGTTGATACCGTTTTATTATGGTTTTGCAACATGCTTATGTGAAGTGCTCACGTAAGGTGTTATATTCGGAACTAACTTGAGTCAAGTCGCAGACTCGGGCTCGTACGAATTGGTTGTTTGTTCATGTGCAGGTGTTGCTTGAGTTCAAGACATGGCTGGTGACAGATCCATTGAACTAGTCTTAGGGAGAAGATGAGGTTCAACAACCAAGTTCAGGAGGAATTGTGGTTGAGTTGATCGGGAGATTGCGCAACATGTTTGAATCAAGACCAATGCATATGAAGGTATTGTGGACATCGTTGGAAGATGTTTGCACGTGTGCAAGGAGTGCATGGACGTGGCAACATGGTTCCGAGACGTGATGAAGAGATGTGGACATAAAAATTGGTCGGAAAGGCCCAACCGACTAGGTTATGGACTCAGGCTGCGGATGAGTCGTGTTTGACTCAAATATGGAAAGTTTTGAGTTGGTTATGATAGGATTTCGTGTGGGTCACGAATTTGAGTTGTTTTAGGAATGTGGGATATGTTCCTAAGGTGTTTGGAAGTCTTACGATTGCTTCTATCTGTGTATAGAAGAGTTGAGCAGTTATTGAAAGTTTCGATTCGTGATTTGAGTAGGATTAGAGTCCTAGTTGAGATTGGGTTGGCCTAAGGGCTGGTTATATAAGCAAGGAAGGCCAGAGCTCGTGGTATACGACTTTGGGGCTGTTACTCTTGTGTTATATTGAATAAAGATTGTAGTTTAAAGGAACTTTTGTGCCTTGTTCGTTCGACTTGTTCCAGACAAGTTTTACACGTCGAGTTTCTGCACAGCACTACCTTTTGTTGGTGGTTTTATCATAACTCGAGTTTATAGATCCGATTGACGTGATTCTTTTTGGTTTGTCTTCACAACTTGGTTATATATCATCTGTCAAAATTTCACGGTCATTGGATTTGTGGTTTATGATCTACACGAGTTTCTTTGCAGCATTCCAGAACTGTTTTTCTCGGGTAGGACAGATTCACCTTTGTTTGATCTTTCGATCGTAACTTGAGTTTCTCTCGACGGATTTGAGTGATTCTTGTTGTGTCATCTTAGTGACTTGATTCTCTCTAATATCTATTACTTTTTTCATGGTGAAGCACGTTTAAATTAGTCTCACATATGTTTCTTTAACAGATCATTTTTCTGCTGAAGGTGTTGGAATTTAATTGTTTCCGCTGCGTCAGATTTTTTAATCTACCATTCACCTCCCTGGTAGCTTTTCACGTGCTATTCAATCCTACAGATTTTCTAGATCGACGTGAATTTGAAGATTTAGGGTTGAATATCACGTAAGGAAAAGAGAATAGAAGGTATACCAGGTGTTTTGAACTCCAATGAATCAAGGATCTTGGAGGTAACACTTGGATCTTGATGATCTAGGGTTGATGAAGAACTTGGAGATGATTTGTTGATGAAGAACGAAACTTGATGGAGATGTTGATCCTCTTTCGTTACCTCCTCTTCTTCTTGCATGGGATCTCCTCCTCCCTCCTTGATGGTGGCTCTCCATGAACTAGGGTTTGGGTGGGGTGGAAAAGTGGCAAATAGATGTCAAGCCAAGGGGTAGGGTTGTTTATATAGAGGTGGAGGGCTAGGGTTAGATAGATTTCGAGTTTGAGATGAGTAGAGGCCGGTTTAGAGTCCCACATGGGCTCTAAGAGAGTTAGGCACGACGTCCCAAGGCGCACTTAACGTAAAACCTAAGAAACAAGTCGTGAAACAAAGGATCAACTCAGAGTCGCGATATATCGGACAAGTCCTAAAAGGGACGGACTAGTCCGAAGTTGTCCAGAGAGAAATCGGACAAGTCCGGACTGGATATCAGACAAGTCCAAACTTATCCAGAGGGGGAAAACACACAAGTTTGGCCTAAAATTGAATAAGTCCGACTTTAGTCAGAGAGGAAAACAGACAAGTCCGTTGGAACACCAGACTAGTCCGGAAAAGTCCAGGGACTTAGCGAAATTTCCAAGGATTCTTGGAACATCGGACTAGTCCGCACAGGACCGGACAAGTCCGAAAGTGTCCAGAGGGAAAAACAGACTAGTCCGCAGCAAAACGGACAAGTTCAATCGAGGTCAGAGAGAAATCGGACTAGTCCGCACCAAAAACGGACTAGTCCGCACTTTCCAGAATTCTTGAGTGCGGTTTGTTTCTAATTCATTTTAAACTTGTTCCTTTTTATGTTGCTCAATGTTAGACATATTTAATGATGGATGCAGGGCATGATGCATGAAAATGAGGGTGTTACAATATAAGTGGAGACTCTAGTAAAATTTGGTGACTTCCTAGCGAGAGGATCTGCTGTGAAAATTATATGAGTGTTTAGAGAATTTTAATTACCCAGAATTGGAAATAGCTTTTCATACCAAATCACTTGTACAACTTGAAACTACATGTCAAGGCAGTCCCGAAAATATTTGTTTGGTGATTTTTTGACAGGTATTCGAAGAGATACGATTTTCTAAGTTTAGCACAGATTCTGAACAGAGAAAATGGTCTAACTCACTTAACAGTGGGACCCACTGGCAGGTTTGTCTTCAACCTCCAGCAGGGGTGCTCGACCAGCAGCTGAAGCACCTAGGGTGAGCTCGATTTCACTCATTTTTGCACCCAATCGAATGGAATTTTCACCAAATTAACCTTAGAAACAAGGAGAACATGATTATGGATCAAAATCGTGGATGAACTGGCCGAAGGTTGGGTCTCGACGGACAACAGCGCTATTTTAGAAGGTGGTGGGAAAAACTCGTGGAGCTTAGCAATTCCTTGATGGGTGCTACTGAAATTTGACCGAGGTGTGCGCCATGAGGTGGTGAACAACATTCATGAACGAATTGGAAAATGGTTGCACCTAGAAACGAAATTAAATCGACGACCTAGTAACCTAGGTATGAACTAGCTTCGATAAACTTGAAATTAGCGATATTGGAGCCATGGATTGACCTGAAACTTTTTGAGTAGCCTCTATGTGGGTTGGCACACCTTTTTTCTTCAAGGAAGTGGTGGAGAGGAAGCTTGTAGCGTCGGCTTGACGGAACCGACGGGCGGAAAACAGAGACAATCAACTTGACGGCCAGAAAACCTCACGTCCTTCGTCGTGGAGGCACCAGATGAGCAAGGAAATGGTACCACAACTGTGCAAGAAAATGCTGACTACCAAATCATGAAGAAAAAATGTTGAAACCTATCGCATGACGATGATTTTTGTCTGAAACAGAAACATCGCCAAAGAAGCAAGCTGCTGCGCTAGGGAAGAAACAGTGGCAAGCTTCGGCCGTTGCTTGCCTGCCAAGGTGAGGAGACATAGGTGTACTCTGCAGCAGATGCGCTTGAGCAAAGAGGTGATGAGAGAAGCTGAGCTAGAGTGTGATTTGGGTGGCGGCACCCGAGGCGGGGAGGAGAAACAGACGATAGTTCTCTGTTGCTTGGGAAGAGTAACTCCCTGTGAATATCAGACCAAGGTTGCCTTGCTGGATTCAATCAATGGAGAGGCAAGCAAGCATGTGGTGGCACATGCAGACCACCTCGGGGGCTTCCTTGGAGCAATCAGTGATAAGGGAGAAAGCAGAGGAGGCAGAGAAGAGGATGACAGGTGGGGCCTACCATCCCAAACAAAAATCCTCTCTGTTAAATTTAATTGCTGAACAAACATGTCCCAAAAATGTAGAAAATTGGCAGCAAGGATAATTCTACAACGTAAAGTTCAAATTTGAAAACCAATTTGGCATTTGACAAATTAAAGGTGGAATTTGAATTCAAATTTGAATTTGGATGTCCTCATATGTTCTGATTTAAAAGGCAACTGAGGTAAAAAATCTTCAAACTTGTTAGAAATGACAATTGAAACCTAGAAAAGACATTGGTGAGTTCAAATTGGAAGTTTGGAATGTTCTAATTTGAAAGTTCAATTTGATTTTTAAATTCCCTTTCTAGGGTTTACTGTACATATGCTACATGAGCACTTTATTCTTATTTATTTTTTTTAAAATGGATTCTTGAGCTGAGGTTTACACTAAGTTTTTAGGACTCGGAATTTTACCCTCATTTGAGTTGAATTCTATTTAAACTTGAAAAATTTTATGTTCTCATTTTTGAATTCTCCTTCTTTTTCAAAGTGGGCTTTTACAATATTGTGCTTCCACTTGGTGTAGTTAGTGTCGTCAAAGTGCGGTGGTTTGCCCAATGCAATTGACAAGTAATTAGAGTGAGAATTTAAGCGCTCATAGTTGAAAGGATATCGAGAGTAATCTTGTTGACTACTCTTTAGCTTCTTCTCCCTTTGAAGACTTTTCTTCTTTTTGACCTCCTTCTTCTTCTTGCTTAGAAGCTCTGCGAGACGGATCACTTCATCATCATCATCTTACTCATCCGAGTTTGAGATGTTGTGTTGTGGAGGAGGTCCTTGTGGTTTGCTTCCATTAGTGTTGGGAGGAGGTGGATTTGATCCTTGAGTTCCTTGCAGATTGGTCTCGTCGATCTTGGTGGCGTCTTCGTTTCCAACATTTTTGAGCGGGTCTTCCTTGCCATTGTTGTCCGCCATCTTATCGCCAAGCGGTTAAGCTCTTCACAGAGATACATGCTCTGATACCCATTGAAAGTAGCTTAGAGAGGGGTGAATAGGCAATTAAAATTAAAAATGGAGTTAATTAAACTCTATCCTAATCCCAGATCCCAGATAAGTCCGAGCTGGGTCCGGACTTGTTCAACTGTGGTCG
Source organism: Tuctoria greenei (assembly GCA_036927565.1). NCBI lineage: Eukaryota > Viridiplantae > Streptophyta > Magnoliopsida > Poales > Poaceae > Tuctoria > Tuctoria greenei. Next base: position 142,036,465 of record JAYESD010000001.1, on the reverse strand, counting down.
GACAATTCTAACAGCAAGTCGGATATGTGTGACTTCCTGCGCAGGACAGCCCAAAGGTGATATTTTTCTCAACTCTAATGAAGTAGAACCCTAGCAGTTCTACAAACAATATAGATGATGAAACAAGAAGTATAATGTGCTAGAACAAGTAGATAGCAACAAAGCCCTAGATGATCACAAGAAAGGTAAATACGGTGTAGAAATCAAAAGAGAGACAATGAACACGAAATTTTTAAACGAGGTTCAGTTTCACAAGAATCCTACATCTTCGTTGAGGAGTCCGTGAAAGATTGGGCCTTCACTAGCCCTTCCTTCACCAAGAGACCACAAAGGTCATGCCTTGGTTCTTCTACTATCTCAACAAGCATGATACAAACTTCCGGACACCAAAATCACAAACGAAATCTTTGGATGACGCCTACCTGTCTAGGATTTGCACCCGAGAGTAACAAACATGACAAACTCAAGTAAACTCAGTGAATCGAATCAAAGCTCAACCCCAAAGCCACTTCTTCTAAAATCTTGCGACCACTCTTTCACTTCTCCCAAAAATCTCAAGTTCTGGCTCTAAAAGATGAAAGCTAAGTGTAGAAGTGCTCTTGAGGTTTCTTTGCACGAAGATGAATGTTTGAAAGGTTAGTGTATGGCTAAGAGAGGATTTGGTCTCCTATTTATAGCCACAAAAGTGATTTTGAATATTGTTAGGTTGCCCATGTCGAACAAGTCTGAAAATGTTTAAAAAGTCAGCGCTAAGTGTTGCTACGGCTAAGTGTTTGATTTTGAATTAGTGCGTAAAAGCCACTTTGGACATGTCTAGCATGCATCGAACAAGTCCGAAATACCAATGTGGGATTTTCAGCTGACTTATCCAGCTTTGTACCCCTCGAACAAGTCTGCATGGGACAAGTCCGAAGAACCTTGGATATGTCCGGGTTTATGCAATGATATCTCGAACATGTCTGGCCTACATCAGACAAGTTTGAGTGGCCAGAGGGACTTAGAATTTTTCTAAGTCCTGGCTATGCAAGGACATCTCGAACATGTTTGGACAAACTCGGACAAGTCCGAGTGGCCAGAAAGACTTAGAATTTTTTCTAAGTCCTAGTTGTGCAGAGACATCTCGGACATTTCTGGCCCAACTCAGACAAGTGCGAGTGGCTAGAGGGACTTAGAATTTTTCTAAATCCTGGCTATGCAAGGACATCTCAGAGATGTCTGACCTGACTCGGACAAGTCTGGAATTGTGCACGGAGAATTCGACATATCTGAGCCCATGGTTCGGACAAGTTCGGGCCTTAGGTAAATTTATCTTCTTAAAACCTACCCAAGGGTTTGATCTCCCATTTGATTCATTAAGTTTACAAGAGTGGTGTCCCTCTTGATAGTACGGTGTTTCCTATGACTAGAGAAAAATAAAAACCTAATACTACGAGTCCTTTTGCGCCTTTTCTCATTTCTCAAAGTATTTTCAATAAGCACATTCTGTACTTAAATTTCTACGAGAACTCAACAATATTCATCAGTTTTTATTTGTTGTCATTAATCATCCAAAACCCACAAGGGACCTAGATGCACTTTCAAGATGACATAAATTACAATGAGACGTTAACACCCGTCTCATGTAAAAATTCTTAGAATCATTATGACCATAGTAGCACGTTATGATTTAGAATTACATCATGTGAATGTATAAACGACGTTTCTCAATGAGGATATTTATAAAAACGTCTATATGAACAACCGAAAGGTTTTGTCGTTAAGAGTAAGGAACACATGGGACGCCACTTAAGAAAGTCCATTTATGGTCTTAAACATGCATCGAGACAGTGGTATCTCAAGTTCGATGAGGAAATAAGAATGTTTGGATTTAAAGAAAAATGAGGGGGATAATTGCATTTATGCAAATTTAAGAAAAAGAAATTTATTTTCCTCGTGCTCTATACAGATGACATACTACTTTCAGGTAGTGATGTTAATCTATTATTAAAAATTAAGTTGCCTCTAATTTTGATATGAAGGGTCTTGGTGAATCATCTTATGTGTTGAGCATAGAAATTCACCGAGATAGAAATAATGGGATATTAGGCTTATCACAAGAGGTATACTTAGAAACTGTACTGAGAAAGTACAGTATGCAGAAGAGTAAGGCTTTGCCTGCACTGATGTCAAGGGCGACAAGTTTGGAAATTTTCAGTATCCCAGTAAACAATGATTGATAAAAAAAATCAATTTCATATGCTTTTGCTATCAGAAGTCTTATGTATGCTCAAGTTTTTACTCGTTCTGCATTAACATTTGTGATCGGAATGTTTGACAGATATCAAGACAATCTATGGATTGATCACTGGAAGACAACTAAGAAAGCATTAAGATATGTGAAGATGATAAAAAGCCTCATGTTAGCGTATAGTAACGTCAGACCCACTGTAGCGGGATATTTAGACGCATATTTCGAGGGTTGTGTGGATACTAAGATATCCACGTCAGATTATATATTCACCCTCGCGAATGGAGCTATTTCTTGGAAAAGCTCCAAACAAACCTTCATAGAGTGGTCGACAACATTGAGAAACCACTTAAATTAAACTGGGATAACGAGTTCGCGATATTGTACTGTCACAAAAAAAAGTCGAGTGGTGCTGCCAAACACAACGACATTAAAATTTATATTGTGAAAGAAAAAATCCAGGACCATACCATAAGTCTTGAGCATATCAGTACCAAACAAATGCATGCGGATCCGCTAACAAAAGATCTTCCTCCCAACTTGTTCAGTGAACACGTCCCTAGCATGGGTTTAAGGGAGAACCTATGATCAATGGATACTTATGGGCCAATTAAGAGTAAGATCATTTTCTGAATATAATATTGTCAGTACCACGCATACGAGGTACCCTCACACACAGGCTGAACGTTCCTAGGTACGTCCAGTGGTGCCACATGTCTAGAAGATACTGGACCCCGGCCTTCCTCAAGTGTGGGACCCAACACTTCCACGTGGACCTCAAAGATGGGACCCCACTCCTCTGGAGAGACGGGCTCCCACGATGCCACGTGTTCGGACAGGACCTCATCCTACTATAGGATTGAGCTCCGGCACCACCACGTAGCTCGAAGCACCAGGCCGGACGCCTATCGCAGAGAAGGGCTCTGGAGCTACCACGTGCCCCGAAGGGCTCCAGAGCTACCACATGCCTCGAAGAACTAGGCCATGCCTCCCCAACAGAGGGCAGCCCCGAAACTGCCACATGTCCTGCAACTCACCCTGGGCGGTGGGGTGCGGGAGTTAAGGGATGGTGCGCCCCGTCTAAATCAATCATTGAAGACAGGCACCCACCTCCAACGGATAACATGGAGAACGCCAATGGTCAGAGACCACTGTGCCCAATCACATCACATTAAGACACCGCAGGCCTACCCCGCTCTGTCAAGTGGGTAGATTACGACAACAAGACAAGCGGACGGGACATCCCCTGACACCTTTAGCGACCACGCATGAGCCACTAGCGACTGAGGCGACAAGACGGTGAGTCTTCAAAGCCACAGTCAGAGGAGGCTTATGCGAGAAGTCATAGATCTTTAGGATAAGATCGCCCAGGGGCCACTTGTCGAGCCTCGGTCCCCACTTGTATGGCGTCTGGCCTTGTCTACAAAAGGACCAGATCACCACCGTTACAAGGGATCCCACAATCTACGCATTCACACACACACACACACACACACACACACACACACACACACACACACCAGCAATACAACTTCACTGTGGAGTAGGGTGTTATACTCTTGCAGCCCGAACCACGTAAAAACCACAATCTCACACTCTCATACATGCAATCCCTTGATAGAGGACTAAGCCCTGCCGATGAAATAACCTCTGCGGACAGCTCCATAGCAGATCAGAGGGAAGTGTTGCAATAATGCTTCGACAATTGGCACGCTAGGTAAGGGATTTTTCCTCAAAAAATTGATTGCGCTTTCATCGCAATGGTAAGCATCAAGCTTGCGAGAAGCGGCAAGATCGACCCGCAAAAGGTCGACCAGCAGGTCGGCAAAGACGTGGAGATGGAGTTCAAAAAGTCTGAATGGGCTATTGAAATGGTCCAACAGGCTGAGAACCTCGACCTCAACAGAGACCACGAGCTTTGCAAAGTACTCCACGCCATCTGTGGGGGATCTTAGGAACCCGCATCTCAGAATGCGGTCAAAACCCTGCGCCGAGGGGTAGCGTCGCTAGATCCTACTGACGTCCCGATGTCGCATCACACATGGATGGAGACACCAATCAGTTGATGCCTCTAATTGCCCCAAGAACATGGCGGGAGCCGGGCTTCTGCCCCTCCTTGTCGCCCCCACCATCGGCAACATCAAGTTCTACCACGTCCTGATAGATGGCGGGGCCAGCCTCAACCTCATCAGCCGTGCGGCCTTCGACAAGCTGAAAATCCCTGTGTCCAAGCTCGCCCCATCGAGACCATTCTCTGCGGTAGGGCCAGGGAGGATTATCCCGTACGGCAACATCCACCTTCAGCTGACCCTCAAAACACCCAAGAACTTTAGGACTGAGAATATCCTATTCGATGTCACGGAGGTCAGCCTCCCCTACAACGTCATCATCGATAGGACAGTCCTGTAGTGATTCATGGTTGTAGTCCACTATAGCTACCTTGTCCTCAATATGCCGAGTCCCTCTGGCGTCCTCAAGATCTGCAGAGACCGCGCTATGGAAGTATCTGCTTTGGAGGAGAGCTCCAAGAACTCGCAGCAGCCCCAGCACCTACCCCGGGCGATGCTGGACCTAGTCAGCCTTCGCTGAGCTCGCGCGAGCGCGATTACTCCACTGCACCATGGGTGCAGCCCTTCAACAATGATGACGTACCCATCAAGACTATCCAGATCGGCTCTGATGATGCCCAGACCACCCGCATTGCGGGTATTCTAGACAGCAAGTAGGAATCGGCGCTCATCGCCTTCCTGCGAGCTAATGTTGATGTGTTTGCCTCGCAACCATCTCACTTGCCCCGCATCCCCAGGGAAGTGCTCGAGCACCACTGTAACACCCTCATTTTCATGCATCATGCCCTACATACGTTCATATACATGTTTAACATTAATCCACATAAAGAGGAATAAGTTTAAAATTGATTTGGAACAAAACTGCACATAAAATTCTGGAAAGTGCGAACTAGTCCAATTTTGGTGCGGACTAGTCTGATTTCTCTCTCACCTCGATCGGACTTGTCCGTTTTTGCTGCGGACTAGTCCATTTTTGCCTCTGGACACTTTCGGACCTGTCCGGTCCCATGCGGACTAGTCCGGTGTTCCAAGAATCCTTGAAGATTTGCTTGTCCATTTTCCTCTCTAACTAAAGTCGGACTGGTCCGATTTTTGGCCAGAGTTGTCCGATTTCTCTCTGGGCAACTTTGGACTAGTCCGGTCCTTGTCGGACTTGTCTGATATTTCGCGACTCTGAATTGATCCTCTGTTTTATGACTTGTTTCTTGGGTTTCACGTTAAGTGGACCTAGGGACGTCGTGCCTAACTCTTTTAGAGCCCATGTGGGACTCTAAACCAGCCTCTACTCATCTCAAACTCGAAATCCATCTAATCCTAGCCTCCACCTCTATATAAACAACTCCACCCCTTGGCTTGACATCTATTTGCCACTTTTCCACACCATCCAAACCCTAGTTCGTGGAGAGCCACCATCAAGGAGGGAGGAGGATATCCCAAGCAAGAAGAAGAAGAGGAGGAAATGAAAGAGGATCAAGATCTCCATCAAGTTTCGTTCTTCATCACCAAATCATCTCCAAGTTCATCATCAACCCTAGATCACCAAGATCCAAGTGTTGCCTCCAAGATCCTTGATTCTTTGGAGTTCTAAACACCTAGTATACCTTCTATTTACTTTTCTTACGTGGATTCGAACCCTAATCTCCAAATTCACGTCGATCTAGAAAACCCTAATCTGCTGATATCGTAAAGTGCATACTTGTCCGGTCCCTAGCAGACTAGTCCGATTTTCCTGGTTAAATTGTGTTGAGTTGATTCTAAAATTTGATCTAATCAAATCCAAACCTGTATAAACTTGTTAAAATCTATTGGAACTAGATAGTGATCATTTAAAAGCAATCTATTAACAAGTTCTACCTTAGATTTGCATTAATCATGCATGTCATGTCATATTGAGTAATATTTGTGCACTCTTTGATTGTATCATTGTCTCGTATGTTTATTGTGCGTATTAGACGGATCTGAATTAGAGAGTGCCGCGAAGGATCTCCAGCACCAAGAGTTTGAAAGCTTTGACCCGAATCAATCCCAAGAGCAAGGCAAGTGTCCTTGAAGCATATTGATCCTGTTTTGAAATAAATGTTTTGTTTGCAAAACTGTATGCTTGTGTCAATTTGATGGGGATCCTATGATAGCAAGTTTACTAGTTTTGTTTAACCACCCTTTGTCACCTGGAATATATGGTAGAGAGTCAAGATGGGATTTTTACCTTTTTGCTTCGCTTAATTAATTGGGATGGAAGAACAACTACACTACTTAATTTAATTATGCATTAATGAGATTGTGGTTGACATGAGCTAGTTGAATCTGATATGGTAATGGGTGATCTAAGCAAGCCTGGTATGTGGATGGGTTGGATGTATGGTGGTTTACTTGCTTTAGATCTAAGGACCGATTCGTGGAGCAACCATTCAGGATTTACAGTGCCACCATGAGGTCAAGTATGGGTGCGGCATAGCTGATTAATTAGGGCTTTGCCAGTGCTATTTGGACCATTAAGGATGCTCGGGGAAGGGGTAGTCGGATTGTGTTCGTTGATGATTGGTGTGACAACCCTGAGATCTGAATGGCTCGAGAGGGGGCCCTTGGTTGAAGATGTGCTCAGTTGGAGACATTGCTACTGGTGAAACCTCAGTGGGGACTAAATAGGCTAGTAATCCCTTTGTGAAGGCTATTTTGTGATCTCTTGGCCACACACCTACAGAAGTGTGAGACGGCAAAATTGAGATTCTATAGTCATCGAAAGGTGATAAAATCACAAACACGTGGGTAAAGCGGTACAACCTCTGCAGAGTGTTTCTAAAACTATCATGATAGCCGTGCTTCCGGTTATGAGCAACCTGGACCCTCACATGATTAGAGGAAAATTGGGATTTGGGATGGTTATGGTTGGTATTATGGTTATGGATTGTTAGGAATTGAATTCTGGTATCGAATATTGATATTGGTATATGATGATGGATATGGAGTATGGAATGGTATTATGATAACTACATGGCTTATGATGGGTTTATTTCATATACATGTAATATATTGCTTTTCAAATGTTTTAATGTACTTTTCAGCACTCCACCATTATTATATTCGTCATTTGAATCAGCCACATGTCATACTTTCCACACTTGTTGAGTACGACATGTACTCACTCTTGCAATCCCCCCCAACAGTTGCAGGTCAGGATTGGGAGTTTAACGATGATAATGCGAAGTTATAGGCCGTGTCTACCGTCAGCTTTGCCTGTGGTGTTGCATGGAGCTGCGCTATACCCTATCGCTTATGCTGCCTAGCTATTTAGTTTGCTTATTTAGTTTATTTCTACTGCATTAGTTGAACTTGTCATTAATATTCATTAGAGCTTGTATTCGAGGACAATATGAATTGGGTAATTAGAATTTGGTTAATTAATCTTGTTCTGTGGTAATTTTCTGTATACTCTTGTGAATGCACTTGTGTATGTGTGTTGAACATTCTGGGCACACATATGCGTTCACTTGGTTCATTTTCGGAACCGGGTGTCACAACCACCTGAAGATCTACCCCGATGCCCGGCTAGCATAGCAGAGGCCACAAAAGCAGTCCATCGAGCGGTAGAACTTCATCCGTGAAGAGATCAAGAAGCTGCTCGATGATGGCTTCATTCGGGAAGTCCATCATCCGAGGTAGCTAGCCAATCCTGTCATTGTCCCCAAAGCTGGCGGGAAGCTTCAGATGTGCATCGACTACACCAACCTCAACAAGGCATGTCCTAAAGATCATTTCCCCCTCCCTAGGATAGATCAAATCATAGGTTCAACCTCGGGATGCGACTTGCTCTGCTTTCTAGACGCTTACTCAAGGTTCCACCAAATCCCGTGTCTGGAGAGGATGAAGAACATATCGCATTTATAAACATAGATGGCCTCTACTGCTATGTCTCCATGCCTTATGGACTTAAGAATGCCCTCCCTACTTTTGTATGCACCATGTAGAAAACATTTGGGGACCTCATTTGGGACCTGGTTGAGGTGTACGTCGATGATATCATTGTCAAAATATATACCCATACATCATTGTTAGACAACCTCGCCCTAGCCTTTGATAGGTTACGGACCACACGCACAAAGCTTAACAATGACAAGTGCGTGTTCGGAGTTAAAGCCGGGAAGCTCCTTGGTTTCTTGGTCTCACACCAATTGATCGAGGCAAACCCGAAGAAGATTCAGGCAGTAGAGCTGATGCGGCCTCAACCCCGCCTCAAGGACGTACAGAAGCTTGCAGATTGCTTGGCAGCACTCAATCGGTTTATCTCTAGACTGGCTGAACGGGCCCTCCCGTTCTTCAAACTTTTGCACCAGTCTGGACCGTCGTCTGGACCAAGGAGGCAAAAATGGCTTTCTGTGAGATGAAGCAACAACTTACGTCACTGCCCATCATGGTGGACCCGGAGCCCAGGGAGCCTTTGTACCTCTACATTGCCGCCATGACAGAAGTAGTAAGCATGGTATTGGTGGCGGAGCGACCTGGTACCCAGCAACCTCAAGAGACGGACAGGGCCCCAATTGCTGATTCTGAGCCATAGGGTTGGAGACACAGGGGGCCCCGACAACCGTGATGCCTTCGGGTCCAAGCTCCCGGAGTGTACCCGAGTCCCTACAGGGAGCCCCAGAGACCAAGTGTGGGGACCGGAGTCCCAACATCCAAGGAACTCATTGGGTGGTGTCGTGCGATGCGACACCCAACAATATACAAGAAAATAACGAGAATGAAATACAATACCATGTATTTGTTTATAAGTACAGCGGAAGTTTTACAATTTATAACTTAGGAAAGAAGTCTATACATCATACTACGCTCTCAGCACGAGCTATGCATGAGTAAAGTTGTCCATCCCTCGGACGCTTTACACTAGCAGCACTCACAGATATCGGTGGTGTGCAGGGCTTCCACTCAGTCGTGAACCCTATAGGGGTAAGGCATCATCGTTAGGCCCTTCATCAACGATATAACCTATAAAAATTTGTTAACTGCAAACGTGAGCATAAGGCTCAGCAAGACTGACCCGTCCCACTAGACATATGCAAGGTAAAGTCTAACCATAGGTAAAGAATAACATAAATAGACTCGCCTACAAGTGGATCCTTATAATCATGCTTTAAGTAGCAAATGACATTCTTCAGGCACGGCACATCATAGACTCCACAATCAAACAAGAAACGCTTTGCTGATGATATGACATGCCCAAAGCACATACTGCTATTACAGGATAAGTATTTGGAAACTATAAACTTTTAATTGTGCTATCTCTAAGCCACACAAGGTTACAAAGCAATTATAATTCAATACATCATATTCTTCTGGCTTCTTCAGTATTTACTACGTCACAATACAGTGAACAAGTGGTACTCTATTCCCGTGAGGGACGGTGATTGCAATCAGGACACACCCGACTACACGACACGCACACCCGCGTGGGAGACACCTACGTGCTCTCCTCCCCGCGTCATACGTGGCCACCTTTCACCCAAGACCCCAATGTCGACAAACCTCTTCATCCCGAGCAAAAGGTGCCCTACACGGACACGTAGAAGTTGCCCGCTAGAAGATTTACACCTTTGTGCCTTCGCATCTCCATTCAAGGACAACCGAGGAGTCTCCACACTATAGTATGGAGTTACATCAGTTTATTGGCTCCCATTAACCCATTATGCAACCGATACTGTTCAAACTTGCCCAGCGGGGCCGCACACGGATCGGTCCTTAATCAACATAGGCAGGGCTATGCACCTGAGACCACGTCTCGTCTCTCACTATCCAACCCCTGCCTGGTCTCGTATTCATCTCATAAGCCATTCTTTCATCTTTCGCCCTCATATGAACTGTTATTCCTATCTCGTGAGTAGATTCCAACAACTCGACTTCTACCGGTATATCTATAATATTAGCATTCACAGTTCTACACGTCAAGTTGTAAACCTTTCCAACCCTCCTGTACGATTTGTGGATATGCAAGTGGAGTATCAAACACCTTATATGTAATGCACAATATCAACTGAAGACGTAAGTGAATAAAAATGGAAAACTTAAAAAAAAAACTCTTAAATGCAAACCGGGGCTTGCCTTAGTTTGCAACTCGATTAAATGTCAATTGTTAGTGGTCCTCCTCTGGAGACTCTGCCAAGGACTTTAATTGGACACCCTGGCCTTCTCCTTTAAGCGACACTCCTCGTCAATATCGATCACTACAAGACATGCATATAGAACAGATATGAATGCTAGTGAAATTATAATGCATATAGTTCATATGCTTCTAACTACGGTTATAGTGAGGGAATGATCTTAATTGGCTTTGGAACTTTTATGGTAGATACTAGGGACTATAGTGGAGACTCTTGCAAAGAACAGGAGATGATCAAGGAAGTTTGTTGTCTCTAAAATTATGGCAAGCAATAACCTTCCCAGCATTTTAGAGGAGAAATTGTAGCTTTAACATAGCTACCCGTTGACTATCAAGATAGAGGGGGTTGTTCTGGTTCTAGCAAAATTGGTTTCATAATTTTCTAAGCATATATGAGTGAGATATTGAATTTCAAAGTTGCTAAGAATTCCTAGAAGTATTTTATAATTGAAATTAGACTTTCAGTTATTATCTAGACTTGGAACTGAATTTGGATTAGAAGATGACGTCAATTAAATCTGAAACTTTTACTGGAGTTGTTAAATGTCTAAAAGAAGGTTTAGGTCAAATTTGAGATATAACAAGGAAACTGAACATCTGTAATAATTCATTGATTGAAAAAGGCAATTGAATTATCCATAAAATTATACAGGGTTGTATACCAAACCACTTGTATAACTTGAAAGTTCAGAGCATAAGGGATACACAGGATTGTACCTGAGATTTTTAGAGTAAGGCTACTAGGAGAAATTGAATTTAGCAATTTGAATTAATTTCTGGTTATAGTTTCTGTTTTATAAGTGAACAGCAGATTGAAATTTGAACATTGGATGAGTTAGACAGGTTTAATAGCCCGCAATATTTTTCTGGTAACCAAGAACATGACAAAGTATTTTTATATGAATTGTGGGGATTTTTCCAGTGGAAGGATTTTCTGTCAAAATTCCAGAAATCTTTGGAGAAAAATAATTGTCCATAAATGAAAAATGATTTTCATGGGCATTAATTGGTTATAACAGAAAATATAGCTTAAGGGATTTAAAAAAAAATTTGTTTGAAGATTTTTGGATAATTATACAGAGAGTTATGGATTTTTGAAGTGGGGACCAATTTCTGGAATTTAATCCCAATGGGAAACATTTGAATTAAAGGGCTGGGCCCACAGATTTCAAATAGGCCAATCGGGTTGAAGCAACACGGAGACCACGGGGTTAACCCACGGAGCCACACGCGATCCATGGCCACAGCTGATCCTGGCGACGCTTTTCTCTCTAACGGGCCCCATGGGCTTTTCTTCTACCTCGGGCCAGCGGCGCTCGAGCGCGGCGCGCGGCGGCGTGCTCCGGCGAGCCTCATCGGAACTGAGTTCCTGGCCACTGTAGTGCCTGGTTTTGAGCGCCTAATCTTAAAATCATGCGCTGAGCACGATGGTAGGGTCGGCGAAGCTTGACGACGGCCAGAAACGGCGGCGCATCGGCGGCGGCAGCTAGGGTTCTGGCCATGTCGGAACCACCGCCCCGTGGCTCAAACTCTTCAAAAAAGGCTTGGGAAGCCTCCTGGGACCATGATGGAGGTGATAGGGAGGTGTAATCGTCGTGTAACGACCGGCAAACAGTCATCAACGGCACCAGAGGCGGTTTTTTAATGGCGGAGGGAAGAATTCATTATTCTAGAGCTCTGGTTGATCATTTTTGGTGATTCCAGTTCGAGAGGGTGCGCAAGGACGTGAAGAAAATATTATCTAGCAATTGTGAAGAATAATTTCGTGTGCACACCAAATTGAAACGGGAACCTAAAGAGTTCATATGCTTCGGCCAAGAGTAAAACTTTAATAGTTTGCTCGATACTCACGTAAATGAGGAACGGCTTTAACCGTCGTGCAGAGCGTGTCCAGGCGCACCACTTTGCTGTTGTGGTCGAGAGCTGAGGTGGCCTGAGTTGGGGTGCGACGGTGGAACAGAGAGGCGACGGTGAGTCCTTCCCGAAGTCCACTGGTGGAACTGCAAAATCACCGTCGATGGTTGAGGAAACAACACCGAAGTTTCACAGGTTGATAGAGAAGAGGGTGGCGCATCACTTCGCTGTTGAGAGCTCGGCAAGAGAGGCTTCCGGTTGGCCGGCAACGGCCCCGCAGTGCTGGCAGTCAGAAAATCGCGCACGGGAGCAAACTGGAGCAGGGCTTCGACGGGGGAGAAAGAAACTACTCGGCTCTGGCAGGGAAACAGAGAGGAGGGCATAAGGTGGGCTCTGGGGTGAGTTGTAGGCAGCTGAATGGCGCCGCTCGTGCGCCGTCGCACTGGAGCATGCAGCGCGCGCTGGCGTGAGCAGCGGCCTCTGTTTTGCCGCTGCACGTGGGTAGATGCTGACTAGTGGGGTCCCACCAGCCACCTCATTGTACAGCTCATTTGTAAATTCAATTTAAAATAGTAGATGAGCTCCAAAAATTGTGAAACTTTGTGGGTATGGCAAATGAATTATGCTGAACACAATGATGTGCTCAGATCTTATGTTCAAACAAGTTTGAACAAATTTAAAAATTCAGATTTGAATTTGACTTGAATTTGCTAAGCGTCTCAAATAAAATAGCAAATGGAATTCAAAAATATTGAATCTTTTCAGAGAGAGTATTTGGAATATTTGGAATCCATTGGTCAACTCAAATCTTCATGTTAATTTCATTTGAACAGTAGCAAATTTTATTTTTTTGAATTCCCTCTTTTGGAGTTTGAATTAATTTGTTTTTCTCATTTTATTCTTATTTTTTATCACTCAAAATTTTTAGTCCTAACTGAATTTTGCATTATAGAAATTTGGGCTTTTATATTCCTACCCCATTAAAAGAATCTCGTCTTGAGATTACAACAGAAAGACTAAGGAAGAAGATCTAATGAACATATGCCGCTAACAAGTCCAGATAGTTCGATCTAAGAAAATCCTTGTTTTCCCAGGTCGCTTCATCAGCGGTATGGTTATTGCACAAGACTTTGTAAAAGTCTAACGTTCAGCTTCTTGTGGTGCGAGTCTTCTCATCAATGATCTTGACCGAATGCTCAGGATAAGTGAGATCGGGTTGTAGAGCTTCAAGATCTTTCGTGCAAACTTTAGCTGAGGATTTGAAACACTTCCGCAACTGAGAGATGTGGAATACATTGTGAATTATAGAGAGAGACGCCGGTAACTCCAATCGATAGGCCACAGATCTGCATTTTTCAATCACCGCTAATGGCCCAATGAAACATGGAGCTAACTTCCCTTTTACTCTGAAGCGATGAATCCCTTTCATCGGAGATACCCGAAGGCAAAACATGATCTCCGATGTCGAAGTGAAGAGGTTGATGTCGTTTATCCGCATAACTTTTCTGACGAGATTGAGCAGCCTTGAGATTGGCTTGGATCACTTGCACTTGTTCTTCAGCTTCGTTGACAAGATCAATACCATATATCACTCTTTCACCTGACTCGCACCAATTCAATGGTGTGCGGCACTTCCTGCCATAGAGGGCTTCATATGGCGCCATCTGGATACTAGCTTGATAGCCATTGTTGTATGAGAACTCTGCCAATGGTAAGTGATCATCCCAGTTCTTACCATGGTGGATGGCACAGGATCATAGCATGTCCTCAAGAACTTGATTTACCCGCTCAATCTGACCATTAGTCTGCGGATGATAAGCAGAGCTTCGAATCAACTTGGTATCCAATGATGCGTGGAGCTGCTCCCAAAATCGAGCGACAAATAAGGCTCAACGATCTGAAATGATAGTGCGGTGTCGGTACCCTGCGTATCGGGTACCCACGATACTACAAGAAGTGCAAGAGAGTTCTACCTGTCAAAGTTGAAGGTCTCCTCAGGCCCCACATGTCACACTACACCGGATCCGCACCCTTCATATGGGAAGCTCCAGGGTTGACACGTGCAATGTAAGTCCGGAAATAAACTCCCAACATAGGGAAGTTCCGCTGCTAACATGTGTACAATAACCCTGAACCTAATCCCCAGTAGAGGGGAGCTCCGGTGTCGACACATGTATAGCAGTTCCGAAGCTACCTCCCCGTAAGGGGAAGCTCCGAAGCTGCCACGTGTGGAGCCTCCGGACCTTCATCACCAACGAATACATTGGCGGATCTCCTTCAGCACGAACATTCAAGGGACAGTTAAAGCAGCAGTTACAAGACTTGATTACATGTCATTAATGATGTATTAATGACACACGATCAGAGCACTGTTAATAGAGATAACGCAGCCATTAAGGCACATTATCACACTATTAACCATGCTTAATGTTTATAGGCAGTGTATTAGGCTATTAAATACGCCAGGGCCACATGTCGGGCCAGGAAAATGATGTAATGGTCAGTCCATGGACTATAAAAGGACTGAGACGCACGATACAGAAAAAGGCCAAGCTGAGCCAAGCACTAGGAATTCTTGTAATACTCAATACAAGAACACACAGCCCGTGGAGTAGGGTATTACGCTCAGGCGGCCCGAACCATGTAAATCTCCAGTGTCACCATCTTGATCATAATCCCTGCGTGCCCCAACCGAAACAAGAACCTCCGGAGGCTACACTTTTGTAGTACCGGGGGAAGTGTTGTTGTCACACTTCAACATTTTGGCGCGCCAGGTAGGGGGGCGAGATCTCAAGATGGTGAATTCCGCCGCATGATCTTCCAACAACAATCGCATTGAACAACCTGTTGGAGGCAATCCTTCCAACGTGCAGTAGGTTCTGGCAGGCACTATGGCACCACAACCGACATCTGTTCTGGCAAACAATGCTGGGTCGCAAGATGGGGCATCAGCGTCGATCACTGCATCGACGAACAACAACCCTAAGAACGCGCTCATTGCCGCGCGAGCTCTCCTACAACACCCATCGCCTCCAGGGGCACCCCAGAGTGCTATGGAACAGTGGAGAGCTGATGTTGACCATCTGGTTGCAGCTGCAGCCGCTGGCATCAGCAATCAAGGTCCTCCCCCTTCGGGGCGAGCACCATCACAACGACGAACCTTGTTAGGCCGACTTGGTCCACAAGTCTCGCAGCATAGCAGACATGTTGCATCCCAGCAGGTGACTTCGCTACCCCCCGGGGCACGACGCACCCACACCATCACCAAGATTCTAACTCATGACCTGCGGTCGGAACTTAATCGCCGTTATCTGCAGCAGTGCGGTCGCGTCCATATCGAGCGTGCTCACGAGAGACGAGAAGCTCGAGACAACCCTGCTCCTCAAGGAGTACGGTGTTGACGGTCCTTAAGTACAATATTTTGACCGTCAATTCACCTCATAATGTGCATAAAAGAAACACAAAACATAGTGGTAGGGCTATACACTAACCCAATTCCACAAGTGTTTGTGTCTATTGGTATGCAGGTGAATTATTACCCAAAATACTAAAACATGCAGGGATGAATCCATGAAAATGGATTTCAACGAATCAGGCGATGACACGTGGCAATACATGGATCAAATGGCCCACAAACAAAAGAATACGAGGAGATCCAATGGTGTTGCACCCATATACATCAAGGGGGCCCACCTGGAAGCCACCTGGAGGAAGCACTCCCCGAGGGGAGGCTTGACCAGGTCAGCCGAACCAGGGGTTCGGCCGACCCCTTCCTGGTGCCAAACCCAGTCAAATGACACGTGTTGGCTCCTCCCGACTCCCTGGAGTCAATGGTGACTGATTCGCGCGTTAATTGTGGCAGGAACCGACCCTTCTCCACCTATAAATAGAGCCCCTTACCTCACTTCTCACACATACCAAAAGTTGAGAATAGTGCTACACTCCAAAGGTTTAGAGTAGTCCTAGAGGCTACCAAAGTAGAAGGAGAGTGTGGTGAAGAGTCTAGGAGAAGGAGGCTTGGGCTTGTCAAGTCCCTCTTCTACACTTGTACCCCTACAAAGGTTTTACTCAATCAAGTAAGCCATTGTGAATGCAATAGAAGTTTGATCTTTTATTCTTAGAAGTTTGCACAAGTAGTTACTTGTGGGTTCACTGCTTTAATTCATTAGAGGCTCTAGTTGTAGCTTTGTGTTTGAAACAACTAGAGTAGTGATTTAGAACGTAAGCATGGTGCTTAGGTTATAAATCATTAGTGGATATCTCGTAGACCCACGGATTGAAGAGGTAGGCAGTAGGTGGTGACAGCCCTATCTGTCCTTCGTAATCCTCCACGTTCGGCTATGCCATAGGCTCTTGGCGGGAGTCGTCCTAGTATTGCTAGGAGTAAGCCCGTGCCCAAAGCAAGCATCTACTGCAAACTACCTTGAATTAGGATCAATACTTTGAATTCCTCCATGTTCCTTGCCTACCAAACAACTTTGTGTCCTTGGGTGAGCAAGTTCGAAAGATTAGCACACACGTTCTTTGGATTCGATACCCTTGGGAATACTCTTTAAGGGGAAGTGCAACAACGGTATTTCTGTGCGCTTGTGGATAACTCTGTGGTGTTAAGAAATACCAACGAGTATTTCTGGCGCCGTTGCCGGGGAACGGTTGTTGTTAATCTTCGAACCAAGATCACCCTCGTATCATATCTCCCTTATCTATCATCTTACATTTCTTATTCTTACCTTACCACCACCATATAAATGGAGAAACCCCCCCCCATTCTTTCTTATTCTGCTATGAAGTGAAAGTTCTGTGAACCACCGCCTTCGGCGGAACCTATTTGTTCAACCAGCTATAAATTTCGCCCTGGCTTTATGGCCATGGTTCGGGAACAATCCTTCTCAGGAACGGATTGTGAAAATCCTTACCACCATCTACGAGAGTTCGAACAACTGTGTTCATGCCTTCTAATCAAAGGTATGACAAAGGAAACTCTCAAATGGAAGTTGTTTCCTTTTTGCCTCAAGGAAAAACCCAAACAATGGTACAACCACTACGCTGGGAAGTCAAACGGTGATTGGAGTCAATTACGAGACAAGTTTTGTCTTGCTTTCTTTCCAATGGCCAGAATTGTTTCCTTACGAAAGAAAGTACTATGCTTACAGCAGATGGAGAAGGAATCCATAGGTGCGGCTTGGGACAGATTTTCTCTTTTGAAAAATTCTCACCAAGATTTGTTAATCCCTGATCCAATGCTTTTGCAACATTTCTTCATGGGATTAAACAAAGAGTCTGCCCTATATCTTGAGATTATGGCTGGAGGATCTTTCCACCATAAGACTCCATAAGAAGGCAAGGATCTTCTAGACAGAATTCTAGAAAATTCTTCCTTCATTATGGGTCTTAATGAGCCTCCCCAAGAGGAAGTCATGTCAAGAACGGAGGATACACTCTTGGACAAGGATGAACCCATTTCTTGTTTACCCCAAGCCTTGCCAGAGGAATCCTCTCCCGAACCTGAGACTACGAAGGTAGAAGAAATTCAACCCTCGCAGTTTCCATTTTACTTCGAGGAAGTGCTTTTTGAAGATTATGAAAATACCTCGAAGTATTGTTGCTATAGGAAACCTTCATTGCCACCAACTCCACTTGAACCACCTGACGAGGTGTTCATCCGTCAGACGGTCAAGGAGTTGACCTCTATCCTAAGCAGAGGGTGAATAGCTAAAGTCAAGAATTCCCCCAAATTCTTCGGATGACCTCACCTTTGGCTACCATTTTATGTTCTATTAGAGGGACACCAATGAGAATCCTATACAACCCTACTGTTGGAGCAAATCTCATTTCCCATTCTTGTGCTCTCGCATTCTTGGCGATGTGCCATTGGCACCAACACGCAAATCCTTCCGAGATTCATTTGGAACCATTCTCGAAGGATGTGGGGTTCTGCAACAAGTGTCTATTAGACACAAAGATGTTGAGGCTCTCCTAGATTTTCACGTGTTCAAAATCCAATATTTCGACATCATGATAGGGATTCCCATAGAGAAATTTCTCATGGAAGTTCCTTTGGAAGGAAGCCTCAATATCAATCTTGGAGGGAGAAATTTCTCCATGCCTATTATGCATTCAAAGAACGCATCTGCAGAATCTCCCATCCAAGATGAGCCAATGGAGGAGGTTAGGACTCTTCAATTTTTAGAACCCCCTGAAATTGAAGAAGAAGACTTCGTCCAAGAGGAGGATGAATTTCAGGAGGAAATTGAATTGCCAAAAGAAGAGCCCTCCCCAAAACCTCCTGTTGAGCTCAAGATTCTACCTCCAGGCCTACGTTATGCCTTTCTAAATGGCGATATGGAAGCCCCTATCATCATAAGTGACAAGCTTTCAGATGATGAAACGCTCAAACTCATAGCCATGTTAGAAAGGCATAGAGCTATTTTTGGATATTCACTTCAGGATCTCAAGGGAATTAGTCCAGCGTTATGCACCCATCATATTCTTATTGACCCTGAGAGTGTCCCCTCAAGGGAACCTCAAAGGCGATTGAATAATGCGATGCGGGAAGTTGTCAAGAAAGAAGTCTTGAAACTTCTGCATGTCGGGATTATTTACCTTGTTCCTCATAGTGAATGGGTAAGTCCAGTTCAAGTAGTGCCTAAGAAGGAAGGTATGACGGTCGTTCAAAATGAGAGGAATGAATTAATTCCTCAACGGACCATCACGGGATGGAGGATGTGCATTGACTACCAAAAACTTAACAAGGGAACAAGGAAAGACCATTTTCCATTGCCCTTCATCGATGAGGTGTTAGAGCGATTGGCAAAACACTCCTACTTCTGTTTCCTTGATGGGTATTCGGGATATCATCAAATTCCTATCCATCCCGATGATCAAAGTAAGACCATGTTCACATGTCCTTACGGGACCTAAGCCTATCGGTGTATGTCCTTTGGACTGTGTAATGCTCCTGCCTCTTTCCAGAGATGCATGATCTCTATATTTTCAGACATGATCGAGGATATCATGGAAGTTTTCATGGACGATTTCTCTGTCTATGGAAAAAACTTTTGATCATTGTCTAGAAAATTTAGACAGGGTCTTACAAAGATGCCAGGAGAACGACCTTGTGCTTAATTGGGAAAAGTGCCATTTCATGGTCCGGGAAGGCATCGTTCTTGGACACTTGGTGTCCGAGAGAGGGATAGAGGTGTACAAAGCTAAAATTGAAGTTATTGAAAAACTTCCACCTCCTATCAGTGTTAAGGGAATCCGCAGCTTTTTAGGTCATGCGGGGTTCTACCAACGATTTATCAAGGATTTCTCCAAAATTGCTAGACCCCTCACCAACCTATTAGCTAAAGAAGCTCCCTTTGATTTCGATGATGAATGCCATAAATCATTTGATATACTCAAAAAGGCACTCATCTCAGCTCCAATTATCCAACCTCCTGATTGGACGCTACCATTCGAAATCATGTGTGATGCCAGTGACTTTGTTGTTGGTGCGGTCTTAGGCCAAACCAAAGATAAAAAGCATCACGCAATAGCCTACGCTAGCAAAACTCTGACAGGGGCCCAACTCAATTATTCCACAACTGAGAAACAGTTCCTAGCAATAGTTTTTGCTATCAACAAGTTTAGATCCTATTTGGTTGGAGCAAAGGTCATAGTCTACACAGACCATGCTACGTTGAAATATCTGCTTACCAAAAAGGATGCTAAACCCAGGCTAATTCGATGGATTCTTCTACTCCAAGAATTTGATCTGGAAATAAGAGATAAAAAAGGAGTAGAGAATTCAGTAGCAGATCATCTTTCACGTATGGAAGTCACACAAACCATTGACATACCTATCAATGACATCCTACGAGATGATATGCTCCTCAAGGTGACAGACTCTCACCCTTGGTATGCGGATATTGTGAACTTTGTGGTCATGGGATACGTACCACCAGGGCAGAAGAAAAAGAAACTCATTTATGAGAGTCGTAGACACCTTTGGGATGACCCTTACATCTATCGAGTATGTGTCGATAGCCTTCTTAGGAGGTGCGTCCCATCAACCGAAGGCACCAAAATTATAGAGAAATGCCATGCTGGACCCTATGGTGGTCATTACGGTGTTTACCGAACTCAGGCAAAGATCTGGCAGAGTGGATTCTATTGGCCTTCAATGTATGAAGATACCAAGGAATTCATTCGCCGATGTTGGAAATGCTAGAAGCATGGAGGAATCTTTGCTCGCGATGCGATGCCCCTAACATACAATATCCAAGTGGAGTTATTTTATGTATGGGGTATTGATTTCATGGGACCTTTTCGTAGGTCTTATGATTGCGAGTATATTCTGGTTATCGTTGATTATGTGTCAAAATGGGTAGAAGCATTGCCATGCAAAAATGCTGATTCCAAGCAAGCAAGGAAAATGTTCCATGAGATCATTTTCCCTTGCTTTGGAACTCCACGTATGGTCCTAAGTGATGGAGGGTCACATTTCATAGATAAGACCTTCCAGAACTTAAGGGAACTTGGAGTCCAGCATAACATTGCTACCCCATACCACCCACAGACAAGTGGTCAAGCAGAAACATCTAATAAGCAAATTAAGAATATTCTTCAAAAGACTGTCTTGGAAATAGGAATGGAAGCAAAAGCTACCTGACGCATTGTGGGCATATCATACTGCCTACAAGACACCTATCGGCATGTCTCCTTTCCAACTTGTCTATGGGAAGACTTGCCATATTCTCATAGAATTGGAACATAGAGCGTATTGGGGCATCAAGCGGTGGAACATGAATCTTAACAAAGCTGGAAATCACCGATTGAAGAAAATCTATGAGTTGGAGGAATGGAAAGATAAGGCGTACCACAGTGCCAAAATTTATAAAGAGAGAACCAAAAGATGGCACGATAAGAGGATTACGCCGAAAGAGTTCAAACCTGGAGATAAAGTTTAACTCTTTAAACATGGGAAGCTTAGAAGTAAATGGGAAGGACCCTTCACTGTAGTAGGGACTTCAACCCATGGAGCAATCACACTCCAAGGTTATGACGGTCAACTATTCAAGGTGAATGGGCACCGGGTCAAATTATTTCTTGATTCCCAAAAGGATACAAAAAAAGAATTTGATGTGGTGAATCTAATCGATTTACATGCCATTTCTTTCAATTCTGTTTAAATTCTCCACATCCAACTATTGGGCCCATCCAATTCTTCATCTATGATGCCCATTTAATCGACCCGAGAAAATGTGGCCCGAACGGAGCTAGAAGGGGGTCGGCCGAATCTCCCTTCACGCCGTTCGCGTTCTGTTTTCTCGTGTTGATCCTCCTCGATATCCTCCACAAAATCCTTGGTGAAACGTGTCGTTCCCCGCCTACTTAAAGGACGGAAACAGAGAGGAAAGTTATACACCTCATTGAATCATCATCTTCCTCCCGTCCTCGTCATGGCTGACAAGAAGATTGTGCCCCACGCCTCCTCCAGCTCAACCTTCAACCTTTGTGGGGACATTACGCCGGCCAACAACAAAACTTCCCTCGCCTTGGAGTCTGTCATGGCGATCGATGTCAAGCCCCTTGCCATGATCCCACCTGCGACGACTCCGCGCGGGCGCAGCCCTACACTTCATAGCACTGTCCGGTCGCTCTCCCCTCAGAGAACACCGATGAAGTCGACGACGCCATGCCGTTCGACTTTGGCTGGACTGAACCCAGTCAAGACACGTCTTTTCCATTGAAAAGATGAGTATCCTCCATCATTGCTGCCCGGCAAGGAGTTCATGTACACACTGAAGACTAAGAAGGACGATTTAGTGAGCCACCACTACAAGACGCCCACCTGTACCTCGCCGGAATGCATGGGAGATCACTTTCTTATCCACGGGGTGCGCAAACCTGAATGAGGCTACGCTAAAGGCCTATTCAAGTGCGTGGATAATATGGCGATGGAGGAGTCGACGGGCTCGTCGCCCTCCAAAATTAGGCGGCACATCCCACCACCTGCCATCAACGGGCCACCTGTCCACTTCGAGGGCAGTGATGAGGACTCTCCTCGTGCCCCTAAAGTGGCACAGGCTACTAAGGAGTTCACTTCTCTCCGCTTGGAGAACAAGAAGATGACTGACTTGGTGGCTGAAGGGCGCATCGAGAGGGCGGAATTGAAGGACGACATCATGGCCCTCAAGGAGGAGATTGACAATGTTTGTCGAGGCATGAGTACGAAACTGCGGCGCTTGTGCAATGTCGTCGGGGAGCCCGACATCTACAACGCACTATAGTTTAGATGTCCCGACAGCATAGGATGCTTACTATTAGGATTTTAATTTTTTAAAAAACATTTGTTTTCTAAAGCTAGGTTAAATAATGTAAGCATCCCCATATTTTGATTTCAATAAAGTGAACTTACCGGTTCATTTAACACTGGTAAAGTTCCCCCTTTATTTTATTTTGTTGAATAAAAAATTCAAAAAACAAGTGTGGGGGAAACATGTCTCCAATTCACGAAATCCCGACGTGAAAAATTAACGTTGCATATCAAAACATGTTGCGACCGAATGAGCAAAACGACCCGACGAAACAGAGCCATAGAAGAGCCAACAGGAGGTCAGCCGACTAGTTTTTTGCACCGTACGACTCCGTTTCGCTCCAGAAAATCGGTTTGGATTTCCTATCCCCACTTTTATGTGCTACCCTGCTGTTTTAATTGATTTCATATTTTTCATTGCATATCTAAAATGAATCAACTAGACAAATTGAAATAAAATTTGGTAGTCAAGAATTTGCTTAAGCTAAAAATTTGAATACTTTATATTTTCAATTCATTACCTTGTTTATGATTCCCATAATTCAATAGGAAAAACACATCATCTAGGTATTTGACTAGTGTGATATGGTAAATGAGTTCTTTAGTAATCATCCTTTTGCTTGAAATTGATTTTGACATTTGTAACTATTTGAAGTCTTGAACTTTGCCAAAATCTCTCATTGGAAATTTATATACCCACCAAGGCCATATGATACATTCATTGAAAACCACAAGCATATGCCACTTTGCTTTTCATTGAACTTTGTCAAACCCGTGACCCAATTGAGTGACATGCATGAACTTTTTGAATTGAAAACTCTTGTGCACTCCATTCATGCAAAATTTCTCACATTGAGAGTTTGCATCCATCGATCACCCATCCGCCAAAAAAGAAACTCCATACAATACAAATGAAATCCTCTCTAAAAATAAAAAGGAGTAGAAGACATGGCCACAAGAAAAAGAAAAAGCATCCACTCTTGAAAAAGTGTAAGAGTGCTAAAAAAAGTAGCCATGTTTCATCCTTAAAAGAGAGCAAATTCATGGGAGTTATCATCTCACCCCTCCATTCCATTCATGTGCACAAGAATTTTCCCTTCACTTTGTTCATTGCATAAGTCTCTCATAGGATCGAGTTTTTGACTTAGTAACATATGAATTGTAAATGTGTGCCACATTCATCCCTACCAAGCTCCAGATATAGCCACTTTTAGTATAGGGACAAGAATTGGCAAAACATGCCATGGTGAGGACTCAAACACTTTGAGAGAATTGAGAGATTATGATCGAGAAGCCAAGGGCAAATGTTCCTATGACTTTCAAATATAGCAATTGACAAATTATTTCAGCAGAGAATGATCCAAGGGAACTTCATTCTAACCATTCCACTTTTCGAACAACCAAGATTGATGTGGTAGCCACATACACAAAGGGGATCCATGAATTCAGGTATAAGTTGAATTATCTAGTATCCTTATTTTCTACCTTATAGCAAATTCATGACAACACTCTAGTTCTTCTTGCCTTCACTCGAGGACGAGCAAAGGACTAGGTGTGGGGGAGTTTGTTGACGGTCCTTAAGTACCATATTTTGACTGTCAATTCACCTCACAATGTGCATAAAAGAAACATAAAACATAGTGGTAGGGATATACACTAACCCAATTCCACAAGTGTTGGTGTCTATTTGTATGCAGGTGAATTATTACCCAAAATACCAAAACATGCAGGGATGAATCCATGAAAATGGATTTCAATGAATCAGGCAATGACATGTGGCAACACATGGATCAAATGGCCCACAAACAAAAGAATATGAGGAGATCCAATGGTGTTGCACCCATATACATCAAGGGGGCCCACCTGGAAGCCACCTGGAGGAAGCACTCCCCGAGGGGAGGCTTGACCAGGTCGGCCGAACCAGGGGTTCGGCCGACCCCTTCCTGGCCCCAAACCCGATCAAATGACACGTGTTTGCTCCTCCCGACTCCCTGAAGTCAATGGTGACTGATTCGCGCATTAATTGTGGCAGGAACTGACCCTTATCCACCTATAAATAGACCCCCTCACCTCACTTCTCACACACACCAAAAGTTGAGAATAGTGCTACACTCCAAAGTTTTAGAGTAGTCCTAGAGGCTACCAAAGTACAAGGAGAGTGTGGTGAAGAGTATAGGAGAAGGAGGCTTGGGCTTGTCAAGTCCCTCTTCTACACTTGTACCCCTACAAAGGTTTAACTCAATCAAGTAAGACATTATGAATTCAATACAAGTTTGATCATTTATTCTTAGTAGTTTGCACAAGTAGTTACTTGTGGGTTCACTGTTTTAATTCATTAGAGGCTCTAGTTTTAGCTTTGTGTTCAAAACAACTAGAGTAGTGATTTAGAACGTAAGTGTGGTGCTTAGGTTATAAATCATCAGTGGATATCTTGTAGACCCACGAATTGAAGAGGTAAGCAGTAGGTGGTGACAGCCCTATTTGTCCTTCGTAATCCTCCACGTTCGGCTATGCCATAGGCTCTTGGCAAGAGTCGTCGTAGTATTGCTAGGAGTAAGCCCGTGCCCGAAGCAAGCATCTACTGCAAACTACCTTGAATTAGGATCAATACTTTGAATTCCTCTCTGTTCCTTGCCTACCAAACAACTTTGTGTCCTTGGGTGAGCTAGTTCAAAAGATTAGCACACACGTTCTTTGGATTTGATACCCTTGGGAATACTCTTTAAGGGGAAGTGCTACAACGGTATTTCCGTGCGCTTGCAGATAACTCTGTGGTGTTAAGAAATACCAACATAGGAGGAGGTTGTTCTGCCCTGGCCATGAATTTACGCATGGTCAGATGGCCACAGAAAATCCGCCTCACTTGCCAAAAAAATTCGACGAGGCTGTCAACCCCGCTGAGTTCCTTCAAATCTACTCCACTACTACACTGGCAGCGGTAGGTGATGAGGTCGTGATGGCCAACTACTTCCCAGTGGCTCTAACTGGGCCTGCAAGGTCCTAGTTCATGAGTCTTCCACCTGACTCCATTAATAGTCCGGCGGAGCTATGCTAACAATTCACTGCCAACTTCGGGAGTTCTTACACCCGGCCTGGCACTAAACTCGATCTGTTTGCTGTAAAGCAAACAATGGGGGAATCGTTGCGATCCATCATCAAGCGATTTTCTCAGGTACAGAATACTATCCCTTCAATATCGAGCTCTTCTATTATCGTTGCATTCAGACAGGGTGTTTGAGATAAGAAGATGTTGGAGAAACTGGCGACCAAAGAAGTCACCAGTGTCACGAAACTCTTCAGCCTGGCAGACAAATGTGCTATAGCCGCGGAGGGCCTTGAGATGCACTCCAAGCTAGCTCCGGAGACTAACAAGAAGTCCTCTAAAACTGAAGCCACTACACCCGGAGGTGGCAAAAAGAAAAAGAAACCCAACGGCAAGAAGAAGTCGTCAGCCGGTGTACCTGCCGTTGCGGCTGCTGTAGCTCCAGGTGGCCGGGGGCCACTCCCCGAGAAACAACCTCGACCATCATCAGAAGATGGTGGCAGCTCTAAAGTGTGGTGTCCGATCCACAAGACGGACAAAAACAGTCTGGAAGAATGCCGGGAGGTCCAGAACCTTGCCCAGCGCTATAACAAGCGCCGAGAAGAAGCTCCTTTTTGTCAGCGGGAAGGAAAACGAAAAGTCGACGAAGCTCTGGCTGAGGAGGAGCTAGGTTTTCAGGACCCCAAGAAGGTCCTAAAAGTTGTCTACAACATCATCGATGATGACTCCGACGTCTCTGACAATGAGCGTCAGAAGACCCTGAACACCATTTATGGTAGTTCTTGGAACATCACCTCTCGCCGCATCCTCAAGACAATGCGGTGTGACATGGCCGTTGCAGCTCCTACCGCTAGGATGGAGCCTCATCGGAAGTGGATGGACACTCGCATCATTTTTGATGCTTCGGACTGCCCCTGCAACATGATTGGAGCTGGCCAACTTCAGTTGATGGTGTCACCAACCATTAACAATATCCAACTCCACCATGTAATGGTGGACGGAGGTGCAGGGCTGAATCTCATAAGCTTCGAAGCCTTCGTTAAGCTCCACCTCTAACCTTCGGACCTTCTCCCATCTCGACCTTTCTCTGGTGTAGGTCTGAGGGCCATTACCCCTCTCGGCTCCATCACACTCCCAGTGACCTTCGGGACTCGAGAGAACTACAGAACCGAGAAGTTGGTCTTTGACGTTGCGCAGATCAGTCTGCCGTTCAACGCCATTTTGGGTAGGCCAGCATTGTACAAGTTCATGGCCGCTACCCATTATGGTTACTTAGTGTTGAAGATGTCAACACCTACGAGCGTTCTCCGAATCCGCAGAGATCGCACTGCAGGAGTCACTGCTTTAGAAGAACTCTATGCGCTTACTACAGCGCAGGAGGAAGCATCTGTTAAGGAGCCAGCTCCAAACCCTCCGAGCATTCGTCATCGAGGCTCTACCTCCGCACATCGCGTGCAACCAAGCTGCGACACTGACGTTCCCGTCAAAGTCATCCAAATTGGTTCCAATGCTGCTCAGACTACGCGTATATCGGGAGGTCTGAATGACAAATAGGAACTCGCGCTCATCACTTTCCTCCGAGCTAATGTCAATGTGTTTGCCTGGCAACCGTCGTAAATGCCTAGGATCCCTAGGGAGTGATTGAGCACAACCTGAAGATTTATCCTGATGCACGGCCTGTACACCAGAAGCCCCAAAAGCAATAAATCGAGCGGCAAAACATCATCCGACAGGAGATCAAGAAGTTGCTCAAAACTGGTCCGGGAGGTGTTTCATCCTAAATGGCTGGCAAACCCAGTCGTGGTGCCCAAGGTTGTCGGGAAGCTTCGGATGTTTATCGACTACACCACCTTAAATAAGGTATGTCCAAAGGATCCATTTCCACTACCTAGAATAGATCAGATAGTGGACTCAACCTCCGGGTGTGAGCTATTGTGTTTCTTAGATGCATATTTTGGATATCATCAAATCGAAATGTCTAAGGAAGATGAAGAGCATATTGCCTTCATAATAGTAGATGGATTGTACTGTTATAGTGCCATGCCCTTTGGTCTCAAAAATGATGCTTCAACATTTGTGCGAGCTATGTACAAAACATTTTTAGAGCTAATCAGAGACTTGGTGGAGGTGTACGTTGATGACATCATCATGAAGATCAAGAACAAGGAATCACTCCTTGACAATTTACAAGTTGTCTTTGACAAGCTACGCATCACACGCACCAAGCTGAACCCGGACAAATGTATCTTCGGGGTTAGCTCCGGGAAGCTTCTAGGTTTCTTGGTGACTCACCGAGGAATTGAAGCAAATCCGGCAACGATCAAGGCTATAGAAGATATGCGGCCCCCAACCCGCATAAAGGATGTCCAGAAGTTAACTGGATGCCTAGCTGCGCTTAGCCGGTTCATCTCAAGACTGGTAGAGCGAGCACTTCCCTTCTTCAAACTCTTTAGGAAGTCTAGACCATTTCAATGGTCTGAAGAAGCAGAAAAGGCGTTTCAAGAGCTGAAATAGCTTCTCACTGCACTACCGATTTTGGTAGCTCCAAATCCTGGTGTGCCTTCACTGCTTTATATTTCTGCAACTACCAAAGTTGTCAGCATGGTCCTGGTCGTAGAAAGACCAGAGCCACAACCAGTCCAGGAACCCAGACCCCTCCTATAGGGTCCGGAGTTACCTAAAGGTGTGTCTGGGTCCCAGTCCCCAGACACGGAACTTCAAGGAGAAATGCTAGGAGATCAACCTCATTCACCTGAGGGGGTTCACCTGGCCAACCAACATGATCTGGACCCTTCTAGCAAGGTCCGGGTCGAACAAGAAGAAGTTTTGGACCCCTTCAAGAAGGTCCTAGAAGCGCAGCATGAAGGTCCGGACCCCTCCGGGAGGGTCCGGGTCGATGGAGAAGAAGCTCTGGGTCCTTCTGAGAGGGTCCGAACCGTCCAACGCCCAATATACTTCATCAGCGAAGTACTCCATGACGCCAAGACAAGATACGTTGAGGTGCATAAACTGCTTTATGCAGTTCTTATTGCCTCAAGGAAGCTTTGTCACTACTTCCAAGCCCACAAAATATCAGTGGTAACTTCTTTTCCACTACGTGCTATTTTGCATAACCCTAACTCTACCGGGAACATTGCAAAGTGGGCAGCAGA
Organism: Tuctoria greenei; assembly: GCA_036927565.1. Taxonomy (NCBI): domain Eukaryota; kingdom Viridiplantae; phylum Streptophyta; class Magnoliopsida; order Poales; family Poaceae; genus Tuctoria; species Tuctoria greenei. The sequence goes on along the minus strand of JAYESD010000001.1, from coordinate 142,007,669 downwards.
ACTGGCCGAGTTTGATCTCGAATTCGTGTCACGACAAGCAATCAAAATCCAAGCTTTGGCTGACTTCATGGCGGAATGGACTCCCTCTCCATCAAACCCTAGGGGCCTCAGTGAGCAGAAACTGGAACTTAAGGTTCTGGCATTCACTAAGCCTCACTGGACTCTCTACTTCGATGGCTCCATGCAGAAGCAAGGGGCCGGAGCTAGAATCCTTCTCCTGGCTCCGACTGGGAAGTAGGTCAAGTACATGGTTGATCTTGATTTCAAGGCGACCAACAATATGGCGGAGTATGAAGCTCTCATCTATGGACTCAAGGTGGCACTATCTTATGGTGTCAAACAGTTGTTGGTGAAGTGTGATTCACAACTCATCATCAAACAAGTCAAAGGTGAATGCTCCAATAACAATCCTCAACTAGTTGCTTATCTCCTTGAAGCTCAGAGGCTCCAGAAGGACTTCGAAGTCCTGGATCTCCACCATGTTTAGCGCCTTCATAACGCTAAAGATGATGAACTCTCAAAGAAGGCTTCAACTGGAGCTCCAGCTCCCAACGGAATCTTCATCCGAAGGTTGTCAAGACCAACAGCTCAGCCTGCCGATTTGAGTGAAGGGGGCGAGATCAGCACCGCGAAGCTGGCAGTCCCAGTGGCCCTATTACCATGGAATCCACCAAGGGTCGTAGGTGCTGTCGGAAGCTCCGAGCAACCCAGCACGCAAGACTCAGAAGCTCAAGTTAGCTCGGATGCATGGATCTCGGAGATCCGGATCTATTGAAAGACAATATCCCTGCTGAAAACAGTGAATCCACTGACTGGATTGTCAGATTGGCTAAAAGATACACGTTGGTAGAAGGGGATCTCTACCAGCGCGGTGCCAATGGCATCCTAATGTGGTGCATTGCAAGGGAATAAGGCCACGAGCTCCATGCGGAAATCCATGCAGGCGAGTGTGGGAATCAAGCATCTTCCCGCACGTTGGTTGGTAAAGCCTTCCGACATGGATTTTACTGGCCTACAGCACTCCAAGATGCGGTTGAGCTAGTGAAAAAATGTGAAGCGTGCCAATTCCACCCAAAGCAAATTCACACACCGGCTCAATCACTTCAAATGATACCTCCTACATGGCCATTCGCTATGTGGGGCATGGACATCTTGGGACCATTCCCAAAAGCCATCGGAGGTTACATGCTCCTGTATGTCGCCATTGACAAGTTTACCAAATGGCCGGAAGCAACTCCAGTTGTGGCAATCAACAAGCAATCAACAATCAAGTTCTTGAAGTCCATTATATGCAGATTTGGTGTTCCAAACAAAGTCATAACTGATAAAAGAACCCAATTCACAAGTGCTGCATTCCAAAAATATTGTGAAGCCCTCGGCATTCAACTCAGTTTTGCCTCAGTAGCTCACCCAGCAAGTAATGGCCAAGCCGAGAGAGCAAATGCAGAAATTTTAAAAGGACTCAAGATGCGCACGTATGAGCGCTTGAAAAAACATGAAGCAAACTGGATTGAAGAGCTTCCGTCCACATTGTGGGCGAACAGGACAACACCTAATCGATCAACTGGAGAAACACCCTTCTTCCTAGTGTGCGGTGCTAAAGCATTTCTTCCTCTAGAGATCACCTTGGGGTCCCTTTAGGTCTGGACCTTTGACGAAGCCACGCAGGACCAGCTCCAGCGTGAAGATCTTGACCTCGTCAACGAGGGAAGGTGCCAAGCAGCTGTTCGGAATGCACGTTATCGCCAAGCGCTCTGGCGCTATCATCAAAGACATGTGCGCAACCGACAGCTTGAAGAAGGTGATCTGGTGCTTCGGAAGATACTAACTCGAGAAGGGATGAACAAACTTTCTCCCGGCTGGGAAAGTTCTTTTCGAGTGATCAAAGTATCCCAACCTGGATGCGTTCGCTTGGCAACTGAGGATGGGACTCCACTTCCTAATCCTTGAAACATCGAGCACCTCCGTAAGTTTTATACTTAGAATCATGGAGGTGAGTCTATAATTACGTACAATGTATGTTATAGAGTCAATATACAGAGAAGGGTAGGTCTTCCGAGAGAACATCCGGACCCCTTTGGGAAGGTCCAGGAAGTTCAAGTAACACTGCATACAGTCACCGCACTAAAAGTGTAATTACCTACCATGGGTAAGTACAAGATTTATAGCACACTTAGCTTGGTCCCGCACCCTAAGTGTGTCCTTGTCTCCCCTGTAATCTGGACCTATAATGAAAAACATTGTAGTGTGAAAACAGACTCCACATGCATTTATTTTTGTACAAGGCTCGATCTATCAAATTATTGTTTTTAACCTTCTTGTCTATAATTAAGTTGTGCAAATATTTTTTAGTTTTTTCCCAAGTTATTCATATGTGTTACAAGTTATATTATTAATCTCTATGGATCTTAACATTTTGTATAGTATACTTGCCTGAACGCCAAGCCAACATAGGTCCGGAGTGTGCTATCAACTTAGCCTGGTCCTGCACCCTAAGTACACCACTTTACCTATACCCCGATAGGCCTCACTAGGGTGAGTACTAAAAAAACATATGGGTCCAGAAAGATTATATCAATATGCTTGTTACCATATCGGGTTTCTTCGGATTTGAAACTCAAATAAGAATGATAAGTCACAAATGACTTATAGACAAGAGGACGAATTTTACTCTTTTCTTGTATTTAATGTGCAGGAAAAACAGAAACTCATAGTGATGGTGGACGACGCCGGAGCTACTAAGCTCCCACATCCTCCAAGGGGGCCCGCCGTCGACGTTTATTATGTTGACAGTGGGTGATGTCGGAGCTAAAAAGCTCATACAACCCCTGGGAGGCCTACCTTCAAACGATTTGTGCGTTGACATTGGGTGCTACCGGACCCATCAGGCTCTGATAAATCCTAGGGGGCCCACCGTCGACGTTTTATACGTTGACGGTGGGTACTGTCGGAGCTACCAGGCTCCGCCAATCCCAGGGGGGCCTGCCGTCGATGCATCGGGAATAAAGACTTCGGACCTAAAATCTACAAGTTCGAAGCATTCAAGTCATCAACATGCTGTCAAATCCTTTTGGTGCATGTCCACACTACAATTGTGCACAGATACCAGGGGGCCAACAAGACAAAGCACAGTATATTTAAGACAAAACAACAATAAAGTGGAGTTCATGTCAAATTGGATTTCATTAATTCGAAGCACTAGATTACAAAATTGGGATTACAACAGAAGTCAAAAGGAAAAAGTCCTAGCTACTGGAGGATCTAAGTCCTACGGAAGAATGAGGTGACTTCCTTGACAACTCCTTGGACACTGGCCCTGGAGGCATCCTCCTCTTCAACAACGAGACCTTGGAGCACCAGGTACAGAGAGAATTGGGGATCTCGGCTCACATAACACGTCAGCACATACTATGCGATGTTTGTAGCCAGAGATTTCCCCTCTGTCTCCAACTGGTCCGCAATGACGTCGCCCATCGCGTCGAGTTTGCCGCCAGTAGCATTGAGGGCCACTAGTGCTCGGTCCAAGTCCAGCTCCGGATTGTCCGGACGTACAGGACTAAAGCCTAGTGGCATCAACACGTCGTTGGATCATCCCAAGAAGTCCCATACTTGGATGGACTCAGTATCCTTCAAGCTCCGCAACTACTCCAGTGACTTCCGCGCGGCCGCAAGCTCTGAACCCACCCGAGCGAGGCGCTCGACCAATTTGGCATGCTGCTGCATATTCTCAGCAACTTGCTTCTCACGATCGGTCAGCTCAGTCTCCTGGAGGTGGATGCGGTTTCGCCTTTCCGCCAAGTCCTTTTCGCTGCCTCTTACTTCCCCTTCCCTGGTGGCAACATCAGCTTCTCTTTCGAGAGCTCCTGCCCCAGTTTCTAGTACTTCTCCTTCTCCTCTTTGCTCCATAAATCCAGCTTTTTGCTATGATCTGCCAAATTTTGTTCACCCGAAGTCAACTTTTGGGTGACTTCCGCCTCCCTCTTCACAACCTCCGGCTGCTCCAGGAGCTTCTCTTCCCTAACATCAAGGTTGGCTCGGCGCTTCAGGAGGACCTCATTCAATTCATTGAGGTTTTCATGACGCTCATCAGCAGCATCACGCCTCTCCTTAGCTTGCTAGAGGATCTTCCGAGAGTTAGCATCGAGCACCCTGATGGCAGCTTCCTTCTCCTTCAGCATCTTGTCCTAGTATTTCAACCGGGCCTTTTCCCTCTTGATCCACTCCTTCTGGTCAGCCAGCTATGTCTGTGCAAGCCTGGTCTCGAAGTGGAGTCTGTTGCGCCAACGCCTCAAGGTGTTGCGCTCCTTCTCCAGGTCTTTGCTCTCATGATCAAAGGCGAGTTGTACATGCCGGAGACATGAGTAGGCATTGTCTATGGACAACGCCAAGGGGATAGGCTTCGGACCCGCTGGGATCAACTCTGCTGGTTCCAGAGGATTTTCCATCGCAAAAATTGGGTCCCATTCTACAAGGGTGGTTCCCTTGAGCCTCTGTGGTACTGGCTTCGCCCGCTAGGAGCTCTTCGGTTGCTGTAGAAGAAGATCCTACTGGGGGAACTTCCACCGCTGGAGAAGAAGTCAAAGGTCCTGCTTCTGGGCCTTCAGTCGTTGGCCCCAAATAGAGAACATGTCGCCACCTCTTCATTCTGCTCTGGCTCTAGTCCAGACACCTCCAGGGCAGCAACCTCCGGGGCCACAGTTGAGGCTTCATCCAGTGCCTCTACCACCGCTAGCTCAGGAGCCGCACGTTAGCCACTTTCGGTTCGGCCATCATAACTTGAAGCCTTTCCAGCTCAACAGCCGAACCTTCAATAACTTCTGGCCTAAGGGCCAAAGCTTCAGCCATCTCCGGCTTGGTGGTCGGGGCTTTAATTGCCTCTGGCTCAGCGGCCAGGGCTTCGACGACCTCCGGCTCAAAGGCTGAAGCTTTTGATATCTCTGGCTCTGGTACTAAACATCAGCCTCCGACACTATTGCCAGAGGTACATGTTCAACCTCTCTCTCGTGGTCTGGCGCTACCATGGGAGTGTCTGGCGAGGACTCCAAATCCAACTCCACGACAGCTGGCACCGGAGCTGCCGTGACCTCTGCCACCACTGGAGGAGGAGGCTCGATGGTCGAAGCTGGAGCTTCGGCATGCGCAGCCACAGTCGCTGCAATAGATGTCGATGTCCCTGACCCCTTTCTCGACACCCTGGAAATAAAGGGATGAGAAGATTAAAGACATCACAAAAACAAGATTAGCATTTTAAGGCAAGCTCACGATGCTTACTTAGGGATGCTACCGCCCCAGTCGCCTCGGAACCTCTTCTTCTGAGGCCCGAAGCCAGAGCCCACCAAGTCTGGTGAGACAACGACTTCGGACCTCAGCTGAGGACCACTTGCGGCAGTCGGAGTCCTCTCGGCCAGAGCTTCTCTTGGTCGGGAAGAACTCCCTGACCTAGAGCTCTTAACCGGCACTGAGGCCGGGGTTGACTGTCCGGAGCTAGCGCCTCTTGAAGACGCCTGCACTGAAGAAGGTGCAGCCGCAGAAGACCTCCCTCGCCGGGGAGAAGGTGCCATCAGCATGCTTCAACTTCCTCTTCCTGTTGGAGGGTTCGGCTAGCTCTTTGCCCTTGCCCTTTCCAATGTCTTCAACCCTCTGGCTCGAGGCAGAGGCAGACCTTCCTTCAGAAGCTCCGGGGATCACCATCCCGGAGGTCCGACGCCTCTCCACCTCAACAAGTTCATCAAGCGCCGGCATCTTCCTCCGGAGCTCCCTGCTGAACTCTGGCTCCATGTTTAGAGGAAGGAAAGCAGCCGGTGGAACCAAGTCATCGCCTTCAACATTTATCCCATGCTGAAATTTCTTGAGATGAAGCTTCAGAGCTTCATCATCAAAATTGGATTTCAGACCGGTTTCAATCCGGTCGTCATCCATCACATTGTTGAGAGCCCAGGCGAGCTGCTCCCTCTTCCTCAGAGGAGCCCATCTGTTGACCAGGAAATTATAGAAGACAATATGAGGGGTCACTCCACCCTCCACGCATTCTCGGATCCTGGTCAAGACGGGGTTAAAGGCATCTCACAGCTCCAGTACACTCCAAGCGTCGGTATCAACGTTGGGGAGTCATTGGGGCAGCTCCAACCTCTCGTGCTCTTCCACTGCAATGATGACCCAATCCTTCTTCCAGTCATACCATTTGCCGGATGGGAATGATTTCAAATACTTGAAGGGGCAGTTCTTGCTATTCATGAAATAGTAGAAGCCAAGAAGCTCAGTCCCCTTGCCGGTGGTGTGGACCATGAAGAAGGTACAAAACAGCTCAATGTAGGGGGAACACCCACCCACATCTATCAGAAGTGGACGAAGATCGCCACTAACAGAAGAGAATGGGGGCCAAGATGACACAACTGGAGACCGTAGAAGTCCAGCAACATCAAGAGAAAGCTTGAAAAAGGTGGGATCAATCCCACCATGGCATACGCTGAAAAGTACACCATGTTGCCATTACGCTGCTTCTTGAACGGGAGCTTGCCAACAAAGATCAGGTGGCTGAAGGAGTCATTGGACCACCCCATATAGGTTCGAACCTTCATCAAATCGTCCTTGCTCTTGAGGCATCTCTTGGGAAGACCTAACTCCATCGCGGCAAAGTGGAGCGAAGAAAGGGAAAGCTAGGCGAAGTTTGGGAGGCTCTGAGCACAAGTTTGATCGAAAGCATAAAGAGTCCTCAAATCGTGCATACTTTCCTTCTTAAGTAAGCCTCCGCGACGCTTGGATGGAAACTGCAACAAGAGTAGGGTCACATTTCAAAAATCTACCCCATCCATGACAAATGGGTCCAGGGCCACCCCAATGAAGAGATCGAGGTTATTACCCCAGGCGAACCGTTGTCATGATGGGCGGCGGGAAACCCAAAGGCGGCACCCTGACAAGGCGCTCGAAACTGATACGGTTTTTGTATTGGGAATTAGCGACCTTCAATTGCATGAGATACACACTCAAAGATCTCATCTATCGCATTCATTACAAGCCACACGATGATGGTTTAATCTCGGACCATCGCCCAGATGACACATTAGAAGACTTTTGAAGTCGAAGCGCGGAAATCAAGGATGGCCCCACCTCTGGTAGAATAACTTAACCCAATGGATTTCTCCCAGAGGTGGGCCCAGGGGCCACTGTCGGTAACCTGCATACCGGGTACCCCACGATACCGCAGGAAGTGCAAGAAAGTTCTACCTGTCAAAGTTGAAGGTCTCCTCAGGCCCCACATGTCACACTACACCGGACCAGCACCCTTCATATGGGAAGCTCCATGGTTGACACATGCAATGTAAGTCCGGAAACAAACTCCCAACATAGGGAAGTTCCACTACTAACATGTGTACAATAACCCCGAACCTAACCCCCAGCAGAGGGGAGCTCCAGTGCCGACACGTGTATAGCGGTTCCGGAGCTACCTCCCCGTGAGGGGAAGCTCCAAAGCTGCCACGTGTGGAGCCTCCGGACCTTCATCACCAACGAATACATTGGCAGATCTCCTTTAGCACGAACATTCAAGGGACATATAAAGCAGCAGATACAAGACCTAATTACGTGTCATTAATGTTGTATTAATGACACATGATCACAGCAGTGTTAATAGAGATAATGCAACCATTAAGGCACGTTATCACACTATTAACCATGCTTAATGTTTATAGAGAGTGTATTAGGCTATTAAATACTCCAGGGCCACATGTCGGGCCAGGCAAATGATGTAACGGTCAGTCCTTGGACTATAAAAGGACTGAGCCGCACGATCCAGAAAAAAGGCCAAGCTGAGCCAAGCACTAGGCATTCTCGTAATACTCAATACAACAACACACAACCCGTGGAGTAGGGTATTATGCTCAAGCGGCCCGAACCACATAAATCTCTCGTGTCACCATCTTGATCCTGATCTCTGTGTGCCCCAACCAAAACAAGAACCTCCGCGGGCTACACTTTTGTTGTACCGGGGGAAGTGTCGTTGTCACACATGCGGGGTACTCCTTGTAAGCACATGATTCTAGCAATATACAACTTTGCGTACTTTGGTGCATGGTAGTTGATATTGATGAGTATAAAATGAGCTGACTTTGTCAATCGATCAATTATCACCCAAATGGAATCATGCTTACAGAATGTGAGAGGCAATCCAACGATGAAGTACATGCTGATGTCCTCCCATTTCCAGGCCGGAATGCTTAAGGTTGTAGCTGTCCGGCTGTCCTCAAATGGTCGGCTTTCACTCGCCGACATGTATCACATTCGGATACATACTTTGCTATCTCTCGCTTCATCCGGGACCACTAGAATTTCTTTCTAGATCTTGGTACATCTTGTTGCTACCTGGATGAATAGAGTACTTGGATAAGTGAGCTTCATCCAAGATCTTCTTTCGAAGTTCTATGTCACGGGGTACGACTATATGGTCTTTAAACCAAATAGTACTATGAACATCAAATCGAAAGCATTTCATCTCACCCTCCTTCATTCTTCTTTGGATGTGTGACATCCCTATGTCTTTCTTCTGAGCTTCTACAATCTCTTCCCTGATAGTGGGAATGAGAGCAAGATTATAGAGCGCCCCATATGGAACCAAGTTGTAAAACCCCACTTTTATGGCATGTTAAGTTCATATGGGTTTTGTGATCAACTATTTTGGATCTCCAATATAATGGTACACATGAACTATGCCATCCAAAACTTATCTTGCACTCTTTGTTAGATTCTTTTATCATGGGTATTAGACTTCACCATGAATCCACATTATATTCTATTCACCTTATAAGAATAAGAATTTTTGGATAAGGATTAGTAAGCAATGCACAATGAAGCCCTAATAAGCTCTAAACCAAATATTCAAATTAAGGGCTCTAAATTTTTCCATGAGCTCCTAAATTCCTCAATAGCATGCTTACAAAGTTTCAAGATTTTAGAAACTCATCTACTATTTTTATTGAGGTGCTTGGCAAATTTGAATCAAATTCAAATCTGAATTTTTAATTCTTCTCCAACTTCTTTAAACATAAGAATTGAGTTCACCATTGTGTTCAGAATAATTCATTTGCCATCTCCACAAAATTTCATGATTTTTGGAGTTGATCTTCTATTTTTAAATGAATTAGTAACTGAACTGTGGGGAGAATCACTGGACAGTGGGCCCCACATGTCAGCTCCCCTTTTTAAACGGATCAGCTCAACCCCGCCACCTCTGCACCGCCGCGCCCCCGCTCGACACCGCGCGCGCGCATGCAGCTCCAGCGAGCTGCCTGCCTGCTCGCCGCGGCCCTATAAAAGGCCGGCCGAAGCTCCCTTTAATCCTCATCCCCGATCACAGCTCCACTGCCTCGCCACTATTCTTCCGCCGCGCGCCATCGCCGCCGCTCGCCACTGCTCCGCGGCGTGCCACCGTTCCGCGCTGTTTCAAGCCTAGCTCCAAAGAGCAAAAAGGTGCGCCTGATCAAACTCTAGCTCATGGTACAAACCGTTTCCCTTATTGTTGAAGCCTGAGCGAGTTATTGTTCGTTTCCTCTACGGCCGAGGGTAGATAGCTAGCTATGATTTCATGTCAAATTCCTTTTCGGCAAGCAATCATCCTTTGCAATTACTTAGAGATAGTTTCTATAGGCCCTAGCGCTCCTGTCTGAGCAAAAACCTTTAAGGATCATCAAGCAACGGCTCTGAATTTCGAGTTTTGCTCGCCGCCGGTGAGAAAACCTCGGCTCACCGTCGAACTCATGATTCCCGGCGACTCCCTCCCCTTCTGCGCCCATATCCTTGAACTCCATCATCCCAGAAAGGTTTTGGAGCAATTCCCAAGTGATTTGAGCTACTCTATAGAGAGTTCTATGCTGCCCGAGCGCTCATCGCCGCCACCGCCGTCGCATGACCTTTTCCGGCGAGCTTCAAGACCCACTGACCTCACCATCGTGCTCAGCGACCCCAAAAACCCCCAGGCGGCAAGTTTCCGCGAATCTGGTGCGTTGGATTGGCCGGCGGCGAGCTCGCCGGCGAGCCACCGTCGCGGGTGCTGCTCCGCGCGAGCACCGGCCCGAGGTAGACGATGACCCCATCGGGTCCCACCTGCCATTCACTGCGGGATCACAGTGCGGCTGAGATCTAGTGTGGCTGCGCGCTTTAATTCTGTGGACCCCGGTGCTGCCTCAACCAGAATGTGCCACGTGGTCTTTGGGATTTATTTAATTCCAGAAATTTACCCAAACTTCTAAATTGAATATCTTTCTGTAGGATACTCCAAAAATCTTCAAACAAATTTTGTTCGAAAGCACTTGAGCTCTAGTTTCTGTCAATACCAATTAGGTTCTGTGGAACTCAGAGTTAAATTCTGTAGAAAAGGATCTTTCCTAATGCAAATGCAATTTTTCCAGACAAGATATCCACGGGAAAATTCCCCAAAATTCACATAAAATTTATTGTCCTATTCTTGATTGTCAGGCAAAGTTTGGGAGCCATAACACCTGTTTAACTCTCTGGATAATTCAATTTCCTTTTTCAGTTATTGAATTTTCACAGCTATTAGGTTGCTTTATTAGGTCCCAAAATTTTACTGAGTCTTCCTTTAGTCATACCCTAGCTCCTGTTAAAGTCTTGGATTTAATTAACCTACTATACTAGTCCTAAATCAGTTACAAACCAAATATTGATTTAATGTCTAGAAACTCAATTATAAAGTAAATCCAGAAATTCTTGCCGAATTAGAAATACAATAACTCCTTCCCCACAGCTTAGAAAATTATGAAAACAAATTTTGCAAAAACCAGAACCACTCCCTCCATCTTGATTATCAACTGTTAGCTAGGTTCAAGCTACAGTTTCCTCTCGGAAATTTTTGGAAGTTGATTGCTTGCCATACTTTCGGAGACCACAATCTGCTATGATCATCTCCTGTTCTTTGCAAGAGCCTTGATCATATTCCCTAGTATCTACCATCGAAATTCCAGAGCCAATTAAGGTCCCTGTCATATAGTGATCACCATGAATTAAATTATGGTCTTAAAATAAATAATTTTCAAAGTCATTTATATATCCATGTTATCTGCATATCGTATAGTGACCGAAGTCGAGGAGGAGCCAGAAGCCTTGGAAGAGAACCTTCCAATTTTTAACTCAGAACCTGACCTGCAACAAGGCAAGCCCCGGTTTGCATTTAAGTCGTTTATGAGCTTTTGCTTTATCACTATGATGAATAGTATATGAATTGTGCATTACGTTTAGTGTGAATGATACTCCACTTGCATGACCAAAAACCCCAGGGGTTTATTTGGCACGAGTTACAGTTTGACCTGTAGTAACTGCTTTGCTATTGCATAGGAGATCCGGTAGAAGTCGAGTAGTTGGAATCTACTCGCGAGAGATGTATCTCACAGGATTGGTTGAATAGAACATGGCTTAATATAATGAAACTGAGACCGGGTAGGGAATGGATAGGAAGCGGCGAGAATTGAGTCTCGGTCGCATAGCCCTGCCTGTGTTGATTAAGGCCCGTCCGTATGCGGCCCCGCTGGACAAGCTTGAATTGTACCGGCAATATAATGGACATATGGAATCCAATAAACTGATGTAACTTGATAACTGGGATGTTGAGACCCATTAACTCACCATCGATAGGGGTGGGTTGAGGACAGTAAGGTGTAAATCGGTCGGCGGACACATGAGGTGTTCCGTGCGGAGACCTTCTGTTTGCGGAGGTGAGACGGGCTCAGCATTTGAGTTTCTTGTGAAAGGTGGCCATATACGCCTAGTACTGAAGTGTTATGTAAGTACAGGTGTGCTCGCTGACACTTCCGAACGACGTATGTGTCGTGTTGTCCGGGTGTATCCTGATTGCAATCACTGTCCCTCGCAGTAATAGAGTACCACTTGTTCACTGTGTCGTGACGTAGTAAATACTAAAGAAGTCAGGAAAGTCATATGATATTGAATTATAATTACTTTGCAACTTTGTTTGGTTTAGAGATAGTATAACTAAAGATTTACAATTTCCCCATACTTTAGCTGTAATAGCATTATGTGCTTTGGGCATGTCATATCATCGGTAAAGCGTTTCTCGTTTGATTGTGGAGCCCATGATGTGCCGTGCTCAGAGAATGTCATTTGCTACTTAAAACTTGATTATAAGGATCCACTTGTAGGCGAGTTATTTATGCTATTCCATACCTATGTTTAGTGTCCCCGTGCATCTGTCTAGTGAGACGGTTAAGTCTTGCTGAGCCTTAAGCTCACGTTTGCAGTTAACGAGTTTTTGCAGGTTACCCCTTTGAGGATGGGTTTGACGATGAGGCAACACCCCCTCCAGGGTGTACAGCCGAGTGGGAACCCTACACGCCGCCATAGTTTGAGTGTTGCTAGTGCAAAGTATCCCTGGCATGGAAAACTTTGCTTTTTGCATAGCTAGTGCTGAGAGCGTAGCTATGGTATGTATATATTTCTTTACATCCACTAGTATTGTGAAAACTTCCGCTGTGTATTAAATAAAAGACTTGGTCTTGTACTTTATTCTGGTTCTATTCTTGTAAACTGTTAGGTGTCACATCGCACGACACCACCCAATGAGATCCTCGGATGTGTGGATTCCGGTCCCCACAGACATGGTATCAGAGCTTCGTTGGGAACAGTGTACCGGAAAAGAACATATTTTCAAAAATTAGGAACTTGAGTGAGAAATTAGTTATATGCCGTTATAAGGAGTATTATTAGTATAAGATATAAAGGTGGTAAACTAACTATGTGTTATTATATTCTGTAACGACGCTCCGACATCAGGTAAGAGGTAAGGTACGCCACCGAGAGCGGATCAATCTCGGTAAGCTCAGCATACGAGAGGTGGTATGTGAAATTTCCGTGGCTTGGTACGGAAAGTCAATATGAGTCTTTGAAACTTTCCATGTTTCTAAGAACATATGACACGCGGTACCCCAGCGTGACACAAAGTTAGAGGGAAACCCCGTCGGGTGGTATGTAACCCGATAGTGTGTTCTCATATCTATGAGAACATGCGAACACGTATGCCCGAGCGTGTATAAGCCGGATCGTACGGGAGTCTTTGCTGTACAGACGTATTTACAGCCATGTACCTCGAGACATGGCCTCGCTCGAGGACGACTCACGCCAGAGTCGTATGCATTTACTTTTAGTTATATATTATTGTGACTGCCTGCCGTGTTTCCCCGTGCCGCCCTTGAGGTGCGAAGGTGTGAAAGGGGATTGTTTGTCTTCTGCAGGTAACCTAACTCCGGTAGCAACCCGTGTAGAAGCCGTTTGCGAGGGAACGATATAGGAACCACCTATAGACGTAACCGGATGTACCGGATAGAATTTCCTTTCGTGAGGCACGTAGTACCGTCAGTATCAAACATGATACTAGACCCTCCCCACCGACAGAATGGTTGCATTGTGTTTTGAGAAAGTCCGACTATCAGATACTGATAATTTCGGGCTCGACTTGATAAAATGGATAGAACCAAGATTCTTGCTTTCTGGTAGAAGTAGCTCAACTTCGCCAGGTTGTAATCTTGGTTAGCAATTAGATAACATAAGCATATCCTACATGAATGGAAAGCTCGTGAAGGTCTCTCCAACTTTTCCGTTGACCATAAAGGCAGAAAAGCTTGTTAATCTGTTGAAAACTGGGGTTTGCTGTAATTACTCCACATGAACCCACCTTTGTACCGTTTCTGTATTCTTGCCATAACTCACTGTAGAAAAATCCACTACCTTATTGGGATATATGTTTGAGAAGGGTAGGTGGAGATTCACGAGTTTGTTTTGGGGAGTCCTTCCTGATTTTAATTGGAGTTTAACCAAATTGGGAAGACAGCACAGTAAACTGCATGACTGCTGATGCAAACCAGTCAGCTTTACTGTTGAGTTTGGATAATTATAACCCCTAATCCAGAACAGTGATATGGTTACGCATATACATTTCTGGAAAGCTTAGGAAGTCATCTATCAACTTTATTTATCACTCCTGACCTGAATCTAGGTGTAGCTATGCCTAATTCCATTTGTCGCAAATTTGGTTCCTGCAGTCCAGAACTTGGAACAGTTTGCACATAATTGTGAATTGATGCATAATACCTTCATGACAAGGTTGTCGTGGTGGAACTTCTTTAGTTCTGGATTGTTAACACAATGTTACTCAATGTTTATGTTGAAACTACCTCAATATCTTATCATGATGAACCTGTATAGAATGTGGAGATAAGCCCATATACAGGGGAGGTTCTGTCGAAATTTTCAGAACCCTTGAGTCAACTTAAAACTGGTATAGATTGTTCATACTAGTTCAACAGTGGCTGTATGAGTACAATCTGGAACGGTTTTGAAGTGTACTACAATTTTTGTATTCAACATAAAGTTTAGTTCTGACTTCTTCTGTATGAAACTTACGGGTTACTGCAGACAGGTCAGATAAACCAGAACTGTACTCATTTCCAGATTGCAGCTTTGACTGAACCAATTGATTATGGATATTTCTTTTTGTCCCACATCACCAGTGATTGGGTCGAATACTTAAACGGTGTATTGACATTCGGGTATAATTGTCCACAGATGGCAGCACCAAGAATTCAGTTGCCTAATGGATGGGTGTTCTCAACATGCACCGGGCACGCCGGTTTTCCAGACGTGTTTGCACGGTTGCTCGGCCAGTTTGGCTATTTGGTGTTACCTAGCTATTGGGGCAAGAAGTTCCAGGAGGGCGGTATGTGGAGTTGCACCATCTACGTCGATGTGCCTGCCGGTCCACCGCACCTCGGATGGGCTCCATACTCCATCAAGATCAAAGGATTGATATTAGAAGAAACATGGAGCTACGCCGCAAGTGTTGCCATAGGGAGGTTTTGCAAACTCCATTACCGTCATCTGGTGGGTACTCCGTATGAGTTCTTTCCAGTCAACGGCAGGGCTTCTGAAGCCTGGGCAACCCGCTTGCTTGCGGAGGTGGGAGAGCATGGCGAAACATCCGCAACAGCCTTAGCGATGTATGCAGCAGCCTCACATCGCGAGAAGGGTAATCAAAGGACCTGCATAAAAGAATTGACAAACAATCTGAAGCAAGCCATGAAGCGAGCAAATCACTTTGAGTGGGCAAATGACGGACTTAGGGATATGATGGCTCCTCTTAATCATCGTTTGAACCTTAGGGAGAATCAATGGCATGACGCTGTTATGGATTTGGCCGCGTCTCGCCAGGAGACTCTAGAGAGAGATATTGATCTGGAGGCAAGCCTACTTTATGGGCACCAACGGGACACACAGTTGAACGTGGTGACTATAGACAGGGATCAGTCCAGAGTAGAGGCTCAGAGCTGGAAGACCAGCTGTGAACAGGCTCAGCAAGAGAATGAGGCCTGGGGGATGTTTATGATACAGGCAGATTGGCAAGCTATGGCTGCCAAGAAGACGTTGATGTTGAACGATGTATCAACTTCTACTCCAGCACCCGTATCAGAGGTGCCTAGCCCTGAAGATGAAGAAGAAGAAGAAGACCCAGAGGAACTTGAATACGTCGAGTAGAGCGTATTGAAGTTAGATGTGGTAGCACCTCCGCCAACACCGGGCGGCATATAGTTAAATGGTTGCTAGTGTTTCTCTTTTGTGACCATGTTTGTGTCATATTAAGAGTAATGGTTGTGGTGTCTAGCTAATGAGATGAGTATGACATGTCAGGAAGGCCAAGTATGGTAGAGATGTATTTCCATAAAGGGAGTCCATCATTTTGGGTTTACTACTGTAAACTTGGTCTTGAGATGATATATTTTGTATAAAGTTTGTGCTTTATCAATATATGTAAATGTTATGCATCGTCTATTATTGTCTACCGCATTTCTAAGGGAGGATAAACTTGAGGCAATGGGACTTACCGTGTTATTCATTATATTGCAGTATGGTGCGTACTCGTACAGCCTCAGAGGTGGGAGGATCTAGTGGAGGACAGGGGGATGACACACCACCCCCGGGGCAGAATACGCCTCAGACGCAACCACCTCCACCACCTCCAACCACACTCCCCAGGAGTCTCGCGGAGGTTCTCGCTGCAGTGCTCGGCTCGCGCGACGAGCAAACCGAGTTACTGCGGACGTTGGTGCAGCACTCGTCCCGTCAAGGGGGACGACAGGATGATGGACCGCGTCAGCAATTTCAGAGTTCCTACTCTGATTTCTCATCGACACACCCACCGGTATTCAGAGAAGCCGATGAACCGTTGGACGCGGATAACTGGCTCCGCACCATTGAAGGAAAGTTCGGTTTACTCGCGGTAACCGAACAGCAGAAGGCATTGTTTGCAGCGCAACAACTGCAGGGGTCTGCCGGTGCGTGGTGGGCCAATTACCTTGCCGCACGCCCCGCAGGCCATGTTGTAAGCTGGACCGAATTCCGGGAGGCATTTCGCGCCTACCACATCCCTCCCGGGATTATGAGGAGGAAGCTTCAAGAGTTCTTGGAGCTAAGGCAAGGAGGAAGGAGTGCATACGAATACTCCAAATCATTCAACCACTTGGCCCAATATGCTCAGGACCAAGTGAATACCGAAGATCGGAAGCGGGAATGTTTCTACCGGGGTTTGAACCCCAAGTTGAAGGACAAGCTTGTCCTGTTCAACCGCGGCAACTTCAACGACATAGTCAATGCCGCTATCATGCAGGAGGACGCTACGCGCGAGCTGTCCTCCGATAAAAAGAAGAGGGGTGCTCCACAGAGCAGCGGAGGTGGTACTCCTCAGAAGTACCGTATGGTGTATCGATCACCATCCGGCCAGAGGTGGCAGCCGCCATCGCGACCACCAATGTTCCGTGGTCGTCAGTTCAACAACGGCGGATTTCGGCCGCAGCAACAACAGGGGATGGTTCCACGTGCACTTCCACCTCCACCACGTGCACCGGGATTCCGTCCTCCCCTTCGTATTGGCCAAACCCCGTACACGTGTTTCACGTGTGGACGTACGGGGCACTTCGCCAAGGATTGTCCGCAGAATCGACAAGGTGGAGGGCAATCATCTTACCAGGGGGCCAACCAACCCCGCAACCCGCTCAAGAAGCTAGCCACCAGACCCGGCAACATCCACCACCTCGCCATCGAGGACGTTCCAGAAGGCGCACCCGTGCTCACGGGTACGTTCTCTATCTTCAATCAACCCGTAGTCATACTCTTTGACTTCGGAGCTTCACACAATGTCATTAGTAAATCTTTTGTCGTTAAAAGTCAATTGCCTGTTATCTCCACAAAAACCCCATATGTGGTTAACACTCCAGCCGGGAAAACGGTAACAAATAAATTGGTTCCTGGAATCCCACTTAACCTAGATGGGACCATATATCTTACTTCGTTTCTGATATTAGAGCATCAAAAGCTTGATATCATCTTAGGTATGGCATGGTTGCAGTACCATGGTGCTATTCTTGATATCATTCCTAGAAAGATTTATCTAAACTCTCCACTCCATCGACCCCAAGTTCTCAACCTTAAGAACATCATTCCATTGGAACCATCTATTCTCAATACCGAGGTTATGGAACTAGAGGATATTCCGGTAGTATGTGAATACTCCGACGTATTTCCTGAAGATCTTCCTGGTATGCCCCCAGAGAGAGATATAGAGTTCAAGATTGAACTTGCACCAGGAACAGTGCCAATTTCAAGACCACCCTACAAGATGGCACCTAAGGAACTTGCAGAACTGAAGGAAAAATTAACTGAACTTGAGAGCAAAGGTTTTATTCGTCCAAGTTCATCACCATGGGGTTGTTCTGCACTGTTTGTAGAAAAGAAAGATAAGACCTTGAGGCTGTGTGTAGACTATCGTCCACTTAATGCTGTCACCATCAAGAACAAGTATCCACTACCGCGCATTGATATTCTTTTCGATCAATTAGTGGGTGCTAAAGTGTTTTCGAAGATTGATCTTCGTTCTGGTTATCATCAAATTAGAATCCGACCAGAAGATATATCCAAGACAGCATTCTCAACAAGGTATGGACTGTATGAGTATCTGGTTATGTCCTTCGGATTGACCAACGCCCCGGCTCATTTCATGTATCTCATGAACTCAGTGTTCATGTCGGAATTGGACAAGTTCGTCGTGGTCTTCATTGACGACATACTTGTGTATTCAAAATCCGAAGAAGAACATGCTCAACACTTGCATATTGTGCTTCAGCGATTACGGGACCATCAGTTGTATGCTAAGTTCAGCAAGTGTGAATTCTGGATCAACCAGGTGCCATTTTTAGGGCACATCATTTCAGCAGAAGGTATTGCAGTTGATCCAAGCAAGATCAAGCAAGTCCTCAAATGGGAGTCTCCAAAGTCTGTACATGAAGTCCGAAGTTTCCTGGGTTTAGCAGGATATTACCGGAGGTTTATACCCAGTTTCTCCAAAATATCTAAACCAATGACAGAACTTCTGAAGAAAGGACAAAAGTATGTATGGACTGAGGCATGTGAGGCAGGTTTCAAAGCATTGGTGAAACACCTTACAACGGCACCAGTTTTAGCCCAACCAGACACTACCAAAGCATTTGATGTCTATTGCGATGCATCTGGGATTGGTTTAGGTTGTGTGTTAATGCAAGAGCGAAGAGTGATCGCGTATGGATCGCGACAGCTTCGGAACCACGAGCAGCACTACCCGACTCATGATCTTGAACTGGCTGTTGTGGTGCTAGCATTGAAGATGTGGAGGCATTATCTACTGGGTAATTTAGTACACCTCTACACTGATCACAAAAGCTTGAAATACATCTTCACCCAGAAGGATTTGAATATGCGACAAAGGCGATGGTTAGAATTGATCAAGGATTATGAGATTGAGATCCACTACCATCCAGGCAAGGCGAACGTAGTCGCAGACGCTCTGAGCCGCAAGTCCCATATCAACAATCTTTCCATTACCTCGAGGGAGGGAAAGGAAGAACTGAGTCTCTACTTGGTTCCATATGGGGCGCTCTACAATCTCGCTCTCATTCCTACCATCAGGGAGGATATTATGGCAGCTCAGAAGGCGGACAAGGGGATGTCACATATTCAGCAAAGAATAAAGAAGGGGGAGATGAAATGCTTCCGAAGTGACGATGAAGGTACCCTCTGGTTTAACGACCGTATAGTGGTACCCCGAAACATGGAACTTCGGAGGAAGATACTGGATGAAGCTCATTTATCCAAGTATTCCATTCATCCGGGAAGTAACAAAATGTACCAAGATTTAAGAAAGAAGTTCTGGTGGACTCGGATGAAGCGGGAAGTAGCTAAATATGTATCCGAGTGTGATACGTGCCGGCGAGTGAAGGCCGACCATATGAAAACAGCAGGACAGCTTCAACCTTTAAGCATACCAGCTTGGAAATGGGAGGATATCAGCATGGATTTCATTGTTGGGTTGCCTCCCACTCTCCATAAGCACGACTCAATTTGGGTGATAGTTGACCGACTGACTAAGACGGCGCATTTCATTCCCGTCAATACCAACTATCATTCCTCAAGATACGCGGAGTTATATATTGCCAGAATTGTATGCCTCCACGGAATACCCCGCACCATCGTCTCAGATCGTGGGGCTGTATTTGTTTCGCGATTCTGGGAGCATCTCCACGCTGCACTGGGAACCAAGTTAATTAGGAGCTCGGCCTATCATCCTCAGACTGATGGACAAACTGAACGGGTGAATCAAGTGCTAGAAGACATGCTTCGTGCCTGTGCCATCCACCAGGGCAAGAACTGGGATGATCATCTACCTTTGGCGGAGTTTTCATACAACAACGGTTACCAGGCTAGCATCCAGATGGCACCTTATGAAGCTCTTTATGGCCGGAAGTGTCGCACACCCTTGAACTGGTGCGAATCAGGTGAACGGGCAGTATACGGCATCGACTTAGTAAATGAAGCCGAGGATCGAGTTCGCACTATTCAAGCGAATCTCAAAGCTGCTCAGTCTCGACAGAAGAGCTACGCGGACAAGCGACGTCGACCTCTTCACTTCGAAGTTGGAGATCAAGTTTATCTCCGGGTATCCCCTACGAAGGGTATCCATCGCTTCGGGGTAAAAGGGAAGCTAGCTCCCCGCTTTATTGGGCCATTCGCAGTAATCGAAAGATACGGACCTGTGGCATATCAATTGGAGTTACCAACGTCACTTTCAGGAGTCCACAATGTATTCCACATTTCCCAATTGCGGAAATGTCTTAAGGCTCCATCTGATATCCGCATGGAGGATTTGGAAGCTCTCCAACCAGATCTCACTTATTCCGAGCATCCAACTCAGATCATCGATGAAAAGGCTCGCACCACAAGAAGCCGCACCTTGCGTTTCTACAAGATCTTGTGGAGCAACCACAGTGCCGAAGAGGCCACATGGGAAAGCGAGGAGTATCTTAGAACGAACTATCCGGACTTGTTAGCGGCATATGTTCGATAGATCCTTTTTCCTTTACCTTCTTTTGTAATCTCGGGACGAGATTCTTTTAAGGGGGGAGGAATGTAAAACCCCACTTTTATGGCATGTTAAGTTCATATGGGTTTTGTGATCAACTATTTTGGATCTCCAATATAATGGTACACATGAACTATGCCATCCAAAACTTATCTTGCACTCTTTGTTAGATTCTTTTATCATGGGTATTAGACTTCACCATGAATCCACATTATATTCTATTCACCTTCTAAGAATAAGAATTTTTGGATAAGGATTAGTAAGCAATGCACAATGAAGCCCTAATAAGCTCTAAACCAAATATTCAAATTAAGGGCTCTAAATTTTTCCATGAGCTCCTAAATTCCTCAATAGCATGCTTACAAAGTTTCAAGATTTTAGAAACTCATCTACTATTTTTATTGAGGTGCTTGGCAAATTTGAATCAAATTCAAATCTGAATTTTTAATTCTTCTCCAACTTCTTTAAACATAAGAATTGAGTTCACCATTGTGTTCAGAATAATTCATTTGCCATCTCCACAA
Source organism: Tuctoria greenei (assembly GCA_036927565.1). Lineage (NCBI taxonomy): Eukaryota > Viridiplantae > Streptophyta > Magnoliopsida > Poales > Poaceae > Tuctoria > Tuctoria greenei. The sequence continues at coordinate 141,986,687 of JAYESD010000001.1, read as the reverse complement.
AATTTCATGATTTTTGGAGTTGATCTTCTATTTTTAAATGAATTAGTAACTGAACTGTGGGGAGAATCACTGGACAGTGGGCCCCACATGTCAGCTCCCCTTTTTAAACGGATCAGCTCAACCCCGCCACCTCTGCACCGCCGCGCCCCCGCTCGACACCGCGCGCGCGCATGCAGCTCCAGCGAGCTGCCTGCCTGCTCGCCGCGGCCCTATAAAAGGCCGGCCGAAGCTCCCTTTAATCCTCATCCCCGATCACAGCTCCACTGCCTCGCCACTATTCTTCCGCCGCGCGCCATCGCCGCCGCTCGCCACTGCTCCGCGGCGTGCCACCGTTCCGCGCTGTTTCAAGCCTAGCTCCAAAGAGCAAAAAGGTGCGCCTGATCAAACTCTAGCTCATGGTACAAACCGTTTCCCTTATTGTTGAAGCCTGAGCGAGTTATTGTTCGTTTCCTCTACGGCCGAGGGTAGATAGCTAGCTATGATTTCATGTCAAATTCCTTTTCGGCAAGCAATCATCCTTTGCAATTACTTAGAGATAGTTTCTATAGGCCCTAGCGCTCCTGTCTGAGCAAAAACCTTTAAGGATCATCAAGCAACGGCTCTGAATTTCGAGTTTTGCTCGCCGCCGGTGAGAAAACCTCGGCTCACCGTCGAACTCATGATTCCCGGCGACTCCCTCCCCTTCTGCGCCCATATCCTTGAACTCCATCATCCCAGAAAGGTTTTGGAGCAATTCCCAAGTGATTTGAGCTACTCTATAGAGAGTTCTATGCTGCCCGAGCGCTCATCGCCGCCACCGCCGTCGCACGACCTTTTCCGGCGAGCTTCAAGACCCACTGACCTCACCATCGTGCTCAGCGACCCCAAAAACCCCCAGGCGGCAAGTTTCCGCGAATCTGGTGCGTTGGATTGGCCGGCGGCGAGCTCGCCGGCGAGCCACCGTCGCGGGTGCTGCTCCGCGCGAGCACCGGCCCGAGGTAGACGATGACCCCATCGGGTCCCACCTGCCATTCACTGCGGGATCACGGTGCGGCTGAGATCTAGTGTGGCTGCGCGCTTTAATTCTGTGGACCCCGGTGCTGCCTCAACCAGAATGTGCCACGTGGTCTTTGGGATTTATTTAATTCCAGAAATTTACCCAAACTTCTAAATTGAATATCTTTCTGTAGGATACTCCAAAAATCTTCAAACAAATTTTGTTCGAAAGCTCTTGAGCTCTAGTTTCTGTCAATACCAATTAGGTTCTGTGGAACTCAGAGTTAAATTCTGTAGGAAATAATCTTTCCTAATGCAAATGCAATTTTTCCAGACAAGATATCCACGGGAAAATTCCCCAAAATTCACATAAAATTTATTGTCCTATTCTTGATTATAAGGCAAAGTTTGGGAGCCATAACACCTGTTTAACTCTCTGGATAATTCAATTTCCTTTTTCAGTTATTGAATTTTCACAGCTATTAGGTTGCTTTATTAGGTCCCAAAATTTTACTGAGTCTTCCTTTAGTCATACCCTAGCTCCTGTTAAAGTCTTGGATTTAATTAACCTACTATACTAGTCCTAAATCAGTTACAAACCAAATATTGATTTAATGTCTAGAAACTCAATTATAAAGTAAATCCAGAAATTCTTGCCGAATTAGAAATACAATAACTCCTTCCCCACAGCTTAGAAAATTATGAAAACAAATTTTGCAAAAACCAGAACCACTCCCTCCATCTTGATTATCAACTGTTAGCTAGGTTCAAGCTACAGTTTCCTCTCGGAAATTTTTGGAAGTTGATTGCTTGCCATACTTTCGGAGACCACAATCTGCTATGATCATCTCCTGTTCTTTGCAAGAGCCTTGATCATATTCCCTAGTATCTACCATCGAAATTCCAGAGCCAATTAAGGTCGCTGTCATATAGTGATCACCATGAATTAAATTATGGTCTTAAAATAAATAATTTTCAAAGTCATTTATATATCCATGTTATCTGCATATCGTATAGTGACCGAAGTCGAGGAGGAGCCAGAAGCCTTGGAAGAGAACCTTCCAATTTTTAACTCAGAACCTGACCTGCAACAAGGCAAGCCCCGGTTTGCATTTAAGTCGTTTATGAGCTTTTGCTTTATCACTATGATGAATAGTATATGAATTGTGCATTACGTTTAGGGTGAATGATACTCCACTTGCATGACCAAAAACCCCAGGGGTTTATTTGGCACGAGTTACAGTTTGACCTGTAGTAACTGCTTTGCTATTGCATAGGAGATCCGGTAGAAGTCGAGTAGTTGGAATCTACTCGCGAGAGATGTATCTCACAGGATTGGTTGAATAGAACATGGCTTAATATAATGAAACTGAGACCGGGTAGGGAATGGATAGGAAGCGGCGAGAATTGAGTCTCGGTCGCATAGCCCTGCCTGTGTTGATTAAGGCCCGTCCGTATGCGGCCCCGCTGGACAAGCTTGAATTGTACCGGCAATATAATGGACATATGGAATCCAATAAACTGATGTAACTTGATAACTGGGATGTTGAGACCCATTAACTCACCATCGATAGGGGTGGGTTGAGGACAGTAAGGTGTAAATCGGTCGGCGGACACATGAGGTGTTCCGTGCGGAGACCTTCTGTTTGCGGAGGTGAGACGGGCTCAGCATTTGAGTTTCTTGTGAAAGGTGGCCATATACGCCTAGTACTGAAGTGTTATGTAAGTACAGGTGTGCTCGCTGACACTTCCGAACGACGTATGTGTCGTGTTGTCCGGGTGTATCCTGATTGCAATCACTGTCCCTCGCAGTAATAGAGTACCACTTGTTCACTGTGTCGTGACGTAGTAAATACTAAAGAAGTCAGGAAAGTCATATGATATTGAATTATAATTACTTTGCAACTTTGTTTGGTTTAGAGATAGTATAACTAAAGATTTACAATTTCCCCATACTTTAGCTGTAATAGCATTATGTGCTTTGGGCATGTCATATCATCGGTAAAGCGTTTCTCGTTTGATTGTGGAGCCCATGATGTGCCGTGCTCAGAGAATGTCATTTGCTACTTAAAACTTGATTATAAGGATCCACTTGTAGGCGAGTTATTTATGCTATTCCATACCTATGTTTAGTGTCCCCGTGCATCTGTCTAGTGAGACAGTTAAGTCTTGCTGAGCCTTAAGCTCACGTTTGCAGTTAACGAGTTTTTGCAGGTTACCCCTTTGAGGATGGGTTTGACGATGAGGCAACACCCCCTCCAGGGTGTACAGCCGAGTGGGAACCCTGCACGCCGCCATAGTTTGAGTGTTGCTAGTGCAAAGTATCCCTGGCATGGAAAACTTTGCTTTTTGCATAGCTAGTGCTGAGAGCGTAGCTATGGTATGTATATATTTCTTTACGTCCGCTAGTATTGTGAAAACTTCCGCTGTGTATTAAATAAAAGACTTGGTCTTGTACTTTATTCTGGTTCTATTCTTGTAAACTGTTGGGTGTCGCATCGCACGACACCACCCAATGAGATCCTCGGATGTGTGGATTCCGGTCCCCACACAAGTATAAACTCGGCTCGTTCTCTTCCACTGAAGTGATGGATAAATGATTCACATGGGACTAGCGGCTCGGCGCATCTGCAACCACATTAGCCTTGCCAGGATGGTAGTCAATCTCAATTTCATCATCTTTGATCAACTCTAACCATCTTCATTGTCGCATATTCAAGTCTTTCTGGGTGAAGATGTACTTCAAACTCTTGTGATCAGTGTAGAGATGCACTAGATTGCCCAATGGATAGTGCCTCCACATCTTCAATGCGAGCACCACGGCAGCGAGCTCAAGATCATGAGTCGGATAATGTTGTTCATGATTCTGAAGCTGCTGGGATCCATACGCGATCACTCTTATATCTTGCATGAGCACACAACCAAGACCAATGCCAGATGCATCACAATAGACATCAAATGGTTTGGTTGTGTCAGGTTGAGCCAACACTGGTGCTATTGTGAGGTGTTTCACCAATGCTTGAAATGCTTCTTCACATTCTTTAGTCCATACATACTTCGTTCCCTTCTTCAGTAGTTTCGTCATTGGTTTAGCTATCTTTGAGAAACTCGGAATGAACCTCCGATAATAATTAGCTAAGCCAAGGAAACTGCGAACTTCATGTATGGACTTGGGAGATTTCCACTTTAGGACTTGTACAATTTTGCTTGGATCAACTGCAGTACCATCAGCTTTGAGATGATGTGCCCTAGAAATGGCACTTGGTGGATCCAAGACTCACACTTGCTGAACTTGCATACAGTTTGTGATCTCTTAACCGTCGTAGCACAATATGCAAGTGTTTAGCGTGTTCTTCTTCAGATTTAGAATACACCAAGATGTCGTCAATGAATACCATGACAAACTTGTCCAACTTCGGCATAAACACCGAATTCATGAGATACATGAAGTGAAATGGTGCATAAGTCAACCCAAAGGACATGACGAGATACTCATACAGTTCATACCTCGTCGAGAATGCGGTTTTTTGAATGTCCTCAGGTCGAATCTTAATATGATGATAACCTAAACGAAGGTCCATCTTCGAGAATACCTTAGCATCCACTAGTTGATCAAATAAGATATCAATGCGTGGTAGTGGATATTTATTCTTGATGGTGATAGCATTCAGTGGACGATAGTCCACACATTACCTCAAAGTCTCATCCTTCTTCTTCAGAAACAATGCGGAACAGCCCCAAGGTGATGAACTTGGGCGAATAAAACCCTTGCTCAATAAGTCATTCAGCTGCTCCTTCAATTCTGCAAGTTCCTTCGGTGCCATCCTACACGGCTTCCTCGAGATTGGCATGGTTCCCGGTGCAAGTTCAATCTTGAACTCGACGTCACATTCTGGTGGCATGCCCGAAAGATCGTCAGGGAACATGTCTTGATATTCACACACCACTAGGATATCCTCAAGTTTCGTGGCACCTGTGTGATGCACTGCTGAGACTCTTGGTGCGGTATCCAAAAGATTTAAAGTATTGCTACCATGGGATTGAGAATTCAGTTGGACAGTCACAATTGGCACTTGATGTTTCAGCACAAAAGATTTTCTCACAAAGTTATGAGTAGCTCCAAAGTCAAACAGAACGACTACCGGTTGACCATGTAAAGTAAACATGTCTGCTAAAACAGGTTCTCCTTCTGGGATATCCTCAATCGTAGCATAATTAACACTGGCATACTTCAATGAAGCATTCTTTTTAAGTTTATGGTGCTGATCAGAATCTTTGGACAAGGACAATTGGACACAGTCATGTTCTGCCTTGCGATGTTCCAGTACTAAATGCATCCTCTGATTTCCACTGAATTGGGGTGGACTGACGCCCTGCACAGCTTGCAGAGATGGGGTTGCAAGAGTGAGATCATACTGCTGCGATGGAGGACCAGGACACACTTGCAAGCTTTGCTGAGGTGCAGGTAAAGTCTCCACTGGATAGGAATGATACTGAATCTGTTGTGGTTGCTCACTCGACCATAGCTCTCGACCGGACGGTAAGCAATACCCCGACCAATTCTCCTGTGTAACATCACTAATAAACTTCTGTGATGTCTTCCTCTTCCTCTTCTCTGACTGATAGCGAAGAGTTGCATCCTCCTGAACAATAGCGGCATCAACCAAGTCATTGTAGTTGCCGTTATTGAATAACGCCAATCGAGCTCGAAGCTTGACATTCAGTCCTCGAAAGAAACATCCACACTTCAATGCCTCGGTATTCACATACTCAGGTGCATAGTGAGCCAAACGATTGAATGCCTTGGAGTATTCATAAGCACTCATTTATCCTTGCTTCAACTCCACAAATGCCTCCAACTTGGTTTTAATCATCCCATAAGATATGTGACGTGCACGGAAAGCATCACCGAACTCTGGCCAGGTCACACGATGACCATTAGGGAGAGTGGTGAGATAGTCAGACCACCAAGCTCCTGCGGATCCGTGAAGTTGTTGAGCGGCAAATAAAGCCTTCTGATATTCGTCACACTGGAGTAACTCAAACTTGGCTTCAATCACTCGGAGCCAATGACCTGACTCCAATGGTTCCAATGCTTCCGTGAAAACCGGTGGTCGAGTCACCAAGAAATCCAGATATGTGACTCAAGGTTGATCAAGTAACCGAGCCTCAGGTTGTACCCTCCGCTGTACCAACGTATGCAAAGACTCAGCCATCCTCGATAAACTTCTGCCAATCCGGTTGATGATGGCACTTGTGGTAGAGTTGAGTCATCTCCACCATGAGCAGAAATACCCGATTCACCCTCAAAATGAGTTTGATCCATGCTGAAAGAGTGAGCATTACGGTTAAGATCCAAAGTTGCAATACCAACTGGAATCATGATAAAGAGTGTAGTACATATCACTTAACAATGCAGTAGGCTAGGTGTAAATAAAGATTAGGATATTTGAACTAGACTCAAATAACTGATACTGCTCACCAAATACTTAACATGGTATTTCAACTTTAAGTTAATCTATTATGTCAAGTAATCACCTCTAGACATGATGAGTGACACAAGAAGGTGAAACTAAAACGATTTGAGTGGATAACATCACACATTGGTATGCTATCCAGTTTCTGGTCCATCAGAACAGTCTGTAGAAATGTAATTATTTCTCACAGTTAAATACAAAATTTGGTCTGGATTTCAACTACGAATTTGTAGTAAAATCAAAACCTTTCCATAATTTATTCATTTGTCCCCATAGCAATTCTGGAATGGAAGATATAGAAGTTTGATTAAAGGTTACAAGACAGTTCAAATCTGGAATATGAACTTCAGTTCTGTTCCAGCTGACCATCCTGTATAAACTCGAAATTTTCTTCCAGTAAATGGCAGGAATAGGATTTGAGTTGAATACAAATGTTTTATATAACTTCATAACCTTTCCAGATTGTACTCAAACACCTCCAGGTGAGCTTTGTATTAAAAGTTATACAGGTTTGAAGTTGACTAAAATTTCCTGGAAATTTTGAGAGAACCTCCCCTGTATATGTGGGTTTTTGTCCACAGTTTATACAGGTATATCAAAACAATAGCTTGAGGTAAGGACAAAATAAACATTGTACCACATCATGTTAACATTCCATAAATAAATTGTTTCAGACATATGAAGTTGTTATACAGGTCAAAGCGCGCAAATTCCAAGTATGCACAAATGGTTTCTGGTTCTGGACTGCCAGAACAGCGTTTGCGACAAATGTAATTAGGCACTGCTAATGAAATATTCAGTTTAGGAGTTGAATAGAAAATTGATAGAGGACCTCCTAGGGTTTCCATAAATGTATATATATGACTATGTCAAGTTTTAAGATTAGAACATATGACTGGCCAAATTTGACAGATGAGCTGACTGGTTTTCTGCCAGCAGCTCTGAAGTGTACTACTTTCAATCTGGAATTTGGATTGGTTCAGTGTCGAATTAGAAAACACTTCGATTTACAAAGTTGTTGTGATGCTTCTACCATCTCCATATATGTATCACAATTGGGCATAAGATTTTTCTACAAGAAGTTATGGTGAAAATACAGAGACTGTGTAATTGGGTAAGACATTTGTAGTAGTTTTTGTGGAGTTTAGTTTACCCAAGATAGGATCATTTTCAGTCCTAATGACCAAAATAAACTTTGTAGTGGACTGGATTATCTTTCCATCCATATAGCATAATCCTATGTTTTCTGTAATCCAATCAAGGTTTCAACCTGGCGAAGTTGAGCAAACTTCAGCCAGAAATAAAGAACCTTGAGTCTTCTCTAGTTATAATTGAAATTCACTTTGCAATGTCCAAAACCGACCAGCAACTGGTACTCGGACTTTAAAACACAATGCATCCATTCTGTCGTGGGGGATGGTCAATGTATGTAACACCCTCATTTTCATACATCATGCCTTGCATACACTCATATACATGTTTAACATTGATCCACAACAAGAGGAACGAGTTTAAAATTGATTTGGAACATTTAAAATTGATTTGGAGTAAAACCTCACTTAAAATGCAGGAAAGTGCGGACTAGTCCGATTTTACTGAGGACTAGTACGATTTCTCTCTGACTAAAAACGGACTTGTCCGTTTTTGCTGCGGACTAGTACGATTTCTCTCTGACTAAAAACGGACTTGTCCGTTTTTGCTGTGGACTAGTCCGATTTTGCCACTGGAAACTTTCGGACTTGTCCGATTTTTGTGCAGACTAGTCTGATATTCCAAGAATCCTTGAAATTTTGCTAAGTCTCTGGACTTGTCCGGAGTAGTACGTTGTTCCAGCGAACTTGTCCGATTTCTTTCTGACTAAAATCGGACTTGTCCGATTTTAGGCCAGACTTGTCCGATTTTCTCTCTGGACAACTTCGGACTAGTCCGGCCCTTTTCGGACTTGTCCGATATTTCGTGACTCCAAGTTGATCTTTTGTTTTATGACTTGTTTCTTGGGTTTCACGTTAAGTGGGCCTAGGGACGTTGTGCCTAACTCTTTTAGAGCCCATGTGGGACTCTAAACCGGCCTCTACTCATCCCAAACTCGAAATCCATCTAACCCTAGCCTCCACCTCTATATAAACAGCCCCACCCCTTGGCTTGACATCTATTTGCCACTTTTCCACCCCACCCAAACCCTAGTTCATGGAGAGCCACCATCAAGGAGGGAGGAGAAGATCCCAAGCAAGAAGAAGAAGAGGAGGAAACGAAAGAGGATCAAGATCTCCACCAAGCTTTCGTTCTTCGTCACCAATTCATCTCCAAGTTCATCACCAACCGTAGATCATCAAGATCCAAGTGTTGCCTCCAAGTTTCATGATTCATTGGAGTTCTAAACACCTGGTATACCTTCTATTCTCTTTTCCTTACGTGAACTCAACCCCTAATCTCCAAATTCACGTCGATCTAGAAAACCCAAATCTACTGATCTCGTAAAGTGCGGACTTGTCCGGTCCCTAGCGGACTAGTCCGATTTCCCTGGATAAATTGTGTTGAATTGATTCTAAAGTTGATCTAATCACATCCAAACCTGTATAAACTTGTTATAATCTATTAGAACTAGTTAGTGATCATTATAAGCAATCAATTAACAAGTTCTACCTTGCATTTGCATTAATCATGCATGTCATGTCATATTGAGTAATATTTGTGCACTCTTTGATTGTGTTTCTTGTCTTGTATGTTTATTGTGCGGAATAGACATATTTGTGCTAGAGAGTGCCGCGGAGGATCTCCAGCACCAAGAGTTTGAAGGCTTTGACCCCAATTAACCGCAAGAGCAAGGCAAGTGTCCTTGAAGCATATTGATCCTGTTTTTTTTAATGAATGTTTTGTTTGTAAACTGCATGCTTGTGTCAATTTGATGGGAATCATTGTAGGATCAAAGGGCACGTGAAAATATACCAGAGGGGGTGAATGGTAGATTTAAAAATCTTACGCAGCGAAAACAATTAAATCTCAAACCCCTTCGGCAGAAAAACGATCTGTTAAAGAAATCGTGTATGAGACTAATCTAAACGTGTTTCACCGTGACAAAAGTGATAGATATCAGATAGAATCAAGTCAAGAAGACAACACAACAATAATCACTCAAATCCGTCGAGAAAAACTCATGTTATGATCGAAAGATCAAACAAAGGTGAATCTGCCCTACTCGAGAAAAAAACAGTTCTGGAACACTGCAAAGAAACTCGTGTAGATCATAGACCACAAATCCAATCACCGTGAAATTTTGACAGATGATAGATAATCAAGTTGTGAAGACAACCCAAAAAGAATCACGTCAATTGGATCTGTAAAACTCGAGTTATGATAAAACCACCAACGAAAGGTAGTGTTGTTTAGAAACTCGACGAGTAAAACTTGTCTGGAACAAGTCGGACGAACAAGGCATAAAAGTTCCTTCAAACCGTGCACCACAAGCTCTGGGCTCCCTTTCTTATATAACCAGCCCTTAGGCTAACCCAATCTCAACTAGGACTCCAATCCTCCTCTGTTCACGAATCGTAACTTTCCATAACTGCTTAGGATTCTTCTATACGCAGATAGAAGCAATCTTAAGACTTCCAAACACCTTAGGAACGTATCCCACATTCCTAAACAACTCAAATTCAAGACCCACACGAAATCCTATCATAACCAACTCAAATCTTTCCATATTTGAGTCAAACACGACTCAGCCACAGACTGAGTCCATAACCTAGTCGGTTGGACCTTTCCGACCAACTCTTCACGTCCACATCTCTTCATCACGTCTCGAAACCATGTAGCCACGTACATGCACTTATTGAACACGTGAAAACATCTTCCAATGATGTCCATGATACCTTCACATGCATTGTTCTTGATTCAATCATGCTGTGCAACCTCCTGATCGGCTCAACCACAATTCCTCCTGAATTTGGTTGTTGGAACCTCATCTCCTCCCTGAGACTAGTCCAATGGATCCCATCACCAGTCATGTCTTAAACTCAAGCAACACCTGCACATGAATAAACAACCAATCCATACGAGCCCATGTCCTTGACTTGACTCAAGTTAGTTCCGAACACAACACCTTATGTGAGCACCTCACATAAGCATGTTGCAAAACCACAGTAACACGATATCATCCATGTCAACCAAAAACGCACCAAAGACTTAGCAAATGAATACTAAAAAATCTTTCCAGAGATGTAAAGCAAGTACGAAACATCGCAAATGAAAAACGGAAGCATTGCAGTCAAGTTCCGGACCTTGCCAGAGCAACCCGGACCTTGAGCCGGAGCTAACAAAAACATGTCAGAGCTATAAAAAACATGCCGGGGCTAAAGTCGGACCTTGACAAAAAGGTGTTTTGGTGATATTCAAAACTTTTATCATCAAAGCAAGTGTATTCACTATAAGCCAATGTATTCAGCACACATAGGTCTTACAATCTCCCCCTTGATGAATGCATTGGCAACACCATTTAAAATCCGAACATTGGCTTATTCTCATTAAAAGTTTTGAAGACAATTTCTCCCCTTTTTGTAAATCAAAAGTAAAATGAGAAGAAAATCCAAAAATTATCCCATATTATCTCTCCCCCTTTATTATCTCTCCTTATGCACATATTCTCTTTCTCTTCCTGTTTATCTCTCCCACTTTAACAATGTATTCAGCAAGTCATGAGCATACAAACAAATTATCTCTCCCCCTTTAGTTGTTATGAGCATATAAACAATTTATCTCTCCAACTATAGTTGTTATGAGCATATTATAACATATACATATAAACAAAGCTCATCCAAGTCATACTATCAAGTACCTTACAATATCACATCAATGGAATACATAAAGTAGTGTAAGCCATGCTAGAGATCAAATGTAATTTTCAATTTAAGCAAGTCATGATCTCACAAACTTAACTATATCAAAACCTGAAAGCATGACACTAGTTGCTGCATTTTATTATTTTTCAAAGCATAACTTTAGATCATATGATATTTGCAAGAGATTATATGCGCATCTGCCTTATTCTAACCAACCAAGCCAAGCCTATGTCATTTGACAATCAGAAGCTTAAGGACATGGTTTTAGTCATACACAACTTCTTCCAAGTTGAAATCTAAGTACAATGATAAGCCATCTCAAAAGAAGAAGTGTGATGCATGCATATTCTCTTGATCTTTTCTCAATTTATATTTGTTCATAAAAACTCAACATGTGAGTTGATTACTTGATTAATTCTTAATGATTAAAAGCACTCGTGAACATGTAACAAGTTCAAAACAACAAGAAAGTTCGACCATGACCAATTTTAGTGTAAGTAATTATTCCAATTACTAGACATGGCAAAAACTACAAAATGTATAACACGAGTAATGTAGTAAGAACTTTCAGCATGTAAAAGGAATCACAAAGTCATATATGTATGAAATACTATGCTCATATTATGTTAGTTTCAGATTCACACATAGACTTCCCAAGTTTCAAAACTCCCCCTCAATTTAAGCCATGTGGATGCATAACCCCTATTTCACTACGAATGTAACCAAAACGAGTGAAATCCAAAGTTTTGTAAAAATGTCAGCCAATTGTTGTTCAGTATCTACATGGTGAAGCACAATGTTTCCTTTTTCAACATTATCTCGGAGAAAGTGATACCTAATGTCAATGTGCTTAGTTCTAGAATGTTGCACGGGGTTTTTAGCAATGCACATGGCACTAGTGTTATCACAGAACAGTGGAACACTATCTAGATCAACCCCATAGTCCTTAAGTGTTTGAACAATCCAAAGAATTTGTGAGCAAGCACTAGCAGCAGCTACATATTTAGATTCGGTTGTGGATTGTGCAACTGAATTTTGTTTTCTAGAGGACCAAGCAACAAGTGAATCACCAAGAAAATGACAAGTATCGGAAGTACTTTTCCTATAAATCCTACAACCTCCAAAATCAGCATCGGAAAAAGCTTTCAAAGTAACGGTTGAGGAAGAAGGAAGAAAAATGCCAAATTCTTGAGTTCCATGTAAGTACCTGAGAATCCTTTTGATGGCTTGACGATGTGAAGCACGTGGAGAGGCTTGAAACCGTGCACAAAGACATACGCCGAATTGTATGTCCGGTCTTGATGTCGTGAGGTATAAAAGTGATCCGATCATGCTTCTATATTCTTTTTGATCCACGGGTTCACCATCTTCATCAAGTCCAAGTGTTGTTGCTGTTCCCATTGGTGTCCGAAGAGGCTTGCTTTTGTCCATGTTGAAGCGCCTTAGGAGATCTTTTGTATACTTCGTTTGATGCACAAAGGTACCCTCCTTTGTTTGCTTGATTTGCAGCCCCAAAAAGTAAGTGAGTTCACCCATCATACTCATTTCAAATTTGGAACTCATCATTGCTGAAAACTTGGACACAAGATCATGAGAAGCACAACCAAAGATAATATCATCCACATATACTTGAACGAATAATGAGTCATTGCCATGTTTAAGCACAAAAATATTTTTATCAACCTTGCCCATGGTAAACCCCTTTTCAAGTAAGAATGTTTTTAACCTATCATACCATGCTCTAGGGGCTTGTTTGAGACCGTACAAGGCTTTGGACAGTTTGTAAACATGATTAGGAAAATATGGATTTTCAAAACCCGGTGGTTGTTTCACATAAACCTCCTCATCTATGTAGCCATTAAGAAAAGCACTTTCAACATCCATTTTATATAGCTTAAAACCAATATATGCAGCAAAAGCTAACAAAATTCTTATGGCTTCTAATCTAGCAACAGGAGCAAAAGTTTCATCAAAATCTAGACCTTCAACTTGAGTGAAACCTTGAGCAACCAACCTAGCCTTATTCCTAACCACAACCCCATCCTCACTTTGTTTATTTTTAAATACCCATTTAGTTCCAATTAAAGTGTGACCTTGAGGTGGAGGTACAAGTTTCCAAACATTATTTCTTTCAAAATTTTCTAACTCTTCTTGCATGGCAATAATCCAAGATTCATTAGTGAGTGCATGTGATATATATTTGGGTTCAAAAGAAGCAACAAAAGAAGAATGAGCATAAGAGTTTGGATCGCAAAACCTTGACCGTGTGACTCGTTCGTGCAAGCTTCCAATCATCTGTTGTGGGGGATGATCTTTGTAAAACCGTAGGGGAACAGATGTCTCACAAGCTTCTTCTTCTTCTTCATGTTCATCACAAATCAATGAGCTTGTGACTTGAGGATGATTTGAATCAGCATTGATGGTTTTCGGTGCTGGTTGAGAATTAACATCCGGAGCTGAACCAAAGTCTTTAGCTGCTGAATTTTCGGGCAGCAGCTCCAATTCTTCCTCATCTTCAACGAAAATGCCCCCCCCTGCGGATATGGATCTGGACCTGCAATGTTTGAGCTAGTACCTGGGCTAGCTTCATCAAAAGACACTTCACAAGTCTCCACAATTTTGTTAGTGTCAAGTAAAAGCACACGGTAGCCTCTAGTATGAGATGGATAACCAAGAAACATGCCATCAATGGATCTAGATTCAAATTTATCAAGATTACCATGTTTCTTAACAAAGAATTTGCAACAAAAGACCCGAAAGTGTGTAACACTAGGCCTATGTCCAAACCGGAGCTCATATGGTGTTTTACCTAGCTTAGCACACAAGAAAACACGATTTGAGACATAACAAGCGGTTGCTAACGCATCAGCCCAAAATTTCCTAGGAGTTTCATATTCATCAAGCATAGTCATAGCCATCTCAACTAAGGTTCTGTTCTTTCTTTCTACAACACCGTTTTGTTGAGGTACATATGGTGAAGAAAATTGATGATCTATTCTATTTTCAGCACAAAAGTGATCAAAAGATTGATTTTTAAATTCAGTTCCATTATCACATCTAATTGCTTTTAAAGATCCTAGGTAATCAATTGATAATATAAGAAATAAAGTTCTATAGTGGCTAAAAACTTCATTTTTAGACGCCATAAAGTAAACCCAAGAGTATCTAGAATAATCGTCAACAATCACAAGTACATACCATTTACCTCCGAAGGATTGAACACGTGAAGGTCCTACGGTGTCAAGATGCAAAAGTTGACATGGTTCAGTTGTCATGATCATTGTGAGAGGAGTATGTGAACCTGCAACCATCTTATCATGTATACAAGAAGAGCACACAATTTCTTTGTCCCCTTTAAGCTTAGGCAGCCCACGTATGTGATCAAGAGCACTAACACACATTAGGTGATCAAAGCCTACGTGACCAAGTCTACGATGCCAAAAATATAGGTCCTTTGAATCATTAGCAACTAGACACCTATGCTTAGAGGAAGACATATCAAAATCAACTTTAAAAACTCTTCCAAACCGAGACATGTTAAAAATAAGCTCACTATTTGAACTTACAACTTTGCAGCAGTTTTTATTGAAAATAATTTCCAGATTTTCATCTAGCAATTGTGAAACAGAAAGCAAGTTGTATTTCAAATTTTTGACAAGTGCCACATCCTTCAAAGTGTAGTGATCATTTACACTAACCGAACCCTTAGCAATTATAAGAGTTGAAGAATTATTGGCAAAAGTAACATTCTGTACACATGACACAAAAGAGAGGGAGGAGAACCAATCTTTGTTACCGGTTATGTAGTGTGAGCAACCTGAATCCACAATCCAAATGTTCTCCTTCCTCAAACGTTTAACCTACATAGAAGCACAATACGTTGATGACTCAATACTGGGGTTAGTCAAAAGGCATTTAGGAATCCGGTACTGAGTCACGCGACGTGCAGCAGGAAAAACACGCGAAAGCTGGGACAAAACAGCTGGTTTATGAGTCAAAGTTTGAGATTTTTTATTCTTAACTACTGACCTATAAGGTGTTACTTGTGTATGTAACACCCATATTTTATGTACAAAAATTTGCTCAAACCCTTGATCATTGTAGCATGCATTTTTGGGTGAATTTTGATGTTCAAACGAGTAGCAAACGTTCAAATTTGAATTTGAATTCAAATCAAAAGAAAAGAAATAGAAAAAGAAAAAGACTTAAACCCCTGTTGGGCCAAAACCCACCCCGGCCCACCTTACCCCTCCCCTCTCCCGCGGCCCAACCCTTCCCCACTCCCTCTCTTCTCTCTCTGCCGGGTGGGGCCCGCCTGTCATCACCTCCAGGGCGCAACCGTCGCCTCATCTCTTCCCGCGTCACGCGTGCAACCGCCACCCCGCGTCCACTTCTTCCCCCTCCCTCGGAACCACTCTCCCGCTCCACCTTCGGCCGAGCGCCACAACCGCACACCCCCCCTACACACTTAAGAGGAGTCGGCGCCCCATTTTTCCCCCTCACCCGAGCCTCCCCGGAACCCTAGACCTTCATCGTCGGTGAGTCACCTCGGCGCTCGCGTTCCCGTCGTCGTAGCCCCCCTCCTCCCCATTTTCTTGGCCTGACGTGATTGCCGCTTCACCAGGGACACGTTGGACGTGTTGGCTTGGGTAGATCACCACTGCATCGGCATCTTCGTCGAACTCCGGCGAGCTCACCCGCCTCCGACCATCGCCGACGCTCTCCACTCTTCCCCAAGTCCAATCAAGCCCTCCGGTGAGCTCCCTCGATCTCCCCCTTCATTTCCATGCGCTTAAATCCGTGAATTGTGCACTATTTCGTGTTATCGGATTAGCCCCGGCGACCTCACCGCCGTGCGCCGCCGTGCGACGCCGCGAAGGGCGCTGGCGCCGGCCGAGGGTCGACATGACCGCTTCCCTGCCGTCCATTTCCAGCCAACGGCCACGATTAGAAGATCATAACGTTTCGGTTAATAAAATCCCAACCATCCATTTAAGATCCAACGGCCCACATTTGAATCTCTTTTCCCGCCGCCAGATTTGCACCCAGGCCCCTGGAAACTTAGTTGCTACCCCCTGTGCTTCTCGGTAATTCGAATCTAGCCCCCAGAATTCACAGACTAGCCCCTGGAACCCTAAAAATTGGTTTTAATCATTTAATTAAGCATTCTAACCCCTGTAATTTTGTAGAATAATGTATTTAGACCTTGTACAGTGTAGAAAACTATTTATTTAGCCCCTGGACTTTTATTTATTTGCTGAATAGGGTTTTTAATGGTATTTGAGGTGTAGAAATTAGATAAAAATGGTAATTAAGTGTAGGAATGTTATGAAAAATTGTTATAAACTATTTTATGCTGTGAATTAATTGTAGTGTTCAGATAAAATATATTTGGTCCCTGGAATATTTATTATAAAGGTTTTAAAATACATTTTTGCTATAGAAAATTCAATAAAAATGGTTTTAGGCTATAACAAAATCCCAAAATTGTAGGAAAAATAAAAAATGCATACTTTGGCCATGATAAATGATAAATACCTCGTAGGGACGCATTAGTGTAGGATTTTGTGCTTATGTGTATGTGTGATGTATTGTTTTGCGTGCCTTTACTTATTTAGCTTTATTCTATTCTTGCCATGCTTGGGCATATGTCTAGAGTCGTATTACGACCCTAATCTTAACCTCCAAGACCAGGACTTCGATAGCACTCAAGTCTTCAACGAAGGCAAGTGCCCTTGACCATCTTGTACCTATTTTAGGAATTTAGCTAGTTGCATGCTAATTAATTTGATGTCCTACTTCATGTTTACATGCCCTGTTCCATATAATTCCTTGTTACCTGAAATGGGTTGGGAAGTAGATAGGCTTTATTTATGCTTAGCCATGCTTAGATGTTGGGATTGGGATTTCATACAAATGTTCTATGCTCAACTTTATGGTTACTTTAATTTGGTGATGAATATACATAATGTTAGTGGATAGGAATCTGGTGGTTGGTTAGTTTTGGTATGGTGCATTTTGCACGAGACCCGGGATTGGGGTTTGTTACCACCGGATTCTAAGGACCGGTTTATGGAGGAAGCCACTAAGCTTTATAGTACCACCACGAGACTGAGATGGGGCAGCTTGGTCAATTAATTAGGTTTCTCCCAATGAACTGCTAGTGGTTGGATGGTGCGGGTAATGAGGCGGGTGATCTGCTCTTGGAACCGCAAGGCTCAAGAGGGGGCTCTGGGGCGGAGGGTTACTCCGAGAATCCTCAGTGGTGGAAACCTTAGAGGGCTAGCACTAGTCGGGATTACCTTTATAAAGACCATGTAGTGATCTCCTGGCCTCACACCAAAGGAAGTGTGAAATGTGGTTAGCTACCACGGGCAATCGGGGAGGTTCACTTAGTCCACCTGGCAACAGGGGATGAAATCACTGCTTGTGGGGAAAGGGTACACTCTCTGCAGAGATTTGGTAAAACTGTCATGACAGCCGTGCTCACGTACAAGAGCGGCTTGAGGCCAGTTCATAATTAGTCTATGTTTGGGAAATGATGGTTCATTATGATTCAAGTACTTTCATTATCATTAATCACGTGTTGATTATTTATTGAATTATGATATTGATAATTGGAAGCTAAGGATAGGTTCTAAGCATAGTGCTAAGCCATATTTGGCCTTTCCTTGCTCTAGCCAATCATGTCATCCCCTTCCCGCACTTGCTGAGTACTCTATGTACTCAAGCGTTTAATTCTCCTTTAGAATATGAAGAAGAAGAAGCGGCACCGGAGGACTTCTACGTCAACCCGGAGGACTTGGTCTAGGCTGGCGACCTCACGCGCAACGGCTGCCTGTGGAGATGGAGTTACCCTTATCTTTAGACTTCTGCTGTAGTTGGACTTGGTTAGCTTTGTGGTTGATGTAAATATTTGTGATGTGTATTTGTAGACCTTCGGGTCGTCCTGAAAGACTATTTATGTAATCGAACATGGCAATGTAATGGTATTTCACTTTCGTCGACGCATGTACGATTCAACTGATCCTGGCGTACATGTGATTAGCGTCTGTTCATCTTTACAATGACCGGGCGTGACAAAGTGGTATCAGAGCCGTGTTGCCCGTAGGACGCAAGCCTAGTTAGAAATGGCCGAAAGTTAAGGATTATACTATTTTCTTATGAAATAGTATTTCCAAAATTTTGTGCTCTCTATCTCAAACCTTGAGCTTCTTATCTTGCTGTGCTATTTGCTTTATTCTAATTTAATTTATGGATTATTAATCTCACTCTCTTCTTTTCAAATATTTGTAGATGGCGCGAACCAAGCAGACGGCTCGTAAGTCGACTGGGGGTCGTGTTCCACGCCACGCCCTAGCCAGTCGCTCCGCACCCTACACCCCCAGGAGGGAGACGACGCTGTTCTCCACTGGGAGTGCTGCTTCGAGGATGCGGGTCCGTCTTCGCTCTCTTCTTCGAGCTGCGGGGTACCGTGAGTACCGTGTTCGCCTAGTCTACCACACCACTAGGGTCTTTGCACCCTACACTGGTGGACTAGAGTGGAGTTCTCAGCTGGCCGTCTACTACGACTCGGAGCTGCTGCACTCTCACTTCTCTCCGGCTTGGAGGAGCTCCCAGCGTGCGGCTGAGGAGGACGCCACGTGGGAGGCGACTACCTACTGGAGCCACGCCCACAGGTTCCTTCTTGGGTGCACGGAGCACGCGTACACCCCTCAGCGCCCTAGTGGCACGGCCGCCTTCACTGGACGTGACGTCGAGGGGCACTTGACTCACCCCCAGTGCGAGAGGCTAGAGGACGACGTTGTGGAGTTGTCTTCGCGACTCCAGCGTTGTCAGCAGGAGCTACAGGACAGCAGGGACCTGGTTGACCGCTACGAGCGACTTCGCCGACGCTACGCGAGGATCACTGCAGCTGATCCTAACTCTCCTCAGTACGCTTCGGACGTGGAGCCTTGGGACCCGAACTCTCCGGATCGCCGCATGAACTCCCCCGAGAACTCAAGAGAAGACTCAGAAGAAGAAGACCCAGAGATGGAGGTTGAGGAGGACTCCGACGAGTAGGAGTGGACTCGTTTCCCCGCTGGACGACTCAGGACAGTTATACTTAGTTTGTAGGAGCGTGTAGCTACGCCCTTCCTAGTCTTGAGTTGTGTTGTTTATGTTGTGATGCTAGTAGTTTGCTTTATGCTGTGTGTGTGTGCGACATGAGTTGTGGAATGCTTCGGCATCCTGTCCACATCCATGTCTTTAGACTTGTTTATGTGTCGTGTGAGTGGTGGAATGCTTAGGCATCATGTCCACCTCCACACTAGTTGATTAATGAACTTGCTTTATATCTATTACCCTTGATGCATATAGTTGGGACCGTGTTACTCTAGTATATCCTTTCTTATCTCATCTATTGTTCTAAAATTTCAATTCTTCCCTACACAGATGTCTGGAAGAGGTAGAGGTAGAGGTCGTGGAAGGGGTGCTGTGCCCCAAGATGAAGGACTTGGAGGTGTGCCTGGATGGAATGCAAGGGGTGCTCGAGGAGCCCCAGCCTCTCAACAAATGCAACAGATGATGGCTCTTCAGACTCAGTTACTCAACAACCTCACCCAAATTGTCACCAACCTGCAGCAAGCCCCACCACCACCACCCCCTCAATACAACTTTCCACCACCACCACCTTTCCCGCCTAGGTCCTTTCTAAGGGACTTCCTCAACACTCATCCACCCACTTTCGCCACCGTTACCGAACCCATGGATGCCGATGATTGGCTCCGAACTGTTGAAAGCAAACTGAGGCTCATTCACTGCGAAGGAAGAGAGAAGGTATTGCTAGCCTCCCATCAACTCCAAGGGCCACCAGCTGACTGGTGGACCGCCTTCACCGAAGCCCACCAGGACCCGGAAAATATTACATGGGAAGAAATCCGAACCAACTTCCGTAATCACTTTGTGCCTGAGGGAGAAATACAAGCCAGGCGTGAAGAGTTCTTGATGCTAAAGCAAGGTCGTATGACTGTGAGGGCCTATTTGAATGCATTCACTCAGTTGTCCCGCTATGCTCCAACCGACGTGGACACTGACTCCAAGAAGCAATTCCGCTTCAAGAATGGGTTGGACAAGGAGTTAAAGTTCGCCATGTCTTCCAGCGACTACGGCGACTTCCAGAAGCTGGTTGACAAAGCCTTTGAAGTGGAGAGGACTAAGAAGGAACTAGATGATGAAGAAAGAAAAAGGAAGTTGACTATGGCACATGCCTCTAGCAGCAATGTGCGCCCCCGTCTTAACCCTCTGCCTGTAAACCAAATGACTCGTCCCATGAACTACTCGGGACAGAGGTTTCCAAACTCCAACTACAGGCCACCCACTCCCTACAACCACCAAATGCGCGAGCAGCAGCAGCAACAGCAGCAGCCACCATGCCAGCCAATGCAACCCCCACGTCAGCAGATGCAGCCACCCCGCCCTTCAGCTCCAGCTAACCGTCCAAGTGGCCAACCCCCAAGAAACCAATCAGGAGACAACAAGGGCCCAAATAATGCTGCGGGAGTACAATGCTACAAGTGCGGAGAATGGGGACACTATGCCAGCAGTTGTCCAAAGAAGCAACAGAACCCATCTGGTCGTGTCAACCATGTGACTCTAGAACAAGCACAGGAAGCGCCTGATGTGGTGATCGGTATGTTTTCTGTTAACTCCCACCCCGCCACCATACTGTTTGATTCGGGTGCTACACATTCATTTATATCCAAGGATTTCATAGAGAAGCATGACATGGTAGTTACATTCTTGAATGGGCCATTATTGATAAACTCTCCTGGAGGAGAGATGGTGGCAAGGCATCTATGCCGAAAAGTGAGTATAAACATAAGGGGGGTAGTCTTTTGGGCCAACCTAATAGTGTTGGACTCACAAGGATTAGATATCATCCTGGGAATGGACTGGTTGACGAAGAATCAAGGAGTAATTCATTGTGCAACCAGAACAGTCTGCTTAACACACCCGGATGGCGCTATAGTGGAGTTCAAACCAGATCAGACACAAGAGGCAGTAGTACAACTCAATCATCTTGAGAGTACCAAAGACATCAGGGTTGTGAAAGAATTTCCGGATGTATTCCCAGATGACTTGCCAGGTATGCCCCCTGATCGAGAGATTGAATTTATCATTGAATTAGTGCCTGGAACGGCCCCAATATATAAGAGGCCATATAGAATGGATGCTAAACAATTAGCTGAACTAAAGGATCATATTGAGGAACTATTGGCAAAAGGATATATTCGTCCTAGCTCATCGACTTGGGGAGCACCAGTTATATTTGTACCTAAGAAGGATGGAACTCAAAGGTTGTGTGTGGACTACCGTGCTTTAAATGAGGTAACAATCAAGAATAAATATCCACTACCAAGGATTGAAGATTTGTTTGATCAGTTGAGAGGAGCATGTGTGTTTTCCAAGATTGATCTCCGTTCAGGCTACCATCAACTGAAGATTAGACCGTCGGATATTCCCAAGACGGCATTTGTCTCTCGGTATGGATTATATGAGTATACAGTTATGTCGTTTGGATTGACCAATGCTCCGGCATATTTTATGTATCTTATGAACAAGGTATTCATGGAGTACTTGGACAAGTTTGTAGTGGTATTCATCGATGACATACTCATCTACTCCAAGACTGAAGAAGAGCATGAGGAGCACCTCAGGATGGCTCTACAGAAGCTTCGCCAACATCAACTGTATGCCAAACTTAGTAAGTGTGAGTTTGGCTAAAGGAGGTATCGTTTTTGGGACATGTCATATCCGAAGGAGGTATAGCAGTAGATCCAGGCAAAGTGGCAGATGTTCTTAAGTGGGAAACACCCGAGAGTGTGCATGATATACGAAGATTCTTGGGTATAGCTGGTTACTATCGGCGATTCATCGAGGGATTTTCAAAGATATCTCGACCACTAACCAAGTTGCTTGAGAAAGGAGTTGCTTTCAAATGGACCCCCGAATGTGAAGTAAGCTTCGCTGAATTGAAGAAGAGGTTGACCAGTGCACCGGTATTGGTGATGCCTGATATGCAGAAGGAGTTTGTGGTCTATTGTGATGCATCTGGTCATGGTTTAGGATGTGTCTTAATGCAAGGAGGACATGTTGTAGCCTACGCTTCAAGACAGCTTCGGAAACATGAGCGGAACTATCCAACACATGATTTGGAATTGGCAGCTGTTGTCCATGCTTTGAAGATATGGAGACACTACTTGATGGGAAAAAGGACTGAGATATTCACAGATCACAAGAGCTTGAAATACATATTCACACAACCGGATCTTAATCTCAGGCAACGTCGTTGGTTGGAGTTAATAAATGATTTTGATGTGGGAATCAATTACCATCCAGGAAAGGCTAATGTGGTCGCAGATGCTCTAAGTAGGAAGGGACAAAGCAATAATTTGTCAGTACAAGCTCTTCAACCCCAGTTATGTGAAGAGTTTGCAAGGTTAAACCTATGTCTAGTGTCTAGCACTGAAGCAGTTGCTATGGAAGTGGACTCAACCCTTGAACGTGATATACGAGAAGGGCAAAAGAATGATGAGAAGGTTAAGGAGATCAAGCAATTGATGAAGAAAGGGAAAGCTCCGAACTTTAGAGAGGATGAACAAGGAACCTTATGGCTTGGAAAGCGGATTTGTGTTCCAGATGTCAAGGAGATTAAAGAGTTGATATTAAGAGAAGCTCATGACTCATCCTACTCCATTCATCCCGGAAGCACAAAGATGTATCAAGATCTTAAAGATCGATATTGGTGGCATGGAATGAAACGGGATGTAGCCGAATATGTGGCCATATGTGATACATGTCAATTGATTAAGGCGGAACATCAAAGACCAGCAGGGTTATTGCAACCAATCAAAGTGCCAGAATGGAAATGGGAAGAAATTAGTATGGATTTCATTGTGGGACTACCAAGAACACAGTCTGGATATGATTCTATATGGGTTATTGTGGACCGTCTAACTAAAGTGGCTCACTTTATTCCCGTGAAAGAAACATATAATGGCCTCAAGTTAGCGGAATTGTACATCTCCAGGATTGTATGTTTTCATGGAGTTCCAAAGAAGATCATCTCGGACAGAGGCACTCAATTCACCTCAAGATTCTGGCAGAAGTTGCATGAATCAATGGATACCCGTCTAAATTTTAGTTCGACGTATCATCCTCAAACTGATGGTCAGACAGAACGCACCAACCAGATATTAGAAGACATGTTGAGAGCATGTGCTTTGAAGAATAGCAAGAGTTGGGACAAGAATCTGCCGTATGCCGAATTTTCTTACAACAACAGTTATCAAGCCAGTTTGAAGATGTCTCCTTTTGAAGCATTGTATGGGCGAAAATGTAGAACACCGTTGTTTTGGAATCAAACTGGGGAAAGTCAAGTCTTTGGGCCTGACATGTTACAAGAGGCTGAAAGACAAGTACAAGAAATTCGGAAGAATCTAAAGGCAGCTCAAACGAGACAGAAGAGTTACGCGGATACACGAAGACGTGATCTCACATTTGAAGTTGGTGATTATGTATACTTGAAGGTGTCACCTATGAGAGGATTGAGAAGATTTAAAGTAAGAGGCAAGTTGTCACCATGCTACATTGGTCCGTTCAAGATACTCTAAAGACGAGGTGAAGTGGCATATCAACTCGAGCTTCCGCCACACCTGTCAGATGTGCATAATGTGTTCCATGTATCACAGCTTAAGAAGTGCTTAAGAGTGCCTGAAGAGCAATTGCCTATGGAAGTCGTGGATGTACAGGAAGACTTATCTTATGTGGAGCAGCCTGTCAAGATACTTGAAACACTGGAAAAGGTCACAAGAAACAAAGTCATTCGCATGTGTAAAGTGCAGTGGAAGCATCACTCAGAGGCAGAAGCAACTTGGGAAAGAGAAGAAGATCTCAAGGCGGATTTCCCTTATCTATTCTCTTAGAACGTTCAAATCTCGAGGGCGAGATTCCTTTTAAGGGGGGTAGAGTTGTAACACCCATATTTTATGTACAAAAATTTGCTCAAACCCTTGGTCATTGTAGCATGCATTTTTTGGTGAATTTTGATGTTCAAACGAGTAGCAAACGTTCAAATTTGAATTTGAATTCAAATCAAAAGAAAAGAAATAGAAAAAGAAAAAGACTTAAACCCCCTGTTGGGCCAAAACCCACCCCGGCCCACCTTACCCCTCCCCTCTCCCGCGGCCCAACCCTTCCCCACTCCCTCTCTTCTCTCTCTGCCGGGTGGGGCCCGCCTGTCATCACCTCCAGGGCGCAACCGTCGCCTCCTCTCTTCCCGCGTCGCGCGTGCAACCGCCACCCCGCGCCCACTTCTTCCCCCTCCCTCGGAACCACTCTCCCGCTCCACCTTCGGCCGAGCGCCACAACCGCACACCCCCCCTACACACTTAAGAGGAGCCGGCGCCCCATTTTTCCCCCTCACCCGAGCCTCCCCGGAACCCTAGACCTTCATCGTCGGTGGGTCACCTCGGCGCTCGCGTTCCCGTCGCCGTAGCCCCCCTCCTCCCCATTTTCTTGGCCTGACGTGATCGCCACTTCACCAGGGACACGTTGGACGTGTTGGCTTGGGTAGATCACCACTGCATCGGCATCTTCGTCGAACTCCGGCGAGCTCACCCGCCTCCGACCGTCGCCGACGCTCTCCACTCTTCCCCAAGTCCAATCAAGCCCTCCGGTGAGCTCCCTCGATCTCCCCCTTCATTTCCATGCGCTTAAATCCGTGAATTGTGCACTATTTCGTGTTATCGGGTTAGCCCCGGCGACCTCGCCGCCGTGCGACGCCGCGCAGGGCGCTGGCGCCGGCCGAGGGTCGACGTGGCCGCTTCCCTGCCGTACATTTCCGGCCAACGACCACGATTAGAAGATCATAACGTTTCGGTTAATAAAATCCCAGCCATCCATTTAAGATCCAACAGCCCACGTTTGAATCTCTTTTCCCGCCGCCAGATTTGCACCCAGGCCCCTGGAAACTTAGTTGCTACCCCCTGTGCTTCTCGGTAATTCGAATCTAGCCCCCAGAATTCACAGACTAGCCCCTGGAACCCTAAAAATTGGTTTTAATCATTTAATTAAGCATTCTAACCCCTGTAATTTTGTAGAATAATGTATTTAGACCTTGTACAGTGTAGAAAAATATTTATTTAGCCCCTGGACTTTTATTTATTTGCTGAATAGGGTTTTTAATGGTATTTGAGGTGTAGAAATTAGATAAAAATGGTAATTAAGTGTAGGAATGTTATGAAAAATTGTTATAAACTATTTTATGCTGTGAATTAATTGTAGTGTTTAGATAAAATATATTTGGTCCCTGGAATATTTATTATAAAGGTTTTAAAATACATTTTTGCTATAGAAAATTCAATAAAAATGGTTTTAGGCTATAACAAAATCCCAAAATTGTAGGAAAAATATGAAATGCATACTTTGGCCATGATAAATGATAAATACCTCGTAGGGACGCATTAGTGTAGGATTTTGTGCTTATGTGTATGTGTGATGTATTGTTTTGCGTGCCTTTACTTATTTAGCTTTATTCTATTCTTGCCATGCTTGGGCATATGTCTAGAGTCGTATTACGACCCTAATCTTAACCTCCAAGACCAGGACTTCGATAGCACTCAAGTCTTCAACGAAGGCAAGTGCCCTTGACCATCTTGTACCTATTTTAGGAATTTAGCTAGTTGCATGCTAATTAATTTGATGTCCTACTTCATGTTTACATGCCCTGTTCCAAATAATTCCTTGTTACCTGAAATGGGTTGGGAAGTAGATAGGCTTTATTTATGCTTAGCCATGCTTAGATGTTAGGATTGGGATTTCATACAAATGTTCTATGCTCAACTTTATGGTTACTTTAATTTGGTGATGAATATACATAATGTTAGTGGATAGGAATCTGGTGGTTGGTTAGTTTTGGTATGGTGCATTTTGCACGAGACCCGGGATTGGGGTTTGTTACCACCGGATTCTAAGGACCGGTTTATGGAGGAAGCCACTAAGCTTTATAGTACCACCACGAGACTGAGATGGGGCAGCTTGGTCAATTAATTAGGTTTCTCCCGATGAACTGCTAGTGGTTGGATGGTGCGGGGAATGAGGCGGGTGATCTGCTCTTGGAACCGCAAGGCTCAAGAGGGGGCTCTGGGGTGGAGGGTTACTCCGAGAATCCTCAGTGGTGGAAACCTTAGAGGGCTAGCACTAGTCGGGAGTACCTTTGTAAAGACCATGTAGTGATCTCCTGGCCTCACACCAAAGGAAGTGTGAAATGTGGTTAGCTACCACGGGCAATCGGGGAGGTTCACTTAGTCCACCTGGCAACAGGGGATGAAATCACTGCTTGTGGGGAAAGGGTACACTCTCTGCAGAGATTTGGTAAAACTGTCATGACAGCCGTGCTCACGGACAAGAGCGGCTTGGGGCCAGTTCATAATTAGTCTATGTTTGGGAAATGATGGTTCATTATGATTCAAGTACTTTCATTATCATTAATCACGTGTTGATTATTTATTGAATTATGATATTGATAATTGGAAGCTAAGGATAGGTTCTAAGCATAGTGCTAAGCCATATTTGGCCTTTCCTTGCTCTAGCCAATCATGTCATCCCCTTCCCGCACTTGTTGAGTACTCTATGTACTCAAGTGTTTAATTCTCCTTTAGAATATGAAGAAGAAGAAGCGGCACCGGAGGACTTCTACGTCAACCCGGAGGACTTGGTCTAGGCTGGCGACCTCACGCGCAACGGCTGCCTGTGGAGATGGAGTTACCCTTATCTTTAGACTTCTGCTGTAGTTGGACTTGGTTAGCTTTGTGGTTGATGTAAATATTTGTGATGTGTATTTGTAGACCTTCGGATCGTCCTGAAAGACTATTTATGTAATCGAACATGGCAATGTAATGGTATTTCACTTTTGTTGACGCATGTATGATTCAACTGATCCTGGCGTACATGTGATTAGCGTCTGTTCATCTTTACGATGACCGGGCGTGACAGTGTAGCACAAAAATCAGTAGCTCCGGAGGCAAAAACAGAAGGTCCGGAGGTAAACTTTGAATGTTTTTGACTCAAAACAGCAGGTTGTACATTTGGTTCAATATGTGCAGCAAATTTTGCATGAAAGTTATGAGATCTAGCAACCATTCTTTCCCTTTTCTGTTGTTTAGCTAGTCTATAACAAAAATCTATGACATGACCATCTCTACCACAGTAGGTACAATGAAATTTAACTTTGTGTTCATGTCTAGATGAGCAAACAACATTTTTATTTGAAACCAATGAGACAATACTCTTGCAGATTTGAAAACCACTTCTTTTTGTTTAGGAACTGTTTGAATCAAACCACTTCCTAATGACTTTACAATTTTAGGTGGATGTGCCTTAGCATGAGCATGAGAATCAAAACCTAAACCAGTTTTATCATTGCAAGAATTGGATGAATTCAGCACCAAGTTTGGGTTCTTATTCCCATTACAAAACCGATCAAATGTCTATGCATGTTATCAAGTTTATTGGACAGATCAAGGCAATTTTCACATGAAGTTTTTCCTTTTAATTTGCAATTGGAATAATATTTAACTTCATGACAACGTAAAGCATTGTTCAATATAGAGATTTCATTCATAGCATCTTGCAGTTTCTTATCAAGATCATCACAACTAGAATAATGCAAATCAATTGTAGAACAAGAAGCATCTTTTAAGTTTCCAATATTAAGTGCAGTAAGCTTTTTGTTCTTTTCAATTTCAAGTTCAAGTTTATCAAGTGTGGAGGTATGTGAACTTCTTAGGGAGGACATTTGTTCATATATTAAGTCACATGAGGAACAAGAATCATCACTAGGAATCAAGGATTTCAAACGATTAATTTCAGATTCTAGTGACTCAATTTTAACAGCATTGTCCCTAAGCTTTTTGTCCTTTTTCTTAACAATAACAGCGGCACGAGAAATAGCATCACACATTTCTTCGCAAGTAGGACATATCTCTTCATTGTCGATGTTGTGTTCTGCCTCCTCCATACTTGATCTTGACTTTCCCGCCATGAAGCACAAGTTTACCAAATTATCTTCATCTTCATCACTTCCAATGTCCACGTCGCTTGAGCCAAGTTCCTGGAGCGCTGAGATAAAACTGCTCACCAATTGACGTCCTGTAAAACCCTTCTTTTTCTTTGTATCTATTGCAGAGGAGTGCTTCATTCTTGTTTTCTTTTCATCCCGGGAAGTATGAACTGAAAGGTTAGGGCAATCTGAACGAAAATGTCCTGTCTTACCACATTCAAAGCATCGTTGAAGTCCGGAGCTTCCTCTCCTTCTAGTTCTCACATTTTGCAATGCTTTTGAGAACCGGGTAGAGATGAGCGCTAGCTACTCCTCTAGAAACTCCTCAATCTATTCAAGGGTTAGAGAGGACAGCAAAGCAAGTGTACCACAAGATGATGTTTGACCGGAACTAGGCATGTCACGTTGAGAAACAAAAGCAATAGACTTGTTGGGGTTCTTACGTGAGATTATGTCAATTACATGAGTTTTTAACTTGGAATATAGCACATCTAAAGTAAGTGAACTCATGACAGTAGATTCACGAATGGATGTGACTTTCATCTCCCAAATTGACATATCTAATGCACTTAGCAATTGCCTAGCATTTTCAGCATCTGAAAAATTAACATTGACACTACACAAGTTGCTGAGAATCTTATTAAAGCGAGCAAAAAGGTCATCAATAGACTCACCGGGTTGCATCTCGAAGCGCATGTATTCTTTCTTGAACATGTCTTGCCTTACCTCTTTGATCGTGTTGGATCCTTCGTGGTAGTCACAAAGTGCTTTCCACACATCGTATGCAGATCGGAGGTGTGCAACACGGTCGAAGTCGCTTTGTGTTAATCCTTGTATGATCAAGTTCCGAGCCTTGTTGTTGTTGTCGACATCTCTCAGATTTGTAGCTGTAACTTGATCGTTTGATGGCACTTCGTAAGGCTTGTATACCTTCTCCCATATTGCAAAGCCTTGTGCCTGGATGAAAGCCTCCATGCGTGCCTTCCAAACCTGAAAATCAATACCAGCAAACACACAAGGTTTGGCGGAGTACTTCTTCATGATGATTAGTCAAAAACACGTGCAAATCACAAAGATTAGAGCACCGTGGCTCTGATACCAATTGTAGGATCGAAGAGCACGTAAAAATCTACCAGGGGGTGAATGGTAGATTTAAAAATCTTACGCAGCGAAAACAATTAAATCTCAAACCCCTTTGGTAGAAAAATGATCTGTTAAAGAAATCGTGTGTGAGACTAATATAAACATGTTTCACCGTGAAAAAAGTGATAGATATCAGAGAGAATCAAGTCATGAAGACAACACAACAATAATCACTCAAATCTGTCAAGAAAAACTCAAGTTATGATCGAAAGATCAAACAAAGGTCAATCTGCCCTACTCGAGAAAAAAACAGTTCTGGAACACTGCAAAGAAACTCGTGTAGATCATAGACCACAAATCCAATGATCGTGAACTTTTTACAGATGATAGATAATCAAGTTTTGAAGACAACCCAAAAAGAATCACGTCAATTGGATCTGTAAAACTTGAGTTATGATAAAACCACCAACGAAAGGTAGTGCTGTTCAGAAACTCAACGAGTAAAACTTGTCTGGAATAAGTCGGACGAACAAGTCACAAAAGTTCCTTCAAACTACGAATTTTATTCAATAGAAAACAAGAGGAAACAGCCCCAAAGTCGTGCACCACGAGCTCTGGGCTCTCTTTCTTATATAATCAGCCCTTAGGCCAACCCAATCTCAACTAGGACTCCAATCCTACTCTGTTCACGAATCGTAACTTTCCATAACTGCTTAGGATTCTTTTATACGCAGATAGAAGCAATCTTAAGACTTCCAAACACCTTAGGAATGTATCCCACATTCCTAAACAACTCAAATTCGTGACCCATACGAAATCCTATCATAACCAACTCAAATCTTTCCATATTTGAGTCAAACCCAGCTCAGCCGCAGCCTGAGTCCATAACCTAGTCGGTTGGACCTTTCCGACCAACTCTTTACGTCCACATCTCTTCATCACATCTCGGAACCATGTAGCCACGTCCATGCACTTCTTGCACACGTGCAAACATCTTACAATGACGTCCACGATACCTTCATATGCATTGTTCTTGATTCAATCATACTGCGCAACTTCCTGATCAGCTCAACCACAATTCCTCCTGAATTTGGTTGTTGGAACCTCATCTCCTCCCTGAGACTAGTCCAATGGATCCCGTCACCAGCCATGTCTTGAACTCAAGCAACACCTGCACATGAATAAACAACCAATCCATACGAGCCCAAGTCCTTGACTTCACTCAAGTTAGTTCCGAACACAACACCTTATATGAGCACCTCACATAAGCATGTTGCAAAACCACACTAACATGATATCATCCATGTCAACCAAAAATGCACCAAAGACTTAGCAAATGAATACTAAGCAATCTTTCCAGAGATGTAAAGCAAGTACGAAACATCGCAAATGAAAAACAGAAGCATTGCGGTCAAGTTCTGAACCTTGCCAGAGCAACCCGAACCTTGAGCCGGAGCTAACAAAAACATGTCAGAGCTATAAAAAACATGCCGGAGCTAAAGTCAGACCTTAATAAAAAGGTGTTTTGGTGATATTCAAAACTTTTATCGTCACAGCAAGTGTATTCACTACAAGCCAATGTATTCAGCACACATAGGTCTTACAATCCTATGGTAGGAAATTTACTAGCATTGTCTGACCACCCTTGTCGCCTGGAATTCATGGTATAGAGTCGGGAAGGGTTTTTACCTTTTGCATCGCTTAGTTAATTGGGATGGGAAAACTACACTACACATTTAATTATGCATTAATGTTATTCTGTTAATGTGAACTGGTCAATATGATATGGTAATGGGTGATCTAAGCAAGCCTGGTGTGTGGATGGGTTGGATGTTATGGTGGTTTGCTTGCTTTATATATAAGGACCGGTTCATGCAAGAATAAGCCAGGACTACAATGCCACCACGAGGCCAAGTATGGGTGCGGTGTAGCTGATTAATTAGGGCTTTGCCAGTGCTATTTGGACCATTAAGGATGCCCGGGGAAGGGGTAGTCGGATTGGGTTTGTTGATGATTGGTGGGACTACCCTGGGATCCGAATGGCTCAAGAGGGGGCCCTTGGTTAAAGATGTGCTCTGGGAGAGACATCGCCACCGGTGAAACCTCAGTGGGGTCTAAATAGGCTAGTAATCCCTTTGTAAAGGCTATTTTGTGATCTCTTGGCCATACACCAAAGGAAGTGTAATTGGCATAAGGGAGGTTCTTTAGTCGCCGACGGGTGATGAAATCACAAACACGTGGGTGAAGTGGTACAACCTCTGCAGAGTGTTAAAAACTATCATGATAGCCGTGCTCCCGGTTATGAGCACCTGGACAACTTCTATGATTAGAGGGAAGGAACTCAGTATTGGGATGGTTATGGTTTGGTAATAGTTATGGATGGTTATGGATTTATTTCTAGTATTGAATATGGTTATTGGCAATGGTGGAATCTGGAATTATTGATGATGGTAGTGAATTCAGACTGGTATTATGATGTTACTTATGATTATGATGGGTTTGATTCATATACATGTAATATATTGCTTTTCAAATGTTTTAATGTACTTTTCAGCACTTTGCCATTATTATATTCGTCATTTGAATCAGCCACATGTCATACTTTCCACACTTGCTGAGTACGACATGTACTCACTCTTGCAATCCCCCCCCAACAGTTGCAGGTCAGGATTGGGAGTTTAATGGTGATAATGCAGAGTTCTAGGCCGTGTCTACCGTCAGCTTGCCTGTGATGTTATTGGATTTGCGCTATACCCTATTGCTTATACTGCGTAGCTATTTAGTTTGCTTAATTAGTTTATTTCCGCTGCATTGGTTGAACTTGTCATTAATATTCATTAGAGGTTGTATCCGAGGATAATTTCTTTTGTGTAATAAAACTTGGTTAATTAATCTTGGCTTGTGGTAATTTTCTGTATACTCTTTTGTGAATGCACTCGTGTATGTGTGTTGAACATCCTGGGCACACATATGCGTTAGCTTGGTTCATTTTCTGGAACCGGGCATCACAGATTGGTATCAGAGCCACAGGTTGACCGTAGGACGCAGCCTAGATAGAATGGACACTTTAGAGCACATAGGAGCACTCAGAAATCGATGTGTTTTGCTTGGTGTGCTGTTGCTATATATATTGTTTGCTTGTGTGCTTAATAGAGGATTTTGGGATGCTTTAGCATTGCCATGTCCACGTAGGCTAGTTGTTTAGTTTCATATCCCTTGATGCATATAGTTGGGGGCGTTTTCTAATTCTTACCTATTGCTTTTCTCCAGATGGCGAGGACTCGCAACCAGAGGGATGCTAATGATGAGGAGGGGAACCATGGAGGACCTCAGAACAACAATGGACAAGGACCTGCCCAAGGAGCTATTAACATTGAGCAACTTTTGGCTATGCAAAACCAGCTCATGCAGACCATGATACAAACTATGGGACAGGTGTAGGCTGGTAACATCAACAATCAGTCCCACATGCCTCCACTGCCACCCCCGCCTCCTCATAACCGATTGGGAAAGTTTATGAGGACTAGGCCACCGACCTTTGCTCAAGCCGCTAAACCTATGGATCCGGATGATTGGCTCAAGTCCGTGGAGAAGAAGCTAGCTATTGTCCAATGCAGTGACCGGGAGAAGGTCTTGTTTGCCTCTCATCAACTAGTTGGAGCAGCTGCAGATTGGTGGGATTCTTATTACAATGCTCATGAGAACCAAGAGAGAATTACTTGGGCCAAATTCAAGGAGAGTTTTTGTTCTCATTATGTGCCCGAGGGTGTTATGATCTTGAAGAGGCGAGAATTTGAGAATTTAAGGCAAGGAAGATCAAGCGTGAGTGAGTATCTCAACAAGTTCACTCAACTCTCAAGGTATGCACTTGAGGATGTGAGCCGGGACAGCCGGAAGCAATATTTGTTCATGAGAGTCCTCAACAATGAAATTCAAGTGCAATTGCTCAATTGTGACTATGCCAACTTCCAGAAGCTTGTGGACAAAGCAATTGTTGTGGAGAACAAGGTCCGTGAGATGGAGCAAGACAACAAGAGGAAGGCGCCATATCAAGGACATCAACAAGGAAGTAATGTGCGCCCTCGCCTTGTGCCATACTACAGCTCCTCTGCTCCTGTACAGCGCCCTGATTATGCACCGCGCCCAACTCAGATTGTGCAGCAACGCCCTGTCATGTAAGCACCTAGGCCTCCAATGCCTTATGCGCCCCGTGCTAATTTTCCTGCTGCAAGTGTTCAAAACCAAGCTCGTCCGAATAATTTTGGTGGAGTTAAGAAGTGCTATACTTGTGGAGAAGCTGGACACTTTGCGCATCAATGTCCTAAGTCGGGCCTTGGTCAAGGAAGCAATGCGTCAAGGCAAAACCCAAGACCCAATGGAGGATAGCCACAAGGGAACCGTGGACAGCAGAATTTTGCTCGTGGCAACGTGAACCATGTCTCTATGGAGGATGCTCAACAAGCGGATGACGTGGTCATTGGTATGTTTCTCGCCAACTTCAACCCCGCGATTCTGGAGCATCGCATTCATTCATTGCATCGAAGTATGTTGCCAAGTATAGTTTGCCTATCTCTCATATGAAGTTTACTCTATTGGTTAAGTCTCCTGGAGGAGAGATGAGGACAAATATAGTATGTCCAAAAGTAAGCCTTAGAATAAGGGGGGTAGACTTCTCCGCCAACCTCATTGTTTTGGATTCTCAAGGATTGGACATTATACTTGGTATGGACTAGTTGAGGAAGCACAATGGATTTATTGAGTGTGCCACGAAGACGGTGAAGTTGACCAATGAAGAAGGGATCACCGTAGAATTTGAAGCATCTCAAACCGCACCGAAGCAATTGGAGTTGAATCATATGGACGGTGCCGCAATTGAGGAGATTCCAGTGGTGTGTGAATTTTTGGATGTTTTTCCGAACGAGTTGCCAGATATGCCACATGATCGAGACATTGAGTTTGTTATTGATTTAATACCTGGAACTGCACCTATAGCTAAGAGGTCGTATAGGATGCCTCCTATGGAATTAGCGGAGCTCAAGAAACAAATTCAAGAGCAACTAGAGAAAGGTTTTATTCGCCCTAGTTCTTCACCTTGGGGAGCGCCCGTTCTATTTGTGGACAAGAAGGATGGGACTCAAAGGATGTGTGTAGATTGCTGAGCTCTCAACGAGGTAACAATCAAGAACAAGTACACCTTGCCCCGCATAGAAGACTTGTTTGATCAGATGAAGGGTGCTTGTGTGTTCTCTAAGATTGATTTGAGGTCGGGATATTTTCAAATGAATATTAGGCCATCGGACATACCTAAGACAGCTTTTAGGACACGGTATGGATCTTATGAGTACACTGTGATGTCTTTTGGATTGACAAATGCACCTGCGTACTTTATGTACCTCATGAATAAGGTCTTCATGGAGTACTTGGATAAGTTTGTTGTGGTGTTTATTGATGACATTATGATCTACTCGAAGGATGAGAAGGAACATGAGGAACACTTGAGGCTTACGCTACATAAATTGAGGGAGCACCAATTATATGCCAAGTTCAACAAGTGTCAGTTTTGGTTGGGAGAGGTGTCGTTTTTGGGTCATATCATATCAGGAGGAGGAGTATCGGTTGACCCCGGAAAAGTGAGAGACGTGTTGAAATAGGAACCACCGCAAAATTTAAAGGAAATAAGGAGTTTTCTTGGAATGGCTGGATATTACCGTCGATTCATCAAGGACTTTTCCAAGATAGCCAAGCTAATGACGGAGTTGCTAATGAAGGGAAGGACTTTCCAATGGACTCAAGCTTGTCAAAATAGTTTTGAGGAGTTGAAGAAGAGGTTAACAACAGCTCCTGTTTTGGTACTGCTGGATGTAAGCAAGAGTTTCGACATATATTGTGATGCATCAAGACAAGGACTTGGATGTGTGCTTATGCAAGAAGGTCAAGTAGTAGCCTATGCATCATGACAATTGAAGAAACATGAGCAGAATAACCCAACGCATGATTTGGAACTCGCAGCCGTGGTATATGCATTGAAGATTTGGAGGCACTATATTCTTGGACATAGGTGTGAAATTTATACGGATCATAAGAGTTTGAAGTATATTTTCACACAAATGGATTTGAAATTGAGGCAACGGAGATGGTTGGAGCTCATCAAAGATTATGATTTGGGGATCAACTATCATCCGGGAAAAGCCAATGTAGTGGTCGATGCTTTGAGTAGAAAGGGAGTAAGTCATCAACTCACAGTTCGAGAGTTACCATCCGAGTTATGTAAGGAGTTTGAAAGGTTGAACCTCAAATTTGTAAATGAGATGGAGATGATGGAGTTAAACCCAACCTTGGAGCAAGAAATTCGAGAGGCACAAACCGCAGATGAAGAGATCAAGGAAATCAATGACAGGACCGAAGAAGGGAGAGAATTCAGATTTGATGAAGATGAACATGGTACCTTATGGCTCAGAAAAAGGATTGTCGTGCCCAATGTGAAGCATATTCGGGAGAAAATACTAAAGGAGGCACATGACTCGCCATACTCGATTCACCCCGGATGCACGAAAATGTACAAAGACTTGAAGACTTGCTATAGGTGGGATAGCATGAAAAAGGACATAGCTGAATATGTGGCATTGTGCGATGTGTGTCAACGAGTCAAGGCAGAACGTCAAAGTCCAGCTAGATTATTGCAACCATTGAAGATCCGAAATGGAAGTGGGAAGAGATCGGTATGGACTTCATAGTTAGTTTACCACGTACTCAGTCCGGTTATGACTCAATATGGGTAATCGTGGATCAATTAACCAAGTCAGCTCATTTTGTTCCTGTCAAGACCAAGTATACATCTGCACAGTTGGCCGAAATATACATGGAGCATATTGTGTGTAGACATGGAATCCCTAAGAAGATAGTCTCGGATAGAGGTTCTCAATTCACTTCCAGGTTTTGGCAAAAATTGCATGAAGCTTTGGGAACAAGGTTGAATTTTAGTTCAGCATATCACCCTCAAATGGGTGGACAAACCGAGAGGAACAATCAAATTTTGGAGGACATGTTAAGAGCTTGTGCTTTAAAGCATGGGAAAGGTTGGGACAAGAGCTTGCCATATGCAGAATTTTCATACAACAATAGTTACCAAGCAAGCTTGAAAATGTCACCATACGAAGCGCTTTATGGAAGGAAGTGTAGGACACCTTTATTCTGGAATGAGGCAGGAGAGACTCAAGTATTTGGTCTGGATGTGTTGCAAGAAGCCGAAAAGCAAGTCCAAATAATTCGTGAAAACTTGAGGGTTGCCCAATCAAGGAAAAAAGGCTATGCGGACAATAGGAGAAGGAAATTAGCCTTTGAAATAGGAGATTTTGTTTACCTCAAGGTGTCACCAATGAGAGGTCATAAGAGGTTTAACATAAGGGGCAAGCTCGAACCTCGTTATATTGGACCATTCAAGATTTTGGATAAAAGAGGAGAAGTAGCGTATAAGTTGGAGATGTCAGCTCATCTTTCGGATGTCCATGATGTCTTTCATGTTTCCCAGCTCAAGAAGTGTTTGAGAGTACCGGAAGAACAAGTGCCAATGGAAGAATTGGAACTAGAGGAAGATTTGACTTATGCCGAACAAGGAACAAGGTTATTAGATGGTGTAAAGTTCAATGGAAGCACCATACAGAAAAAGAAGCGACGTGGGAATTGGAGGATGATCTCAAGAAGGAATTTCCCTATCTCTTCTCTTCCGCGTCGAATCTCGAGAGCGAGATTCATTTTAAGGGGGGTAGGTTTGTAACACCCGCATTTTCATACATCATGCCTTGCATACACTCATATATGTAAGACCTATGTGTGCTGAATACATTGGCTTGTCGTGAATACACAAGTTTTGAATATCACCAAAACACCTTTTTATCAAGGTCCGACTCTAGCTCCGAGCTACAGCAAGGTCCGACGGTAGGTCCGGCTTGTTTTGGGTAGCTCCGGTTACGTTCGATGCTAGGTCCGACTAGCTTTGGTCAGCTCCGGTGAAGTTTTGTCTTTAGCTCTGGCATGTCTTTGTTAGCTCCAGCATGTCTTTGATAGCTCCGGCATATCTTTGATAGCTCCGACATGCTTTTGCTAAGCTCCGGAGTTGATTTTTCTAGCTCCGGCTTTTGGGATTACTAGTTCTGACTAGTTCTGATTAGCTCCGGCGCTAGGTCCTGCTGGTTTTGTAAGCTCCGGCGGGAGCTTGGTTGTACTAGTTTTGGTAAGCTCCGGTGCTAGGTTCTACTAGCTTTTGTTAGCTCCGGCTCAAGGTCCGGGTTGCTCTGGCAAGGTCTGGAACTTGACCGCAGTGATTCTGCTTTTCATTTGCAATGTTTCATACTTGCTTTACATTGTTGGAAAGATTTCTTAGTATTCATTTGCTAAGTTTTTGGTGCGTTTTGGTTGATATGGATGATATCGTGTTACTGTGGTTTTGCAACATGCTTATGTGAGGTTCTCACGTAGGGTGTTGTGTTCGGAACTAACTTGAGTCAAGTCGAGGACTTGGGCTCGTATGGATTGGTTGTTTATTCATGTGCAGGTGTTGCTTGAGTTCAAGACATGGCTGGGGACCGGATCCATTGGACTAGTCTCAGGGAGGAGATGAGGTTCCAACAACCAAATTCAGGAGGAATTGTGGTTGAGCTGATCAGGAGGTTGCGCAGTATGATTGAATCAAGAACAATGCATATGAAGGTATCGTGGACGTCATTGGAAGATGTTTGCACGTGTGCAAGAAGTGAATGGACGTGGCTACATGGTTCCGAGATGTGATGAAGAGATGTGGACGTAAAGAGTTGGTCGGAAAGGTCCAACCGACTAGGTTATGGACTCAGGCTGCGGCTGAGTTGGGTTTGACTCAAATATGGAAAGATTTGAGTTGGTTATGATAGGATTTCGTATGGGTCACGAATTTGAGTTGTTTAGGAATGTGGGATATGTTCCTAAGGTGTTTGGAAGTCTTAAGATTGCTTCTATCTGCGTATAGAAGAATCCTAAGCAGTTATGGAAAGTTACGATTCGTGAACAGAGTAGGATTAGGTTCCTGATCTGAGTTGAGTTGGCTTTCGAGCTGGTTATATAAGCAAGGGAGCCCAGAGATCGTGGTGCACGACTTTGGGGCTGTTCCTCTTGTGTTCTATTGAATAAAATTCTTAGTTTGAAGGAACTTTTGTGCCTTGTTCGTCCGACTTGTTCCAGACAAGTTTTACTCGTCGAGTTTCTGGACAGCACTACCTTTTGTCGGTGGTTTTATCATAACTCGAGTTTTACAGATCCAATTGACGTGATTCTTTTTGGGTTGTCTTCAAAACTTGATTTTCTATCATCTGTAAAAATTTCTCGGTCATTGGATTTGTGGTCTATGATCTACACGAGTTTCTTTGCAGCGTTCCAGAACTGTTTTTTTCTCGGGTAGGGCAGATTGACCATTGTTTGATCTTTTGATCATAACTTGAAATTTTATCGACGGATTTGAGTGATTCTTTTTGTTTTGTCTCTGTGACTTGATTCTCTCTGATATATATCACTTTTGTCATGGTGAAACACGTTTATATTAGTCTCACACACGATTTCTTTAACAGATTGTTTTTCTGCCGAAAGGGTTTGGGGTTTTATTGTTTCCGCTGCGTAAGATTTTTAAATCTACCATTCACCCCCCCTCTGGTAGATTTTCACGTGCTCTTCGATCCTACAATTGTTATCAGAGCCACGGTGCTCTAATCTTTGTGATTTGCACGTGTTTTTGACTAATCATCATGGAAAAGTACTCCGTCAAACCGTGTGTGTTTGCTGGTATCGATTTTCAGGTTTGGAAGGCACGCATGGAGGCTTTCATCCAGGCACAAGGCTTTGCAATATGGGAGAAGGTATACAAGCCTTATGAAGTGCCATCAAACGATCAAGTTACAGCTACAAATCTGAGAGATGTCGACAACAACAACAAGGCTCGGAACTTGATCATACAAGGATTAACACAAAGCAACTTCGACCGTGTTGCACAACTCCGATCTGCATACGATGTGTGGAAAGCACTTTGTGACTACCACGAAGGATCCAACACGATCAAAGAGGTAAGGCAAGACATGTTCAAGAAAGAATACATGCGCTTCGAGATGCAACCCGGTGAGTCTATTGATGACCTTTTTGCTCGCTTTAATAAGATTCTTAGCAACTTGCGTAGTGTCAATGTTAATTTTTCAGATGCTGAGAATGCTAGGCAATTGCTAAGTGCATTAGATATGTCAATTTGGGATATGGAAGTCACATCTATTCGTGAATCTACTGCCATGAGTTCACTTACTTTAGATGTGCTATATTCCAAGTTAAAAACTCATGAAATTGACATAATCTCACGTAAGAACCCCAATAAATCTATTGCATTTGTTTCACAATGTGATATGTCTAGCTCCGGCCAATCATCATCCTGCAATACTCTTGCTTTGTTGTCCTCACTAACCCTGGAGCAGATCGAAGAATTTCCAGAAGAGGAGTTGGCACTCATCTCTACTAGATTCTCAAAAGCATTGCAAAATGTGAGAACTAGAAGGAGAGGAAGCTCCGGATCTCAACGCTGTTTTGAATGTGGTAAAATAGGACACTTTCGTACAGAATGCCCTAACCTTTCAGGTCCGACCACCCGGGAAGAAAAACAAAGCAAGGTTCGGACCTCCTCTGGAAATTCCAACAAGAAGAAGAAAGGTATCATAGGACGCAAGATGATCAACAGTTTCATCACCGCGCTTCAAGAGTTCAGTTCAAGCGACGTGGACATTGGAAGTGATGAAGATGAAGATGATTTGGCAAACTTGTGCTTTATGGCGGGCAAGTCAAGATCAAGTATGGAGGAGGCAGAACACAACAACGACAATGAAGAGGTATGTCCTACTTGCGAAGAAATGTGTGATGCCATTTCTCGTGCCACTATTATTGTTAAGAAAAAGGACAAAAAGCTTAGGGATAGTGCTGCTAAAATTGAATCACTAGAATCTGAAATCAACCGTTTAAAAACTTTGATTCCTAGTGATGATGCATGTTCCTCATGTGATTTAATATATGAACAATTGTCCTCATTAAGAAGTGCGCACACCTCCACACTTGATAAACTTGAGTTAGAAATTGAAAAGAACAAAGAGCTTGCTGCACTTAATGATAAAAACTTGAAAGATGCTAGCTGTTCTACAATTGATTTGCATTGTTCTACTTGTGATGATCTTGATAAGAAACTACAAGATGCTATGAATGAAATTTCTATATTGAACAATGCTTTACGTTCTCATGAAGTTAAATTATGTTCCAATTGCAAACTAAAAGGAAAAACTTCATGAGAAAATTGCCTTGATCTGTCCAACAAACTTGATGACATGCATAGGACATTAGATCGATTTTGTAATGGGAATAATAACCTAAACTTGCTGCTGAATTCTTCCAAGTCTTGCAATGATAAAACTGGTTCAGGTTTTGATTTTCATGCTCATGCTAAGGCACATCCACCTAAAATTGTAAAGACATTAGGAAGTGGTTTGATTCAAACAGTTTCTAAACAAAAAGGAGTGGTTTTCAAATCTGTAGGAGTGTTGCCTCATTCGGTTTCAAATAAAAATATTGCTTGCTCATCTAGACATAAACACAAAGTTAAATTTCATTGTACCTTCTGTGGTAGAGATGGTCATGTCATAGATTTCTGTTATATACTAGCTAAACAACAGAAAAGGGAAAGAATGGTTGCTAGATCTGATAACTTTCAAGCAAAATTTGCTGCACACATTGAACCGAATGTACAACCTGCTGTTTTGAGTCAAAAACATTCAAAGTTTACCTCCGGACCTTCTGTTTTTGCCTCCGGAGCTACTGATTTTTGTGCTACACAAGTAACACCTTATAGGTCAGTAGTCAAGAATAAAAAATCTCAAACTTTGACTCATAAACCTGCTGTTTTGTCTCAGCTTTCGCGTGTTTTTCCTGTTGCACGCCGTGTGACTCAGTACTGGATTCCTAAATGCCTTTTGACTAACCCCAGTATTGAGTCATCGACGTATTGTGCTTTTATGTAGGTTACACGTTTGAGGAAGGAGAACATTTGGATTGTGGATTCAGGTTCTCACACCACATGACCGGTAACAAAGATTGGTTCTCCTCCCTCTCTTTTGTGTCACGTGTAGAGAATGTTACTTTTGCCGATAATTCTTCAACTCCTATAATTGCTAAGGGTTCGGTTAGAGTAAATGATCACTACACTTTGAAGAATGTGGCACTTGTAAAAAATTTGAGATACAACTTGCTTTCTGTTGCACAATTGCTAGATGAAAATCTAGAAATTATTTTCAATAAAAATTGCTGCAAAGTTGTAGGTTCAAATAGTGAGCTTATTTTTAACATGTCTAGGGTTTGGAAGAGTTTTTAAAGCTAATTTTGATATGTATTCCTCTAAGAATAGGTGTCTAGTTGCTAATGATTCAAAGGACTTATATTTTTGGCATCGTAGACTTGGTCACGTAGGCTTTGATCACCTAACGCGTGTTAGTGCTCTTGATCGCATACGTGGGCTGCCTAAGCTTAAAGGGGACAAAGATATTGTGTTCTCTTCTTGTAGACATGCTAAGATGGTTGCAGGTTCACATACTCCTCTCACAATGATCATGACAACTGAACCATGTCAACTTTTGCATCTTGACACCGTAGGACCTTCACGTGTTCAATCCTTCGGAGGTAAATGGTATGTTCTTGTTATTGTTGATGATTATTCAAGATACTCTTGGGTTTACTTTATGGCGTCTAAGAATGAAGTTTTTAGTCACTTTAGAACTTTATTTCTTAGATTATCAATTGATCACCCAGGGTCATTAAAAGCAATTAGAAGTGATAATGGAACTGAATTTAAAAATCAATCTTTTGATCACTTTTGTGCTGAAAATAGAATAGATCATCAATTCTCTTCACCATATTACCTCAACAAAACGGTGTTGTAGAAAGAAAGAACAGAACCTTAGTTGAGATGGCTAGGACTATGCTTGATGGATATCACACTCCTAGGAAATTTTGGGCTGATGCGTTAGCAACCGCTTGTTATGTCTCAAATCGTGTTTTCTTGCGTGCTAAGCTAGGTAAAACACCATATGAGCTTCGGTTTGGACATAGGCCTAGTGTTACACACTTTCGGGTCTTTGGTTGCAAATGCTTTGTTAAGAAACATGGTAATCTTGATAAATTTGAACCTAGATCCATTGATGGCATGTTTCTTGGTTATCCATCTCATACTAGAGGCTACCGTGTGCTTTTACTTGACACTAACAAAAGTGTGGAGACTTGTGAAGTGTCTTTTGATGAAGCTAGCCCAGGTACTAGCTCCAGTGTTGCAGGACCAGATCCGTATCCTCAGGGGGAGGGATTTTCGAAGATGAAGAAGAGCCGGTGATACTGCCTGGTAGTTCCGAAGTTGACACGTGTCCAGCTCCGGACATTGAACATGCTCCGGCTATCACCTATGCTGGTCCTGATCATCCACAAGTCACAAGCTCATCAATCTACG
Organism: Tuctoria greenei; assembly: GCA_036927565.1. Lineage (NCBI taxonomy): Eukaryota > Viridiplantae > Streptophyta > Magnoliopsida > Poales > Poaceae > Tuctoria > Tuctoria greenei. The sequence continues at coordinate 141,943,676 of JAYESD010000001.1, read as the reverse complement.
ATGAACCTAATGAAGAAGAAGCTTGTGAGACATCTGTTCCCTTACGTTTTTACAAAGATCATCCCCCACAACAGATGATTGGAAGCTTGCATGAACGAGTCACACGGTCCAGGTTTTGCGATCCAAACTCTCATGCTCATTCTGCTTTTGTTGCTTCTTTTGAACCCAAAGATATATCACATGCACTCACTAATGAATCTTGGATTATTGCCATGCAAGAAGAGTTAGAAAATTTTGAAAGAAATAAAGTTTGGAAACTTGTACCTCCACCTCAAAGTCATACTTTAATTGGAACTAAATGGGTATTTAAAAATAAACAAAGTGAGGATGGGGTTGTGGTTAGGAATAAGGCTAGGTTGGTTGCTCAAGGTTTCACTCAAGTTGAAGGTCTAGATTTTCATGAAACTTTTGCTCCTATCGCTAGATTAGAAGCCATAAGAATTTTGTTAGCTTTTGCAGCATCTAAAGGTTTTAAGCTATATCAAATGGATTTTAAAAGTGCTTTTCTTAATGGCTACATAGATGAGGAGGTTTATGTCAAACAACCACCGGGTTTTGAAAATCCAGATTTTCCTAATCATGTTTACAAACTGTCCAAAGCCTTATACGGTCTCAAACAAGCCCCTAGAGCATGGTATGATAGGTTAAAAACATTCTTACTTGAAAAGGGGTTTACCATGGGCAAGGTTGATAAAACTCTTTTTGTGCTTAAGCATGGCAATGACTCATTATTCGTTCAAGTGTATGTGGATGATATTATCTTTGGTTGTGCTTCTCATGATCTTGTGTCCAAGTTTTCAGCAATGATGAGTTCCGAATTTGAAATGAGTATGATGGGTCAACTCACTTACTTTTTGGGGCTGCAAATCAAGCAAACCAAGGAGGGTACCTTTGTGCATCAAACGAAGTATACCAAAGACCTCCTAAGGCGCTTCAACATGGACAAAAGCAAGCCTCTTCGGACACCAATGGGAACAGCAACAACACTTGAACTTGATGAAGATGGTGAATCTGTGAATCAAAAAGAATATAGAAGCATGATCGGATCACTTTTGTACCTCACGGCATCAAGACCGGACATACAATTCAGCGTATGTCTTTGTGCACGGTTTCAAGCCTCCCCACGTGTTTCGCATCGTCAAGCCGTCAAAAGGATTCTCAGGTACTTACATGGAACCCAAGAATTTGGCATTTTTCTTCCTTCTTCCTCAACCGTTACTTTGAAAGATTTTTCGGATGTTGATTTTGGGGGCTGTAGGATTGATAGGAAAAGTACTTCCGGTGCTTGTCATTTTCTTGGTAATTCTCTTGTTGCTTGGTCCTCTAGAAAACAAAATTCAGTTGCACAATCCACAGCCGAATCTGAATATGTAGCTGCTGCTAGTGCTTGCTCACAAATTCTTTGGATTGTTCAAACACTTAAGGACTATGGGGTTGATCTAGATAGTGTTCCACTATTCTGTGATAACACTAGTGCCATATGCATTGCTAAAAACCCCGTGCAACATTCTAGAACTAAGCACATTGACATTAGGTATCACTTTCTCCGAGATAATGTTGAAAAAGGAAACATTGTGCTTCACCATGTAGATACCGAACAACAATTGGCTGACATTTTTACAAAACCTTTGGATTTCACTCGTTTTTGTTACATTCATAGTGAAATAGGGGTTATGCATCCTCATGGCTTAAATTGAGGGGGAGTTTTTGAAACTTGGGAAGTCTATGTGTTAATCTGAAATAAAAATAATATGATCATAGTATTTCATACGTATTTGACTTTGTGATTCCTTTTACATGCTGAAAGTTCTTACTACATTACTCGTGTTATACATTTTGTAGTTTTTGCCATGTCTAGTAATTGGAATAATTACTTACACTAAAACTGGTCATGGTCGAACTTTCTTGCTGTTTTGAACTTGTTACATGTTCACAAGTGTGTTTAATCATTAAGAATTCATTAAGTAATCAACTCACATGTTGAGTTTTTATGAACAAATATAAATTGAGAAAAGATCAAGAGAATATGCATGCATCGCACTTCTTCTTTTGAGATGGCTTGTCATTGCACTTAGATATGAACTTGGAAGAAGTTGTGTATGACTAAAACCATGTCCTTAAGCTTCTGATTGTCAAATGACATAGGCTTGGCTTGGTTGGTTAGAATAAGGCAGATGCTCATATAATCTCTTGCAAATATCATATGATATAAATTTGTGTTTTGAAAAATAATAAAATGCAGCAACTAGTGTCATGCTTTCAAGTTATGAAATAGTTAAGTTTGTGAGATCATGACTTGCTTAAATTGAAAATTACATATGATCTCTAGCATGGCTTACACTACTTTATGTATCTCATTGATGTGATAGTGTAAGTTACTTGATAGTATGACCTAGATGAGCTTTGTTTTATATGTATATGTTATAATATGCTCATAACAATTAAAATTTCTCTTTTACCTTGCTGAATACATTGTCAAAGGGGGAGAGATTAATCACACATTTAAAAAGGGAAAGATAATGTGGATAAGGACAGATAATAAAGGGGGAGAGATAATATGGGATAATTTTTCTTCTCATTTTATTTTTGATTTACAAAAAGGGGAGAAATTGTCTTCAAAACTTTTAATGAGAATAAGCCAATGTTCGGATTTTAAGTGGTGTTGCCAATGCATTCATCAAGGGGGAGATTGTAAGACCTATGTGTGCTGAATACATTGGCTTGTCGTGAATACACAAGTTTTGAATATCACCAAAACACCTTTTTATCAAGGTCCGACTCTAGCTCCGAGCTACAGCAAGGTCCGACGGTAGGTCCAGCTTGTTTTGGGTAGCTCCGGTTACGTTCGATGCTAGGTCCAACTAGCTTTGGTCAGCTCCGGTGAAGTTTGTATTTAGCTCCGGCATGTCTTTGTTAGGTCCGGCATGTCTTTGATAGCTCCAACATATCTTTGATAGCTCTGACATGCTTTTGCTAAGCTCCGAAGTTGATTTTTCTAGCTCTCGCTTTTGGGATTACTAGTTTCGACTAGTTCTGGTTAGATCCGGCGCTAGGTCCTGCTGGTTTTGTAAGCTCCGACGGGAGCTTGGTTGTACTAGTTTTGGTAAGCTCCGGTGCTAGGTTCTACTAGCTTTTGTTAGCTCCGGCTCAAGGTTCGGGTTGCTCTGGCAAGGTCTGGAACTTGACCGCAGTGATTCTGCTTTTCATTTGCAATGTTTCGTACTTGCTTTACATTGTTGGAAAGATTGCTTAGTATTCATTTGCTAAGTTTTTGGTTTGTTTTGGTTGATATGGATGATATCATGTTACTGTGGTTTTGCAACATGCTTATGTGAAGTTCTCACATAGGGTGTTGTGTTCGGAACTAACTTGAGTCAAGTCGTGGACTTGGGCTCGTATGGATTGGTTGTTTATTCATGTGCAAGTGTTGCTTGAGTTCAAGACATGGCTGGTGACGGGATCCATTGTACTAGTCTCAGGGAGGAGATGAGGTCCCAACAACCAAATTCAGGAGGAATTGTGGTTGAGCTGATCAGGAGGTTGCGCAGTATGATTGAATCAAGAACAATGCATATGAAGGTATCGTGGACGTCATTGGAATATGTTTGCACGTGTGCAAGAAGTGCATGGACATGTCTACATGGTTCCGAGACGTGATGAAGAGATGTGGACGTAAAGAGTTGGTCGGAAAGGTCCAACCGACTAGGTTATGGACTCAGGCTGCAGCTGAGTTGGGTTTGACTCAAATATGGAAAGATTTGAGTTGGTTATGATAGGATTTTGTATGGGTCACGAATTTGAGTTGTTTAGGAATGTGGGATACGTTCCTAAGGTGTTTGGAAGTCTTAAGATTGCTTCTATCTGCGTATAGAAGAATCCTAAGCAGTTATGGAAAGTTACGATTCGTGAACAGAGTAGGATTAGGTTCCTGATCTGAGTTGAGTTGGCTTTCGAGCTGGTTATATAAGCAAGGGAGCCCAGAGCTTGTGGTGCACGACTTTGGGGCTGTTACTCTTGTGTCCTATTGAATAAAATTCGTAGTTTGAAGGAACTTTTGTGCCTTGTTCGTCCGACTTGTTCCAGACAAGTTTTACTCGTCGAGTTTCTGGACAGCACTACCTTTCGTCGGTGGTTTTATCATAACTCGAGTTTTACAGATCCAATTGGCGTGATTATTTTTGGGTTGTCTTCAAAACTTGATTGTCTATCATCTGTCAAAATTTCACGGTCATTGGATTTGTGTTCTATGATCTACAAGAGTTTCTTTGCAGCGTTCCAGGACTGTTTTTTTCTCGGGTAGGGCAGATTGACCATTGTTTGATCTTTCGATCATAACTTGAGTTTTTCTCGACGGATTTGAGTGATTCTTTTTGTGTTGTCTCCGTGACTTGATTCTCTCTGATATATATCACTTTTGTCATGGTGAAACACGTCTAGATTAGTCTCACACACGATTTCTTCAACAGATCATTTTTCTGCCGAAAGGGTTTGGGGTTTTATTGTTTTCGCTGCGTAAGATTTTTAAATCTACCATTCACCCCCCCCCCCTCTAGCTTTTCACGTGATCTTCGATCCTACAGTATACATGTTTAACATTGATCCACAACAAGAGGAATGAGTTTAAAATTGATTTGGAGCATTTAAAATTGATTTGGAGCAAAACCGCACATAAAATATTGGAAAGTGCGGACTAGTCCGATTTTACTGAGGACTAGTCCGATTTCTCTCTGACTAAAAATGCACTAGTCCGATTTTGCCTCTGGAAACTTTCGGACTTGTCCAATTTTTGTGCGGACTAGTCCGATATTCCAAGAATCCTTGAAATTTTGCTAAGTCCCTGGACTTGTCCGGACTAGTCCGGTGTTCCAGCGGACTTGTCCGATTTCTTTCTGACTAAAATGGGACTTGTCCGATTTTAGGCCAAACTTGTTCGATTTTCTCTCTGGACAACTTCGGACTAGTCCGGTCCTTTTCGGACTTGTCCGATATTTCGTGACTCTGAGTTGATCTTTTGTTTTACGACTTGTTTTTTGGGTTTCACGTTAAGTGGGCCTAGGGATGTCGTGCCTAACTCTTTTAGAGCCCATGTGGGACTCTAAACCGGCATCTACTCATCGCAAACTTGAAATCCATCTAACCCTAGCCTCCACCTATATATAAACAGCCCCACCCCTTGGCTTGACATCTATTTGCCACTTTTCCACCCCACCCAAACCCTAGTTCGTGGAGAGCCACCATCAAGGAGGGAGGAGAAGATCCCAAGCAAGAAGAATAAGAGGAGGAAACGAAAGAGGATCAAGATCTCCACCAAGCTTTCGTTCTTCGTCACCAATTCATCTCCAAGTTCATCACCAACCCTAGATCATCAAGATCCAAGTGTTGCCTCCAAGTTTCTTGATTCATTGGAGTTCTAAACACCTAGTATACCTTCTATTCTCTTTTCCTTATGTGAACTCAACCCCTAATCTCCAAATTCACGTCGATCTAGAAAATCCTAATCTGTTGATCTCGTAAAGTGCGGACTTGTCCGGTCCCTAGCGGACTAGTCCGATTTCCCTGGATAAATTTTGTTGAATTGATTCTAAAGTTGATCTAATCACATCCAAACCTCTATAAACTTGTTAAAATCTAGTAGAACTAGTTAGTGATCATTAAAGGTAATCAATTAACAAGTTCTACCTTGCATTTGCATTAATCATGCATGTCATGTCATATTGAGTAATATTTGTGCACTCTTTGATTGTGTTTCTTGTCTTGTATGTTTATTGTGCGGATTAGACGGATTTGCGCTAGAGAGTGCCACGGAGGATCTCCAGCACCAAGAGTTTAAAGGCTTTGACACTAATTAACCGCAAGAGCAAGGCAAGTGTCCTTGAAGCATATTGATCCTATTTTTTTTAAGTAAATGTTTTGTTTGTAAACTGCATGCTTGTGTCAATTTGATGGGAATCCTATGGTAGGAAGTTTACTAGCGTTGTCTGACCACCCTTGTCGCCTAGAATTCATGGTAGAGAGTCGGGAAGGGTTTTTACCTTTTGCATCGCTTAATTAATTGGGATGGGAAAACTACACTACACATTTAATTATGCATTAATGTTATTATGTTAATGTGAACTTGTCAATATGATATGGTAATGGGTTATCTAAGCAAGCCTGGTGTGTGGATGGGTTGGATGTTATGGTGGTTTGCTTGTTTTAGATCTAAGGACCGGTTCATGCGAGAATAAGCCAGGACTAAAGTGCCACCACGAGGCCAAGTATGAGTGCGGCGTAGCTGATTAATTAGGGCTTTACCAGTGCTATTTGGACCATTAAGGATGCCCGGGGAAGGGGTAGTCGGATTGGGTTTGTTGATGATTGGTGGGACTACCCTAGGATCCGAATGGCTCAAGAGGGGGCCCTTGGTTGAAGATGTGCTCTGAGGGAGACATCGCCACTGGTGAAACCTCAGTGGGGTCTAAATAGGCTAGTAATCCCTTTGTAAAGGCTATTTTGTGATCTCTTGGCCATACATCAAAGGAAGTGTAATTGGCATAAGGGAGGTTCTTTATTCGCCGACGGGTGATGAAATCACAAACACGTGGGTAAAGTGGTACAACCTCTCCAGAGTGTTAAAAACTATCATGATAGCCATGCTCCCGGTTATGAGCACCTGGACAACTTCCATGATTAGAGGGAAGGAACTCAGTATTGGGATGGTTATGGTTTGGTAATAGTTATGGATGGTTATGGATTTATTTCCGGTATTGAATATGATTATTGGCAATGGTGGAATCTGGAATTATTGATGATGGTAGTGAATTCAGACTGGTATTATGATGTTACTTATGATTATGATGGGTTTGATTCATATACATGTAATATATTGCTTTTCAAATGTTTTAATGTACTTTTCAGCACTTTGCCATTATTATATTCGTCATTTGAATCAGCCACATGTCATACTTTCCACACTTGCTGAGTACGACATGTACTCACTCTTGCAATCCCCCCCCCCCAACAGTTGCAGGTCAGGATTGGGATTTTAATGGTGATAATGCGGAGTTCTAGGTCGTGTCTACCGTCAGCTTGCCTGTGGTGTTATTGGAGCCGCGCTATACCCTATTGCTTATGCTGCCTAGCTGTTTAGTTTGCTTAATTAGTTTATTTCCGCTGCATTGGTTGAACTTGTCATTAATATTCATTAGAGGTTGTATTCGAGGATAATTTGGTTTGTGTAATAAAACTTGGTTAATTAATCTTGTCTTGTGGTAATTTTCTGTATACTCTTTTGTGAATCCACTCGTGTATGTGTGTTGAACATCCTGGGAACACATATGCGTTAGCTTGGTTCATTTTCCGGAACCGGGCATCACAATGTATCAAATGTGATACAACAGTACTACGTACCTCACCTAATGAAAAATCTAACCGGTATATCCGGTTACGTCTATAGGTGGCCCTAACATCGTTCACTCGCAAACGTATTCTACACGGGTCGCTAGCGTAGTTAGTGTAGCTGCAGAAAACACACAATCCCCTTTCACTCCTTCACACTTCAAGGCGGCACAGGGAAACACGACAGGTAGTCACAATATACATATATTTATATGAAGGTAAATGCATACGACTCTGGTGTGAGTCGCCCTCAAGCGATGTCATGTCTCGAGGTACATGGTTGTACTACGTCTATACAGCAAAGACTCCTGCACGAACCGGCTTATACACGCTCGGGTATACGTGTTTCACATGCTTCCATAGAACATGAACAGTTCTAGAGACGCATACTATTAGGTTATACACCACCCGACGGGGGCTCCCACTAATTTTGAAGCACGCTGGGTACCACGTGTCATATGTCCGGGTAAACATGGAGAGTTTCAAAGACTCATATTGACGTTCCGTGCCAGGCCACGAAAACAATCATATACCACATATCGTATGGAAGAGCTTACCGAGATTGATCCGCTCTTGGTGGTGTACCTTACCTCTTAATTGATGTTGGAGCGTCGTTACAGAATATAATAACAAGTATGTTAGCTTACCACCTTTATGTCTTATACTAGTAATACTCCTTAGTGGGCATACAACTATTCCCTCACTCATATACTCCTATGTTTTTGAAAATATGCTCTTTTCAGGCACACTGTTCCCAATGATGCTCTGATACCATGTTGTGGGGACCGGAGTCCCGACATCCAAGGATCTCATTGGGTGGTGTCGTGCGATGCGACACCCAACAGTATACAAGAAAAGAACGAGAATAGAATACAATACCAAATCTTTTATTTATAAACACAGCGGAAGTTTTACAATTTATAACGTAGGAAAGAAGTCTATACATCATACTACGCTCTCAGCACTAGCTATGCATGAGTAAAGCTGTCCATGCCCTCGGACGCTTTACACTAACAGCACTCACAGATATCGGCGGCGTGTAGGGCTTCCACTCAGCCATGAACCCTAAAGGGGTAAGGCGTCGTCGTTAGGACCTTCATCAATGGTATAACCTGTAAAAACTATGAAATACAATACCAAGTCTTTTATTTATAAACACAGCAGAAGTTTTACAATTTATAACGTAGAAAAGAAGTCTATACATCGTACTACGCTCTCAGCACTAGCTATGCATGAGTAAAGCTGTCCATGCCCTTGGACGGTTTACACTAGTAGCACTCACAGATATCGGTGGCGTGCAGGGCTTCCACTCAGCCGTGAACCCTAAAGGGGTAAGGTTTCATCGTTAGGCCCTTCATCAACGGTATAACCTGTAAAAACTTGTTTACTGCAAATGTGAGCATAAGGCTCAACAAGACTGAACCGTCCCACTAGACATATGCAAAGTAAAGTCTAACCATAGGTAAGGAATAGCATAAATAGACTTGCCTACAAGTGGATCCTTATAATCATGTTTTAAGTAGCAAATGACATTCTTTAGGCACGGCACATCATAGACTCTACAATCAAACAAGAAATGCTTTGCCGATGATATGACATGCCCAAAGCACATACTGCTATTACAGGATAAGTATTTGGAAACTGTAAACTTTTAATTGTGCTATTTCTAAACCACACAAGGTTTCAAAGCAATTATAATTCAATACATCATATTCTTCTGGCTTCTTCAGTATTTACTACGTCACGACACGATCAACAAGTGGTACTCTATTACCGCGAGGGACGGTGATTGCAATCAGGACACACCTGGCTACACGACACGCACACCCGCGTGGGAGACACCTACGTGCTCTCCTCCCCGCGTCATACGTGACCACCTTTCACCCAAGACCCCAATGTCGACAAACCTCTTCATCCCGATCAAAAGGTCCCCTACACACACACGACAAAGTTGCCCGCTAGAAGATTTACACCTTTGAGCCTTTGCATCTCTATTCAAGAACAACCGAGGAGTCTCCACACTACAGTCTGGAGTTACATCAGTTTATTGGGCCCCATTAACCCATTATGCAACCGATACTGTTCAAACTTGCCCAGAGGGGCCGCACACGGATCGGTCCTTAATCAACACAGGCAGGGCTATGCAACTGAGACCACGTCTCGTCGCTCCCTATCCAACCCCTGCCCGGTCTCGTATTCATCTCATAAGCCATTCTTTCATCTTTCACCCTCATATGAACTATTATTCCTATCTCGCAAGTAGATTCCAACTACTCGACTTCTATCAATATATCTACAATATTAGCATTGGCAGTTCTACACGTCAAGTTGTAAACCTTTCCAACCCTACCGTAGGATCTGTGGATATGCAAGTGGAGTATCAAACACCTTATACGTAATGCACAATATCAACTGAAGACGTAAGTGAATAAAATTGGAAAACTTAAAAAAAAACTCTTAAATGCAAACTGGGGCTTGCCTTAGTTTGCAACTCGATTAAATGTCAATTGTTAGTGGTCCTCCTCTGGAGACTCCGCCAAGGACTTTAAGTGGAAACCTTGGCCTTCTCCTTTAAGTGACACTCCTCGTCAATATCGATCACTACAAGATATGCATATAGAACATATATGAATGCTAGTGAAATTATAATGCATATAGTTCATAGGCTTCTAACTACGGTTATAGTGAGGGAATGATCTTAATTGGCTTTAGAACTTTTATGGTAGATACTAGGGACTATAATGGAGACTCTTGCAAAGAACAGAAGATGGTCAAGGAAGTTCGTTATCTCTAAAATTATGGCAAGCAATAACCTTCCCAGCATTTTTAAAGGAGAAATTGTAGCTTTAACATAGCTACCCGTTGACTATCAAGATAGAGGGGGTTGTCCTGGTTCTAGAAAAATTGGTTTCATAATTTTCTAAGCATATATGAGTGAGATATTGAATTTCAAAGTTGCTAAGAATTCCTGGAAGTATTTTATAATTGAAATTAGACTTTCAGTTATTATCTAGACTTGGAACTGAATTTGGATTAGAAGATTATGTCAATTAAACCTGAAACTTTTACTGGAGTTGGTAAATGTCTAAAACAATGTTTAGGTTAAATTTGGGATATAACAAGGAAACTGAACATCTGCAATAATTCATTGATTGAAAAAGGCAATTGAATTATCCAGAAAATTATACAGGGTTGTATACCAAACCACTTGTATAACTTGAATGTTCAGATCATAAGCGTTATACAGGATTTTACCTGAGATTTTTAGAGTAAGGCTACTAGGAGAAATTGAATTTAGCAATTTGAAGTAATTGCTGGTTACAGTTTCTGTTTTATAAGTGAACAGCAGATTGAAATTTGAAATTTGGATAAGTTAGACAGGTTAAATGGCCTCCAAACTTTTTCTGGTAAACAAGAACATTACAAATTATTTTATGTGAATTTTGGGGATTTTTCCAGTGGAAGGATTTTCTGTGACAATTCCAGGAATCTTTGGAGAACAATAATTGTCCATAACTTAAAAATTATATTCATGGACATTAATTGCTACTAACAGAAACTAGAGCTCAAGGTCTTTCAAACAAAATTTATTTGAGGATTTTTGGATAATTTTACAGAGAGTTATGGATTTTTGAAGTGGGGACCAATTTCTGGAATTTAATCCCAATGGGAAACATTTGAATTAAAGGGCTGGGCCCACAGATTTCAAATGGGCCGATCGGGTTGAAGCAACACGGAGACCACGGGGTTAACCGCGCAGCCGCACATGATCCACGGCCGCAGCTGATCCGGGCGATGCTTTTCTCTCTCTGGCGAACGGGCCCCACGGGCTTTTCTTCTACCTCGGGCCAGCGGCGCGCGGCGGCGTGCTCCGGCGAGCCTCGCCGGAACCGAGTTCCCGGCCATTGCAGTGCCTGGTTTTGAGCGCCTAACCTTAAAATCATGCATTGAGCATGATGGTAGGGTCGGTGAAGCTTGATGACGGCCGGAAACGGCAGCGCATCGGCGGCGGCGGCTAGGGTTCCGGCCATGTCGGAACCGCTGCCCCGTGGCTCAATCTCTTTGGAAATGTCTTGGGAAGCCTCCTGGGACCATGAGGGAGGTGATAGGGAGGTGTAATCATCGTGTAACGATCGGCAAACAACCATCGACGGCGACAGAGGCGGTTTTTCGATGGAGGTCTAGGGCGCGCAGCGTGCTTAGTCTGGTCCTGTACCCTAAGCATGTGCACTTTGCCTCCCAGTGCTGCGGCTAAGTACTAAGGGTCAGGAGGCTCACACCCTGAGTAAGGCAGGAGGTGGATCCCGGGCACTAATGCACTTAATTACCCAAGTCCTGTGTACCAGTCCAGGACCGTAAGACATGGCAAAACCAAAGAGTAGCGAAAGATCGCCGATGAGCAAAATTATGCCCCCTTGTTGTGTGTGCAGGACATACAAAGCAGGTTGGTTCAGGCACAACCAGCAGCATCGGTGAGTTACACATCACCCAGGGGGCCCGCCGTCGACGTTCCTCCATGTTGATGGTAGATGATGTCGGAGCATCCAGCTCTGGCACCTCCCACGGGGCCTGCCGTCGACACTATTCTACATAATGGCGACAAGTGTTGATTTGTGAGTACGCTACCTCATCCCACTTTTGTTGCTAACAAGGTTTCTTTGGTTTCCTACCACCAAGGGCCCTGCCTTCGACGTTTCTGTGATATGGTGGGTGACGCCAGAGCAGCCAGCTCCGGCACCACCCAAGGGGCCTGCCGTCGACGTTTCTACAGCGATGGTCGGCGACGCCAGAGCAGCCAGCTCCGGCACCACCCAGGGGGCTTGCTGTTGACATCTCCATGATGATGGTGGGTGATGCCAGAGCAGCCAGCTCTGTCACCACCCAAGGGGCCTGTCGTCGACGTTTCTCCAGTGATGGTGGGCGATGCCGGAGCAGCCAGCTCCGACACCAACCAAGGGCCCTGCCTTCGACGTTTCTGCAACAATGGTGAGCGACGCCAGAGCAGCCAGCTCCGGCACCATCCAAGGGGCCTGCCGTCAGCGTTTCTATAACGATGGTGGGTGACAGCGGAGCAGCCAGCTCTGGCACCACCCAAGGGGCCTGTCGTCAACGCTTCAGTGACGATGGTGGGCGATGCTGGAGTAGCCAGCCCCGGCACCACCCAGGGGGCCTGCCATTGACGACTCTGCAACGATGGTGGGCGAAGCCAAAGTAGCTAGCTCCGGCACCACCCAAGGGGCCTGCTGTCGACGACTCTACGATGATAGTGGGCAACACCAGAGCAGCCAGCTCCGGCACCACCCAGGGGGCCTGCCGTCGATGTCTCTACTCAGACAAAGCTCAGCGCCCTCGGAGGGGCCACACTGAGGCCATCCACTCAAACTCCCTCGCTCCGCTGGGGGCCTGTTGAAGACATCCTGCGATCAAGTGGTAGGTGTGCCCAGCAACCTGGCCACATCTACCAGAGGGCCTCTTAGGGGGTTCCATAGGCACGACGTCAAATGATGACAGCTCTGCCATGTCAAATGTGCGATCATTGGTTCCTCAAAAAGCTAACAAACTCGACAAATTCTCCAAGCCCTTACACAGCTAAGGACTCAGAGAGACAGATTGCGAAGCACAAGACAAGCCAACAAGCGAAACATGAATTCAAATTCATTAACAGTTATTTGTACAAAGGGGCCATCCCCGGTTACAAAGGTGCTCCGCCCGGGGGCCGCTGGTCTCAACTCCGCTGGAACGAAGAGGCCACCTGCTTGGCAAGGTCTTGGACTTCGGCCCTCGCCTCCTCCTCTTGCTCATTGAAGGGGCCTTTCTCTACCGACTCTAGCGGGATCGTCAGGTACCAGCTTCGAAAGCACACCAAGACATGGGAAGCCACCTGCTTCGCTAGCTCCCTTCCTTCGACCTACAGCCGTCTTGCAAGGACAGTGTTAACTGACCCCAACGTCAAGCAGAAGGAGTCCAAGGCTGGGAGCAGTTGGGCCACCCCATGAGATGGCTCCCCGCGTGGCACGGGACCAAGCCTAAAGGTTTCCAACACCGCCCTGGCGCGGGCCAGGAAGTCCCGGATCCCTTGCGCCTCGGCTGCACGGGTCATAGGAACCACATCACACTCAATGGTATCTTTATATGGTCCAATCTGAAACTCTACTCGCACTATGTAGCTGATCTTCATCTCTCCACTATCACTCAACCATTGAATGTAATAAGGATTGAGGTGCGGAAAATATTTCAGGTTTAGCTTGGTACAAAGCTCTTTGCTGGCCAAATTATGACAACTACCACCATCAATAATAACTTTGCATGCTTTACCTGGACCAACAACAGCCTTTGTTTGAAACAAATTGCACTGCTGATCTGTAGGACTAGGAGTAACACTCAACACCATTGGCAAGCAAACAATAGTGGGTAAATGTGTCGCATAAGCATCCAATGAACCATCCATATCGTCCCAACAACCTGATTCTGGATCAGCATCATCCCCGGTCTCATAGTCAGCGGTTTCTTCATTGATCAACATAACCTTTCTATTGGGACAATCTTTCTTGAAGCGGCCCCAGACACCACATGTATGACAATTGATGTCCCTATTTCTTGGCATGGCATTAGAAGATACAGCAGCACTAGCAGCAGGTTGTGATGGCTTCTTAGCATTTGAAACCATCAAATCTGATTTGGACGAAGCATTCCCATGAAATCCAACAGTAGGGTTATGTGTAGACTCCACACTAGGTGATGTACGTAGTGGGAAACGACCTCTATTCGCTGCAGAATAAGGTGCAAACTTTGCATCATCGACCGACTGCAATTCTGCCTCACGTGCTTGATGTAATAAATCTGTCATGTCAAAATACTGGTGATGCCGAACAATGCGCTTGATGTTATAATTCAAACCAGCAAGGAAACGTTGCATTGTCTGTTCAGGCTGTTCACGCACTCGAGCACGTTGCATGATCAACTCCATTTCCTGAATAATCATCAACAGACAAAGTGCCTTGCTTCAAATTCTGCAATCTGTCATAGAGAGAACGAATATAGTTGTGTGGAACAAAACGAGCATGCAACTCCTCCTTCATAGATCTCCATGTAACAATGGGTGGATAACCATCTTCAATTCTAGATGCACCAAATTGTCCCACCAAATCAAAGCGTAGTCATCAAATTCAGAAGATGCTAACTTTATTTTCTTGTCCTCTGTGTACTCATGCATATGCCATAATTTCCACTTTCAGCTCCCAATTGAGATACTCTTCAACATCAGTAGAACCCACGAATTTGGGCATGGTGAATTTCAAATTTCCCAACCCATCGTCATCACGGTGGGCTGGTTGTGCAAAATTAGGATCATCAAATTGGCGACGCACACGCTGGGGAATAAATCCACGGCCTCCACCAGCTTAGCCTCCAACACGGCCTTCATTACCACGACCACCAGCTTGGCAAGCCAGACGGTACAGAGCATTGGGGGTGTGAGGATCAGCACCACCTTGTACACTTGCTTCACCATCATCATCATGCTGACGATGTTGCTGATGATCAACCGATGCTTGCAAAGCTGTCATAGCTTGCTGCATTGCAGTGAGAGTTTGTTGAACTTCAGTAACTTGTCGTTGTGCATCGGTGATGGTTTCAATGGCATCCTTCAGGCCCAAATCCACATTTTGGACACCCTTATGAAGAGGATTTGTTGCATTCAAAATTTGACGCTGAAGATGATTACGAGGAGCCTCATATTCATTCCAATGTACCACATCAGTAGGACTCTTTTTCTGAGTCACATCAATCTCATTTGAAGACATGGTTAGCTCGCACAAAAATATAAAAAGTGTATAGATATGTGGAAAACACTCAACTCACTCAAATTGAAAGAAGCAAGGTATCTTACCGTTCCAAAGTGAATTAATATAGCTTACCAACTTGTATGGGCAGAACTTGCACGGATGTGATGTGGCGAATATTGAGGGTCAAACCTATCACACGACAAACCAGGGTATATGGTGGAGCTTGGTTGGGATACCTAACAACACCAATTCACAAATCCTAGTGCTGATCGTATGAGAATAAGAAAACAAGATGGGACACACACAGTGGACAGGAAATGGCCAACAATGGTGTATGTTGTAGTAATGCTCGTGTTGCAATGAAAAAGGATGGATGTAGCAAATAGTGCAAGTTGTGACAGGCACACGACTACTCAATCCGAATAAGCTCCACAACTAAAACTTAAGTATGAAATTATATGCCTCTTTTTCTTTTGTTTTTTTTTGTTTTTTCTTCTTCTTCTTGTTGTTACTCTTCTTGCTTGAAACATAAGTAAATACTAAGTTGCAACAAGAAAGACGACCAGCAACTAAAAATTGAAAAAAAAATGGTGTTATCTAGGCTATGGTAAAAATCTAAACCTGATGTATAATTTTTTATGGCTTTTTTCTAGATAGGACGAAAAGAAAACAAATCTATGGGATGGACAATTGCTCACCGAGTAAACGGTGGAAGATGATGAAGGGGTAGTCCGATCTTCTCGATGAACACGACAATGGGTGTGAAGATAACTTGTGAGACACTCACAAACTCTTCGGCTGTTCCCCTGCTGCCAATGCAACAGATCTCAACCCTATGGATATTCGCAACACCACACACTTGTGCTCGTAGCCGCCGACCACGAAGCAGTTTGCAATCAACCAATTCCATCAATCAACCAATTCCCAATGGAACGACATATTACACTTGATTTTCAAAATGGAAGAATCACCAAATCGCAACAAAATGGTGAAGGGGAAAAATACTCCAGATCGAAACAAAGTGGAATATTTGATCTCAGATGAATGCATACAGCAATTCAGTTCTGGAATTTTTATAGACTTGTTGAACCTCCCCTAAAGCCACGTCCTACAAGAGTATATATAGGACTCCTAGATGTCCAAACTATGTTTGGTAACAAATAATTCACAGGCCCAACTTCTCTAAATAAAACAGACTCTATTTGGAAGGAAATAGAAGTAATTGTCAACTTTATTTGGTTGCCACGACCTATATATGTGTTCCCATAAATTGAGGCCATACTTATTGGAAACTATTTGGAGTTATCTTTCCAACGGATATTTATTTGCAGGATTCGGATTCTGGGAAAGAAATATGTGCCTGATTCAATTTTAGAGCTTCTGGTTTCCATATCCGAAACTGAATTGATTTTCATGATCAATTCTTTATTGGTAGTGCTCCTGCCTTCCTCTCCTCTCCCACGTACTCCTTGATGTGGGCATCCAACTTGAAACAATCTTCACATATCTCCTCACCTCCACCTGCTATGGATGCATCAGCTTCAAATCTGATCATGCAAACATGCAAAGACTTAGGTAGTATAAAATTCTCATTTGTAACAATATTATATTTGACTAGGAGAGTATTCACCTGGTGTTCTAATAATTTGGCACGTGCTCTTCTAATGGGTCCAGTACGGGGTTCATTGGATTCAGGTTGAACGTTAACTGGACCAACCATGTCATGAATAGGAGAAGATGGTAAAGTGTTAGGGATGACCTCATCAACGAGCAACCCACGGGTAGGAGACCTTGGTTACCCAAAATGGATTTTCCTCGCTTTGATGGATATAATGTTCGCATCTTGTTAGACAAGTGTGATTTATATTTTCGTCTATATCATATTCCTAATGAGTTCAAAGTATCTGCTGCATCGCTGCATTTGTCTGACAATGCATCACATTGGTTTCAAACTTATAAGCACAGTGTTGGTTCCTTAGTGTGGGAAGAATTTTCGACGGCTGTGTTGCAAGAGTTTGAGTTTTATACTCATCGTGAGATGACTGAGGAATTTTTTAGTATCAGTCAGTTTGGAACTGTGGCTGAATATAAGAAGGCTTTTAACAAACTGGTGTACCACATTATCTTGTATGACACATCATTGAAAGAAAGAATGTTGGTCACCAAGTTCCTCAGGGGTCTGAAAGAAGATCTGAGATCTAAAGTGACAGTGCTATTGCCACAAACATAACCCAAGTTGCTACTATGGCGTCCATTCAGGAAAATTTGAATGGCAGCGGTCAATCCAAGCCATTCAGACAACAGAGCTTCAGAGCTGCAGGAAATGCAAACCAAAAGCCTGACAGTAGGCCATCTTTCAGCACTGCTAACATTTGGAAGGCAAGGCAATTAAGGGAATACCGCAGGGCCAATAACTTGTGTTTCAAGTGTGGTGACAAATTCTCTCCAACTCATAAGTGTGCTCTGAAGGAAGGGGATTAGCTCAATATGCTTTGGTCTGAGACTCCTGATTCTGGGGGTTTTCTATCTGATGAGATACTGGAAGTTTTGGAAGACCCTATACAATACCATGATTCTAACACACAGATTTCTTTATATGCCTTGTCTGGGTCAGCACAAGTTCAGACAATTCAGTTACAGGCTTTGGTGTCCAAGCAGATGCTATTAGTATTGATTGACTCAGGGAGTACCCATTCTTTCCTGAAGGCAGAGCTGCTGCAGAAGATACCTTGTCCAGTGGTCCAAGTGTCTCCTCTGACAATTAAGGTTGCCAATGGCAATACACTGTCTTGTACTGTAGAAGTTCCTGATTTTCAGTGGTGGATGCAGGGTCACACATTCAGTCACACCATGAAAGTTTTGAGTATTGGAGCGTATGAAATGGTGCTGGGGATGGACTGGCTTGCTAAGTTCAGGCCCTGTTTGGCACAGCTGAAACTTATTACAAAAGCAGCTTGTTTGAGAAGCTGGTGGAATGCAGTTTCTGCTTATGTCATGCTTTTAGTTCATTCTGAGAAGCAGCTGAACTAATAAGCTGTTACAGAATCTTCCTGTTTGGCACACCCTCAGCTTATTTTCATAAAGAAGTTGCAGTAGAAGCTATACCAAACAGGGCTTCAGTCCCATGAAGTGTGATTGGTCTAACAAGTGGGTTGAATTTTCTCATAAAGAAAAGCAGTGCAAGGGTTATTGTCTGAATTTCCGATAGAAGTGAAAGAGGTTGCTGCAGAGCAGGTAAACAGGTGGAGCAATACTAATGAAATATGGGCAGCTCTGATAATTCAGCCTGTAAGTACTTGCTACACCATGTCTAAAGCTTCAACAGACACTCTACATCCTGATATTTAGAACATTGTCAAGAAGTTTCAGCATATTTTTAAAGCATCGGACTCCCTGCCACCTTAAAAAACATATTATCATTCTATTGCCCTGTTACCTGAAGCTGCCCCTGTTGGTGATATGCCCAAGAAGCAATCATAACAATTCGGGTAAGGCCTAATGGATATTTGACTCATAAGCAATTAGGGTACTAATGGGCATGCAACCTAAAAGCCCATTAGTACGCCTATAAATACGAGGGGTAGGGTTAGGGGCTAATTACTCTACCACGTGACAGCCCTAGCCGCCACCCCTCTCAGGCCTCACGTCGAGACCCTTGCCGCGCACGCGGTGCTAGCACACCGGCGTACGACATTCCTCCCCGTATGTGTGGACTTCGTGGAGGCGCTACTGCTACTGCTGCGCTGATCGGCTACGACGAACGTGTTTGTCTACCTACTGCTGTGACGAGGGTGAGGAGGAGACGAACGAGATCGTCTACTTCTCTTACACCGACGCACGTTTACGTTCCGTTGCGCTGCGCATCTAGTGGTAATGATCTATGACCTCTGTACTCCAATGTTTCCTGGGTGATACGGTAGAGGTGCTATAGTAGCATACCGCCAATTTCCATACAATGGCATCAGAGCCGACTTGCGTAGTCTTTGGTCTAGATCTTGTTAGTAGACGGGATATACTGTAGACATGTTCATACGATAAATTTAATCGCACGATTTTTGGGGTTTGGAATTGGTTAGAGTAGATTATGATCGTATATGACCAAAGGGTCAGTTCGTGCTCTTTCTCTGCTGTGTGCACAACCTGTCCCTACCGGCTGGAATCACCATTGGGACTAATCGCGTACATAGCTAACAGATTGAGCCAACAGACCACGGTCATGAGTTGCAATCTACTCATGGATAACCGGTCACATTGGAAATTGAGGCATTCTAAATGGCTTGGATTCGGGTTGATTTGATCAATCCGATGAGATTTTCATAGTGATTTCATAGATGCGATATATGTAATTCCATTTGGTGTTCAGAGCACCACCGTTTTGCTGTCTGCTATAGCGATTACATAATATAGTTTTGCGCTAGAAATCTTTCTACGCTTAACTCGTTTTTGCAAGGAATGATGTGAATGATATGGCCTTAATATAATGTGATGATCTGTGTGTAAATTCGTGCAGCCTGCGTGTTGCAAATTTAACACAACCGGGTTGAGGTTGTCACATAATTGTATAACGACCTGCGTGTCGACCTGTGATGCTTGATCTCTCATGTAATTTGGTAGCTATTAGTTGCACTAGCTTCTTTTATGATCATGGAGATATCTTCAAACATGGTGGAGATGGAGATCACCACAAGAAGGGAGATATGGCAGCTTAGATCATGATGGAACTATGGCGATGGAGACCATTATGATTTTAAAGGCCATACTATTCACAATGTTATATGATCATATACCTGTAATGTTCACGTATTACTATTCTTTTCATGTTTTTCATATGGTAGATGTTTTGTCATGATAGAATAGATTCCCTCACAAAAGTTGAGTATTTGATGTCATTTACCAATAGTTGCACCTATGTTATTTTGATTGTTGTGTGGTAGGTTTGCCAAAGCAAAGTACCATCATCTATCATAATGGATAGGGTTTGGTGACATTCACATGCATAGTGTTGGTTTACTCAACAAAGCTATCAAAACGGTTTTGGGCTTTATGGCATCGAGTTGGGAGCCGGGGCATTGGATGTCACCCAACAAACAAGAGTCATATAGGGATATGATTAACAATGGTCGTTTACCTATGTCACTAATTTCCTAGCTGTGAAGCCAAAGCTCACTAGGAACTAGTGAATATGGATCTTGAACTATTATATGTTGTTAGAGGGAAGACGATGATCATCTAGTGGTGATATCTTTTATTAAACTGTTAATAGAAGACTGGTACATAACATAGTGCTAAATCTTGCATATTTATTTTCTATTGTAGATAAGGTCTGCTAGTAACAATTCCGGTTTCAATTTGCGATATGTGCTTGAAAAGGAAAATCTCAATGGAGCTAACTTTATCCATTGGTACCACAACTTGAGAATCGTTCTTAGGCAAGAGAAAATTGAGTACGTTCTTCTGCAGCCTTACCCTGATGACCTTCCAGGTGATGCAACTAATACAACATGTAGAGCTTATATGAAGCACTGCGATGATGTGTTTAATGTAAGTTGTCTCATGCTCGCCACTATGTCTCCTGATCTGCAAAAACAGTATGAGCATACATATGCTTATTCTATGATTGAGGGACTGCGTGGAATGTTTGAGAATCAAGCAAAAGCTGAGAGATATTACATCTCAAAGTCCTTGTTCTCATGCAAGCTGGCAGAGGGTAGCCCGGTTAGCCCTCATGTAATCAAGATGATTGGTTACATTGAAACTTTGGGAAAACTTGGTTCTGAACTCAAGGATGATCTGTCTATTGACGTTGTTCTCCAGTCGCTCCCACCGAGCTACGAGTCATTCATATTGAATTTTCAAATGAATGGCATGGAGAAAACTTTGGCTGAATTACATGGGGTGCTTAAAACGGCCGAAGAAAGCAATAAGAAAAACGCCACTCATGTGATGATGGTGCAAAAGGATAATAAAAAGAGGAAGTGTGTGACGCATCCTAAAGGTAAAGGCAAGGGGGAAGTTTCCGATGAGCCTTCAAGCTCAAAGTCTAAGCCAAAGGGAAAATCTGGCCCTTCTCTTGATTATCAATGCTTTCACTATCATGGTAAGGGTCACTGGTCTAGGAACTGCAAGAAGTACTTGGAGGATATGAAGAAGAAGAAGGGAAGTGAGACTTCCGCTTCAGGTATAAATGTTATAGAAATTAACATTGCATTATCTTCTAATGAATCATGGGTATTTGATATCGGATCGATGATTCACACTTGCAAATCGTTGCAGGGTCTAAGTGAGACTAGAAGATTTGCAAAAGGCGAGTTGGATGTTCGTGTCGGCAATGGAGCAAAGGTTGCGGTCATAGCTGTCGGAACCTACCACTTGTCATTACCCTCAGGACTAGTTTTGGAATTGAATAATTGTTATTGCATTCCTGAGCAAGAACATTATCTCTTCTTCGTGTTTAGAAGAAGTTGATGGCTATGAGATTGTAATAAAAAACAAATGTTGTTCTATTTATTACAATAATATTTTCCATGCTCAATGTCCATTGGTGAATGGATTATATGTTCTTGATCTTGAGGATAAAACTATATGTAACATTAATACCAAAAGGGTTCGACGAAATGATCTAAATCCCACTTTTATTTGGCATTGTCGCTTAGGTCATATAAATGAGAAACGCATTGAAACACTCCATAAAGATGGTTTATTAAGCTCATTTGATTTTGAATCACTTGACACATGCGAATCTTGTTTGCTTGGGAAGATGACCAAAGCACCCTTCACTGGTCAAAGTGAGAGGGTGACTGACTTGTTGGGACTTATACATACAGATGTATGTGGACCAATGAGTTCAATTGCCAGAGGTGGTTTTCAGTACTTCATTACATTTATCGATGACTTTAGTGGATATGGTTATGTCTACCTAATGAGGCACAAGTCTGAATCCTTTGAAAAGTTCAAAGAATTTTAGAATGAAGTACAGAATCAATTGGGCAAGACAATTAAACTTCTATGATCTGATCGTGGGGGTGAGTATTTGAGCTATGAAATTTATGATCATTTAAAACAATGTAGAATTGTTCCACAGTTGACTCCACTTGGAACGCCTCAATAGAATGGGGTGTCTGAACGGAGGAACCGAACCTTGTTAGACATGGTTAGGTTGATAATGAGCAAAGCAGATCTTCCACTATTCTTTTGGGGTTATGCCCTTGAAACTGCTGCATTTACACTAAACAGAGTCACAACTAAGTCTGTTGAGAAGACACCATATGAGATGTGGACCCGGAAACGTCCCGGATTGTCTTTCCTCAAAATTTGGGGGTGTGATGTTTATGTCAAACATTTTACGTCAGACAAACTCACTCCAAAATCAGACAAATACTTCTTTGTGGGATATCCTAGGGAAACCAAAGGATATTATTAATATAATAAAACAGAGGGTAAAGTGTTTACCGCTCCCAATGGTGTATTCTTGGAGAAAGAGTTTCTCTCAAAAGGAGTTAGTGGGAGCAAGGTGCATCTTGAAGAAATTCAAGAAATACCTGAAAATGTTTCAGCACCCACTAGTCCTATACAGGATGTACAAGATGTTGTGCAACCAGTGGATGAAACACTAGCCCCACGAAGGTCTACGAGGGCACGTCGTGCGACTGAAAAGTTAACACTTCTAACCACAGAGCAGCATGACATGGTATTATTGGATAATAATGAGCCCACGACCTACGTAGAAGCAATGGAGGGACCCGAATCTGAAAAATGGCTTGGAGTCATGGAATCCGAAATTGAATCCATGCATGAACATGAAAATCAAGTTTGGAACTTGGTTGATCCAATCGAAGGTGTGAAACCTATCGATTGTAAATGAATTTTCAAGAAAAAGACTAATATGGATGGAAATGTTCACATCTATAAAGCGCGATTGGTGGCGAAAGGTTTCAAACAAATTCAAGATGTTGATTATGATGAAACTTTCTCACCTGTCCTATGCTCTAAGCATTATGAGCAGATATCAATCAGATTATAGTGAGGCTCATTGGATCGTTGTCAAAAACATCCTTAAGTACTTGAGAAGAACTAAGGATGCATTCTTAGTGTTTGGAGGTGAAGAAGAGCTCTTTGTAAAAGGTTACACCAATGTCAGCTTCCAAACTGATAAGGATGGTTCTAGATCGCAATCCGGTTTTGTATTATGGCTCAATGGAGGGGCAGTGAGCTAGAAAAGTTCCAAGCAAGATACAGTAGCAGATTCAACGATAGAGGTAGAGTATATTACAGCTTCTGAAGCTGCAAAGGAAGCTGTTTGGATTAGAAAATTTGTTTTTGAGTTGGGTGTTGTTCCTAGCGCGTCCAGTCCTGTGGATCTCTACTGTGACAATAGTGGAGCCATCACACAGGCAAAGGAGTGTAGATCACACAAACGATCCAAACACATACTATGATGCTATCACCTCATTCGAGAGATCATTGACTGAGGTGATGTAAAGATATGCAAGATGCACATGGATTTTAATGTTGCAGATCCATTGACAAAGCCTCTTACAGAATCAAAGCATGAGGTGCACACGAGATCTATGGGTATTAGATACTTACATCAGTGATTATAGTGTGTAGTGAGAGACTTGTGTCATAGCTATGTTTATGTATTGTTAAATAAATTGTTATATGAGTAATCATTATTTACATTGACCATCAAGTATGTGACTTGTTTGTAAAACTCTTTGTTAATAGTAATGTTACTCTAGATGATCCCTAGTCTATATCATTATATGAGATAATGATATCACACAGACTAGCACATGTATTAATTGATGATCACGTTTCACGGATCATAGATATGGAGATATCAAATTAATAATGTGAACACATGTTAATGAACATGGTGTCGGATTGACCCACTCCGAGACACTACTGGGATTGTTATTTCTATATGTGCCATCAGTTGGTCTTGAGTGATACACCTGCTAGATCCTTAGACCTGGGATCGCCATTGTTTCTCACTATGTGTAGTTGTGTACTTTGAGACTACCAAATGCTACTCCCTAACTGGGTAGTCATAAAAGTAGTTTTCGGGTACATAATAAGACATAGAATGGGATGTGCGCGGATCAAGATGGGATTTGCCCCTCCTTAATAATATGAGAGATATCTCTGGGGCCCTCGAGATAGTTGGATTTGAAAGTGCATGGCCATGCCAAGGTGATTAAAAGTTAATCGCAGTGACTAAAAGTTAGTCATGGAATGAATCCACTATTTGATCGAGTGAATGCTCGAGCTATCACAAGGATGGCACACATCTCTCCTTGAGCTTGACTGGTATCGTGAGGCAAAGGGAGTAGCATGTTGAATGTATCTAGGTTCGGCCGATATGATCTTATACCTCTACTGACTTGTGGTTGGAAACGGTTTCCATTCACAACCGACTGCACATGAACCTAACGGTTCACACACTTAAGGGGTTGGAATATTGAAAAGCTTGGCTAGATGATTATCTCTAGTGCAAGTGGGATATTATTGGTGATATTCCCAAGAGGCAATCATAACAATTCGGGCCAGGCCTGTTGGATATTTGATCCATAAACAATTAGGATACTAATGGGCCTGTGACTTAAAAGCCCATTAGTACGCCTATAAATACGAGGGGTAGGGTTAGGGGATAATTACTCCACCACATGACAGCCCTAGCCGCCACCCATCGCATGCCTCACATCGAGACCCTTGTCGCGCACACGGTGCTAGCACACCGACGCACGGCATTCCTCCTTGTACGTGTGGACTCCGTGGAGGCGCTGCTGCTACTGTTGTGCTGATCGGCTACGACGAACGTGTTCGTCTACCTACTGCTATGACGAGGGCGAGGAGGAGATGAACGAGATCGTCTACTTACCTTACACCGACGCGCATCTACGTTCCGCTGCGCTGCGCGTCTAGTGGTAATGATTTATGACCTCTGTACTCGCATGTTTTCTGGGTGATACGGTAGAGTTGTTATAGTAGCGTACCGCCGATTTCCATACAGCCCCATTGAATTCAAGGACATATAGATACTCTCCAACTCAAAAGGATGAGATTGAACGTCAAGTGACTCAAATGCTTCAGTCGGGCATTGTGATTCCTAGCATGAGCCCTTTTGCCACCCCAGCTCTGCTAGTGAAGAAAGAAGATGGGAGTTGGCGTTTCTGCATTGATTATAGGAAATTGAATTCTATCACAATAAAGAACAAATTTCCTATGCCAATAATTGAATACTTTTTAGATGAGCTAGCAGGTGCTCAATATTTCACCAGTATTGATTTGGCTTCTGGATTTCATCAAATTGAATGACGCTTGCAGATGAGCACAAGACGACATTCAAAACCCATCGTGGACATTTTCAGTTTAGGGTGATGCCATTTGGATTAACGAATGCACTAGCAACGTTCCAGTGTTTATTGAATCACATTTTTGCTGGACTAATGAGGAAGTGTGTTTTGGTGTTTACGGATGATGTGTTGATCTATAGCAAATCTTGGCAAGATCACCTACTGCACATTCAGTCAGTGTTTGAAATATTGTCTCATCACAAACTATTCCTCAAGTTTAAGAAGTGTAGTTTTGCATAGCAGAGTTTGACTTATCTGGGTCATATCATTTCTCCTCAAGGAGTAGCAATGGACCCCTCTAAGATCCAAGCTATGGTTGATTGGCCAATTTCTAGGGACACTACTGAGCTAAGTGGTTTTCTGGGATTAACAGGATATTACAGACGCTTCATCAAAAACTATTGAGGTATAGCCAAGTGCTTGACCAGGTTGTTACAAGCTAAGAATTTTCACTGGACATCTGTGTTAGAAACGAAGAGGGAACCCAAAGATCAAATAGCCACTAAATCATCTCGAATTACATGGAGAAAACTGATTACAACATGAACACCAAGTGCTATCTCTCAAATAGCACAAGAACATCAATAATACCTTCTCCTCCATCTTTGTTGTTGCTTGACGATGCGGCCATCTAGCCAACAAGGCGAGGCCGCAAGAAGAACGACGACGAGAGGCATTTCCCCTTGTTCTTCTCTTGGTATCTTGATCAGATTCTGAGTGGGTTAGAGTGTTCAAGTGTGTATGAATGTATGCCCTTAAGCCTTTTTTTATCACACACTTGACCCTCTTCTTATAGTTGACCAAGAGACACAAGAGGGGGCCTCCCATCCTTAGGAATTATTGAGTCTCCCGATCAGAGACTCAAAATTTGGTGGGTTGTGTCCTTTCAATTAGAACACATGTCAATTTCGAGTTCAAACTGACAGTTACTGAAAAATCGGACTAGTCCGTATAGGGTCCGGACTAGTCCGGTTACCCATACTGGACAATATCGGACTAGTCCTCTAAGGGTCCGGACTAGTCCGGTTACCCATACTGGACAAAACCGGACTAGTCCGGTCTTTACCGGACAAGTCCGGTACACCCCAACATTCTCCCCCTTGAACTCGAATCTGAAACTTACCGACTTACTTAATACTAAACTTAGTGTTCATTTTCTCATGCTTGACATATAGGGCACGACGCATCACAACAACCATTTACGTATTGTTGGACTCGAAGACCACAATACATCTCACACTTGAAAATGAACCTTACTCTTACTTGGCCCCTAAATATCCAGTGATCATAGGCTCTCCCTTAAACCCATGCCGGCTACGTCCACTGAACACGCTGGGTGGAATACCTTTTGTTAGCGGATCCGCAAGCATACGCTTGGTACTTATATGCTCAAGACTTATGGTATGATCCTGGATTCGATCTTTCACAACATAAAACTTAATGTCGATGTGTTTGGCAGCACCACTCGACTTATTGTTGTGAGAGTAAAATATTGCAGGCTCATTATCGCAGTATAACTTAAGTGGTTTTTCAATGCTGTCGACCACTCTAAGACCGGGTAAAAATTTCTTAAGCCAAACAGCCTGCCCAGTGGCCTCATAACATGCAACAAACTCGGCATGCATTGTGGACGATGCAGTGACGGTTTGTTTGGAGCTTTTCCACGAAATGGCTCCATTCGCGAGGGTGAATATATAACCTGACGTGGATTTCTTAGTATCCACACAACCCGCGAAATCTGAATCTGAATATCCCACTACTTCAAGTGGGTCTGACTTACTATACGTTAACATGAGGCCTTTTGTGCCTTGCACACATCTTAATGCTTTCTTAACTGCCTTCCAGTGATCAATCCCTGGATTGGCCTGATATCTGCCAAGCATTCCGGTCACATAAGCTAAGTCAGGGCGAGTACAGACTTGAGCATACATAAGGCTTCCGACAGCAGAAGCATATGGAACCGACTTCATTTGATCGATCTCATATTGGTTCCTGGGACACTGAAAGTTCCCAAACTTATCGCCCTTGACAATCGGAGCAGGCGAAGGCTTACTCTTATGCATACTGTACTTTCTCAGTACATTCTCTAAGTATGCCTTTTGTGATAAGCCTAATACCCCCTTATTTCTATCTCGGTGAATTTCTATACCCAATACATAGGATGCTTCACCAAGATCTTTCATATCAAAATTAGAGGACAAAAACTTCTTAGTTTCTGATAGTAGATTGACATCACTACTTGCAAGTAGTATATCATCTACGTAAAGCACGAGGAAAATAAATTTCCCGCTCTTAAACTTAGCATAAATGCAATTGTCCTCCTCATTTTCTTTAAACCCAAACTTTCTTACTGTTTCATCGAACTTGAGATACCACTGCCTTGATGCTTGTTTAAGTCCATAAATGGACTTTCTTAAGTGGTATCCCATATGTTCCTTACCCTTAATAACAAAACCTTTCGGTTGTGTCATATAGACGTTCTCATATAGATCACCATTGAGAAACGCCGTCTTTACATCCATCTGATGTAATTCTAAATTATAATGTGCAACTAATGCCATAATGATTCTGAACGAATCCTTACTTGAGACAGGTGAAAATGTCTCATTATAATCAATCCCTTCTCTTTGAGTGAAGCCTTTTGCAACAAGTCTGGCCTTAAACTTATCAATATTCCCTTTGGAGTCACGTTTAATTTTGTAGACCCATTTACAGCCTACTGTTTTGGCTCCATTAGGAATCTCAACTAAATCCCAGACTTTGTTTGTTTCCATAGACCTCATTTCATCCTCCATGGCTTTACGCCATTCAGATGATTGAGGACTTCTCATAGCTTCTTCAAATGTGGTGGGATCACCCTCCATTTGAATTGCCTCACTCAAATAGATCTCATAATCGTCCGGAATGGCCGATTTTCTTTCTCGTTGAGATCTTCTTAATTGCACATTATCCTCATTTTGAGGCTGTTGTTGCTCTTCATTATTAGTGACAACGGGCTGAAAATGCTCAACCTCTCTTAATAATTCCGTTGTCAATGGAGAACTAACAACAGGTGTTGAATCATTACCAATAGGCACTGATGATTCAACAGCAGTAGGTAATGAGAAATATGGTTCTTGAATCATAGGAGTGGGTACATAAACCCGCTTCTCTTCAAAATTAATTTCTCGTCTTACCGTACTCCCCCTGATCATGGCATCCTCTAAAAAGACGGCATGCCTTGTTTCTACAAACTTAGTATATCGTTCTGGATAATAGAAACGATATCCCTTACTCTTTTCTACATAGCCAATAAAATGGCAACTTACTGTCTTAGAATCCAACTTACCAATGTTTGGGTTAAATAATTTTGCCTCAGCGGGACAGCCCCATATATGCATATAACTTAATGAGGGCTTACATCCTGTCCACAACTCATACAGTGTTTTGGGCATCGACTTAGTAGGAACCCAATTTAGCACATGAATGGCGGTTTTTAATGCCTCCATCCATAAGCTAACCGGCAAATCTGATTGACTTAACATGGATCTAACCATATCCATTAGCGTACGGTTGCGCCGTTCCGCTACTCTATTTTGCTGAGGCTCGCCCGGTGTGGAATACTGGGCGACTATGCCATTTTCCTGTAGGAACCGAGCAAATGGTCCAAGAACTTGGCCATACGGGGTATGACGACCGTAGTACTCACCACCACGATCGGATCTTACCACTTTAATCTTAATATTGTGCCGATTTTCAACTTCAGCCTTAAATATCTTAAATTTATCCAACGCTTCAGAGTGTTCTTTAATTGGATGAATATAGCCATAGCGAGAATAGTCATCCGTGAAGGTTATGAATGAATCAAAACCATCAACAGATAATACGGGGAATGGACC
Organism: Tuctoria greenei; assembly: GCA_036927565.1. Lineage (NCBI taxonomy): Eukaryota > Viridiplantae > Streptophyta > Magnoliopsida > Poales > Poaceae > Tuctoria > Tuctoria greenei. Next base: position 141,914,282 of record JAYESD010000001.1, on the reverse strand, counting down.
ACAAATGTTCGTATGGATTAATTCCAAAATTCCCGCACTGCGTATGGCACCTTTCTTAATTTTCTTAACAAACTTTCCCTTAATGCAGTCTATGCATTCTTCTGAATCTGAAAAATCCAAATGGGGAAGAATCGATTGTGAAATCAATTGTTCAATTCTCCCCCTCGAAATATGGCCCAAGCGACAATGCCATAATTTCGAAGACATTCCGGAATCGATTCTCTTACGCTTACCCTGATGTGAGGAAAACTGATTGTCGCTTACAACATTAACATCATCATGCATAGATAATAAGTATAGCATGCCTTGTCTTATGGCAACACCAACCATCTTATTATCATACTTAATTACACATCTGTCTTTGCCAAACTGGCAAACATAACCATCATCATCTAAGCATGATACTGAGATGAGATTTCTACTTAAAGAGGGTACATATAACACATCCTGAAGTGTAAGTACAAAGCCATTTCTTAATACTAATGGATAATCTCCAATGGCTTTCACTTCAGCTTCATGGCCATCAGCAACTTTAATGGCCCTTTCCCCTCTTTCTAGGTTCCTCCTCATATTTAACCCCTGCAACAAATTGCAAACGTGCACAGTGGCACCTGAGTCAATCTACCAAGAAGATGGTGTATAATCTAAAAGCAGGGATTCATCAACAAAGGTCACAAAGTCATTACCATTTTTGCAACACCATTTAAGGAAGCCAATGCAATCCTTCTGATGGTGACCTTTGTCTAAACAAAAACGGCACTGATCTTTATCCACTTTCACATCCTTATTGTAAGGATGGCCTTGTGGAAACTTACCCTTATCTTTATCATGGTGAGATGAACCATGATACTTAAAAGATTGCTTAGAAGAATAATTCTTCTTAGCCTTACCTTTTCCCTTCACGTAATTAATAGCATCATAACCGTGAAGGGACTTAATCCTCTCTTCCTCCTGAACACACATAGCCATGAGTTTCTCTATGTTCCATAGTTCAGGTTGAGAGTTGTAGTTGATGACAAAAGTCTCAAATTCCTTAGGAAGTGAGGCAATGATGAGATGCACAATGAACTCATCTTTAATCCCCAAATCCATAGGCTTAAGCTTTGCAGCCATATTTGTCATCCTTAAGATGTGCTCACGCACACCACCTCCATGATATTTTTCAGTAACAAGCCTCTTGATAAGAGTGCTTGCAGTGGCCTTAGAAGAACCAGTAAACTGATTCTCTATCCTTTGGAGGTACTCAACAGCAGTTTCACATTCAGGGATTGCTCCCCGAATGGCCTCAGTGATAGTGCCCTTAATTACCATCAAACATTTCCTGTTTGATTTCTTCCACTTATAACAATCAATGTCATAAGCCAATAACTCAGTAGTATATTCCTTTGTCCTCACGGCAAAGGCTTCCTGAGTTTCATCAGCATTTCTTACTGGTTCAACCGGTGCAACCGGATATGGAGTAGTGAGAGCCAAGTCTATCTCAGAGACTGCCAAAGCAATCTCCAACTTCTCTCGCCATCTCCCGTAATTGCTTCCATTGAGTGGATCAATAGAAGCGATGAAACTCAGTGCTGAATTAGCATTGGAGGAACCTTCTCAATAAAAAAAACCAAAATCAAGAAGAATGCATAGATGTTAACCACAAGAAAATGATGAGTTTTATCTTTCACTTTGGTTACTCGACCAAAACTCAACATTTGAGAATAACTGAAAATCAGCATAGTAATTTACCTTTCGCTTTGGTTACTCGACCAAATTACTATGTTCTTACAAAAAGAATGTCATTAATGCCTTTCGCTTTGGTTACTCAGCCAATAATGACATTGAAACTGAATATTGAAGAACAACTGAAATACATAGTAATTTATCTTTCGCTTTGGTTACTCGACCAAATTACTATGTACTTAGAAAGGAAAATGTCATTAATGCCTTTCGCTTTGGTTACTCGGCCAATAATGACATTAATAAAACTTAAAATCATGATAATTCTATTTTTCACTTTGGTTACTCAATAGAATTTCATGCAACTTAAATTGACATAGCAATTTATCTTTCGCTTTGGTTACTCGACCAAATTGCTATGACAATAAACTTAATTCACAGAGGAAGCTTAATTTAATAAGCAAACTTAATTGTATAGCACGGACTAGTCCGCACATGGCCGGACTAGTCCGAACTCTTACAGTATGGTTTTCGGACTAGTCCGGTCCATACACCGGACAAGTCTGGTCCCATCACAAACATTTGATCCGTTCTTTATTGAACTTTTCGAGTTTGGTCCGTACTATTCCGGACTAGTACGACCAACCCCGGAAAAGTTTCATATAAAAAACTGGAAAAAATGTCAAAATACCCAAAAGGGAATCTTAATCTTACCATCTTACCAAATCAACTTAATTTTCACAATGGATTTCAATCCAAAGTGCTTAATTGGTTTTCAACCAGATGAACGCGTCAAAACGCTCTGATCCGAAAACCTAACCACTTAACTGTGGCCACCGGACTAGTCCGGCCCTTAGACCGGACAAGTTCGAACCTTCAAAACTTTCTGCGAAAAACTTCGATCAAAACTCAATTCGAAGTGATTAGTGGTCTAAACGGCTCTGTTACCATTGTTAGAAACGAAGAGGGAACCCAAAGATCAAATAGCCACTAAATCATCTCGAATTACATGGAGAAAACTGATTACAACATGAACACCAAGTGCTATCTCTCAAATAGCACAAGAACATCAATAATACCTTCTCCTCCATCTTTGTTGTTGCTTGACGATGCGGCCATCTAGCCAACAAGGCGAGGCCGCAAGAAGAACGACGATGAGAGGCGTTTCCCCTTGTTCTTCTCTTGGTATCTTGATCGGATTCTGAGTGGGTTAGAGTGTTCAAGTGTGTATGAATGTATGCCCTTAAGCCTTTTTTTGATCACACACTTGACCCTCTTCTTATAGTTGACCAAGAGACACAAGAGGGGGCCTCCCATCCTTAGGAATTATTGAGTCTCCCGATCAGAGACTCAAAATTCGGTGGGTTGTGTCCTTTCAATTAGAACACATGTCAATTTCGAGTTCAAACTGACAGTTACTGAAAAATCGGACTAGTCCGTATAGGGTCTGGACTAGTCCGGTTATCCTTACTGGACAATATCGGACTAGTCCTCTAAGGGTCCAGACTAGTCCGGTTACCCTTACTGGACAAAACCGGACTAGTCCGGTCTTTACCGGGCAAGTCCGGTACTCCCCAACAATCTGAAGCTCTGCAAGCATTTGAAGATTTAAAAGTAGCAATGACCACTACTCCTGTATTGGTGTTTCCTGACTTCAACAAAACCTTTGTTTTGGAACTGATGCTTGTGGGAAAGGTATTGAGGTTGTTTTATCACAAGAGGGTCATCCGGTTGCCTACTTCATTGAAGGACTGAGTATAATCAACCAGAGGCTATCTACATATGAAAAAAATTCTTGGCAGTTTTAATGGTTGTGGATAAATGGAGGAATTATCTGCAAAAAGGAGAGTTTCTGATAAAAAGAGCCTATCAGAGTCTATGTCATTTACAAGATCAGACCCTATCCACAAATCTTCAGAAGAAAGCCATCAAAAAAATGGTTGGGTTGCAGTTCAAATGTCTATATCACAGAGGGACTGACAATAAAGCAGTTGATGCTTTATCTCGAGCGGGGCACAATTTTACATTGCAGGTTGTATCTATTGCAGTACATGTGTAGATTCAATAAGTTATCAATTCGTATCATACTGATTCTGAAGCTCAGAAACTTTTAACTGAACTTTCATTACATAGTCCTAATGAAAAAGGCTTTTCATTATCTGATGGACTTATTAGATACAAGGGAACTATTTGAGTTGGCTCTAATACAGCCCTACAAACAAAGTTGACCTGTGTTACACTCTTCACCAATGGGAATACATTCAGGAATAAAGGCCACCTATCAAAGGATCAAGAAGTTGTTCAGCTGGCAAGGGCTAAAAAGTGCAGTGGGGTCTTTTGTTCAACAATGCCAAGTTTGTCAACAATCCAAACATGAGCTCTGTAGATATCCAGGCTTGCTACAACCTTTGCCTGTTCCCATAAAATCTTGGACTAATATATCTCTGGATTTCATTGAGGGGCTACCAAATTCCTTTGGCTATACCGTTATTTTAGTGGTTGTTGATAGATTTACAAAATATGCTCATTTCCTGCCTGTCATGCACCCTTATATTGCCCCTAGTATTGCTCAGCTGTTTCTAGACAATATTGTCCGACTACATGGTGTACCAGAGAGAATGGTGTCTGACAGGGACATAATCTTCACCAGTTCATTTTGAACAACACTGCTTAAATTGGGCTGCAATTTAGTACTGCATACCATCCTCAAACAGATTGTCAAATTGAGAGTCAATTAGTGCATTGAGATGTTTCTTCAATGTTCAGTGCACTAGGCACCTAAACAGGAGAGTAAATGGCTATCTCTGGCTGAGTTGTGGTACAATACAACGTACCATTCTTCTTTACAATGTACACCTTTCAAAGCTTTATATGGTCAAGACCCCTCTTCTGGATTTTTCCCTCAGTTGGAAGATTTTGACAGTACTGTGGTGACTGACCTGCTCAAAGAGAGACAAGCTTTCTCTGCTCTACTGCGTGAGCATTTGGTGTGTGCTCAGAACAAGTACAAGACTCAAGCTGATAAAAAGAGATCTGATAAAGAATTTGCAATTGGGGAACATGTTCTTGTCAAGTTACAACCCTACTCTCAAAATTCTCTGGTCAGTAGAGAATATTCTAAACTGTCCTACAAATACTTTGGGCCATACACTATTCTGCAGAGAGTTTGGTCAGGTTGCTTACAAGCTTAAGCTTCTAATGGATACAACCATTCATCATGTTTTTCATGTTTCACAACTCAAGTCTTATATACCAGACGATACTCCGATCTTCTCCAAGTTACCAGATATCCCAAGCTTGTATGTTGCTGACATTCAACCTCTGAAGAATTTAGATCATCGACTTGTAAAGAAGGGCAACACCGCGATTACTCAGGTCCTGGTTGAGTGGTTGGGGCTGCCAGCTACTTTGGCTACTTGGGAGTACTGCAATGTCGTCAAGACAAAGTTTTCGGTAGTGCCAGCTTGGGGACAAGCTGGGTCTCGAAGGGGCGGCGATGTCACGGCCGCAGGATGATGAACGCGAGAGTCCACCGAGCAGGAACAAGGAATGGTCGACGCCGACTTCAAATTCAATTGTTGGGCCGTCATCAAGTCAAGTAGGCCCGACTCATAGAGTGGAGTTTAAAAGGGGTGGGCGCGAGCGGCGAGAGGCGGTGGGTTGTTAATTTTGTTACTCTCTCTCTCTCTCTCTCTAGAAGTCTTCTCTCTCTAGTTCTTCACCAATTTCCCATTCTTCCCTGATGTATCAGATTCGAGGTAATTGAGAGAGATAGAACTCCAAATTCCCAAATTCAAGTTTGAGCGCGCGATTGTTTTTCTGTGCGATCGGCGGCGCCTTACACTTCTGTCGCACCTTTCCAAGCTTTTAGATCGAAAATCAGGGGGAGTTCCCATCGGAAACCAAACTTCCCCATGTTCAACCGCAATGCTCTGTTCACCGTCGGACTCTTAATCCCAGCCGCTTTCTTCCCGATGAAGCATCTTCTTAATGTTCCTCATCGTCCACTGGTGCTGTAAAATCAAAAATCTAGTTGTTTAGCCCTCTACAAAGCATGAGACACCTCGCCGGAGTGCGTTTAGCCGCTGCCGTCAGCGAGGGCGTAGTTCCAGACATCACCGGCCTAATCTGGCACCAACAGTGTGTATTTCGTTCTCTAATGCCCCCAGGTGGCAAGGGAGAGGTCTCCACTCACAAGGGAACCCGTCACCGGTGAAGGTGCCGCCCCGCACCTGAACCCTAGCCGCCGGGTTCTCCCTGGTCAGGAGGTTGAAGACAACCTTCGTCCGGGCCCGCTGTCAGCCTCTCTTTTTCGTCATCTAGGATTTCATGCGGCCAAATGTCATGACCCCTGATGGCTCTGCTTCTAACGTGACTCAAGGTGGGCTGGCAGGAAATGATGACGGACAAAGTGGAGGCCCAGCTGGTACGACGGGAAGTGACGGCGTGCAGGCCCAGAAGCCCAGCTCGTGCGGCATGTCTATATGAGCTACTTGGAGAGGAAGAAGGAATGAAGTTTGTTGGAGAATTCTGTTACCCGAACCCCCCTGCTCCATCTCTCTTCTTCATCTCCTTCTCCAGTTTCTACTAATACCCATTATGTAATCCATATACGCTGCTTAAACAGTGATCTGGAGTGAAGAGAGAAGCTAGTACCATGTATCTGATTGCGTTTTGCTGTGCATCGTTTTCGCAGTTCGAGTTCATTTGTTCTGAGTTCTCTCTATTTCCCTCGGTATATTGGTTCGTTGTTCTGTTCGTTGCTATTGTCTCGTGGGATACTACACTGGTATCAGAGACGGGTTTGTGTGGTTTTTCTCAGTACTCTCTCGGTCTTGATCTGTAAAACACCGATGGGGAAGGTTGTGTTCACCTTGGTGAGCCTGTAAACCCGTTACCCCGGTTGGATCGGCTTGGAGGAGAAAAATCATCACGGCTCCATTTAAACCCAACGCTCAAACTCGCTTTCTTGCTGAGAAGATGGAGGAATCTGATACTTCTTGGCGCGAAACCCTTGCCGCTATCACAGAGAAGTTGGAGTCACTGGATTCTAAGTTTTCTTCAGAATTGAGTGCAGTTAATTCTAAAGTGGATCTGACTATCTCTTCTCTGGGTTTAGTTCAGCAAGAGCAAGTGCAAGTTTCCCGGAAGTTACGTCATGCTTTGGGGTCTTCTCCGAATATGCCGGACGATGGAGTCATAGGTCATGCACCAACAACTTTGCCATCTTCTTCTATGACTACGCCTGTACCACTAAGCCCTATGAGTGCTCCTCTGCATGATGATTCATGTTTCTCACATCTTCTGAAGGTAACTCAGACTGCCCTGCCCCATCAGTTTCATTCTGTGCATACTGTGGTTAAAAATGAAACTGACAAGTCTGACGGAAGAATAAAAAATTGGAGGCCTAAAGTTAATTTTCCTGTATTTGATGGATCTGATGTTAAAATATGGCTTGATAAGTGTGAAACTTATTTTGGCATCTATCAAGTTACTGAAGATTTTAAAGTTACATCTGCATCTTTACACATGATAGACAGAGCAGCACATTGGTTTCAGAATTTTAAACTGAAAAAAGGGTCTCTGAATTGGTCTCAATTTGCTGCTGCTGTTTCTATGGAATTTGATTCTGATGTTCATAGACTAAAAACCATGGAGTTGTTGAATCTTAAGCAAACAGGTTCTGTGGAGGACTATAGAAAACTATTTGATCAACTGGTGTATCACATTAAATTGTATGACCCCTCTTTAAATGAAACAATGCTAGTTTCACAGTTCCTGATGGGGCTAAAAGATGATATCAGAGTTGCTGTCGAGATGCATTTACCTGATACTGTTTCAAAGGCAGCTATTCTTGCTTCTGTCCAGGAGCAATTGGTACTCAAGCATAAGAAATGGAGTTCCAAGGTTCCTGCTAAATCTGGTAATGCCCCACCCTTCAGAGATCTTAAGTCCACTTTCAGTGCTAATGAGCTTTGGAAAGCCAAACAACTGAGAGAATACAGACGTACAAATGGGTTGTGCTTCAAATGTGGGGATAAGTTTACACCATCTCACAAGTGCTCCGCCGAAACTGCTAGCCAACTGAATTCTATCTCTTCATCTACACCTGATGGTGGTGTTTTTCTCTCTGAAGACATATTGGATGCTCTTGATGCACCTACTATTTCTGGTGATGGTCCCTTCTTATCATTCCATGCACTATCAGGGCGAACTGGATATAAGACAATACAGTTCCAGGCATTAGTCCAGAATAAATCATTGATAGTCCTAGTGGATTCTGGCAGTACTGATACATTCATCAATGCTCATGTTGCTCAACAACTTGATTGTGTAATCTCTGAATCACCTCTATTACAAGTTAAAGTGGCAAGTGGCTCTTATATTGACTGTCATTCAGAGATCAAAAATTTTGAATGGTATCTTCAGGGTCATACATTCAGCTGTGATGTTAAGGTGATTGAGATGGGGGCTTATGATTTAGTCCTCGGTATGGACTGGCTGGAGCAATTTAGCCCTATGACTTGTGACTGGCTCCACAAAAGACTGACATTCTGCTATAAGGGAATTGATATAACTTTGCAGGGTATTATTCAGAACGGGGTGCCAGCCTTAACTCTCATATCAGGAGAGCAAATTCTAAAATGCAGTAAGGGAAATGAATTATGGGCAGCAGTGATTATTGACCCTATTTCTAACAATTCTCCTACTGATGACATCCACAGGTTTGCAAATATCCCTGAAGAAGTGAAACTCCTTATTCACCAGTTTGGCAATATTTTTCAGGAACCATCAAAGTTGCCCCCACATAGAGCATATGACCACTCAATATCATTACTGCCAAACTCTACCCCCATAAACTGCAAACCCTATAGATATTCTCCAGAACAGAAAAATGAAATCGAGAGGCAAGTAAATGACATGTTGAAATCCGGACTGATAACACCAAGTACTAGTCCATTTGCTTCCCCAGTTTTATTGGTGAAGAAAAAGGATGGCAGTTGGAGGCTATGTGTGGATTATAGAAAGCTGAATGCTCTTACTATTAAAAACAAGTTTCCCATGCCAGTTATTGAAGAATTCTTGGATGAAATTGCAGGGGCCAAAATTTTTTCAACCATTGATTTATGGTTTGGATTCCATCAGATCAGGCTATTACTTGAAGATGAATTTAAAACTGCTTTCAAGACTCATCATGGACACTTTCAATATAGGGTAATGCCATTTGGCCTCACTAATGCTCCAGCTACTTTCCAGTGCCTTATGAATTCTGTTTTTGCTAATTTTATGAGAAAATTCGTCCCAGTTTTTATGGATGATATATTGGTGTATAGTCACACTCAGTCAGAACACTTGGACCATCTGCAACTGGTATTTCAGACTCTATCTGCACATAACATTTCTGTTAAATTCAGCAAATGCACATTTGCACAGAGAACTCTGACATACCTTGGACACATTATTTCTGAACATGGGGTAGCAACTGATCCCTCTAAAACACTTGCAATGGTTAACTGGCCTGTTCCGAGCAATTTCACTGAATTGAGAGGATTTTTAGGCCTCACGGGATATTATCGAAAATTTGTTAAGAATTATGGCATGTTGGCCAAGCCATTGACTTCCATTTTGAAACTCAAGCAATTTCAATGGTCTCATGAAGCACAGTCTGCCTTTCAAAGGCTGAAATCTGCTATGACTAGCACCCCTGTCCTTGCATTCCCAGATTTTTCTCAAGAGTTTGTAATTGAAAATGATGCTTGTGATCTAGGAATTGGAGCAGTATTAACCCAAAATGGCCATCCTATTGCTTATCTTAGCAAAGCTTTGAGCATTAATAATCAAAAGCTATCTACATATGAAAAAGAATTTCTGGCTGTTTTATTAGCAGTGGACAAGTGGAGATGTTATCTTCAGAGAGGAGTATTCACTATAAGAACAGACCATAAGAGTCTTTGTTATTTGCAAGATCAATCTCTATCTACCGATTTATAGAGAAGAGCCATGTCTAAGTTAGCTGGCCTGCAATTCAAGTTCCAATACAAAGAGGGCAAGTCCAACAAAGTTGCTGATGCACTATCACGTGTAGGTCAATATTTTCAAATCAGTTCAGTTTCTGCTGTGGTTCCTGTCTGGGTCCAGGAAATTCAAAATGCATATAATACTGATTCCAAGGCTCAAGCGCTATTGACTGAACTGGCAATAACAAAAACGAATGATCAGGGATTCTCATTGGATCATGGTGTCATTAGATACAAAAACAAATTATGGGTGGCTAACAACTCAGCACTTCAGGCCAAGATCATACATGCATTTCATTGTTCCCCTATGGGTGGTCATTCAGGCACCCAAGCCACCTACAAAAGAGTCAAAAATATTTTTCACTGGACTGGTATTAAGCAAGATGTTCATAACTTTGTCCAGCAATGCCAAGTATGCCAGCAAGCCAAACATGAGCATATCAGACCTCCTGGCCTCCTTCAACCACTACCCATACCTCAAGACTCTTGGCAAGACTTATCTATGGATTTTATTGAAGGGCTCCCAAAATCAGAGGGGTATTCTGTCATATTGGTAGTGGTAGACCGGTTGACAAAATATGCTCATTTCTTGCCTATCAAACATCCATTTACAGCACACCAGATTGCTAATATCTTCTTACACAATATAGTAAAGCTCCATGGAATTCCGAAAACAATTATCTCTGACAGGGATAAAATTTTTACTAGCACATTTTGGCAAGAGCTCTTTAAACTATTGGATGTTAAACTTCAACTCAGTTCTGCTTACCACCCACAATTGGATGGCCAAACTGAAAGGGTAAATCAATGCCTTGAAATGTACTTGAGATGCATGGTACATGATGTTCCTAAGCAGTGGGTGAAGTGGCTTTCCTTGGCAGAGCTATGGTACAATTCTTCTTATCATACAGCACTTAAATGTTCACCATTCAAAGCTCTTTATGGAACTGACCCATCTCCAGGATTTCTTCCTCGCTTGGATGAGACTGATAACCCTGAAGTGGTGTCATCTCTAAAAGACAGACAGTTGCTGTTGGAATCTCTCAAAGAAAATCTGACAAAGGCTCAAGCAAGAATGAAATTGTATGCTGATTCTAAAAGAAGTGAGCGCCATTTCTCAGTTGGTGATCCGGTACTTCTGAAACTACAACCTTACGCCCAAAGCTCTGTTGTCAATAGGCCATTCCCTAAGCTTGCCTTCAAATACTTTGGACCATACAAGGTGCTTGAAAAGATCGGTTCAGTTGCTTACCGTTTGGAACTCCCTGAAGCAAGTCAGATTCATCCCGTCTTCCACATTTCCCAGCTGAAGCCCTTCACACCAGATTATACCCCAGTCTTCAGCTCCCTCCCCGATAATGCAGTGACCGACATTACTGACACAACACCAGTGAAGATATGGGAACGGAGGTTGATCAAAAAAGGGAACACAGCCACTGTTCAAGTGAAGGTCTCTTGGTCTGGACTTCCAGAGCAGTTCACTAAATGGGAGGATTATTACGTTCTCAAGGCCCGATTTCCGTCGGCTGCAGCGTGGGGACACGCTGGAACTCAAGGGGGGAGCACTGTCATGACCCCTGATGGCTCTGCTTCTAACGTGACTCAAGGTGGGCTGGCAGGAAATGATGACGGACAAAGTGGAGGCCCAGCTGGTACGACGGGAAGTGACGGCGTGCAGGCCCAGAAGCCCAGCTCGTGCGGCATGTCTATATGAGCTACTTGGAGAGGAAGAAGGAATCAAGTTTGTTGGAGAATTCTGTTACCCGAACCCCCCTGCTCCTTCTCTCTTCTTCATCTCCTTCTCCAGTTTCTACTAATACCCATTATGTAATCCATATACGCTGTTTAAACAGTGATCTGGAGTGAAGAGAGAAGCTAGTACCACGTATCTGATTGCGTTTTGCTGTGCATCGTTTTCGCAGTTCGAGTTCATTTGTTCTGAGTTCTCTCTATTTCCCTCGGTATATTGGTTCGTTGTTCTGTTCGTTGCTATTGTCTCGTGGGATACTACACCAAAGGATCTGGTGTGACTGCATTAGGTTTTCCTTTTGGCCTCCCGTGTTGCCTCGTTTCCAGTGGTCGGTTGAAAACTGAGGGCCACCTGGCATCCGAATGAGGAATTTCCTTTAGGCAAATAATTTCAGAAAAAGATCCAAAGTTTAGAAAATCATAGCTCTTAGTAGAAAACTCTAAAAATTCCCAAACAAATTTTGTTGGACTCCTATTTATATTTAATTTGTAATGGTGCAGGTTACATGGTATGAAAATGCCTGTGATTTTCTGAACAATTCAAATTCCAAATTCTTTACGAATTAATTACATGAGATTCTTTCAATTAAAAATTCTCAAACTTAGCCATAATATTCTTAATATAATATTTGAATCCCGGTAAAAATTTGATCTCTAAATTTTTTTATTAAATTAGGTTATTTAATCAATTTTGCTCAGCTTAGTGAAAATACCAGAAAAATAACAGTAGCATTTTTCAGAAAATGGCAGAATCTTGTAAATTCCATAGATCCCTGTAGAAAGTTCCAAAATTTGTGAAACCAACTTTTTGGGTTCATATTGACCAGCACTATCTATTTGTGCCATTTATTGATATGATAAAACCTACAGTTTTATCTGTAAATTCATGAATGGTAAAAGCTTTGGGGAATTATTGTGACTAAACTCTAGCTGATAAAATTCTAAAATTTTTATCCTAGAACCCTGAGATAATCATCGAGCCACTGTAAAAATCTCAAGAATAATTAACACTGTCGTCATAAAGAACTCAGTCTGTTGTGTCCATAGTACATATGACACTATATTGATATATTTTGCATCTATTAGGCATATCAATTAGATGAAGGACACGACAAGGATCTGAAGCCTATTGACTTTGATTCCTATCCACAGTACAATTATATATCTCAAAGCAACAACAAGGCAAGCCCAGTTCACATTTAAGTTCGTCTATAAAGTTTTGCTTTTATCCACACTATATGAATTGGAGTTTGTATGTGCATTAGGTCTATATTGTCTGGAACACAATTGCATGGCCAAAGTGATCAGAGGGCATGGGTAGAATAGTACCTCGCTGTTCGAAGGGCTATGCTTAATATTTAGTGGAAAGTTCGATAGAAGTCGAGTAGTTGGAATCTACTCGCGAGAATGGTCACATTTTTATCAACCACAGGTCAAGCTGTTGAATTCTACTTGCAAAAGGAAGTCGGGTAGAGAAGTTTGCTCGCGAGATGTTACAATAATGTTCACTCTTAATCTGAGACGTGGACGGGGATTTGTTTAGGTTCGATCACACAAGGTTGTTCTCGGCATGACGGTGAGATAACGCTTGTGACCACATCGTGCTTGGCCGGCAGGACAAGGTTGGTGTTGGAGGGTGGATTGTAGCCCCGTCTCTATCGATTAAAGACTGAGTTGTGTGCGGCTCCGCTGGATAGGTTTTGAGATGTACCGGATTGCTTACTGGCTATATGGGTCCCAAGAAACTGACACAGCTTGATAACCTTGACGTCAAGGCATACCCCACTGTCTCTAGTTGACTTACCGTCCGAAACAATAGGATTGGATCGGCGTTCGGGTGTCTTGTGAAAGGTTGCCACATACGACTAGTATTGAAGTATTGGGTGCTTCCGAACATGTGTATGTGTCGAGCGAGCCAGGTGTTTTTTATTTGAATGACCATCCCTCGCGATTATTGAGTACCGCTTGTTCACTGCGATGTGACGTAGTAAGAAAGAGTAGTTGGAATACTATGAATATGTTGAATTTATTATTATATTGTATTGCAACCTTGCATGTATTAGAGATAGCGCAAACTAAAGTTATGAGTTATGGAACCTTTTACTTGTTGCTAAAAGATGAAAACTAAGGATGAACATGTAGGCGAGTTTATTTACACACTTCAACTTTCTTATGTTAAGATTTCTACATGTAGAGTTTCATGCTTAGGTGAGATGTTTAAGTCTTGCTGAGCCATCGTGCTCATGGTTGCATCGTTGTTGTTTTGCAGGTGTGAGGCCTATTGTAACACCCTCATTTTCATGCATCATGTCTTGCATACACTCATATACCTGTTTAACATTAACCTACAATAAGAGGAAAGAGTTTAAAATTGATTTGGAGCAATACTGCACTTAAAATGCAGGAAAGTGCGGACTAGTCCGATTTAACTGAGGGCTAGTCTAATTTCTCTCTGACTAAAAATGGACTTGTCCGTTTTTGCTGCGGACTAGTCCGGTTTTGCTGCGGACTAGTCCGATTTTGCCTCTGGAAACTTTCGGACTTGTCTGATTTTGTGCGGACTAGTCCGATATTCCAAGAATCCTTGAAAATTTGCTAAGTCCCTGGACTTTCCGGACTAGTCCGGTGTTCCAGCGGACTTGTCCAATTTCCTCTCTGACTAAAGTCGGACTTGTCCGATTTTAGGCCAGACTTGTCTGATTTTCTCTCTAGACATTTTCGGACTAGTCCGGTCCTTTTCGGACTTGTCCGATATTTCGCGACCCCGAATTGATCTTTTATTTTACGACTTGTTTCTTGGGTTTCACGTTAAGTGGGCCTAGGGACGTCGTGCCTAACTCTTTTAGAGCCCATGTGGGACTCTAAACCGACCTCTACTCCTCTCAAACTCGAAATCCATCTAACCCTAGCCTCCACCTCTATATAAACAACCCCATCCCTTTGCTTGACATCTATTTGCCACTTTTCCACCCCACCCAAACCCTAGTTTGTGGAAAGCCACCACCAAGGAGGAAGGAGGAGATCCCAAGCAAGAAGAAGAAGAGGAGGAAACGAAGAGGATCAAGATCTCCAGCAAGCTTTCGTTCTTCATCACCAATTCATCTCCAAGTTCATCACCAACCCTTGATCATCAGGATCTAAGTGTTACCTCCAAGTTTCTTGATTCATTGGAGTACTAAACACCTGGTATATCTTCTATTCTCTTTTCCTTACGTGAATTCAACCCCTAATCTTCAAATTTACGTCGATCTAGAAAACCCTAGTTCGCTAGTTCTGCGAAGTGCGGAGGCAGACTAGTCCGATTTTGCTGACTAAATTGTGTTGAATTGATTCTAAAAGTAGATCTAATCAAATCCAAACCTGTATAAACTTGTTAAAATCTATTAGAACTAGATAGTGATCATTTAAAAGCAATCTATTAACAAGTTCTACCTTGCATTTGCATCAATCATGCATGTCATGTCATATTGAGTAATATTTGTGCACTTTTTGATTGTGTTTCTTGTCTTGTATGTTTATTGTGTGGATTAGATGGATTTGCACTAGAGAGTGCCGCGGAGGATCTACAACACCAAGAGTTTGAAGGCTTTGACCCTAATCAACCGCAAGAGCAAGGCAAGTGTTCTTGAAGAATATTGATCCTATTTTTAAAATAAATGTTTTGTTTGCAAACTGCATGCTTGTGTTAATTTGATGGGAATCCTATGGTAGGAAGTTTACTAGCATTGTTTGACCACCCTTGTCGCCTGGAATTTATGGTAGAGAGTCGGGAAGGGTTTTTACCTTTTTGCTTCTCTTAATTAATTGGGATGGGAAAACAATACTACACATTTAATTATGCATTAATGATATTCTGGTTAATGTGAACTAGTCAATATGATATGGTAATGGGTGATCTAAGCAAGCTTGGTATGTGGATGGGTTGGATGTCATGGTGGTTTGCTTGCTTTAGATCTAAGGACCGGTTCATGCGAGAATAAGTTGGGACTATAGTGCCACCACGAGGACAAGTATGGGTGTGGCGTAGCTGATTAATTAGGGCTTTGCCAGTGCTATTTGGACCATTAAGATGCTCGGGGAAGGGGTAGTCGGATCGGGTTTGTTGATGATTGGTGGGACTACCCTGGGATCCAAATGGCTCAAGAGGGGGCTCTTGGTTGAAGATGTGCTCAGTAGGAGACATCGCCATCGGTGGAACCTCAGAGGGGTCTAAATAGGCTAGTAATCCCTTTGTAAAGGCTATTTTCTGATCTCTTGGCCACACACCAACGAAAGTGTGTAATGTGACCGACGGGTCATGGGCATAAGGGAGGTTCCTAGTCACTGAAAGGTGATGAAATCATGAACACGTGGGTAAAATGGTACAAACTCTACAGAGCCTAATAAAACTATCACGATAGCCGTGCTCCCGGTTATGAGCATCTAGACAACTTCCATGATTAGAGGGAACTCGATAATTGGGATGGTTATGGGTTAAACTATGACATTGAATGTGGTTAACGGTATGATGGTGATGGACATGGAATATGGATTGGTGCTATGTTATTAATTATGGTTTATGATGGGAATACTTCACATATGTATAACATATTGCTTTTCAAATGTTTTAATGTACTTTTCAGCACTGATCCATTATTATTGTCGTCATTTGAATCAGCCACATGTCATACTTTCCACACTTGCTGAGTACGAGATGTACTCACTCTTGCAATCCCCCCAACAGTTGCAGGTCAAGATTGGGAGTTTAATAGTGATAATGCAGAGTTCTAGGCCGTGTCTACCGTCAGCTTTGCCTGTGGTGTTGATTGGAGCTGCGCTATACCCTATCGCTTATGATGTCTAGCTGTTTAGTAGCTTATTTAGTTTATTTCCGCTGCATTAGTTGAACTTGTCATTAATATTCATTAGAGTTTGTACTCGAGGATAATATGGTTTGTTTAATGAAATTTGGTTAATTAATCTTGTTCTATGGTAATTTTCTGTATACTCTTTTGTGAATGCACTTGTGTATGTGTGTTGAACGTCCTGGGCACACATATGCGTTCACTTGGTTCATTTTCGGAACCGGGTGTATGTATGCTAAATACATTGGCTTTGATGATAAAAATTTGAATACTGCCAAAACACCCTTTTAACAAGGTCCGACTCTAGGTCTGAGCTCTTGCAAGGTCTGACGATACGTCCAGCTTGTTTTGGGTAGCTCTGACAAGGTCCGATTTAAGGTTCGACTTGCTTTGGCTAGGTCCGACTTCTCTGTCTAGGTCCAACTTATTTTTATTAGGTCTGACTTGTTGTGGCTAGGTCCGACTAGCTTTGGTCAGCTCCGGCGCTAGGTCCGACTAGCTTTGGTGAGCTCCGGCGCTAGGTCCTGCTAGCTTTGGTAAGCTTCGTCTCAAGGTCCGGTTAGCTTTGGCAAGGTCCGGTGCTAGATTGCAATGGTTCTGCTTTTAACTTGCAATGTTTCGAACTTGCTTTTTGGAATATGGAAAGCTTGCTTAATATTCATTTATTTAGTTTTTGGTGTGTGTTGGTGGTTATGGCTGATATCGTTTTGCTATGGTTTGCACCATGCTTATGTGAGGTGCTCACGTAAGGTGTTGTGGTTATCAGAACTAACGAGAGTCAAATCGAGGACTTGTGCTTGGAAGTATCAGTTGTTTATTCATGTGCAGGTGTTGCTTGAGTTCAAGACATGGCTGGTGAGGGGATCCATTGAACTAGTCTTAGGGAGAAGATGAGGTTCAACAATCAAGTTCAAGATGAATTGTGGTTGAGTTGGTCGGGAGGTTGTGCAACATGTTTGAATCAAGAACAATGCATATGAAGGTATCGTGGACGTCGTTGGAAGATGTTTTCACATGTGCAAGGAGTGCATGGACGTGGCTACATGGTTCCAAGGCATGATCAAGAGATGTGGACGTAAAGAAATGGTCGGAAAGGTCCAACCGACTAGGTTATGGACTCAGGCTGTGGCTGAGTCGGGTTTGACTCAAATATGGAAATATTTGAGTTGGTTACATTAGGATTTCGTGGTGAGCAGGAAGTTGATTTGTTTTAGGAATGTGGGATACGTTCCTAAGGTGTTTGGAAGTCTTAAGATTCCTTCTATCTTCGCATGGAAGAGTCTTGAGCAGTTATGGAAAGTTTCGGTGGAAACTGAGTAGGATATGAGTCCTAGTTTGGTTGGGTTGGCCTCATGGCTGGTTATATAAGCAAGGGGGACCAGAGCTCGTGTTGTATGGATTTTGGGTTGTTTCTCTTGTGTTCTTTTGAATAAAGATCATAGTTTAAAGGAACTTTTTTGCCTTGTTCGTCCGACTTGTTTCAGACAAGCTTTTCTCGTCGGATTTCTGCATAGCACTACCTTGCTTTGGTAGTTTTATCATAACTCAAGTTTTACAGATCCAATTGATGTGATTATTTTTGAGTTGTCTTCAAAACTCAATGATCTATCATCTGTAAAAATTTCACAGTTATTGAATTTGTGGTTTTGGATCTACATGAGTTTCTTTGTAGTGTGGTAGATCTGTTTTTCTCGGGTAGAACATATTGACCTTCGTTCAATCTTTCAATCATAACTTGAGTTTTTCTTGACGGATTTCGTGATTCTTGTTGTGACGTCTTCGTGACTTGATTCTTCACAATCTATACTAATTCTATCACAATTGATCACATTTAGATTAGTTGCACACACTACTTCTTTAACAGATCAATTTTCTACCGAGGAGTTTTTGTTGCTTCCGCTTAAAAAGTTGTAATCTACCATTCACTCCCCTTCTGGTAGCTTTTCACGTGCTATTCGATCCTACCATGGGTATCAGAGCCATAGTGCTCTAATCCTTGTGATTTGCACATGTTTTGAATAATCATCATGGAGAAATACTCCGCCAAACCTTGTGTGTTTAGTGGTATTGATTTTCATGTTTGGAAGGCACACATGGAGGCTTTCATCCAGGCGCAAGGTTTTGCAATATGGGAAAAGGTGTACAAGCCTTACGATGTGCCACCAAATGATCAAATTAAAGCTACAAATCTGAGAGATGTCGACAACAACAACAAGGCTCAGAACTTGATCATACAAGGATTAACTCAAAGTGACTTCGACCGTGTTGCTCACCTCCGATCTGCGTACGATGTTTGGAAAGCTCTATGTGATTACCACGAAAGATCCAACATGATCAAGGAGGTAAGGCAAGATATGTTCAAAAAGGAGTACATGGGCTTTGATATGCAACCAGGTGAGTCCATCGACGACCTCTTTTCTTGATTTAATTAAATTCTCAGCAACTTACATAGCGTCAATATTATTTATTCAGATGCTGAGAAAGCTAGGCATTTACTAAGTGTATTAGACATGTCAATTTGGGAGATGAAATTCACATCTATTCGTGAATCTACTGTCATGAGTACACTTACTTTAGATTTTCTATATTCTCAATTGAAAACTCATGAAATTGACATAATCTCACATAAGAACCCCAACAAGTCTATTGCATTTGTTTCTCAATGTGACATGCCTAGCTCCGGCCAATCTTCATCTTGTGGAATACTTGCTTTGTTGTCCTCTCTAACCCTTGAATAGATTGAAGAGTTTCCAGAGGGAGAACTTGCACTCATCTCTACTCGATTCTCAAAAGCATTGCAACATGTGAGAACTAGAATGAGAGAGAGTGTCGGACCTCAACGATGCTTCAAATGTGGTAAGACTGGTCATTTTGCACGGATTGCCCTAACCTTTCAGGTACTACTTCCCGTGATGAAAAGCAAACAAGGCCGAAGCACTCCTCTACAAACAACAAGAAGAAAAAGAAGGGTTTTACAGGACACTAATTGGTAAATAGTTTTATCTCCGCACTTCAAGAACTTGGCTCGAGCGATGTGGACATCGGAAGTGATGAAGATAAAGATGATTAGGCAAACTTGTGCTTCATGGCGGGCAAGTCAAGATCAAGTATGGAAGAGGCATAACACAACAGCGACAATGAAGAGGTATGTCCTACTTGCGAAGAAATGCGTGATGCTATTTCTCGTGCAACTGTTATAGTTAAGAAAAAAGACAAAAATCTTAGTCACAATGCTATTAAAATTGTGTCACTAGAATATGAAATTAATTGTTTGAAATCTTTTATTCCTACTGATGATTCTTGTTCCTCATGTGATTTAATATATGAACAATTGTCCTCTCCAAGAAGTGCACACACCTCCAAACTTGATAAACTTGAGTTAAAGATTGAAAAGAACATAGAACTTGCTGCACTTAATGATAAAAACTTGAAAGATGCTAGTTGTTCTATAATTGGTTTGCATTGTTCTACTTGTGATGATCTTTATAAGAAACTACAAGATGCTATGAATGAGATTTCTATATTGAACAATATTTTATGTTCTCATGAAGTTAAATATTGTTCTAATTGCAAATTAAAAAGAAAAACTTCATGTGAAAATTGTCTTGATCTGTCCAATAAACTTGATGACATGCATAGGACATTAAATTGGTTTTGTAATGCAAATAGATCCTAAACTTGCTTCTGAATTCTTCTAAATCTTGTAATGATAAATCTGATTTAGGTTTTGATTCTCATGCTCATACTAAGGCTCATCCACCTAAAATTGTAAAGTCATTAGGAGGTAGTTTGATTTAAACAGCTCCTAAACAAAAAGAAGTGGTTTTCAAATCTGCAGGGATGTTGTCTCATTCAGCTTCTAATAAACATGTTGCTTGCTCATCTAGACATGAACAAAAAGTTAAATTTAATTGTACGCACTGTGGTAGAGATGGTCATGTCATAGATTTTTGTTATAGACTAGCTAAACAACAGAAAAAGAAAAGAATGCAAGCTAGATCTCATAACTCTCATGCAACATTTACTGCACATGCTAAACCAGATTTCAAGAACATGCAACATGCTGTTATGAGTCAAAAACATGCAAAGCTTGCGTCCAAACCTACTATTTTTCGTGCTACACATGTAACACCTCGTAAGTCAGTAGTTGGGTACGAAAATCCTCAAACTTTGGCTCATAAACCTATTGTTTTATCTCAGCTTTTGCGTGTTTTTCCTGCTACACGTCGTGTGAGTCAGTATTGGATTCCTAAATGCCTTTTGACTAACCCCAATATTGAGTCATTGACGTATTGTGCTTCTATGTAGGTTACACACTTGAGGAAGGAGAACATTTGGATTGTGGATTCAGGTTTCTCACGCCACATGACCGGTAACAAAGAATGGTTCTCCTCCCTTTCTTTTGTGTCACGTGTAGAGAATGCTACTTTTGCCGATAATTCTTCAAATCCAATAATTTCTAAGGGTTCGGTTATGGTAAATGATAACTACACTTTGAAAGATGTGGCACTTGTCAAAAATTTGAAATACAACTTGCTTTCTGTTTCACAAGTGCTAGATGAAAATTTGGAAATTATTTTCAATAAAAATTGCTACAAAGTTGTAGATTCAAATAGTGATCTTATTTTTAACATATCTCGGTTTGAAAGAGTTTTCAAAGTTGATTTTGATATGTCATCCTCTAAGCATAGGTGTCTAGTTGCTAATGATTCAAAGGACTTATATTTTTTGCGTCGTAGACTTCGTCACGTAGGCTTTGATCATCTAATGTGTGTTAGTGCTCTTGATCGCATATGTAGGTTGCCTAAGCTTAAAGGGGACAAAGAAATTGTGTGCTCTTCTTATAGACATGCTAAGATGGTTGCAGGTTCACATGCTCCTCTTACAATGACCATGACAACTGAATCGGGTCAACTTTTGCACCTTGACACCGTAGGACCTTCACGTGTTCAATCCTTCGGAGGTAAATGGTATGTTCTTGTGATTGTTGATGATTTTTCTAGATACTCTTGAGTTTACTTTATGGCATCTAAGAATGAAGCTTTTAGTCACTTTAAAACTTTATTTCTTAGATTATCAATTGATCATCAAGGATCTTTAAAAGCAATTAGAAGTGATAATGGAACCAAATTTAAAAATCAATCGTTTGATCACTTTTGTGCTAAAAATGGAACAAATCATCAATTTTCTTCACCTTATGTACCTTAACAAAACGGTGTTGTAGAGAGAAATAACAGAACCTTAGTTGAGATGGCTAGGACTATGCTTGATGAATATCAAACTCCTAGAAATTTTTGGGCACATACAATTGCAACCGCTTGTTATGTCTCAAATCGTGTTGTCTTACGTGCTAAGCTAGAGAAAACACCATATGAACTTCGGTTTGGACATATGCCTAGTGCCGCACACTTTCGGGTCTTTGGTTGTAAATGCTTTGTTAAGAAACATGGTAATCTTGATAAATTTGAAGGTAGATCTGTTGATGGCATGTTTCTTGGTTATCCATCTCATACTAGAGGCTACCGCT
Source organism: Tuctoria greenei (assembly GCA_036927565.1). NCBI lineage: Eukaryota > Viridiplantae > Streptophyta > Magnoliopsida > Poales > Poaceae > Tuctoria > Tuctoria greenei. Next base: position 141,892,482 of record JAYESD010000001.1, on the reverse strand, counting down.
ACCGTGTGCTTTTACTTGACACTAACAAAATTGTAGAGACTTGTGAGGTTTTTTTTTTGATGAAGCTAGCCCAGGTACTAGCTCTAATATTGCATGTACAGATCCATATCCGTAGGGGGGAGAATTTTCAAAAAAAAAAAGACAAAGAAGTGGTGCTGCTGCCCGAAAATTCAGAAGCAAATTATGTTGATCACTCTGCTGATTTTGCACCACAACCAGCACCATCAACTACTGCAGCTGGTACAGGTCATCCTCAAATCACAAGTTCTTCGATTTGTGATGAACATGAAGAACAAGGAGCTTGTGAAGTGTCTACTCCCCCCCCCCCCCCCCCCCCCCCCCCCCCCCCGAATCCTCAAAAGTCATGCTCCACAACAAATCATTGGGAGCTTGTACAAACGAGTCACACACTATGATGAGTTCAGAATTTGAGATGAGTATGATGGGAGAACTCACGTACTTTTTGGGGTTGCAAATCAAGCAAACCAAAGAAGGTACCTTTGTGCATCAAACAAAGTATACAAGAGACCTTCTTAAGCACTTAAACATGGACAAAAACAAGCCTCTTTGGACACCAATGGGTACAGCAAGGACACTTGAACTTGATGAAGATGGTGAACATGTGGATCAAAAAGAATATAGAAGCATGATCGGATCACTTTTGTACCTCACGACATCAAGACCGGACATACAATTCAGTGTATATCTTTGTGCATGATTTCAAGCTTCCTCACGTGTTTCACATCGTCAAGCCATCAAAAGAATTCTCAGGTACTTACATGGAGCTCAATAATTTGACATTTTTGTTCCTTCTTCCTTCTTCCTCAACTGTTACTTTGAAAGCTTTTTCAGATGCTGATTTTGGGGTTGTAGGATTGATAGGAAAAGTACTTCAGGTGCTTTTGATTTTCTTGGTAATTCTCTTGTTGCTTGGTCCTCTAGAAAACAAAACTCAGTTGTACAATCCACAACCGAATCTGAATATGTAGCTGCTGCTAGTGCTTGCTCACAAATTCTTTGGATTGTTCAAACACTTAAGGATTATGGGGTTGATCTAGATAGTGTTCCACTGTTTTGTGATAACACTAGAGTCATTTGCAATGCTAAAAATCTCGTGCAACATTCGAGAACAAAGCACATTAACATTAGGTATCACTTTCTCCATGATAATGTTGAAAAAGGAAACATTGTGCTTCACCATGTACATATTGAACAACAATTGGCTGATATTTTCACAAAACCTTTGGATTTTACTCGTTTTTGTTTCATTCGTAGTGAAATAGGGGTTATGCATACTCATGGCTTAAATTGAGGGGGAGTTTTGAAACTTAGAAAGTCTATGTGTGAATCTGAATTTAAAATAATATGAGCATAGTATTTCATACATATATGAATTTGTGATTCCTTTTACATGCTGAAAGTTCTTACTACATTACTCATATTATACATTTTATAGTTTTTGCCATGACTAGTAATAAGAATAATTACTTATACTAAATCTTGTCATGATCGAACTTTCTTGCTGTTTTGAACTTGTTGCATGCTCACAAGTGCTTTTAATAATGAAAATTAATCAATCAACTATCCACATGTTGAGCTTTTATGATCAAATAAAAATGAGAAAAGATCAAGAGAATATGCATGCATCACACTTCTTCTTTTGAGATGGCTTATCATTGCACTTAGATATAAACTTAAGAGAAGTTGTGTATGACAAAAACCATGACCTTAAGATTTTGATTATAAAATGACATAGGCTTGACTTGGATTGTTAGAATAAGGCAGATGCGGTATATAATCTCTTGCAAATGTTATATGATCAGAATTTGTGCTTTAAATAATATTGAGAAATGAAAATTGCAGCAACAAGTGTCATGTTTTCAGGTTTTGAAATAGTTAAGTTTGTGAGATCATGACTTGCTTAAATTGAAAATTACATTTGATCTCTAGCATGGCTTAAACTACTTTATGTATTTCATTGATGTGATAGTGTAAGTTACTTGATAGTATGACTTGGATGAGCTTTGTTTTATATGTATATGTTATAATATGCTCATAAATTAAAATTTCTCTTTTGTACCTTGCTGAATATATTTTCAAAGAGGGAGAAATTGATCACACATTCACAAGTGTTTTGACACGATTCTTCTCAGGGGAAGAATTCTTCTCATTTTATTTCTGATTTACAAAGGGGGAGAAATATTTTGGAGAGAAAATTGTTTTCAAAACTTTTCATGTGAATAAGTCAATGTTCATATTTTAAGTGGTGTTGCCAATGCATTCATCAAGGGGAGATTGTGAGACCTATGTGTGTTGAATACATTGGCTTTGACGATAAAAGTTTTGAATACTGCCAAAACACCCTTTTAACAAGGTCTGACTCTAGGTTCGAGATCTTGCAAGTCTGACGATAGGTTCGGCTTGTTTTGGGTAGCTCCAGCAAGGTTCGACTTGCTTTCTCTAGGTCCGACTTCTCTGTCTAGGTCCGACTTATTTTGGTTAGGTCCGACTTGCTGGGGCTATGTCCGATTAGCTTTGGTAAGCTCTGGCGCTAGGTCCGACTAGCTTTGGTAAGCTCTGGCGCTAGGTCCGACTAGCTTTGGTAAGCTCCAGCGCTAAGTTCTGCTAGCTTTGGTAAGCTTCATCTCAAGATCCGGTTAGCTTTGGTAAGGTCTGATTTTAGATTGCAATGGTTCTGCTTTTAACTTGCAGTGTTTTGAACTTGCTTTTTAGATTATGGAAAGCTTGCTTAGTATTCTTTTACTAAGTTTTTGATGTGTGTTGGTGGTTATGGCTTATATCGTTTTTCTATGGTTTGCAACATGCTTATGTGAGGTGCTCACGTAAGGTGTTGTGGTTATCTCATGTTGCATTTGCATTCATCCTAGGTATTAAATTTATTGTTAAGACAAATACATTAAAAATAATTAAGTAGGTATAAGGAATATGGAATAAAAGAAAAAAATAAATAACAAATAATAAAGAAAATAGTATAAAAGAAAATATAAATATAACAAATAAATAAATATACATGTAAATAATAAATAATAGAAAAATAAAATAAATTAATAATAAACAAGTAAAAGAAAAAAAGTCAACAAAGCTGGACCCCTGCCCGTACACCTTGGCCACACCACAAAGAATAAGAGAGTAAAGAAACGACGTAGAAAAAAAAACAAAGTCAACCCAACGTGGTCCGCTCTGGACTTACGTGAGGCGTCCTGTCCACAGCCTAAAAAAATTAAAAAAAAAAAAGTAAAAAAAAACACACCAGGCGGCCAGCCACCGGCTCGTAACCGTGCTGGGCTGCGGCTGGCGCATGCGGCGTGCCCGATCTGGGCTCCTGGTGCGCCCACCGAGCCACAAGCTACGGTAGCCTTCCCTCCTGTACGCCTCCTCTGCCGCATGAAAAAAAAAAAAGAAATTTCTGGTTCTTGAGAGCTGCCGCCAAAGCGGACCGAAGCCCTAGCCCCTGCAGCCAAAGAAAGAGGGAGCCGTCGTTTTCACCAGATATCGTATCGTCGTCTTTCTTCGTGAGTGATCTCTACGTCATCGCCGTCCCTTTCATCTACGTCATACCTTCGTCCTTATCGTCTACGTCAGGTCGTCTTCATCTTCATCAACGGAACTCTAAATTCCGAAGACACGCCGCGCCGCTGTTTCACGACCATCCAGACTAGATGCGCACATAGTAGGTATTATGATTTAGATCTAGATAACTATTTTAATTTTAATACTACGTGTAAGACGTATTTTATTTTGAGCGACCATTAATCATCATCAAATCATCTCAAACCACTCAGAACTTATATATTAGATTAAATCATACAAGATCAATCTGTTATTTTAGATTTGACAAAATTTATATTTTCAGTATTATTTAATCTGCTTTTCAGATTTAATAAATAAGATTAAGGCTAGTTAATTCAAAAAGTATCAAATTAAATTCAAAAAATTCCTAAAAATTTAAAATAAATTCTAGTAAGTTATTAATAATATTTTCTGCATATTTCATGTTTTCAAATAATTATTTTGCCTCTGAAAAAAATCTAGTTAATTCCAAACTTGCTCAAATAAATAGAAAACCATTATTGAAATATATTAAAAAGCCATAGAAATTTATTTAGCATTAATACAAACATATTTTCTGCATACATCCATATTTGTATATTGATTAGTGTTTGCAATACATTTATTGTGTATGTTACTTGTCTATGTGCTTGATTGCGAGTAGACAGGTTCGTTGAAGAAGTTACGATCGAAAAGCGAATATGTGAGGATCTTCATGTGCAAGACGTTGAGTTGTTTGACCATTGAATTGCGGCATATAAAGGCAAGTGTCCCTGATCATATTGATCTCGTTTGCGAATTTGCATGCTCGTGTCAATATGATGGGAAATCCATGCGTAGGAGTTTACTAGCGTTGTATGCCACTGTCGGTACCCTGCGTATCGGGTACCATATGATACCGCAAGAAAAGCTAAGGAGTTCCCCCATTCAAGTTGAAGACCTCTGAAGGTCACACGTGTTACACAGTACTGGACCCGCCTCCCTCGTTTGGGTAGCTCCGACACTGACACGTGTATCACAAGGCCGGACGTAACACCCGTCATAGGGAAGCTCCGGCCCTACCACGTGTCTAGTGACCCTAGACCTAAACACCAGTAGAAGAAAGCTCCGGTGCCACCACGTGTATAGTGGCTCCGGACCCGCCTCCCCACGATGGGAAGCTCCAGAGCCGCCACGTGTCGAACCTTCAGAGCTAGGACTTCAACAGAAGACAGGGAGATCTCCAACGGCTTGGACCTTCAAGGGATAGTTAAGGCGACAGTTACAAGACCTGATTACGTGTCATTAATGCTATATTAATGACACATGATTAGTGGACTGTTAATAGGGCTAACAACATCATTAAGGTGCGTTATCACTCTATTAGCCGCATTTAATACTCGTCAATCGTGTATTAGATAGTTAACTACGCCAGGGCTACATGTCGGGCCAGACAAGTAATGTAACGGCCAGTCCTTATACTATAAAAGGTTTGTGCTGCACGGTACATGAGAACCAAGTTTATACACACGCAAACACCAGTGAATCCTCAATACAACAACACACACCCCGTGGAGTAGGGTATTATGCTCAGGCGGCCTGAACCACGTAAAACCTCTGTGTCACCATCTTGTCTTGAATCTCCGCGTGCCCAAACCAATACAAGAACCTCCACGGACTACAATTTAGTAGTACCGGGGGAAGTGTCGTTCGTACGCTTTGACATTTGGCGCACCAGGTAGGAGGCGCTCGAGATCACAAGATGGTGAATTCCGCCCAGGATCATCCAACGGTAACAATGTTGTGCAACCTGCTTAAGGGAATCCTACCATATGCAGTAACCAGCGGGCGCCTTTGTTCCGGTGGGCGTCGCACCACCACCACCACCATCTGTTGTGGCAAACAATGCTGGACAGCAGGATGGAGTACTTGTGTCGATCACGACATCGACGAACAACAACCCTGAGCATGCGCTTGTTGCTGCGCGTACTCTACTCCAACGTCCACCACCTCCAAAAGCACCCCAGGGTGCGATGGAGCAGTGGAGGGCTGATGTTGAACATCTGGTTGCAGCTGCAGCTGATGGCATCAGCAACCAAGGTCCTGCTCCTTCGGGGCAGGCACTTTCACAGCGTCGAATCTTGTCAGGAAGACTTTGTCTGCAAGCTTCACAGCACAGGGGACGTGCTGTGTCCCAACAGGTGACTTTGCTACCCTCCGGGGTACGTTGCACCCACACTGCGTCGAGGATTTCAACGCATGACCTGCGACCGGAGCTCAATCGCCGTTACCGACAATAGGATGGTTGCATCCACATCGAGCATGCTCGCGAGAGGCGAGAAGCTCAGGACAACCCTTCTCCTTTGGGAGTAGGAGGAGGTTGTTCTGCCCTGGCTATGCATCTACGCAAGGTCAGGTGGCCACAGAGTTCTGGCGTCATTTGCTGGAGAAATTCGACAGGACTGTCAATCCCGTTGAATTCCTTCAAATTTACTCCACCGCTATACTAGTGGCAGGGGGTAATGAGGCTGTGATTGCCAATTATTTTACTGTGGATTTGACTGGGACGGCCAGGTCCTGGTTCATGAGCCTCCCGCCTAACTCCATTAACAGTTGGGCGGAGCTATTCCAACAGTTCATCACCGATTTCCGGAGCTCCTATACCCGACCAGGCACCAAACTGGACCTGTTTGCTGTGAAGCAAACATTAGGAGAATCATTGCGGTCCTTCATCCAGTGATTCTCTCAGGTATGCAATACTACCCCTTTTATCTCGAACGCTTCTGTTATTGTCGCATTCAGACAGGGTGTCCAAGACAAGAAGATGATGGAGAAGATGGCGACAAAAAAGGTCACCAACGTCACGGAGTTGTTCAGCCTGGCTGACAAGTGCGCCTGGGCCGTAGAGGGCCGAGAAATGCACTCAAAGCCAGCTCCGGAGGCTAACAAGAAGTCCTCCAAAGTTGAAGCCACTACCTCCGGTGGTGGCAAGAAGAAGAAAAAGACCAACGACAAGAAGAAGCTGTCAGCCAGCACACCTACTGTTGTGGCAGTCGCAGCTCCGGGTGGCCGGGGGCCACGCCCCGAAAAACGACCCCGACCTTCGTCAGAAGGCGGCGATAGTTCCAAGATGTGATGTCTGATCCACAAGACGGACAAGCACAGTCTGGATTGCTGGGAGGTCCGAAATCTTGTCGAGCGCTACAACAAGCGCAGAGAGGAAGCTCTTTTCTGCCAATGGGAAGGAAAACAAAAAGTCGATGAAGCTCCAACTAATACAGAGTTAGGCTTTCAGGATCCCAAGAAGGTCCTGAAGGCTGTGTACAACAAGGTTGACGACGATTCCGATGTATCTGACAACGAGCATCGAAAGACCCTCAACACCATCTATGGTGGTTCCTGGGACATCACTTCTCGCCACGTCCTCAAGACAATGCGGCGAGACATGGCAGCTGCAGCTCCTACCACCAAGGCGGAACCTCATCGGAAATGGATGGACACTCCCATCATCGTCGATGCTACGGACTGCCCCCGGAACATGATCGGAGTTGAACAATTACCACTAATGGTGTCTCCTACCATCAACAATGTCCAGCTCAACCATGTTTTGGTGGATGAAGGTGTGGGTCTGAACCTCCTGAGCTATGAAGCCTTCGTCAAGCTCTAGCTTTGATCCTCAAACATTCATCCCTCACGACCTTTCTCTGGGGTAGGTCCGGGGCCATTAGACCTATCGGATCCATCACACTCCCGGTGACCTTCGAAACTCGAGAGAAATACAGGACTGAGAAGTTTGTCTTTGATGTTGCGTGGATCAGCTTACTCTTCAACGCCATCCTAGGCAGACCTGCCCTGTATAGGTTCATGGCTGCAGCCCACTACGATTATTTGCTGTTGAAGATGCCGACACCTTCGGGAATTCTCCGCATCCACAGGGACCGTACTACAGGAATCACCACACTAAAAGAACTCCATGCGCTTGCAACGGCGCAGGAGGAGGCATCCAGCAAAGAGCAAGCTGCTCAACCTCCGAGCACACATCACTGAGGCTCAACCTCTACACCACGTGTGCAGCCAAGCGGCGACAATGATATACCCATCAAAGTCGTCCAAATTGGTTCTGACGCTGCTCAGACCACCCGTATATCGGGAGGTCTGAACAACAAATAGGAACTCGCGCTCATTACTTTCCTTCGTGCGAATGTTGATGTGTTTGTCTTGCAACCGTCACAAATGCTTGGGATCCCTAGGGAGGTGATTGAGCACAATCTGAAGATTTATCCCGATGCACAACCAGTACACCAGAAGCCCCGAAAGCAATTAGATGAAAGGCAGAACTTCATCCGTTAGGAGATCAAGAAGCTGCTCGAAGTTGGTTTCATCCAGGAGGTTCATCATCCAAAATGGATGGCAAACCCAGTCGTTATACCCAAGGCCGGTGGGAAGCTTCGAATGTGTATCGACTACACCACCTGAATAAGGCATGTCCAAAAGATCCATTTCCAATACCTAGAATAGATCAGATAGTGGACTCCACCTCCGAGTGTGAGCTATTGTGTTTCCTAGATGCATACTCCGGATATCATCAAATTCAAATGTCTAGGGAAGATGAAGAGCACACTGCCTTCATTATAGTAGATGGGTTGTATTGTTATACTTCTATGCCATTTGGTCTCAAAAATGCTGCCTAAACTTTCGTGCGAGTTATGCACAAAACTTTTGGAGAGATAATCAGAGATTTGGTAGAGGTGTATGTCAACGACATCGTCGTGAAGGTCAAAAGCAAAGAGTCACTAATTGACAACTTGCAAGCCGTCTTCAACAAGTTGTGTATCACCCGCACTAAGTTGAACCCAGACAAGTGCGTCTTCGGGGTTAGCTCCGGGAAGCTTCTCGGTTTCTTGGTGACCCATCGAGGAATTGAGGCAAACCCGGCGAAGATCAAGGCTATTGAAGATATGCGTCCCCCAGCCCGCATCAAAGACGTCCAGAAGCTAACTGGATGTCTGGCCGCGCTCAGCTGGTTTATCTCAAGACTAGCAGAGCGAGCACTTCCCTTCTTCAAGCTGTTGAGGAAGTTCGGGCCATTTCATTGGTCCCAAGAAGCAGAAAAGGCATTTCAAAAGCTGAAGCAACTCCTCACCACACTACCAATCTTGGTTGCTCCAAACCCTGGTGAGCCTCTAGTGCTTTACATTTCTGCAACTATAGAAGTTGTTAGTATGGTCCTGGTCGCAGAAATACCGGAACCACATCCAATTCAGGAGACCAGACCCCTCTGGGAGGGTCCGTAGCTATCTGAAGGTGAGTCTGGGTCCCAGCCCCCAGGCACTGATCTCCAAGGCGAAATGTTAGAAGATCAACCTCTCTCATCTGAGGGAGTTCACACGGCTGATCAAGAAGATCTAGACCCCTTTGGGAAGGTCCAAGAAGATGAACAAGAAGGTGCGGACCCCTCAGGGAGGGTCTGGGTCGATGGAGAGGAAGTTTTGTGCCCCTCTGAGAGGGTCTGGACCGTCCAGAAGCCAGTGTACTTCATCAGTGAAGTACTCTATGATGCCAAGACCAGATACATTGAGGTGCATAAGATGCTTTACGTAGTTCTTATTGCCTCAAGGAAGCTTCCTCATTACTTCCAAGCCCACAAGATATCAGTGGTAACTTCTTATCCACTGCATGCAATTCTGCAAAATCCTAATTCTATTGGAAACATCACCAAGTGGGCAGCGAAACTAGCAGAATTTGATCTTGAACTCCTGTTGCGACAAGCTATCAAGAGTCAAGCCTTGGCCGATTTTGTGGCGGAGTTGACTCCTTCTCAATCAAATCCTGAGGCCCCAGTGAGCAGAAGTCGGAACCCAAGTCCCGGTCTTCACTGAGCCTCATTGGACCCTCTATTTTGACGGCTCCGTGCAAAAGCAGGGGGCCGGAGCTAGAATACTTCTCCTCGCTCTGACTGGGGAGAATACCAAATACATGGTTCACCTTGACTTCAAGGCAACTAACAACATGGCGGAGTATGAAGCTCCCATCTACAGGCTAAAGGTGGCACTATACTATGGTGTCAAGCAGCTGTTGGTGAGGGGTGATTCACAGCTCATCATAAAACAAGTCAAAGGAGAATGTTGTTGCAACAACCCTCAACTAGCCGCTTATCTCCTTGATGTCCAGAGGCTCCAGAAGGACTTTGAAGTCTTGGATCTCCACCATTTTCAGTGTCTCCACAACGCTGAAGCCGATGAACTCTCGACAAAGGCTTCAACGGGAGCTCCAGCTCCCGACGGAATCTTCATCCGAAGGTTGTGAAGACCAACTGCTCAGCCCGTCGAACTGAGTGAAGGGGGCGAGACCAGCACCTCGAAGCTGGCAGTCCCGATGGCCCTGTTACCATGGTGTCCACCAAGGATTGTAGGTGCCGCAAGAAGCTCCGAGCAACCTAGCACACAAGACTCAAAAGCTCAAGATAGCTCCAATACATGGATCTTTGAGATCCGGAGCTACTTGAAAGACAACCATCTTCCTAAAGATGGTGTATCTGCTGACAGGATCGTCAGATTGGCTAAAAGATACATGCTGGTAGAAGGGGATCTCTACCGGCGCGGTGCCAACAGCGTCCTAATGTAGTGCATTGCAAGGGAAGAAGTTCGCAAGCTTCTCACAGAAATCCATGGAGGCGAGTGTGGGAACTACGCGTCTTCCTGCACGTTGGTCGGTAAAGCCTTCCGGCATGGCTTCTATTGGTCTACAACACTCCAGGACGCAGTGGAGTTGGTGAAAAAGTGTGAAGCATGTCAGTTCTACGCAAAACAAATTCACACATCGGCTCAATCACTGCAAAGATTCCTCCTACATGGCCATTCGTTGTGCGGGGCATGGACATCTTGGGACCTTTCCCAAAAGCCTTCGGAGGTTACAGGTTCCTGTATGTCGCCATCGACAAGTTCACCAAGTGGCCAAAAGCTACTCCAGTTGTGACTATCAATAAGCAATCAACAATCAAGTTCTTGAAGTCCATAGTCTGCAAATTTGGAGTTCCAAATAGAGTCATCACTGACAACGGAACCCAATTTATAAGTGCAACATTTCTAGAGTATTGTGAAGACCTTGACATTCAAGTCATTTATGCATCAGTAGCTCACCCGACAAGTAATGGCCAAGCCGAGAGAGCAAATGCAGAAATATTGAAAGGACTCAAGACGCGTACTTATGAGCGCTTGAAGAAATATGGAGCCAACTGGATCGAGGAGCTTCCGTCCGCACTGTGGGCAAGCAGGACCACACATAACCGATCTACTGGAGAGACACCCTTCTTCCTGGTGTACAGAGCTGAAGCAGTCCTTCCTCCAGAGATCACCATGGGGTCATTCCGAGTTCAGACCTTCGACGAAGCCACGTAGAACCAACTCTGGCGTGAAGACCTAGACCTCGTCGACGAGGGAAGGTGCCAAGCAGCGGTTCAGAATGCACGTTATTGCCAGGTGCTCCGGCGCTATCATCAAAGGCATGTGCGTAACTGACAGTTCGTGGAAGGTGATCTGGTGCAACGGAGAATACTAACTCGTGAAGGGATGAACAAACTTTCCTCGAGTTGAGAAGGTCCTTTCCGAGTGATCAAAGTATCTCGTCCCGGATGCGTTCGCTTGGCAACTGAGGATGGAACCCCACTTCCTAATCCTTGGAACATTGAGCACCTCTGTAAGTTCTATACTTACTGTCACGGAGGTGAGTTTGTAATTATATGCAATATAAATTATAGAGTCTATAAACAGAGTCAGGCAGGTCCTCTGGGAGAACATTCGGACTGTAACACCCTCAATTTTCGCATCATGCATTGCATACATGTTCATGCATTAAATATTAATAGAATAAAAGAAAAATAATAAAACATAAAATATACATATACAAATATGAGTAGCAAAAGAAGAAAAGGAAAATAATAGCGTAAAACTTGTAATAGGGAATAAGTATAAAAATAATAATAACATATAAAAATAAAATAAATATATATTTAATGATAATATTTATATATGTAAAACAAAAAGTATATATATAAAAAGAAAAATAAAAAGAAAAAAACAAAAACAACTGCCGGCCAGGCCAAACGGCCCAGCCAGCGAGCGCCCCACCCAGCGCGACCCCCGACCGGCCCCGCACTCCCGCGCGCCGAGTCGCCCGCCCGGGCCCCACCCCGCACCGATGCCCCGGCCTCCCTCCACACCCGCGCGCCAGCTGGCCCCCGCCGCCCGCGCCCTCACGCGCGCTCCGCCGTCCTGGCCCCACCAGCACACCGCACGCCTTACACTGTCTCCCGCGTTGACCGCGCACCCAACCAGCCCCGCTGCCCGCGCGATGTCACGTCTGGTCCCACCCCGCATCGCACTCCCGCGTGCCGAGCGCTCGCACCCCAGCGCTCGACCGCGCGCTCGCCTAGGTCGAGTCGGCCACGGCGCCGGCCCTAGCTACCGAATTCGCGCCTATATAAACCTCCCTAGGGGCTTCATTTTCTGATCGACACTAGAACCGCAACTCTGCCGCTAGGGAAAAAAGGGAAAAGCCCTAGCCGCCGGTACAGAAAAAAGGACCAGAGGGCTGCGCCGCCTAGGAAGAAAAGAGAGGAGAAAAGAGGAGGAAGAGGAAGAAAAAAAGTAGGAGGGCGCCGCCATCTGCCGGAGATCGTCGTCGTCATCGCGTCGCCATCGTCGTGCCGCCGGAGGACCCTTGCGCCATCTACTTCATCTACGCATCGTCATCATCCGCGATCGTCGAAGCCGTCGCATCTACGGTAGGGTTCGTTTTTCCGATGCGAATTTTAGCGACGTATTAGATCTAATAGATGTAAATTGATTTTTGTTGCATCGCCTTTTTATTTTCAGCAGCATTAATCCCCGCTAAAACCCCCGTAAACTCGTATGAACACGTATGAACTAGTTGCATCTAATTAATAAACAATCATAGTTAATTAATAATTGATCTTTGCATGCATGCATATCATCGCATGTTGATTAATGTGTGTGCATCATGTTAATTTGTATACATTTTCTTGTATGTGTGATCACGAGTAGAGGGAAGTGCTCAAGAGATCTTGTATGAGGATTTCCAGAACCAAGACTTCGAAGCGCTTGAGCAACCCTATCCGCCGGAGCAAGGCAAGTGTCCTTGAAGCATATTGATCCTATTTTAAAATAAATGTTTTGTTTGCAAATTGCATGCTTGTGTCAATTTGATGGGAATCCTATGGTAGGAAGTTTACTAGATTTGTTAAACCATTCTTGTCACCTGGAATTTATGGTAGAGAGTCGGGAAGGGCTTTTACCTTTTTGCTTCGCTTGATTAATTGGGATGGGAAAACAACACTACAAATTTAATTATGTATTAATGATATTCTGGTTAATGTGAACTGGTCAATACGGTTTGGAAATGGGTGATCTAAGCAAGCCTGGTATGTGGATGGGTTGGATGTCATGCTTGTTTCGCTTGCTTTAGATCTAAGGACCGGTTCATGCGAGAATAAGCCAGGACTACAGTGCCACCACGAGGCCAAGTATGGGTGCGGCGTAGCTGATTAATTAGGGATTTGCCAGTGCTATTTGGACCATTAAGGATGCTCGGGGAAGGGGTAGTCAGATTGGGTTTGTTGATGATTGGTGGGACTACCCTGGGATCCGAATGGCTCAAGAGGGGGCCCTTGGTTGAAGATGTGCTCAGTTGGAGGCATCGCCACCGGTGAAACCTCAGTGGGGTCTAAATAGGCTAGTAATCCCTTTGTAAAGGCTATTTTGTGATCTCTTGGCCACACACCAACGGAAGTGTGTAATATGACTGACGGGTCATGGGCATAAGGGAGATTCTTAGTCGCCGAAAGGTGATGAAATCACGAACACGTGGGTAAAGAGGTACAAACTCTGCAGAGTTAATTAAAACTATCATGATAGCCATGCTCCCGGTTATGAGCACCTGGACAACTTCCATGATTACAGGGAATTTGGTATTGGAATGGTTATGGTTTGATAATGGTTATGGATTTAATTTCTGGTATTGAATATGGTTATTGGAAATGGTGAAATCTGGAATCATGGATGATGGTAGTAAATTTAGTTTGGTATTATGGTATTAATTATAATTATGATGGGTTTGATTCATATAATTATAATATATTGCTTTTCAAATGTTTTAATGTACTTTTCAGCACTTTGCCATTATTATTGTCGTCATTTGAATTAGCCACATGTCATACTTTCCACACTTGCTGAGTACGACATGTACTCACTCTTGCAATCCCCCCACAGTTGTAGGTCAAGATTGGGAGTTTAATGGTGATAATGCGGAGTTCTAGGCCATGTCTACCGTCAACTTTGCCTGTGGTGTTGCGTGGAGCTGCGCTATCCCTTTTGCTTAGTTTGCTTAGTTGCTTAATTAGTTTATTTCTGCTGCATTAGTTGAACTTGTCATTAATATTCATTAGAGCTTGTATTCGAGGATAATATGGTTTGTGTAATAAAATTTGATAATTAATCTTGTTCTGTGGAAATTTTCTGTATACTCTTTTGTGATTGCACTGGTGTATGTGTGTTGAACATCCTGGGCACACATATGCGTTAGCTTGGTTCAGTTTTTGGAACCGGACGTCACAGATTGGTATCAGAGCCACAGGTTGACCGTAGGACGCAGCCTAGATAGAATGGACACTTTAGAGCACATAGGAGCACTCAGGGATCGATGTGTTTTTGCTTGAAGTGTTGTTTGCTATATATATTAGTTGCTTGTGTGCTTAATAGAGGATTTTGGGATGCTTTAGCATTGCCATGTCCACGTAGGCTAGCTAGTTGGTTAGTTTCATATCCCTTGATGCATATAGTTGGGGACATTTTCTAATTCTTACCTATTGCTTTCCTTCAGATGGTGAGGACTCGCAACCAGAGGGATGACAATGATGAGGAGGAGAACAATGGAGTACCTCAGAACAACAATGGGCAAGGACCTGCTGATGGAGCTATCAACATTGAGCAGCTATTGGCTATGCAAAACCAACTCATGCAGACCATGATACAGACTATGGGACAGCTGCAGGCTGGCAATATCAACAATCAGCCCCACATGCCTCCACTGCCACCCCCACCTCCTCATAACCGATTGGGAGAGTTTATGAGGACTAGGCTGCCAACCTTTGCTCAAGCTGCAGACCCTATGGATGCGGATGATTGGCTCAAGTCCGTGGAGAAGAAGCTAGCCATTGTCCAATGCCGTGACCGGGAGAAGGTCCTGTTCGCTTCTCATCAACTCGTTGGAGCAGCTGCGGTTGGTGGGATGCTTATTGTAGTGCTCATGAGAACCAAGAAAGAATCACTTGGGCCGAATTCAAGGAGAATTTTCGTTCTCATTATGTGCCCGAGGGTGCTATGATCTTGAAGAGGCAAGAATTTGAGAATTTAAGGCAAGGAAGATCAAGCGTGAGTGAATATCTCAACAAGTTCACTCAACTCTCAAGGTATGCGCCTGAGGATGTTAGTCGGGACAACCGGAAACAGTACTTGTTCATGAGAGGCTTGAACAAAGAGATCCAAGTGAAACTACTCAACTGCGATTATGCCAATTTTCAGAAGCTTGTGGACAAAGCAATTGTGGTTGAGAACAAGATCCGTGAGATGGAGCAAGAAATCAAGGGGAAGGCGCCATATCAAGGACAACAACAAGGAAGTAATGTGTGCCCTCGCCTTGCACCACCCAATGCACCCTATTACAGCTCCTCTATTCCTGCTCAGCGCCCTGGTTATGCACCGCGCCCAACTCAGTTTGTGCAGCAGCGCCCTGTTATTCAAGCACCTAGGCCTCCAATGCCTTATGCACCTCGTGCTGATTTTCCTGGAGCCAATGTTCAAAATCAAGCTCGTCCCAATAATTCTGGTGGAGTTAAGAAGTGTTATACTTGTGGAGAAGCTGGACACTTTTGTGCATCAATGTCCTAAGTCAGGCCTTGGTCAAGGAAGCAATGCGTCGAGGCAAAACCCAAGACCCAATGGAGGGCAGCCACAAGGAAGCCGTGGACAGCAGAATTTTGCTCGTGGCAACGTGAACCATGTCTCTACGGAGGATGCTCAACAAGCGGATGACGTGGTAATTGGTATGTTTCTCGCCAACTCCAACCCCGCAACTATGTTATTTGATTCTGGAGCATCACATTCATTCATTGCATCGAAGTATGTTGCCAAGTATAGTTTGCCTATCTCTCATATGAAGTTTACTCTGTTGGTTAAGTCTCCTGGAGGAGAGATGAGGACAAATATAGTATGTCCAAAAGTAAGCCTTAGAATAAGGGGGGTAGACTTCTCTGCCAACCTCATTATTTTAGATTCTCAAGGGTTGGATATTATACTTGGTATGGACTGGTTGAGGAAGCACAATGGAGTTATTGAGTGTGCCACAAAGACGGTGAAGTTGACTAATGAGGAAGGGGTCACCGTAGAATTTGAAGCATCTCAAACCGCACCGAAGCAATTGGAGCTGAATCATATGGACGGTGCCGCAATTGAGGAGATTCCGGTAGTGTGTGAATTTTTTGATGTGTTTCCAGATGAGTTGCCAGGTATGCCACCTGATCGAGACATTGAGTTTGTTATGGATTTAATACTTGGAACTGCACCTATAGCTAAGAGGCCGTATAGGATGCCTCCTATGGAATTAGCAGAGCTCAAGAAGCAAATTCAAGAGCAATTAGGGAAAGGTTTTATTCGCCCTAGCTCTTCACCTTGGGGAGCGCCCGTTCTATTTGTGGACAAGAAGGATGGATCCCAAAGGATGTGCGTGGATTACCGAGCTCTCAACGAGGTAACAATCAAGAACAAGTACACCTTACCCCGTATAGAGGATTTGTTTGATCAGATGAAAGGCGCCTGTGTGTTTTCCAAGATTGATTTGAGGTCGGGATACTTTCAAATGAAGATTAGACCATCGTGCATACCCAAAACAGCTTTTAGAACACGGTATGGATCTTATGAGTACACCGTGATGTCATTTGGATTGACAAATGCGTCTGCCTACTTTATGTACCTCATGAATAGGGTCTTCATGGAGTACTTGGATAGATTTGTTGTGGTGTTTATTGATGATATTATGATCTACTCGAAGGATGAGAAGGAACATGAGGAACACTTGAGGCTTACGCTGCTGAAATTGAGGGGGCATCAATTGTATGCCAAGTTCAGCAAGTGCCAGTTTTGGTTGAAAGAGGTGCCATTTTTGGGTCATATAATCTCATGAGGAGGAGTATCGGTTGACCCCAGAAAAGTGAGAGACTTGTTGAAGTGGGAGCCGCCGCAAAATGTCAAGGAAATAAGGAGTTTTCTTGGGATGGCTAGATATTACCGTCGGTTTATCAAGGATTTTTCCAAGATAGCCAAGCCTATGACGGAGTTGCTAATGAAGGGAAAGGTGTTCCAATGGACTGAAGCTTGTCAAAACAGTTTTGATAAGTTGAAGAAGAGGTTAACAACAGCCCCAGTTTTGGTATTGCCGGATGTATGCAAGAGTTTTGATATTTATTGTGACCCATCAAGACAAGGACTCAGATGCGTGCTTATGCAAGAAGGTCAAGTGGCCGCCTATGCGTCCAGACAACTGAAGAAACATGAGCAGAATTACCCAACACATGATTTAGAACTTGCAGCCGTGGTACATGCATTGAAGATTTGGAGACACTATATTCTTGGACATAGGTGTGAAATTTACACGGATCATAAGAGTTTGAAGTATATTTTCACACAAACGGATCTGAACTTGAGGCAACTAAGATGGTTGGAGCTCATCAAAGATTATGATTTGGGGATCAACTATCATCCGGGAAAAGCCAATGTAGTGGCCGATGCTTTGAGTAGAAAAGGAGTAAGTCATCAACTCACGGTTCGAGAGTTACCATTCGAGTTATGTAAGGAGTTTGGACGGTTGAACCTCGGGTTTGTAAATGAGATGGAGATGATGGAGTTAAACCCAACCTTGGAGCAAGAAATTCGAGAAGCACAAACCACAAATGAGGAGATCAAGGAAATCAAGGAAAGGATCGAGGAAGGGAGAGAATTCAGATTTGATGAAGATGAACATTGTACCTTATGGCTTGGAAAGAGGATCGTTGTGCCTAATGTAAAGCATATTCGGGAGACAATATTAAAGGAGGCACATGACTCGCCTTACTCAATTCACCCTGGTTGTACAAAGATGTACAAAGACTTGAAGACTTGCTATTGGTGGGATAGCATGAAGAAGGACATAGTTGAATACGTAGCATTGTGTGATGTGTGCCAACGAGTCAAGGCGGAACATCAAAGGCCAGCCGGATTATTGCAACCGTTGAAGATTCCGGAATGGAAGTGGGAAGAAATTGGAATGGACTTCATAGTTTGGTTACCCCGTACTCATTCCGGGTATGACTCAATTTGGGTAATTGTGGATCGTTTAACCAAGTCAGCTCATTTTGTCCCTGTGAAGACCAAGTATACAGCTGCACGATTGTCCGAAATATACATGGAGCATATTGTGTGTCGACACGGAGTACCGAAGAAGATAGTCTCGGATAGAGGTTCTCAATTTACCTCCAGATTTTGGCAAAAATTGCATGAAGCTTTGGGAACGAGGTTGAATTTTAGTTCAGCATATCATCCTCAAACGGATGGACAAACCGAGAGGACCAATCAGATTTTGGAGGACATCTTAAGAGCTTGTGCTTTAAAGCATGGGAAAAGTTGGGACAAAAGCTTGCCATACGCAGAATTTTCATACAACAATAGTTACCAAGCAAGCTTGAAAATGTCACCATATGAAGCGCTTTATGGGAGGAAGTGTAGGACACCTTTATTCTGGAATGAGGCAGGAGAAACTCAAGTATTTGGTCCGGATGTGTTGCAAGAAGCCGAGAAGCAAGTCCAGATAATTCGTGAAAACTTGAGGGCTGCCCAATCAAGACAAAAAGGCTATGCGGACAATAGGAGAAGGAAATTAGCCTTTGAAATAGGAGATTTTGTTTACCTCAAGGTGTCACCTATGAGAGGTCATAAGAGGTTTAACATAAGAGGCAAGCTCGCACCTCGTTATATTGGACCATTCAAGATTTTGGACAAAAGAGGAGAAGTAGCATATAAGTTGGAGATGCCAGCTCATCTTTCAGACGTACATGATGTGTTTCATGTTTCCCAACTCAAGAAGTGTCTCAGGGTGCCGGAAGAACAAGTGCCGATGGACGAGTTAGAACTTCAGGAGGATTTGTCCTATGTCGAGCAACCTATCAAGATCTTGGACGTGAAGGAAAGGGTCACGAGGAATAAGGAAGTCTGTTGGTGCAAAGTGCAATGGAAACACCATACAGAAGCCGAAGCTACTTGGGAACGTGAAGAAGACCTGAAGGCAGAATTCCCGCATCTTTTCTCCACGCTGTCGAATCTCGAGGGCGAGATTCACTTTAAGGGGGTAGGTTTGTAACACCCTCAATTTTCGCATCATGCATTGCATACATGCTAATGCATTAAATATTAATAGAATAAAAGAAAAATAATAAAACATAAAATATACATATACAAATATGAGTAGCAAAAGAAGAAAAGGAAAATAATAGCGTAAAACTTGTAATAGGGAATAAGTATAAAAATAATAATAACATATAAAAATAAAATAAATAAATATATATATAATATATATTTAATGATAATATTTATATATGCAAAACAAAAAGTATATATATATATATATATAAAAGAAAAAGAAAAGAAAAACAAAAACAACCGCCGGCCAGGCCAAACGGCCCAACCAGCGAGCGCCCCACCCAGCGCGACCCCCGATCGGCCCCACACTCCCTTGCGCCGAGTCGCCCGCCCGGGCCCCACCCCGTACCGATGCCCCGGCCTCCCTCCACACCCGCGCGCCAGCTGGCCCCCGTCGCCCGCGCCCTCACGTGCGCGCCGCCGTCCTGGCCCCACCAGCGCACTGCGCGCCTTACCCCGAATCCCGCGTTGACCGCACGCCCAACCAGCCCCGCCGCCTGCGCGATGTCGCGTCTGGTCCCACTCCGCATCGCACTCCCGCGTGCCGAGCGCCCGCGCCCCAGCGCCCGATCGCGCGCTCGCCTAGGTCGAGTCGGCCACGGCGCCGGCCCTAGCTACCGAATTCGCGCCTATATAAACCTCTGTAGGGGCTTCGTTTTCTGATCGACACCAGAACCGCAACGCCGCCGCCAGGGAAAAAAGGGAAAAGCCCTAGCTGCCGGTACAGAAAAAAGGACCAGAGGGTTGCGTCGCCAGGGAAGAAAAGAGAGGAGAAAAGAGGAGGAAGAGGAACAAAAAAAGGAGGAGGGCGCCGCCGTCCGCCGGAAATAGTCGTCGTCATCGCGTCACCGTCGTCGTGCCGCCGGAGGACCCTTGCACCATCTACTTCATCTACGCGTCGTCATCATCCCGCGATCGTCGAAGCCATCGCATCTACGGTAGAGTTCGTTTTTCTGATGCGAATTTTAGCGACGTATTAGATCTAATAGACGTAAATTGATTTTTGTTGCATCGCCTTTTTATTTTCAGCAGCATTAATCCCTGCTAAAACCCCCGTAAACTCGTATGAACACGTATGAACTAGTTGCATCTAATTAAGAAACAATCATAGTTAATTAATAATTGATATTTGCATGCATGCATATCATCCCATGTTGATTAATGTGTGTGCATCATGTTGATTTGTATACATTTTCTTGTATGTGTGATCACGAGTAGAGGGAAGTGCTCAAGAGATCTTGTACGAGGATTTCCAGAACCAAGACTTCGAAGCGCTTGAGCAACCCTATCCACCGGAGCAAGGCAAGTGTCCTTGAAGCATATTGATCCTATTTTAAAATAAATGTTTTGTTTGCAAATTGCATGCTTGTGTCAATTTGATGGGAATCCTATGGTAGGAAGTTTACTAGATTTGTTAAACCATTCTTGTCACCTGGAATTTATTGTAGAGAGTCGGGAAGGGCTTTTACCTTTTTGCTCCGCTTGATTAATTGGGATGGGAAAAAACACTACCAATTTAATTATGTATTAATGATATTCTGGTTAATGTGAACTGGTCAATACGGTTTGGTAATGTGTGATCTAAGCAAGCCTGGTATGTGGATGGGTTGGATGTCATGGTGATTTTGCTTGCTTTAGATCTAAGGACCGGTTCATGCGAGAATAAGCCAGGACTACAGTGCCACCACGAGGCCAAGTATGGGTGCGGCGTAGCTGATTAATTAGGGCTTTGCCAGTGCTATTTGGACCATTAAGGATGCTCGGGGAAGGAGTAGTCGGATTGGGTTTGTTGATGATTGGTGGGACTACCCTGGGATTCGAATGGCTCAAGAGGGGGCCCTTGGTTGAAGATGTGCTCAGTTGGAGGCATCGCCACCGGTGAAACCTCAGTGGGGTCTAAATAGGCTAGTAATCCCTTTGTAAAGGCTATTTTGTGATCTCTTGGCCACACACCAACGGAAGTGTGTAATATGACTGACGGGTCATGGGCATAAGGGAGATTCTTAGTCGCCGAAAGGTGCTGAAATCACGAACACGTGGGTAAAGAGGTACAAACTCTGCAGAGTTAATTAAAACTATCATGATAGTCGTGCCCCCGGTTATGAGCACCTGGACAACTTCCATGATTAGAGAGAATTTGGTATTGGAATGGTTATGGTTTGGTAATGGTTATGGATAATTTCTGGTATTGAATATGGTTATTGGAAATGGTGAAATCTGGAATCATGGATGATGGTAGTAAATTCAGTTTGGTATTATGGTATTACTTATGATTATGATGGGTTTGATTCATATAATTATAATATATTGCTTTTCAAATGTTTTAATGTACTTTTCAGCACTTTGCCATTATTATTGTCGTCATTTGAATCAGCCACATGTCATACTTTCCACACTTGCTGAGTACGACATGTACTCACTCTTGCAATCCCCCTGACAGTTGCAGGTCAGGATTGGGAGTTTAATGGTGATAATGCGGAGTTCTAGGCCATTTCTACTGTCAACTTTGCCTGTGGTGTTGCGTGGAGCTGCACTATCCCTTTGCTTAGTTTGCTTAGTTGCTTAATTAGTTTATTTCCGCTGCATTAGTTGAACTTATCATTAATATTCATTATATCTTGTATTGGAGGATAAAATTGTTTGTGTAATAAAATTTGATAATTAATCTTATTCTGTGGAAATTTTCTGTATACTCTTTTGTGATTGCACTCGTGTATGTGTGTTGAACATCCTGGGCACACATATGCGTTAGCTTGGTTCAGTTTTCGGAACCGGGCGTCACAGTCGGGTAGGTCCTCTGGGAGAACATTCAGACCCCTCCGAGAGGGTCTGAGAAGTTCAAGCAACACTTGATACAGTCGCAGCAGTAAAAGTGTAACTACCTTCCCTGGGTTAGTAGAAGATGTATAGCATGCTTAGCTTGGTTCCGTACCCTAAGTGTGTCATTGTATCCCCTGTAATCCGAACCTATAATAAAAGGTGTTGTTGTATAAAAGGAGACTCCACGTGCAGTAATTTTTTACAGGATCATTCTTTTTTGTTTATCCTTCTCCTTCTTGTCTATAACGAATTGCGCAATTCTTTTTTAGTTTTAGTCTGAGTTATTCATATGTTGTACAATTTATATTTGTGTTCTCTTCGGATCTTAGCATTGCTGCATGGTCTACTTGCCTGAACGCCAAGCCAACACATGCCCGGAGTATACTATTGACTTAGCCTGGTCCTGCACCCTAAGTACACCACTCTACTTACATTCCAGCAGGCCTCAGTAGGGCAGGTCCTAAAAGCATTCGGATTTGGAAAGATTATATCAATGTGTTTGTCATCATATTGAGTTTCTTTGTATCTAAAATTCAAATAAGAGCATGTCGGAGTGTGATTCCGGCAATTCTCACGGTACTACCGTTGGTAGACCGCGGAGTTTGTAGTTCGGTTGTGGGCGCGTAGAGATTCAGAACAAGATGACAAGTTGACACGAGTATTTACGTGGTTCGGGCCGCTTGAGCGTAATACCCTACTCCATGGGGTGTGTTGTTGTTGTATTGAGCGTCTGAGCACTTGTGGGCGTGTGTCCAGAATGTCTTGAGCGCGTATGGGTGTGTGTGTGCTCAGAGACCCCCCTGTGTATCGCTCGACCAGTCCTTTTATAGTACAAGGACTGGTCGTTACATTGTTTAGCCTGGCCCGACATGTGGCCCTGGCGGTTACTGAAGCTTAATACACAATTAATGCACTTAAGTACTCTTAATAGCTTGGTAACGCGCCTTGACAGTGGTGTTACTGGTATTAAGGGCCCTCCGATCATGTGCTATTAAGATATCATTAATGGCACTTAATCGGGTGTTGTGGTCTTTAATGTTCCTTGAAGGTACGAGCCGTTGGAAGTCCACCACTCTGCCTATTGAGGTTGAAGGTCCGACGGTTGGACGCGTGGTAGCTCCGGAGCTTTTTGTCTTGGACGAGTAGGTCCAGTGTTGTTGTACACGTGTCGGTACCGAAGCTTCCCTCTGTCGGGGGTTAGGTCCGGGGGTGCCACACAGGTATCTAGTTCGGAGCTTCCCCATGTGTGGGATGTAGCTCCGGTTTAACGATACACGTGGCGGCACTGGGACTAACCATAGAAGGGAGGTAGGTCCGGTTCCGACTGACACGTGGGGCCTTCAGAGGTCTTCAACACTGATGGGCGGAGTTCCTTTGCTCTTTTTGCAGTCCTAAGGGGTATCCGGTACGCAGAGTACCGACGGTGGCCCCCTGGGCCCACCTCTGGGAGAGACCTTGAGGATGAAGTCGTTCTGCCGGAGGTCGGTCCATCCTACGGTTTTTGAGCTGGGTCTTCAAGGGTCTTTGGATGTGCCGTTGAGGTGGTGGTTCACAGTTAAACCACCGCCGCGTGACACCTTCAGGATGCGGCAGGTGAGATCTGAGCGTGCGGATCTCACGCAATTGAAGGTCGCCAGTTCCTGATACGAAAATCGTATCAGTTCCACGCACTCTGTCAGGCCGCCGCCCTCGGGTTTCCCGCCTCTCATGATGACAACTGTTCGCCTAGGGTAAGGACCTCGACTTGATCGTCAAGGTGGCCCTGGGCCCCCTTGTCATTGGCAGGGTAAAGTTTTTGAACTGTATCGTTGGCCCCTCTACGGTTTCCATCCCAGCGTTGCGGGGGCTTACTTAAGAAGGAAAGTGTGCACCGTTTGGGGATTCCTTATGCCTTCATTTGAACTTGCGCTCGAATCCTCCAAACTTTCGCTTGCTTTTCCTCTCTCGCCCTGCCGTGCTGTGATGGAGTTGGGTCTCCACAAGAGCTGTCTGACGACCGACGGTGATTTGAAGAAGGTCCGGACTTTCATGGAGTGGTCCAGCGACTCCTTCAACCACCTGGTCTGCGCCGGCAAGCTCCCGTTCAAGAAGGAGCGCGCCGGTGACATGGTGTACTTCTCCGCGTACGCCATGGTGGGACTGATCCCACCTTTCTCTTGATGCTGTTAGACTTCTATGGTCTGCAGCTGTACCACCTTGGCCCCCACTCCATTCTTCTGGTGTCGACCTTTATCCACTTCTGCGAGATGTGGGTGGGTATTCTCCCCCGCGGCGAGCTTTTCCGCACCTTCTTCACCATCCACACCACCGGCAAGTGATGAGTACCTTGGCTTCTATTATTTTGTGAAGCACAAGAAGTGCCCGTGCAAGTACTTGAGGTCGTTCCCTTCCGGCAAGTGGAACGACTGGAAGAAGGATTGGATTGTCATCACGGCAGAGGAGCACGATTAGCTGGAGCTGCCCGAAGGCCTCCCCAATGTCGACACTAAAGATTGGAGCGAAGTTCCGGTGTTGTTGGACGCCTTCAACCCTGCCCTGACCAGGATCTGCCAATGTGTGGAAGGAGGGGTGACTCCTCAGGCGGTCTTCTGCAACTTCCTGGTCAACAGGTGGGCTCCGCTAAAGAAGAGGGAGAAGCTCGCCTGGGCACTCAACAGTGCGATGGACGATGACCGGATCGAGACCGGTTTGAAGTCCAATCTGGAAGGCGCAGCTTTGGAGCTTCATCTCAAGAAGTTCCAACACGACATCGACGTCGAGGGTGATGATTTGACTCCATCGGCGGCTTTCCTCCCTCTGAATATGGAGACGGAGTTCACCAGGGAGCTCCGGCGGAAGATGCTGGTGCTTGACGACCTTGGTGAAGTTGAGAGGCGTTCGACCACCAGATTGGTGATCTTCGGAGCTTCCGAAGGTGGTGCTGCTCCTGCTCCAAGACAGAGAGTTGAAGTCATAGGCAAGGGCAAGGAGTTGGCCGAGCCCTCCAGCCGCAAGATGAAGTTGAAGCACTCTGACGAGAGGTCCGTCAGACCTGCTCCTTCTGCAGCAGCTCCTTCTCCCTGGAGGGGGGGGTTCTTCAACGGCGACACCTACTCCAGCATCGACGTCTCCCCGGGATGCCAGCTCCGGCCATGTGACTCCGGTACCAGGGCCTGCTAAGGGCTCTTGGTCTGAGGGTCCTTCTCAGTCGAGGGGGGCCTCAACCAAGACGTCGCTGATGGCGGCAGCAAGCTTCGGGGAGCCTTCTGGAGCTACTACGCCAGTGGCGACAGGGTCCGGTCCTGAGCGTCCGGTGAATAGGTTCCGTGCTAGATGGAGCAGAAGCCTTCCAAGGTAAATTTGCTTTTTTACCTCAGTTGGTTATTTTTTGTTGTAATCATATTTTGAGTTTCTTCGTCCTTCATCCACAGGGTACCCAAGAAAGGGGCTGAAGCTCCGGCTCCTGCGACAGCAGCTGATGTTGTGCAGGTGGAGGCTCCGGCTCCACTCCCAGTGCCGCCCCAATAGGTGGCTCAGGCCGCGACAGCTCCGACGCTAGCTGTCGTGGTCCTTGAGCTCGAGTCATCCCTTGAAGCTCATGTGGTAGCGCTGGACCACGGGAATGAAGATGTACCAGTGGCAAAAGCTCCGAAGGTTGAAGCTTCAATTTTGGATGTTGTGATGACGGACGCTCCAGCCTTAGAGCCAGAGGTAGCTGCAGTTGCGGCCTTAGAGCTGGAGGTTGTTGAAGCCCCGGCGGCGGAGCCAGTGGTTGATGAAATTCCGGTGCCCGAGCCGGTTGTCGCACAGGTGCCGGCGCCCGAGCCGGTGGAGGTCGAAGCACCGGCACCTGAACCGGCGGTGGAGGAGGCACCAGCGTCGGAGCCAGAAGTGGCCTCAGCTCTGGCCGAATCTTCAACACCTGCCCCGAAGGTGGTGGTTCCGGAGGTGCCCGCGCCTCAGCCAGGGTGCCAAGACGAAGCTGTCGGTCCTCCACTTGAGGGACCAGCTGCTGATGACCTGGCGGTGGGAGCTTCGGAGCCGACTCCGGAGGAAGAAACTTCTGTTGCAGGACCTTCCTCTGCGGCAACCGAGGCTATCCCGGAGGGCGGCCCTAGTGCCGTGGAAGCTCAGGGGACCACTCTTGTAGAGTGGGACCCGATTTTTGTTATGGAGAACACGCTGGAGCCAGCGGAGAGGACCCCGGCAGGTTCGGAGCCGATCCCCCTGTCGCTGTCTATCGACAACGCCTGCTCCAGCCTTCGTGAGGTCCAGCTGGCCTTTTACCACGATAGCAAGGCCCTTGAGGAGGAGCGTCAAACCCTTAGGAGGTGGCGCAAATGGCTCCAATTCGAGACCAAGCTGGCGCAGACGAGGCTGGCCGACAACAAGGAGTGGGTGAAAAGGGCTAAGGTCCGGTTGGAGTACTGGGGTCAGCTGCTGGATGAGAGGGAAAGCATGGTGCGATCCCTCGATGATCAGTCCTGGGCCATCCACGAACAGGCCGTGGCTGCTAATGAAGAAGCGAATGACCGCGAAGAGAAGCTCAGCGCCAACCACGACAGCCTCGTCAAGCATCGGGAGGCTCTTGAGGAGCGGGAGAAAAAGCTCGAAGATGAAGAGCAAAAACTCCTGGAGCTGCGAGATGACCTCATGAAGAGGGAGGAGGAGCTTACTCAGAGGGTAACTCTGGGTGACAAGAGCCTCGCGGAGCGCACCAAGAAGCTGGAGGAGCGCTATGAGAAAGAGGAGAAGAAGGCCTGGCAGCGGGGACAAGACCTCACCAAGAGGGAAAATGAATTTGCTGCCAGGGAGAAGAAAGTGCGGGGCCGGGAGAGAGACCTTGTCGACCGCCAGAACAAGATCCACATCTGGGAAGAGGAGATTGGTAAACTCGAAAGGCAAGTTGCTGAAAAGATTCAGCAGAACGCCAAAGAGGTCGAGCGCCTTGCCCGGGAGGATTCAGAGCTTGCGGCGACCAAGAGGTCCTTGGAAGAGGTGCGAGGCTCAAGGGCTGCGGAGTCCCAACAAGTTTGGTACTTCTTGGGCAAAGCCAATGACGCGCTGACGCCGCTGGGTTTTAGTCCCGTGCGTCCGGATGATCCGGAGCTGGAGCTGGACCAGGCATTGCAGGCATTGAGCTCGGCGGGCAGCAAACTCAACAAGATGGGTGATGTCATCATGGACCGGTTGGAAACTGAAGTACAATCCCTGGCGAAGAACGTCGCAGAGTACATGCTGACGTGCTACACAAGTCAGGATCCTCACTTCCCACTAGACCCGGTGCTTGAAGGCCCCATCGATGGAGAGGGAGATGCCGCCAAGGCTAGTGTGTCGGAGGTTGCCTAGAAGGTTGCCTTATTCTTCCGTAGGATCTAGGACTTTCTCTTTGTAGCTCCTTCTTGTATCTTCTCTTCTTTTCTCCAATTTTGGAATCTCTTATCTCTAGATTAATGAAATCCAAGAATTTTATGAATTTCATTTTTTGTCTTCAACACCTTTGTCCCACTTGGCCCCTGTTAGATGTACACAATTTGATTGTGAACATGTACCAAGAGGATGTAGCGTTTTGTTGAAGATTTGCGTGCTTCGAACTTGTAGTTTGCAGGTCCGAAGTCGTCGATAGTAGGGCCCCTTGACGTTGTCGGAGCTTAGTAGATCCGGCAACGACCTTTATTAATGCATAGAACGTCGACAGGTGGTCCTCTGGGGTTGTTGGAGCTTAGTAGATCCGGTGGCGTCCACTGTCAACACGCGGAGTGTTGGCAGCAGACCACATTGGGTGTCCTCCCACCGTCTCTTCTTCACATTGATGGCTGGCCCCCTGGATTTACCAGAACTTGGTAGCTCCGGCCACGCCTACTATCAATGTTTAAAGCATCGACAACGCGCCACCTTAGGGGGTGTCGGAGCTTTGATAGTTCCGGCTTCATCCACCATCATCATGAGATCTTTATTTTTCCTGCACACTGAAGTCAATAAAAACAGTAAAATCCATTTCTTATCTATAACTCATTTGCGGATTACTATTCCCAAAAGAAATTTTAGATCGACAGTAATTCTGTATACAATCAAGCGCATTGGCTTGTTTTCTCCAAGTCCGATTGTTTTCTGGACTCGCCTTACTTCAGCCTGCCGGGGTGTAGGTAGAGTGGCGTACTTAGGGTGCAGGACCAGGCTAAGTCGATAGCACACTCCGGACCTAGATTGGCTTGGCGGCATTCAGGCGAGTAGGCCATTCAACAATGTTAAGACCCGAAAGAATTAACAATGCAACTTGGATTATACATGAATTGTTCGAGCTAAATTTTCTTGAGAATTGCACAACTTTGTTATAGACAAGAAAGAGAAAAATAAAAAATATTGAGCCTGTCAAAATAAATGCACGTGGAGTCTGTTTTCACATAATGATGTCTTTCATTATAGGTCCGGGGTACAGGGGAAACAAGTACACTCTTAGAGTACGAAACCAGACTAAGTGTGTTGCGTTTCTCGTTTGACCCAAGGTAGCTAGCTACACCTTTAGCTCTGAGGCTATGGCAAGTGTTGCTTGGAGTTTGCGGACCTTCCGGGAATGGTCCGGCTATCATCCTGGAGGAGCTACCCGACTCTGTACAATAACACTATAACATACATCACATGTAACTACAGACTCACCTCCGTGATATTAAGCGTAGAACTTACGGAGGTGCTCAATGTTCCAAGGATTAGGGAGCGGTGTCCCATCCTCGGTTGCCAAGCGAACGCATCCGGGACGGGATACTTTGATCACTCGAAAGGGTCCTTCCCAGCTGGGGGAAAGTTTGTTTAAGCCTTCTCGAGGTTGTATTCTCCGTAGCACCAGATCGCCTTCCCTGACCTGTCGGTTATGCAAATGCCTTTGATGATAGCGACGGAGCGCTTGGCGATATCGTGCATTTCGAACAGCTGCTCGGCACCTTCCCTCTTCAGCAAGGTCAAGGTCTTCACACCGGAGCTGGTTCGGCATGGCTTTGTCGAAGGTCCAGACCCGGAGCGACCCCAAGGTGATTTCCGGAGGAAGGACTGCTTCAGCTCCGTACACCAGGAAGAAGGGTGTCTCTCCAGTTGACCGGTTTGGAGTTGTCCTGTTTGCCCACAAGGTTGGCAGAAGTTCTTCAATCCAGTTGGCTCCATGTTTTTTCAGGCGCTCATATGTGCGCATCTTGAGTCCTTTTAGGATTTCTGCATTTGCTCTCTCAGCTTGGCCGTTGCTTGTCGGGTGAGCTACAGAAGCGTAGCTGACCTGAATGCCGAGGTCTTCGCAATATCCTTGAAATACAGAGCTTGTGAATTAGGTCCCATTATCAGTTATGATCTTGTTTGGGACTCCAAATCTGTATACTATGGACTGCAAGAAGTTGATAGTTGATTGCTTGTTTATTATCACAACTGGAGTTGCTTCCGGCCACTTGGTGAACTTGTCGATGGCAACAAACAGGAACTTGTAACCTCCGACGGCTCTTGGGAAAGGTCCCAAGATATCCATCACCCACACAGCGAATGGCCATGTAGGAGGTATCATTTGTACAGGTTGAGCTGGTGTGTGAATTTGCTTTGCATGGAACTGGCATGCTTCGCATTTCTTCACTAGCTCGGTTGCATCCTGGAGTGTTGTAGGCCAGTAAAAACCATGCTGGAAGGCTTTACCGATCAACGTGTGGGAAGACGCGTGGTTCCCACACTCGCCTCCATGGATTTCCGCGAGAAGCTCGTGGCCTTCTTCCCTTGTAATGCACCGCATTAGGATGTCGTTGGCACCACACTGGTAGAGATCCCCTTCTACCAGTGTGTATCTTTTAGCCAATCTGACTATCCGGTCAGCGGATACATTATCTTTAGGAAGGAAGTTATCTTTCAAGTAGCTCCGAATCTCCGAGATCCATGCATCGAAGCTAACTTTAGCATTTGAGTCTTGCGTGCTGGGTTGCTCAGAGCTTCCTGCAGCACCTATGACCCTTGATGGACGCCATGGTAACAGGGCCATCGGGACCGCCAGCTTCAAGGTGCTGGTCTCACCCCTTCGCTCAGTTCGGCAGGCTGAGTTGTTTATCTTGACAGTCTCCGAACGAAGGTTCCGTCAGGAGCCAGAGCTCCGGCTGAAGCTTTCGTCGAGAGTTCGTCGGCTTCAGTGTTGTTGAGACGCTGGACATGGAAAAGGTCTAGGACGTCGAAGTCCTTCTGAAGCTTTTGGATTTCAAGTAGGTATGCAACTAGTTGAGGGTTGTTGCAGTAGCATTCACCTTTGACTTGTTTTATTATGAGCTGCGAGTCGCCCTTTACCAACAGCTGCTTGACACCATATGATAGTGCCACCTTGAACCCATAAATTAATGCTTCATACTCTGCCATGTTGTTGGTCACCTTGAAGTCAAGGTGAACCATGTATTTGACCTTCTCCCCAGTCGGAGCGAGGAGAAGGACTCCAGCTTCGGCCCCCTGCTTCTGCACGGAGCCGTCGAAGTAGAGAGTCCAGTGAGGCTCCGTGAAGACTGGAATCTTAGGTTCTGGCTTCTGCTCACTGGAGCCCCCAGGATTTGATGGAGAGGGGGTCCATTCTGCCACGAAGTTCGCCAGTGCTTGACTCTTGATCGCTTGTCTTGGGACGAATTCAAGGTCGAACTCAGCCAATTCCGCAGCCCATTTTGCAATGTTCCCAGTAGAGTTGGGGTTATGCAAGATTACACGCAGTGGATAAGAATTTACCATTGAAATCTTGTGAGCTTGGAAGTAATGTCGAAGCTTCCTAGAGGCAATAAGAATTGCGTAGAGCAGCTTATGCACCTCCAGGTACAGAGTCTTGGCGTCATCGAGTACTTCACTGGTGAAGTATACTGGGCGTTGGACTGTCCGGACCCTCCCGAAGGGGCCCGGAGCTTCCTCCTCATCAACTCGGACCCTCCCAGAGGGGTCCAGACCTTCTTCGGGAACCTCCAGGTTCTTGCTTGAAGAACCCAAAGCTTCTTCTGAAGTGACCCGGACCCTCCCAGAGGGGTCCGAATCTTCTTGTTCGGCAATAGTAACTCCTCCATTTGAAGGAGGTTGATCCTCTGGCGTCTCGCCTAATGGATCCGGGTCTGGGGGCTGGGACCCAGACTCGCCTTCAGGTAGCTCCGGACCCTCCCGGAGGGGTCTGGATTCCTGAACTGGAGATGGTTCTGGTCTCTCCGCAACTAGGACCATGCTGACAACTTTGTCAGTTGCTGAAATGTAAAGCAGAAGTGGCTCACCAGGATTCGGAGCTACCAAGGTTGGTAGAGTGATGAGGAGCTGCTTCAGCTCCTAGAAAGCCTTTTCTGCTTCTTCAGACCATTGGAATGGTCTGGACTTCCTCAATAGTTTGAAGAAGGGTAGTGCACGTTCCACTAGTCTCGAGATGAACCAGTTGAGCGCAGCTAGACATCCGGTCAGCTTCTGGATGTCTTTGATGCGAGCTGGTGGTCACATGTCTTCAATAGCTTCAATCTTCACCGGATTCGCCTATATTCCTCGGTGGTTCACCAAAAATCCAAGAAGCTTTCCGGAGCTAACCCCGAAGACACATTTGTCCGGGTTCAGCTTCGTGCGTGTGATCCGCAACTTGTCGAAGACAGCTTGCAAGGTGTCAAGAAATGACTCATTGTTCTTGATCTTGACGACGATGTCATCGACGTACACTTACACTACATCTCTGATGAGCTATCCAAAAGTTTTGTACATAGCTCGTACAAATGTTAAAGCAGCATTTTTGAGACCGAATGGCATGGCAGTGTAACAATATAATCCATCTACTGTGATGAAGTATGCTCTTCATCTTCCCTAGACATTCTGATTTCATGATACCCAAAATATGCATCTAGGAAACACAATAATTCACACCCAGAGGTGGAATCCACTATCTGATCTATTCTAGGTAGTGGAAATGAATCCTTTGGACATGCCTTATTCAGTGTGGTGTAGTCGATACACATCCGAAGCTTCCCGCCGGCCTTAGGTACAATGACTGGGTTTGCCAGCCATTTGAGGTGGAAGACCTCTCGGATAAATCCAGCTTCGAGCAACTTCTTCACTTCTTGTCATATGAAGTTCTACTGCTCTACTGATTGCTTCCGAGGCTTCTGATGTACAAGTCGGGCATTAGTATAGATCTTTAGATTGTGCTCGATCACTTCCCTAGGTATCACAGGCATTTGTGATGGTTGCCAGGCAAACACGTCAACATTAGCCCGGAGGAAAGTGATGAGCGCGAGTTCCTATTTGTCATTCAGACCTCCCGATATACGGGTGGTCTGAGCTGCATCGGAACCAATTTGGATGACTTTGACGGGAATGTCGGTGTCGCTGCTTGGTTGCACACGAGGTGCGGAGGTTGAGCCTCAATGACGAATGCTCGGAGGCTTCGGAGCTTGTTCCTTTCCAAGCTCGTGTTGGCATCTTCAACACCAAGTAGCCATAATGAGCAGCAGCCATGAATTTGTACAAGGCCGGCCTGCCCAAGATGGCGTTGAATGGCAAGTTGATCTGCGACACATCAAAGACCAACTTCTCAGTGCGGAAATTCTCCCGGGTCCCGAAGGTCACCGGGAGAGTAATAGCACCGAGTGGAGTTATGGCCCCCGGACCTACTCCGGAGAAAGGTCAGGAGGGGCAAAGATCCGAAGGTCGGAGCTGAAGCTTACATGGTGGAGCTGGATGTTGTTGATGGTCGGAGATACCATCAATGGGAGTTGACCAGCTTCGATCATGTTCTGAGGGCAGTCCGAAGCATCAAAAGTGATGGCAGTGTCCATCCACTTTCGGTGCGGCTCCACCCTGGCAGTGGGAGCTACTGAGGCCATGTCCCGTCGCATTGTCTTGAGGACACAGCGGGAGGTGATGTCCCACAAACCACCAAAGATGGTGTTCATGGTCTTCCGACACTCGTTGTCGGAGACGTCGGAATCGTCGTCAACGGAGGTGTAAACAGCCTTCAAGACCTTTTTAGGGTCCTGAAAGCCTAACTCCTCTTCAGCCGGAGCTTCGTCGACTTTTTGTTTTCCTTCCCTTTGACGGAAAGGAGCTTCTTCTCAGCGCTTGTTGTAGCGCTCGACAAGGTTCTGGACCTCTCAGTAGCCTTCCAGGTTGTGGCTATTTGTCTTGTGTATGGGACACCACATCTTGGAGCTACCACCGTCTTCAGACGATAGCCGAGGTCGTTTCTCGGTGCGTGGCCCCCGGCCACCCGGAGCTACGGCAGCAGCGGCAGTGGGTGTGCTGGCCGACGGCTTCTTCTTGTCGTTGGACTTTTTCTTCTTCTTGCCACTCCCGGAGGTAGCGGCTTCACCCTTGGAGGACTTTTTGTTGTCCTCCGGAGGTGGTTGGGAGTGCATTTCACAGCCCTCAGCAGCCTTGGCACACTTGTCTGCCAAGCTGAAGAGTTCCGTGACGTTGGTGACTTCCTTGGTCGCTAGCTTTTCTAGCATCTTCTTGTCTCGCACGCGCTGTCTGAATGCCACAATAAAAGATGTGCTTTAGATATAAGGAATGGTATTTCATACCTGGGAGAACCTCTGGATGAAGGATCGCATTGACTCTCCCCCTTTTTGCTTGACAACAAAAAGGTCCAGTTCCGTGCCTGGTCGGGTGTATGAACTCCCCAAGTTGGCGGTGAACTGTTGGCACAGCCCCGCCCAACTGTTGATGGAGTAAGACGGAAGGCTCATGAACCAAGACCTGGCGGTCCCGGTTAAAGCCACAGGGAAATAGTTGGCCATCACAACCTCGTTGCCTCCAGCTGCAAGGATTGCGGTGGAGTAGATTTGGAGAAATTCGGCGGGATTGACAGTCCCGTCAAATTTCTCCAACAGGTGAGGGAGGAACTTCTGCGGCCATCTGACCATGCGTAGGTGCATGGCCAAGGCAGAACAACCTCCTCCTACTCCCTCAGGAGCAGGACTGTCCCGAGCCTCTCGCCTCTCACGAGCGCGCTTGATGTGGACACGGTTGTCCTGTTGACGGTAACGACGATCGAGCTCCGCCCAGAGGTCGTGAGTCAAAAGTCTGGTTACCGTGTGGGTACGTCGCGCCCCAGAAGGCAGCAACGTCGCCTGTTGAGATGTAGTACATCTCCTGTGTTGCGAAGCGTGTGGACCAAGTCTACCTGACAAGGTCCTACGCTGAGATGGGGCCCACCCCGAGGGGGGAGGACCTTGATTGCTGATGCCATTGGCTGCTGCTGCAACCAGATGTTCCACATCAACTCTCCACTGCTCCATCGCACCCTGGGGTGCTCCTGGAGGAGGTGGGCGTTGGAGAAGAGCTCGAGCACCATTAATCGCGTGTTCAGGGTTGTTGTTCATCGATGCAGTGACCGACGCAGACACCCCATCTCGACGTCCAGCTTGATTCGCAGGAGCCGATGGTGGCGGCGGTGGCATGGCTCCTGCTGTAGCCACGGCACCTGCTGGTTGCTGCATGTTGGAGGGATTGCTCAGCAGGTTGCACAGTGTGGTTGCTGTTGGATGATCCAGCATCTGAGTTCACCATGTTTAAATCTCGGGCGCCCCTACCTGGCGCGCTAGCTGTCGGAGTGTGATTCCGGCAATTCTCCCGGTACTACCGTTGGCAGACCGCGGAGTTTATAGTTCAGTTGTGGGCGCGCAGAGATTCAGAACAAGATGACAAGTTGACACGAGTATTTACGTGGTTCAGGCCGCTTGAGCGTAATACCCTACTCCACGGGGTGTGTTGTTGTTGTATTGAGCGTCTGAGCGCTTGTGGGCGTGTGTCCAGAATGTCTTGAGCACGTATGGGTGTGTGTGTGCTCGGAGACCCCCCCCTGTGTATCGCTCGACCAGTCCTTTTATAGTACAAGGGCTGGTTGTTACATCGTTTAGCCTAGCCCGACATGTGGCCCTGGCGGTTACTGATGCTTAATACACAATTAATGCACTTAATTACTCTTAATAGTGTGGTAACGCGCCTTGACAGTGGCGTTACTGGTATTAAGGGCCCTTCGATCATATGCCATTAAGATAGCATTAATGGCACTTAATCGGGTCTTGAGGTATTTAATGTTCCTTGAAGGTCCGAGCCGTTGGAAGTCCACCGATCTGCCTGTTGAGGTTGAGGGTTTGGCGGTTGGTTGCGTGGCAGCTCCGGAGCTTACTGTCTTGGACGAGTAGGTCCGGTGCTGTTGTACACGTGTCAGTACTGGAGCTTCCCTCTATTGGGGGTTAGGTCCGGGGGTGCCACACAGGTATCTAGTCCGGAGCTTCACCATGCGTGGGATGTAGCTCCAGTTTAACGATACACGTGGCAGCACTAGGACAAACCATAGGAGGGAGGCAGGTCCGGTTCCGAGTGACACGTGTGGCCTTCGGAGGTCTTCAACTCTAATGGGCGGAGTTCCTGTGCTCTTTTTGCAGTCCCACGGGGTATCCGGTACGCAGGGTACCAACAGAGCAGTAAGTCGCAAAATAGTTATAGATGAGATAATGAAATTTACGGTTTTTCTTATCTTTGATGCACATGAAAAATGGAAACCCATGGCGATGGTGGACGACGCCGGAGTATCAAGCTCCGACAACCTCCAAGAGGGCCCACCATCGATGTTTCGGACGTCAAAATTGGGCACCGCCAGAGCTAACAAGCTCCGACAACTCCCATGGGGGCCCGCCGTCGATGTGAAGCATAATACCAACTCAAGTGAAGATGGCGAAACCAACCGAGGGGTTCGCTGTCAACATATTCTACAATAGATGGTGGATATCATCGAAGCCAAGAAGCTTCGACAAGCCCAGGGGGCCCGCCGTTGATGTTTTACGCGTTGACAGTGGGTATCATCGAACCTACAAAGCTCTAACAATCCTAGGAGGGCCGCCGTTGACGTTTCACACGTTGACAGTGGGTGTCGTTGGACCTAACAAGCTCCGACAACCCCAGGGGGCCTGCTGTCGATGTTTCACGCGTTGACAGTGGGTGTCGTCGGACCTAACAAGCTCTGACAACCCCAGGGGGCCTGCTGTCGACGTTTCACGCGTTGACAGTGGGTGTTGTCGGACCCACCAAGCTCCAACAACCCCAGGGGGCCACCGTCAACGCAACAAGAGCTCCCTAAAGAAGTCATAAATCAACTTCGGACCTAAAAGCTACAAGTTCGAAGCATCCAAGTCATCAACACATCGTCATTCCTTTTGGTACATGTTCACAATCAAATTATGTACATCTACCAGGGGGAAAAAAGATAAAGGACAATGTATTGAAGACAAGGACAAAATGAAATTCACTTCAGAAAGATTGGATCTCATTCACTTCAGAAAGATTGGATCTCATTCATTCAAGGATAAGGAGATTACAAAATTGGAGAATTACAAGTTACAATACAAGGCAAAAGGAAAGGGTCCTAGCTACTGGAGGATCTAAGTCCAGCGAAAAAACGATGCAACCTTCTTAGCGGCTTCTTGGACGCTAGCCCTGGCAGCATCCACTTCTTCGATAATGAGTCCTTAGAAGACCGGATCTAGAGAAAGTTGGGGGTCTCGTCTCTTGTAACACACCAGGACATATTCGGCGATGTTTTTGGCCAGAGATTTCCCCTCAGTCTCCAGCTGGTTGGCAATGACATCACCCATCGCGCCGAGTTTGCTGCTAGCAGAGCCAAGTGCCACCAGAGTCTGGTCCAGCTCCGGGGCTAGGTTCTCCGAACGTACTGGGCTGAAGCCAAGTGGCACCAAAGCCCTGTCCGCACACCCAAAAAAATCCCACACCTGCTGGGACTCAATTGCTCTCGAGCTCCGCAGCTCCTCTAGTGACCTTCTGTCTGCCGCAAGCTCCGAACCTTCCCGACTGAGGCGCTCGACCACTTTGGCATGTTGCTGCATACTCTCAGCTACTTGCTTTTTGCGGTCGTCTAGCTCCGTCTCCCGAAGGTGGATGCGGTTCTGCCGTTCGGCCAGGTCCTTCTCTCCAGTCTCTTACTTTCTCTTCTCTGGTGGCAATGTCAGCTTCTCTTTTTGAGAGCTCCTGCCCCAGTTTCCAGTACTTCTCCTCATCTTCCTTGCTCCTCAGATCAAGCTTCTTAGTGTGATTTGCCAAATTTCACTCTGCCAGAGTTAGCTTCTGGGCGAGCTCTTCCTCACTTTTCAAAATATCCTCCTGCCGTTCAAGGAGTTTTTCTTCTCTCGCGTTAAGGTCTTCTCAGCGCTTCAGGATAATCTCATTTAATGCATTGAGGTTGTCATGACGTTCGTCAGCAGCATCATTCCTTTCCTTGGCTTCCTCGAGAATCTCCTGAGAATTAGCGTCGAGGGCCCTGATGGCGGCCTCCTTTTCCTCCAGCAACTTGCCCCAATATTCCATCTGGGCCTTCTCCTTCTTGACCCACTCCTTCTGATCAGCAAGCCTCATCTGTGCAAGCATGGTCTCGAAGTGGAGCCTGTTGCACCAACGCCTCAAAGTGTGGCGCTCTTCTTCAAGGACCTTGTTGTCATGGTCGAAGGCAAGTTGGACCTGTCGGAGGCTCGAGCAGGCATTGTCAATAGACAACGCCAAAGAAATGGGCTCCGGACTTGCTGGGGTCATCTCCGCCGGCTCCAGAGGGTCTTCAAGAACAAAAATAGGGTAGTCTTATTAGCCGAAACCCCCCTCAGCTGGGAAGGACCCTCTGGAACCAGAGCTCACAGCCGACACCGGAGCCGGAGTTGACCTTCCGGAGCTTGAGTCCCTCGAGGGCGCTGGCACCAAAGCAGGTGTGGTCACCGAAGGTCTCCTTCACCTGGGAGAAGGGGCTGCTGGAGTTGGAGTAGACCCGATGGGGCTCCCGTCAACATGCCTCAACTTCCTCTTGCGGCCGGAAGATTCAGTTGATTCCTTGACTTTACCCTTGCCCTTGTCGACGTCATCGAATCTCCGGCTCGCAGCAGAGGCAGTCATCCACTTAGAAGCTTCGGGGATTGTAACCCCACAGACAGGGCACCTCTCTACCATGCCCAGGTCATCCAATGCCGACATTTTCCTTCAGATCTACCTACTGACCTCCGGAACCATGTTTAGATGCACGAAGGCAGCCGGCGGAGTCACTGCATCAAGGGAGACAACTCCATTTTGAAAGTTTTTGAGATGGATCCTCAAAGCTTCATCATCCAAGTTAGTGTTCAAATTGACTTCAATTCGGTCATGATCCATCTCACTATTGAACACCCATGCGGGTCGTTCCCTAGTCTTCAGTGGAGCCCAACTGTTCACCAAGAAATTGTTGAAGACCATTTGGGGGGTCACTCCTTCCTCTATGCACTCTTCGATCCTTTCATGAATGGGCTTGTACGCACTCGACAGCTCGAAAACTACGTTCCAGGCGTCGGTGTCGACATTGGGAAGGCCCTCGGGCAGCTCCATCTTCTCATGCTCCTCCACCGTGATGATCACCCAATACTTCTTCCAATCATCCCACTTGCCGGAGGGAAAGGACTTCAAATACTTGAAGGGGAAATTCTTCCGCTTCACGAAATAGTAGAAGCTGATGAGCTCCGTCTCCTTGCCGGTGATGTGGATCGTGAAGAAGGTCCAGAACAACTCAATGCAGGGAGGCACACCCACCCACATATCGCAGAAGTGGATGAAGGTCGCCACTAGCAAGAGGGAGTGGGGGCTGATATAATAAAGCTGAAGACCATAGAAGTACAGCAGCATCAAGAGGAAGCTTGAGAAGGGCGGGACCATGGCGTACGCTGAGAAGTACACCATATCTCCAGTGCGCTCTTTCTTGAAGGGGAGCTTGCCAAAGCAGATGTCTTTGTTGCATGAGTTGCTGGACCAACCCATGTAGGTCCAGACACTTGTCATCTCCTCCTTGGTCTTGACCTTGCTGCGGGGAAGACCCAACTCCATCGTGGCAAAGTGGAGCGAAAGTTGGAAGGCTTTGCGAGGGTTGGAGGCTCTGAGCGCGAGTTCGATTGTAAGTGTGAAAAGTCCTCAAACTGTGCGGGCTTTCCTTCTTAAGTAAGCCTCCACAACACTTGTATGGAAACCGCAGTGGGATCAAGTTTACACTCTCAAAAATCTACCTCGCCAATGACGAATGGGCCCGGGTCCACTTTGGCAGAAAAGCCAAAGCTTTTGCCCCACGTGAACTGTTGTCATGATGGACAGCAGGAAGCCCGAGGGCGGCAGTCTGACAAGGTGTGCGGAACCAATATGGTTTTTGCATCGGGAATCAGCGACCTTCAATTGCGTGAGATCTGAATGCAAAGATTTCACCTGTCGTATTCAAAAGAAGCCACGTGGCGATGGCTTAACCATGGAGAATCGCCCCAACAGCGCATCAGAAGACCTTTGAAGCCGCGGCACGGGAATCGAAGATGGCCCCACCTCCGGAAGAGAAACTTAACCCAAAAGGTTTCTCCCGGAGGTGGGCCCGGGGGCCACTGTCGGTACCCTGCGTATCGGGTACCCCATGATACCGCAAGAAAAGCTAAGGAGTTCCCCCTATTCAAGTTGAAGGCCTCTGAAGGCCACACGTGTTACACAGTACTGGACCCGCCTCCCTCGTTTGGGTAGCTCCGACGCTGACACATGTATCACAAGGCCGGACCTAGCACCCGTCATAGGGAAGCTCCAGCCCTGCCACGTGTCCAGTGACCTCGGACCTAACCCCCAATAGAGGGAAGCGCCGGTGCTACCACATGCATAGTGGCTCTGGACCCGCCTCCCCACGATGGGAAGCTCCAGAGCTCCCACGTGTCGAACCTTCGGAGCTAGGACTTCAACGAAAGACAGAGAGATCTCCAACGGCTCGAACCTTCAAGGGACAGGTAAAGCGACAGTTACAAGACCTGATTACGTGTCATTAATGCTATATTAATGACACATGATCAGTGGACTGTTAATAGGGGTAACACCATCATTAAGGCATGTTATCACGCTATTAACCGCATTTAATACTTGTTGACCGTGTATTAGACAAATAACTACGCGAGGGCCACAAGTCAGGCCAGGCAAGTGATGTAACAACCAGTCCTTAGACTATAAAAGGGTTGTGCCACACGGTACATGAGAACCAAGCTCATACATACACAAGCACCAGTAAATCCTCAATACAACAACACACACCCCGTGGAGTAGGGTATTACGCTCAGGGGGTCCGAACCACGTAAAACCTTTGTATCACCATCTTGTCTTGAATCTCTGTGCGCCCAAACCAATACAAGAACCTTCACGGACTACGAGTTAGTAGTATCGGGGGAAGTGTCGTTTGTACATTTCGACAACCACCCCTTGTCGCCGGGATATACATGATGAGTCGGGTATGGGTATTTTTCTGTTTGCACCGCATCTCTACACAGGTTATGGGTAACTTAAATAATATACTTGACAACTTTAAATATGAGAATTTGGGATGGTAATAAGATGATGATTAAATTAGCAACATGGAACTTAGGAGATCTAAGCAAGCATGGTTTTGTGGAATGGGTTGGATGATACGGTGGTTTTGCTTGCCTTAGATCTAAGGACCAGTTCATGCAAGAATATGCCAGAACAACAGTGCCACCACAAGGCCAAGTATGGGTGCGGTGTAGCTGAATAATTAGGAGTGCTGCTAGTATTGTATGGATCATTGGATGGCGCGGTGAATCGGAGTCAAGGAGGGCTACCCTGGGTACCGCGTGTCACGCGAGGGGGCCCGTGGGTGGGAGAATGAAGATTCAAGCCTGCCGGTGAAATCTTAGTGGGCCCGTACATACTAGTAGTCCTTTTTGAAAGACTATTTTGTGATATCTTGGCCACACACCTTCGAGAGTGTGAGACGACATAATGGAGGTTTCTTAGTCACCGAAAGGTGATGAAATCACGAACATGTGGGTAAAGTGGTACAACCTCTGCAGAGTGTTAAAAACTATCAAGATAGCCGTGCTCCCGGTTAAGAGCACCTAGACAACTTCCATGATTAGAGTTGGACTTGGGATAGTTTTGTTATGGTTATGGTTTAGGTTGTGATAAATGGACATGGTTGATGATAATGGTAAGAATCTGATTTATGATGGATAAATATTGATGGATGTGATATGATGGTAAATGATGGTGATAGACTCATAATTGGTAATTATTTGGATTATGATGGGATATTAACTCACATAGACATTGTAGAATGCTTTTTACATGTTTTAACTGTACTTTTCAGCAAATAGCCATTTATTATCATCCTTGCTTTTAGCTACATGTCATATTTTCCCACACTTGTTGAGTACGACATGTACTCACTCTTGCTATTTCCACAATTGATTCAGCTGCAAGAAATATTTTGAACGTCATCATGGAGTACTAGGTGTGCGTACTACAGTCGATTGCCTGTGGAGTTGGAGTCACCTACGCTAGATTATTTTCCGCTGAAATAGAATCAAGCTATTTATATTTTTCGTGACATGGTTAAATTTGGATTTTTGTTTGTGATGCATTTGTGTATGTGTGATGAACATCCTGAGCACACATACACTGCACTTGGTTCGTTTTTCAGAACCGGGTGTCACAAATTGGTATCAGAGCCGTGTCGACTGTAGAATGCGAGTCTATGTAGAATGGAGACCACAAAAGACATAGGAACTATTTTCTAAAAGCTATTTCCGAAATTGCATCGCTGCTGCATTTTTCTTTTGCAAATTGAGCCACTTTAAAACATTACTGGCTGGTTTCTAATTCAGCCGCTTTTTAACGTTTTTGCTGCTACATTTTGTACATCTTCTCTACTAAAGTTCTTCTTAATAAAAATATATAAATTGCTACTACAACCTTCACACTATTTCACCTCTCGTCTCTAATGATTTTTGTTAAGAACAAAGGATTTATTTTTGAAAATCATCATTTAAAAAGTTACCATTCTCTGACTTATTTTGACTTCTTTCTTTCCTCCTTTTATATTCAACAAACTTCTTTTTCGAAAATTTTACATGACCACCCTAGCACTTCTAAGGATCCAGAAGAAGTAGGAGCATTCGGTGAAGTACCAGAAGGAACACACCTCAGGGAGAAGACTTTCGAGATGCACTGCATGTGGAGGAGCTTCGTATGGACCCGTTTCAAGCCGTTCTCCATAATAGGACACTTCACTATCCCGAAGTTACGATAATGTTAGGTCTTGTGATTAGGATTTAAGTCTACCCTTGGATAAGTGAGTAATAAATGCTTAGATCGTTAGTGCACGTGTTTAGGTTTGGTGTGATGATTGTATGATTGCTCGCTTGTATGTTTGTGTGTTTGGATCTTCATTGTGGAACACTTATATATATCCACGTCCTCATCCAATAATGCATTAATTTAGGATCATATACCTTGATGCATGCATATAGGTTGTGATTCTTTTTATATCTCTTTTTTATCTCGTTCGGACTCTACTTCAATGGAAGACGGACACAATTAGAGAAATCACTACTCCGGAGGAAGCTACATGAGAGTATGAAGATGATATCAAGATAAAGTTTTTTTTATCTATTCTCTAATCTCCCTGAATATCAAAGGCGAGATTCCTGTTAAGGGGGTAGATTGTAACATCCCAAATTTTCAAAATCTGGCTAATTCTAATTTAAATAAAAACTGCAGTTTTATTTTAAAATCTCTTCTCCGGTCCACCTGAATCTTGATGGCGAGATTCAGGTTAAGGGAGGTAGAATTGTAACACCCCGATTTTCGAGTTTTGACGACCTAAAAATTTAAATAGGAATTTCAAATTTATAATAAAAATTTTATTTTATAAAAGAAAAATAGAAAATATATGCATCTCATGTTGCATTTGCATTCATCCCTATGTATTAAATTTATTGCCAAAACAAATACATTAAAAGTAATTAAGTTAGTATAAAGAATATGGACTAAAAGAATAAAAAAGGAAAAAATAAATAACAAATAATAAATATAAAATATAAAAGAAGATATAATATAACTAAATAATAAATATATATGTAAATAATAAATAATAGAAAAAAGAAATAAATAATCAAAAAGTAAAAGAAAAAAGTCAACAAAGCTGGACACCTGCCCGTACACCTTAGCCACACCACCAGAGAAAGAGAGAATAAGAGAGTAAAGAAACGACATAGAAAAAAAAGGAGAACAAAAACAAAGTCAACCCAACATGCCGCATCCTAAGTCCGCTCTGGACTTAAGTGAGGCGCTCCCACGTCCACCTCCTAAAAAAATGAAAAAAAAAAGTAAAAAAAAAACACACCAGGGAGGTAGAATTGTAACACCACGATTTTCGAGTTTTGACGATCTAAAAATTTAAATAGAAATTTAAAATTTATAATAATAATTTTATTTTATAAAAGAAAATAGAAAATATACGCATCTTATGTCGTATTTGCATTCATCCCTAGGTATTAAATTTATTGCCAAAACAAATACATTAAAAGTAATTAAGTTAGTATAAGGAATATGGACTAAAAGAATAAAAAAGGAAAAAATAAATAATAAATATAAAATATAAAATATAAAAGAAGATATAATATAACTAAATAATAAATATATATATGTAAATAATAAATAATAGAAAAAAAGAAATAAATAATAAAAAAGTAAAAGAAAAAAGTCAACAAAGCTGGACCCCTGCCCGTACACCTTAGCCACACCACAAGAGAAAGAGAGAATAAGAGAGTAAAGAAACGACATAGAAAAAAAAAGGAGAAAAAAAACAAAGTCAACCCAACCTGCCGCATCCTAAGTCCGCTCTGGACTTAAGTGAGGCGCTCCCACGTCCACCTCCTAAAAAAATGAAAAAAAAAAGTAAAAAAAAAACACACCAGGCGGCCAGCCACCGGTTCGTAACTGTGCTGGGCTGCCACTGGCGCGTGCGGCGTGCCCGATCGGGGCTCCTGGTGCGCCCACCGAGCCACCCCACCCGCCTATAAAAGCTACGGTAGCCTTTCCTCCTGTACGCCGCGCTCCTGCCGCAGAAGAAAAAAAGGTTTCTGGTTCTCGAGAGCTACAAAGCAGGAAAAAAAAGTGTCGAAGCCCTAGCCCCTGCAGCCAAAGAAGAGGGAATCACCGTTTTCACAGGAGATCGCATCGTCGTCATTCTTCGTGGGAGATTACTGCATCATTGCCGTCTCATTCATTTACGTCTTGTCTTCGTCCTTTTCGTTTATATTAGGCCGATGTCATCTTCATCAACGAAACATTAGATTCCAGAGGCACACGTCGCGCCGTCGTTCCACGACCGTCGAGACTAGATGCGCACACGGTAGGTGTCGGTACCCTAAGTACCGGATACCCCTTAGAACTGCAAAGAGTGCAAAGGAACTCCACCTATCTGAGTTGAAGACCTTCGAAGGCCCCACGTGTCACTCGGAACCGGACATGCCTCGTTAGTCCCAGTGCCGTCACGTGTATCATAAAATCGGCGCTATATTCTATACATGGGAAAGCTCCAGACTAGATACCTGTGTGGCACTCCTGGACCTAACCCCCGACAGAGGGAAGCTCCAGTACTGACACGTGTACAACAGCACCGGACCTACTCGTCCAAGACGGTAAGCTCCAGAGCTGCCACGCGTCCAACCGCCGGACCTTCAACCTCAACAGGCATACTGGTGGACCTCCAACGACTCGGACCTCCAACGAACATTAAAGACTTCAAGACCTGATTATGTGTCATTAATGCTATCTTAATGACACACGATCGGATGACCCTTAATACCAGTAACACCACCATTAAGGGGCGTTATCACAATATTAAGGGGAATTAAGCACATTAATTGTGTATTAGACATCAGTAATCGCCAGAGCCACATGTCAGGCCAGACTAATGATGTAACGGTCATCCCTTGTACTATAAAAAGACCGGCCGAGCGATACATTGGGGACTCTCCGAGACCGGCTAGAGGCTTCCAGACACTCTGGTCTCTCACACA
Source organism: Tuctoria greenei (assembly GCA_036927565.1). Lineage (NCBI taxonomy): Eukaryota > Viridiplantae > Streptophyta > Magnoliopsida > Poales > Poaceae > Tuctoria > Tuctoria greenei. The sequence continues at coordinate 141,847,742 of JAYESD010000001.1, read as the reverse complement.
CACAAGCGCTCAGACGCTCAATACAGCAACAACACACACCCGTGGAGTAGGGTATTATGCTCAGGCGGTCCGAACCACGTAAATCCTCGTGTCAAATCGCCATCTTGTTTTGAATCTCCGCGCGCCCTAACCGAACTACAAAACTCCGCGGGCTACTAATCGTAGTACCGGGTGAATTGCCGGAACCAGACTCCGACAGTTGACGCGCCAGGTAGGGGTGCCTGAGATTCAAAGATGGTGAACTCTGCTGTTGGATCATTCAACGGTAACCACGCTGAGTGACCTGTTGGAGGCAATCCCTCCAACATGTAGCAGCCAGCAGGTGTTGTGGCCCCAGGAAGAGTCATGCCACCACCGCCACCGTCCGCTCTGGTGAATCAATCCGGACAGCGGGATGGGGCGTCCGCGTCGATCACTGCATCGGTGAACAACAACCCCGAACACGCGCTTAATGCTGCGCGTGCTCTTCTCCAACGTCCATCGCCTCTAGGAGCATCTGAAGGTGCGATGGAACAGTGTAGAGATGATGTGGATCATCTGGTTGCAACAACAGCCGATCACATCAGTAATCAAGGTCCTCCCCCCATGGGGCGGGCCCCATCACAGCATCGGACCTTGTCGGGAAGACTTGGTCCGCAAGCTTCACAGCACAGGAGGCGTGCTGCGTCTCAACAGGCAACGTCGCTGCCTTATTGAATGTAGGCCTAGAGGGGGGGTGAATAGGCCTTTTTGAATTTTCTCGGTTCCTGTAACACTCAACAACAGAGTCAATACCAGAGATATCGGACTAGTCCGGTAAAGTGCGGACTAGTCCGGTTTTAACGGGCTAAGTTGATCAAGTTTAAACAATTTGATTGATTCGTTAATGTTTGCAGCGGAAATATAAACTTGAATGACAGTTTAATAGTTGTATGTCCAATTCTATTACAATTAAGGCTCTTGATCAACAATTTAACTCAAATTGAACAAAGTGAATCAAACCCTAGATTAAGTTGATCAATTAAGATGAAGAACGCAAAAGGACAAGACACACGATTTATCCCGTGGTTCGGCTACCACGAAGGCAACCTACGTCCACGTTGAGGAGCCCACAAAAGGATCGGGTCTTCTCCAACCCTTTCCTCGTCGGATCGCCAGGAAGGCCAATCCTCTTCCACTAATCACAAAGGGTAAATAACCAAGTTGAAGGGGCGTTCTCACACGTTGAGAGCTCCCTTGATTACAACTTACAAAGCCACCAATAACACACTCAAAATTACAAATTGAAACGCAAGAGTGTGTTAGAGAATCAAACCAAGAGCTCAATGATGTGTGCCAAGTGTCTCTCCAATGATCTAGAAGTGATCTTCAATAGATTGATCGATTTTGCACTCAATTTCGTGGAGAGAGGTGGTTTTTGAGTCTCTTGGGAGGTGTGACGGCGCTAGGGTTCGAGAGAGTGTAAAAGTGGGCCGTGCACCTCTATTTATATGGGGTTTCTAAAAGTGACCATTAGGGTTCAGAAAGATCAGACTAGTCCGTGGTGGTCACCGGACTAGTCCGGTGTGCTGTGTGTAGCAAACCCTAAGTGTCCAGGAATATCGGACTAGTCCGGTTGAAAACGGACTTGTCCGATTTCACTACTGGAAATCTTCGGACTAGTCCGATTGCCATCGGACTTGTCCGGACATATGAAACCCTAAGTGTTTAAGATGACAAGTCCGCACTTGGAGGACTTGTCCGATTTATATCAGTGTGTATATCGGACTAGTCCGTGTAGAAATCGGACTTGTTTGAAGAGGATCAGAAAGAATATCGGACTAGTCCGGTTCACAACGGACTTGTCCGATTTTGAGTGACTTGTGCATTGTGTTGAGGACTAGTCCGCATTGGGGAGGACTAGTCCGAAGTGGATCAGAAAGATATCGGACTAGTCCGGTGGATACGGACTTGTCCGGCTGATGTCGGACTAGTCCGGTCCTGTATAACTTTGTGCATTGTGTGTGTGTGATTGAAAGTGATTGAGCTCTTGGGTGTGTTTCCTTAACACACTCCACACATAATAGTCTACTATTTTCTTCTCCTTGAGCTCAAATTCACTTTGCTTTTCATTTCCCTTCTTTTTGGCATTTTGCTCATTTTTCACTATTTGCCTGCATTCATCTCAACAAAAGGATTAGGATCCCAATTGCTTGTCATAAATCATCCAAAACCCACAAGGGAGTCCTAGATGCACTTTCAATCTCCCCCTTTTTGGTGATTGATGACAACCAATTGAGATTTCACAAAATAAGGCAAAAAAATGAGATTTTCATAAAGTATGCACATATGACTCAAAAATACATCAAGCAACAAGAGAATTATCCATATGTGCATTCTTTATGGTGGGATGCATACTAAGTGCATGAAAACAATGAGAATGACATAATTCACATTAATCAACCGATACCAAGTGCATATGACATTCAAGGAGCAAAAATGCAGTTTTCATCACATACTCGCAAATAAATGTAGTTTTCATCACATTGAGAATAAATTGAGCAATTTATCACAAGACCAAGCTTAATATGAAAACAGAGTTAAACTATTACAACCACAAATAAAAGATAAAGAGAAGTCTCTCCTCGCACCCTACTACAGCTAAAGATAAGACTCCCCCTCAATCTCTCCCCCTTTGGCATCAAGACACCAAAAAGAAGGAGAGGAGGGTCCTAGGGTCTTCACTCTTCACTGTCGGTCCTCTCGTCATCGTCTTCATCTTCTTCGCTTTCCGCTTGACGAGGAGGAGAGGGAGGAGGAGCAGAGCTGCTCGAGCCCCCAATGCCAAAGTAGGAAAGCTCGGAGGGATTCAGAGGCCCGAGCTCGGTGATGTCAAGATCAGAATCTTCAGAAATTACTGGAGATCCAATGGGGTTGATCTCCAGCTTTTCACTCAGTTGCTTCACATTGGCTTTGATGTATCTCATATCCTCCTTCCTCTTCTGATTGAGTTTATGAAGCTTTACTTCAGTCTTCTTGCAGGAGGAGAATATCGCAGTCAAGTATTTGAGGATCCCACTGGCGGATCCTCTCTGAGGGGCTTCCCTGGAGGGGGGAGGAGCCCTAGCATTTCTTTCTCTTGCCGGTGCCTCAGGACTTGAGGCCGGCGAGGGAGCAGCCTGGACACTCACTGGTTGAGGCTTCTGAGGCCTCAAAGGAGTGTGCTCCACATCCTTCACGAACTCAATACCTGTGACTTTCTCAATCATATACATGAGGTAGGGAGCATAGCCACATGACCTGTTAGGCGTGCAGGATATGTTGACCATATCATTCCAAATGTATTCCGCCACATCAAATGGGCGGTCCTTGCTTATGACTCTCATTACGGTTCGGAGGTAACCCTGCACGCTCCCAGCATCTCCATCTTTGGGAGCAATAGTCTTCCTCAACACTCTGTTGAGGACCACAAAGAATGGTTTCATGTTCTTTGTAGAGGGAGGGACATACTTTGAATTCAGCTCATATAGGAATTTCATCCTATCCTTCTCCATGACACCTATGTTGTGGATGATCAGCCTATCATGTCCAGAGGTGTCCAGATGGAGCAGATTGTTGAAGTCCTCTTGAGTGATGCTATACTTAGATCCGTGTGTCATCCAAGTAACACTCTCTTCATCCTCACTCGAGAAGTAGCAAGTTGCAAAGAACTGTGCTATCACCTCATCATTCCAGTTATGCCTGAAGGCAAAGAGATCCTTCAGGCCATGCCTCTCAGCTGCTGCAATGACTTCATCAAAAGCTGAGCACTTCTTCTTCTCAAGGTGTGCCCAGTCAATCCACTGACTACGCACCACCGGTGTCTTCATTGGGAGATACACCGATTTGTAGAAGTCTGCATGGAAGTTGCACCAAAACCTTCCATCGACAGCTTGCTTTGGCCTGCCATACCAGTCAATGCTCCTGAACTTGGCCGCTGAATCACTGCCCTTGCCGTTGAACTTCTCCTCAGCAGGGTCCCGGACCCCTTCCCTGGGAGCATGGAGCTTCAAGGGCCCGACTGGCCCCGTTGTTATCCCCTTGCCCTTGCCCTTGGCTTGGCTAGAGGATGCTCCTGCCTTTGACACTAGCTTCTTTGCCAGCACCTTTCTCCGAACCTGGGGAGGAGAAGAAGCTGGCTCTGAGGGTCTTTCTTGGCGTTTCTTGCCAAGACCCGCCGAGGACCGAGGTGCCACCTCGTGGTCCAACTCGGCCTCAAAGTCAGAGACTTCGTTGTCGGAGCGCGACATGATCTGAGAATGATTGAGCAAGAATAATGACAAGTTATACAAGGCATAGGCAAGACAAGATAGCAATGGATGGCATTAAGGAATTAAGGAATTAGGTTTCAGGTTCAGAAACATCGGACTTGTCCGGTGCTCAGGCACGGACTAGTCCGGGGTACTGGACTTGTCCGTGCATGGACCGGACTAGTCCGGTGTTCATCCTCAAAAACCTAACAGATTGGACAAGGAATGATTCCTAATGCAAATCTAGTCTAGCATACACGTAGTACATCAAATAAGCATGTATCTAGTGAAGGATGCTAGGCTATACGATCAACAATGGAGAAAAACACGATTTCTAGGGTTTTGAAGATTTTTACCGAAGAAATCGATGGAGGTTTGAAGTTTTGGGGTTGGAGGCCGGACTAGTCCGCTAGCTTCAATCCCCAAGTCTTCAAGCTTGATCTCCGCCCAAATGAGTCGCTTTTCGACGGAGGATGCAAAAGATTGCCTTGGGAGCTCGAGCGCAAGAGAGAGGAAGGCTTGAGGGGATGAGAAGATTAGGGTTTGGTGGCGGCTAGGGTTATGGACACGAAAAATCGGACAAGTTCGGACATAACCGGACTAGTTCGAAGTTATCCAGAGACCTATATCGGACTAGTCCGTGGTCTATCGGACTAGTCCGGCCTAACAGGCACTCTGCAGACTAGTCTGCATGGGCGGACTAGTCCGGGTAACCACGGACTAGTCCGGGTAACCACGGACTAGTCCGTGGTCACCAGGAAAGAATTGCATAGCCCATTCATATATATTTGAAGGTTCAATAATAGAAAATAGAGAGGCAAAACAATTCAAGTAATCTTGATGAATTTGACCAGTAAGCATACAACAAACATACAATGATCAAAATTCATCAAGATCTAATAATTAACATAGTTTTTCGAGAGAAAAATGGAGAGGGATGATTTTCACAATTCAATCAACATTTTTGAAGCAATCATACAGGTATGCAACTTTTCAAGCCACACTCCGAGAATCAAGAATATTTAGCTCATTTCGGAGTTCGCAAAAACGCTTTTCATCAAGTGGCTTGGTGAATATGTCGGCCAATTGTTTTTGGGTGTTGACATGTGAGATGGTTATGTCTCCTTTCATGGAATGGTCTCTCAAGAAATGATGTCTTATGTCTATGTGTTTAGTCCTAGAGTGCTCAACTGGATTGTGGGCTATTTTAATGGCACTCTCATTATCACAAAGGAGAGGAATACGGTTCATATTGTAACCGTAATCCCTTAGAGTTTGTCGCATCCAAAGGAGTTGTGCACAACAACTCCCGGCTGCAACATACTCCGCTTCGGCTGTGGATAATGCAATGGAATTTTGTTTCTTAGATGACCAAGAAACCAAAGATCTTCCTAGGAATTGGCATGTGCCAAAGGTGCTTTTTCTATCAACTTTGCACCCGGCATAATCTGCATCGGAGTAACCAATGAGATTGAATTTGGAGCCTTTTGGGTACCAAAGACCAAGGTTGGGTGTATGAACTAAATATCTCAAGATTCTTTTTACGGCTGTCAAATGACATTCCTTAGGGTTGGCTTGAAATCTTGCACACAAACATACACTCAACATAATATCTAGCCTAGATGCACATAAGTAGAGTAAAGATCCAATCATGGAGCGATATACCTTTTGGTCGACGCTCGGTCCATCTTCATTGAGATCCAAGTGGCCATTTGTAGACATGGGAGTCTTTATGGGCTTTGCCTTGTCCATGCCAAACTTCTTGAGTATGTCCTGCGTGTACTTGGTTTGGCTTATGAATGTTCCTTCCCTTTGTTGCCGCACTTGGAATCCCAAGAAGTACTTCAATTCTCCCATCATTGACATTTCAAACCTGTCTGTCATAATTCTACTAAATTCTTCACAGAAAGATTGGTTAGTTGACCCAAAGATTATATCATCAACATAGATTTGGCAAACAAAAAGATCATTATCAAGATTCTTTGTGAATAATGTATAATCTACTTTGCCAATTTGAAAACCATTATCAATTAAGAAATCTCTAAGACACTCATACCAAGCTCTAGGAGCTTGTTTGAGGCCATAGAGAGCCTTACGCAATTTATATACGTGGTTGGGGAACTCTTCGTCTTCAAACCCGGGTGGTTGCTCCACGTACACCTCTTCCTTGATCGGTCCGTTGAGGAAGGCGCTTTTTATGTACATTTGATACAGCTTGAAATCATGGTGAGTAGCATATGCAAGTAATATTCTAATTGATTCAAGCCTAGCTACTAGAGCAAAAGTCTCATCGAAATCCAAACCTTCGACTTGTGAGTAACCTTTGGCCACAAGTCGTGCCTTGTTTCTTGTCACCACTCCGTGTTCGTCTTGCTTGTTGCGGAAGACCCACTTGGTGCCCACTATATTTGCATTGGGTCTTGCCACAAGTTCCCAAACCTCGTTTCTCTTGAAGTTGTTCAACTCTTCTTGCATTGCCACCACCCAGTCTGGATCCTTCAATGCATCCTCAGTCCTGCGTGGTTCCAAAAAGGAGACAAATGAGTAATGCTCACAAAAATTAGCTATACGAGACCTAGTGGTTACTCCCTTTTGGATGTCACCGATGATGTTGTCGATTGGGTGATCCCTTTGAATGCATTGGTGTACTCTTGGGTGTGGCACTTGGAGAGTTGTGTGTTGGTGATCATTTTCTTCTCCCCCTGAGTGGTTGCCCTCGTTGATTTGTTGATCATCTTCATATTCTTGTGACTGATCTTGTATCGAAGCTCCCCCTTGATTGTTGATCTCCTCTTGTGGTTCACTTTCCTCTTGTATTTGTGACGATGACTCTTGTGGTCGAACTTCGCCTAGAGCCATTCTCTTCAATGCTTGATAAGGAGCTTCTTCTTTACCTAATTCACATTGATCAACTTGCTCCTTTTGGGAGCCATTAGTTTCATCGAACACTACGTCACGTGCCACTTCAACAAGTTCGGAGGCCTTGTTAAAGACACGATGGGCGTAAGTGTTCGAATCATAACCAAGCAAGAAACCTTCATCGGACTTCGAAGCGAACTTTGAAGTCATGGGCTTCTTGTTCAAGATATAACATGGAGAGCCGAAAACTCGAAAATATGAAATGTTTGGTTTGTTACCGGTGAGTAGCTCATAAGGAGTCTTCTTTAGTAGTCGATGAAGGTAGAGTCGATTTGCGGCGTGGCAAGCGGTGTTAATTGCTTCCGCCCAAAATCTATCCGAAGTCTTGTATTCATCGAGCATTGTTCTTGCCATCTCTATAAGCGTTCGGTTCTTCCTTTCGGCAACTCCGTTTTGTTGTGGAGAGTATGGTGCTAAAAATTCGTGCTTGATTCCCTCCACATCAAGGTACTCCTCCACTTGTATGTTCTTGAACTCCGTGCCGTTGTCGCTCCGAATACTCTTGATCGATAGTGAGAACTCATTTTGCGCTCGCTTGAAGAATTTCTTGAGTGTCCCTTGTGTTTCTGACTTGTCATGCAAAAAGAACACCCAAGTGAAGCGGGAAAAATCATCAATAATGACTAAACCGTATTTGTTACCACCAATGCTTATGTAAGCAATCGGACCAAACAAGACCATATGAAGTAGTTCGAGCGGTCTTGTCGTAGTCATGATGTTCTTCGCGGGATGATGTGCTCCAACTTGCTTTCCGGCTTGGCACGCGCTACAAGGCCTGTCTTTCTCAAAAACAACATCTTTCAAACCTCGGATGTGATCGCCCTTGAGGAGTTTTTGAAGATTCCTCATACCAACATGTGCTAGCCATCTATGCCACAACCAACCCATGTTGGTTTTTGCAATCAAGCATGTGTCGAGTTCGGCTTTATCCTTGTTGAAGTCAACAAGGTAAAGCTTTCCCTTCAACATACCCTTGAATGCAACGGAACCATCACTCCTCCTTGAGACGGTCACACCCTCGTTAGTGAACAAGCATTTATAACCTTTGTCACATAATTGAGATATGGACAGCAGGTTATAATCTAAAGATTCAACATGTAAAACTTGAGAAAGAGTGTGTTCAGAGGATATTGCTATTTTACCGGTACCGAGCACCCTTCCTTGACTATTATCTCCGAAGTAGATGCCTTCGTTTGGGTCCTCATTTTCTTCATATTCCACGAACATCCTCCTTTCTCCAGTCATGTGGTTGGTGCGTCCACTGTCTAGCACCCATTTGGTTCCACCGGAGGAATAGGCCTGCAGAAACAAATTATGCCTTGGTTTTAGGTACCCAAGCTTGCTTGGGTCCTTGGAGGTTAGTTACAATACATTTGGGCACCCACACATGGGATTTTGTGTTCCCATGGCGTGGCCCAGCATAATAAGCATAAACTTTACCAAGATTGTTTCTCATTAATACATAAGAGGCATCAAAGGTTTTGAACAAAAGTTGATGTTGTTTATGGATCGGACTAGTCTGGGTGACCGGACTTGTCCGGATAACCGGACTTGTCCGGACCACAACTGGACTAGTCCGGTGTTCATGAGAGTTCAAGTTCTTAATTTTCGAGTTACCAGGTTGTGAGGGTCCTCCTTTCACAAAGGTAATCCTTCCCTTGTTATTCTTATGACTTCCAGCATTTTGCTTTCCATCATAAGAGTAACCAATGCCATACTTGACATTTGGAGGTCTTTGGACCAAGAATGCACTGCGTGCATAGTTGATCCTCTCCTTGTCAAATATTCCACATTGAGTAGGGTTTTTATCCTTTGTGGAGGCAGACTTTTCCTTCACCCTGGTGTTTATTTTACCACATTTGCACATGTGAACAAGATTAGTTGAAGTGGGTTGAGAAGGTAGACTTGAAGAGGAGGAAGATTCACTTAGCTTGAGTGACTCAACTTGCACTTCAAGGATCTTGTTGACCTTGATCAGGTCATCAAGTTGTTCCTTGATTGCAACGTTTGAGTTGGTTAACTCCAAGCAAGTTTTCTTGCTTGAAGCTAGCTCAAGCTCTAGTGAGCTGTTTTTCTCCTTTTCAAGAACTAGAAGATTGTCAAGTTCGACATACTTCTCCTTTTGGGAGATAATCATGTCCTCTTGACGATCAATCAGCTGTTCCTTCTCAACAAGTTGGTCAAGTAAAAATTTCATTTTAGCAGCAGTTTTTCTATCTAATCCAATTAACATATCTTCATCATCACTATCTAGTTCATCATTACTTGAGTAGGAATGCATGGAAGGAGTTTAGATGTTTACTTTGCGTTTACCTTCCTTTGCCATGAGGCAAGTGCCATGTCCCTTCTTTGTATTGAGCGTGGGGAAAAGTGTGGATTTCTTGGACGTGCTTTCAATGGCTATGCTAGCCATCTCTTCTTCATCGAATGATGAGGACTCATCGTTTGAGTCCCACTCCTTTCCAATGTGTGCTTGTTCAGCTTGTTTCTTCTTCTTGAAGAATTTCTTCGGTTGAGTCTTGGCTTCTTTATTCTTCTTCTTGTTGTCCTCATACGGGCAATCGACTATAAAGTGGTTATACTCACCACAATTATAGCACGCCCGCCTCATCTTCGGCTTTGTTCTCTCCTTGTACTTGCCTTCACTTGATTTTGTTCCTTGTCTTTTCTTCATTATTCTTTTGAACTTTTTCATGAATAAAATCATATCCTCTTCGTCCATCTCACTGCTTTCATCATCGCTGTCCTCCTCAAGCTGTGCTTCTCTTGCTTCTTTGGATAGAGGCTTGAGTGTGGACTTTAAGGCAACTCCCTTCTTCTTGGCCGATGTGAGGTCGGCTATTTCTTTGACGTGCTTGGCTTGTTTCTCCATCATTTCAAAGTTGATGATTTTGCCAAGCAACTCATCTGGAGTCATCCTCTTGTACCTGGGACTCTCTCTGATCATATAGCATAGTGTGACATTGCGAGGCATAAAGGCTCTAAGGATGATCTTTACAACCTCGTGGTCATTCCACTTCTTGCTCCCATATGATCGAACCTTGTTTACAAGTGTTTTCAGTCGGTTGTACATGTCCTGGGGAGACTCGTCTTCCTCAATTGCGAACCTTCCTAGTTCGTCTTCGATCATTTCAATTTTCGCCTCCCGCACATGCCGGTCACCTTCATGGGCTGTTTGTAGTGTGTCCCATATTTCCTTGGCAATCTCCAGTCCGTCCACCTTTGTGAATTCATCTCGACTTAGAGAGGAGGTGATTACGGCTGCGGCTTGAGCGTTTCTGTGGATGGCTTGCTCTTGACTTGGGGTGAGCTCTTCGTCGTCATCTGGGATGTCTATTCCTGTGCACACAATATGCCATAAACTTGGGTTAAGGGAAATCAAGTGCATCTTCATATTTTTCCTCCACATGGAGTAATCACTCCCATCGAAGTGTGGGGCTTTTCCAAGAGGAATAGATAGGTAATGGCTGTTGTTTGAATTTAAACGATCATAGTTAAAAGGATATCGGGAGTAGTCGGTGTGACTACTCCCCTTCTTCTTTTCTTCAACTTTAGCTTTCCCTTTGGAAAGTGCTTTCTTTCTGAGGAGTGCTTTCAACTCCAGCGTCTCCTCATCATCATCATCGAAGTCTTGAATTGCTTCGAGATACTTTTCAAGCTTTTGGTTCTTGTCGTTGTTCACTTCTTCCTGGTTGTTGATTTTCTGAACTTCCTTCATGTCCGACATGATCTCTTCGAGTGGTTGCACTCTTTCTTGAAGAACCTACTCTGATACCAATTGAATGTAGGCCTAGAGGGGGGGTGAATAGGCCTTTTTGAATTTTCTCGGTTCCTGTAACACTCAACAACAGAGTCAATACCAGAGATATCGGACTAGTCCGGTAAAGTGCGGACTAGTCCGGTTTTCACGGGATAAGTTGATCAAGTTTAAACAATTTGATTGATTCGTTAATGTTTGCAGTGGAAATATAAACTTGAATGACAGTTTAATAGTTGTATGTCCAATTTTATTACAATTAAGGCTCTTGATCAACAATTTAACTCAAATTGAACAAAGTGAATCAAACCCTAGATTAAGTTGATCAATTAAGATGAAGAACGCAAAAGGACAAGACACACGATTTATCCCGTGGTTCGGCTACCACGAAGGCAACCTACGTCCACGTTGAGGAGCCCACAAAAGGACCAGGTCTTCTCCAACCCTTTCCTCGTCGGATCGCCACGAAGGCCAATCCTCTTCCACTAATCACAAAGGGTAAATAACCAAGTTGAAGGGGCGTTCTCACACGTTGAGAGCTCCCTTGATTACAACTTACAAAGCCACCAATAACACACTCAAAATTACAAATTGAAATGCAAGAGTGTGTTAGAGAATCAAACCAAGAGCTCAATGATGTGTGCCAAGTGTCTCTCCAATGATCTAGAAGTGATCTTCAATAGATTGATCGATTTTGCACTCAATTTCGTGGAGAGAGGTGGTTTTTGAGTCTCTTGGGAGGTGTGATGGCGCTAGGGTTCGAGAGAGTGTAAAACTGGTCCGTGCACCTCTATTTATATGGGGTTTCTAAAGGTGACCGTTAGGGTTCAGAAAGATCGGACTAGTCCGTGGTGGTCACCGTACTAGTCCGGTGTGCTGTGTGTAACAAACCCTAAGTGTCCAGGACTATCGGACTAGTCCGGTTGAAAACGGACTTGTCTGATTTCACTACTGGAAATCTTCGGACTAGTCCGATTGCCATCGGACTTGTCCGGACATATGAAACCCTAAGTGTTTAAGATGACAAGTCCGCACTTGGAGGACTTGTCCGATTTATATCAGTGTGTATATCGGACTAGTCCGTGTAGAAACCGGACTTGTCCGAAGAGGATGAGAAAGAATATCGGACTAGTCCGGTTCACAACGGACTTGTCCAATTTTGAGTGACTTGTGCATTGTGTTGAGGACTAGTCCGCATTGGGGAGGACTAGTCCGAAGTGGATCAGAAAGATATCGGACTAGTCCGGTGGATACCGAACTTGTCCGATCTAGTGCAGAAAGTGATATCGGACTAGTCCGGCTGATGTCGGACTAGTCCGGTCCTGTATAACTTTGTGCATTGTGTGTGTGTGCTTGAAAGTTATTGAGCTCTTGGGTGTGTTTCCTTAACACACTCCACACATAATAGTCTACTATTTTCTTCTCCTTGAGCTCAAATTCACTTTGCTTTTCATTTCCCTTCTTTTTGGCATTTTGCTCATTTCTCACTATTTGCCTGCATTCATCTCAACAAAAGGATTAGGATCCCAATTGCTTTTCATAAATCATCCAAAACCCACAAGGGAGTCCTAGATGCACTTTCAATCTCCCCCTTTTTGGTGATTGATGACAACCAATTGAGATTTCACAAAATAAGGCAAAAAAATGAGATTTTCATAAAGTATGCACATATGACTCAAAAATACATCAAGCAACAAGAGAATTATCCATATGTGCATTCTTTATGGTGGGATGCATACTAAGTGCATGAAAACAATGAGAATGACATAATTCACATTAATCAACCGATACCAAGTGCATATGACATTCAAGGAGCAAAAATGCAGTTTTCATCACATACTCGCAAATAAATGTAGTTTTCATCACATTGAGAATAAATTGAGCAATTCATCAAGACCAAGCTTAATATGAAAACAGAGTTAAACTATTACAACCACAAATAAAAGATAAAGAGAAGTCTCTCCTCGCACCCTACTACAGCTAAAGATAAGACTCCCCCTCAATCTCTCCCCCTTTGGCATCAAGACACCAAAAAGAAGGAGAGGAGGGTCCTAGGGTCTTCACTCTTCACTGTCGGTCCTCTCGTCATCGTCTTCATCTTCTTCGCTTTCCGCTTGACCTCCGGGAATAGCAAGAAGAAGAAAAAGTCCAACGGCAAGAAGAAGCCGTCAGCTGGCACACCTACTGCCACTGCTGCAACAGCTCCGGGTGGCCGAGGGCCACGCCCAAGAAACGACCTTGGTCGTCGTCTGAAGACGATGGCAGCTCCAAGATGTGGTGTCCCATACACAAGACGGACAGCCACAACCTGGAAAACTGCCGAGAAGTCCAGAACCTCGCTGAGCGCTACAACAAGCGTCGGGAAGAAGCTCCTTTCCGTCAAAGGGAAGGAAAATAAAAAGTCGACAAAGCTCCGGCTGAAGAGGAGTTAGGCTTTCAGGACCCCAAAAAGGTCTTGAAGGTTGTTTACACATCCGTTGACGACGACTCCGACATCTCCGACAACGAGCGTCGAAAGACCATGAACACCATCTTTGGTGGTTCGTGAGACATCACTTCCCGCCGTGTCCTCAAGACAATGCGGCGGGACATGTCCTCTGTAGCTCCCACCGCCAAGGCAGAGCCTCATCGGAAGTGGATGGATACTGCCATCACCTTCGATGCTTCGGACTGCCCTCGGAACATGATCAGAGCTGGCCAACTTCCACTGATGGTATCTCCGACCATCAATAACATCCAACTCCACCACGTAATGGTGGACGGAGGTTCGAGGCTGAACCTCATAAGCTTCAAAGCCTTCATCAAGCTTCAGCTCTGACCTTCGGATCTTCGCCCCTCTCGACCTTTCTCCGGAGTAGATCCGGGGGCCATAACTCCACTCGGTGCCATTACTCTCCCGGTGACCTTCAGAACTCGGGAGAATTACGGGACTGAGAAGAGTGTCTTCAACATGGCACAGATCAACTTGACATTCAGCGCCATCTTGGGCAGACCAGCTTTGTACAAATTCATGGCTGCTTCTCATTATGGCTACTTGGTGTTGAAGATGCCAACACCCTCAGGCGTTCTTCGGATCCGCGGAGATCGCACCGCCGGAGTTACTGCTCTGGAAGAACTCCACGTGCTTGCTACAACGCAGGAGGAAGAATCCGGAAAGGAGCAAGCTCTAAAACCCCCGAGCATTCGTCATCGAGGCTCAACCTCTGCACCTCGTGTGCAACCAAGCGGTTACACCGACATTCTCGTCAAAGTTGTCCAAATTGGTTCCGACGCTGCTCAGACCACCCGTATATCGAGAGGTCTGAATGAAAAATAGGAACTTGCGCTCATCACTTTCCTCTGGGCTAATCTCGACGTGTTTGCCTGGCAACCATCACAAATGCCTGGGATCCCTAGGGAAGTGATTGAGCACAATCTGAAGATTTATCCCGATGCTCGACCTGTACATCAGAAGTCTCGGAAGTAATCAGTAGAGTGACATAACTTCATACGTCAAGAAGTGAGGAAGTTGCTCGAAGCTGGATTCATCCGAGAGGTCTTCCACCCAAAATGGCTGGCAAACCCAGTCGTTGTACCCAAGGCCGGCGGGAAGCTTTAGATGTGTATTGACTACACTACACTAAATAAGGCATGTCCAAAGGATCCATTTCCACTACCTAGAATAGATCAGATAGTGGATTCCACCTCCGAGTGTGAATTACTGTGTTTCCTAGACGCATATTCTGGGTATCATCAAATCACTATGTCTAAGGAGGATGAAGAGCATACTGCCTTCATCACAGTAGATGGATTGTACTGTTATACTGCCATGCCATTCGGTTTTAAAAACGTCGCTTCAACGTTTGTGCGAGCTATGTACAAAACTTTTGGAGAGCTCATTATAGATGTAGTGGAAGTGTACGTTGATGATATCGTCGTCAAGATCAAGAACAAGGAGTCATTCCTTGACACCTTGCAAGCTGTCTTCGACAAGTTGCGAATCACACGCACAAAGTTGAACCCAGACAAGTGTGTCTTTGAGGTTAGCTCTGGAAAGCTTCTTGGATTCTTGGTGAACCAACGAGGAATAGAGGCGAATCCGGTGAAGATTAAAGCTATTGAAGACATGTGGCCACCAGCTTGCATAAAGGATGTCCAGAAGCTGACTAGATGTCTAACTGTCCTCAGCCAGTTCATCTCAAGATTGGCGGAACGGGCGCTGCCCTTCTTAAAATTATTGAGGAAGTCCAGACCATTTCAATGGTCTGAAGAAGCAGAAAAGGCTTTTCAAGAGCTAAAGCAGCTCCTCACCACTCTACCAACTTTGGTAGCTCTGAATCCTGGTGAGCCACTTCTGCTTTACATTTCAGCAACTGACGAAGTTTTCAGCATGGTCCTGGTTGCGGAAAGACCAGAACCATCCCCAGTTCAGGAATCCAGACCCCTCTGGGAAGGTCCGTAGTTACCTAAAGGCAAGTTTGGGTCCCAGCCCCCAGACCTAGATCCTCAAGGCGAGGCGCCAGAGGATCAACCTCCTTCAAATGAAGGAGTTACTGTTGTTGAACAAGAAGATTCGTACCCTTCCGAGAAGGTCTGGGTCAATTCAGAAGAAGCTCCGGGTTCCTCTAGCAAGAACCTGGAGGTACCCAAAGAAGGTCCGGACCCCGCCGGGAGGGTCTGGGTTGATGAGGAGGATGCTTCGGGCCCCTTCGGGACGGTCCGGATAGTCCAACGCCTAGTGTACTTCATCAGTGAAGTACTCCATGACGCCAAGACTCGGTACCTAGAGGTGCATAAGCTACTCTACGTAGTTCTTATTGCCTCTAGGAATCTTCGTCTCTACTTCCAAGCTTACAAGATTTCAGCGGTAACGTCTTATCCACAGCGTACAATCTTGCATAACCCCAACTCCACTAGGAACATTGCAAAGTGTGTAGCGGAATTGGCCGAGTTCGATCTTGAATTCGTCCCAAGACAAGCGATCAAGAGTCAAGCATTGGAAAACTTTGTGGCGGAATGGACCCCCTCTCCATCAAATCCGGGTGGCCCCAGTGAGCAGAAACCGGAACCCAAGGTTTCGGTCTTCACTGAGCATCACTGAACTCTCTACTTCGACGGCTCCGTGCAGAAGCAGGGGGCTGGAGATGGAATCTTTCTCCTCGCTCCGACCGGGGAGAAGGTCAAATACATGGTTCACCTTGACTTCAAGGCAACCAACAACATGGCAGAGTATGAAGCACTAATCTATGGGATCAAGGTGGCACTACCATATGGTGTCAAGCAGCTGTTGGTAAAGGGTGATTTGCAACTCATTATAAAACAAGTCAAAGGTGAATGTGCTGCAACAACCCTCAACTAGTTGCATATCTACTTGAAGTCCAGAAGCTTCAAAAGGATTTCGAAGTCCCGAATCTTTGCCATGTCCAGCGTCTCAACAACGCTGAAGTTGGCGAACTCTCGACGAAAGCTTCAACCGGAGCTCCGGTTCCCGAAGGAACCTTCGTCCGGAGATTGTCAAGACCAATAGCTTAGCCTGCCGAACTGAGCGAAGGGGGCGATACCAGCACCTCGAAGCTGGCGGTCCCGATGGCCCTGTTACCATGGTGTCCATCAAGGGTCGTAGGTGCTGCAGGAAGCTCTGAGCAACCCAGCACGCAAGACTCAAAAGCTCATGTTAGCTCCGATGCATGGATCTCGGAGATCCGGAGCTACTTGAAAGACAACATCCTTCCTGAAGACAATGTATCTGCTGACTGGATAGTCAGATTGGATAAAAGATACACACTGGTAGAAGGAGATCTCTACCGGCGTGGTGCCAACGGCGTCCTAATTCGGTGCATTACAAGAGAAGAAGGCCGCGAGCTCCTCGCGGAAATCCATGGAGGCGAGTGTGAGAACCACGCGTCTTCCCGCACGTTGGTCGGTAAAGCCTTCCGGCATGGTTTTTACTGGCCTACAACACTCTAGAATGCAACCGAGCTAGTGAAAAAATGTGAAGCATGCCAGTTCCATGCAAAGCAAATTCACACACCAACTCGACCTCTACAAATGATACCTCTGACATGGTCATTCGCCGTGTGGGGTATGGATATCTTGGGACCTTTCCCAAGAGCCGTTGGAAGTTACATGTTCCTGTATGTCGCCATCGACAAGTTCACCAAGTGGCCAGAAGCAACTCCAGTTGTGACAATAAACAAGCAATCAACTATCAATTTCTTGCAGTCCATAATATGCGGATTTGGAGTCCCAAACAAGATCATAACTGACAACGGGACCAATTCACAAGCTCTGCATTCCAAGGATATTGCGAAGACCTCGCCATTCAAGTCAGCTACGCTTACGTAGCTCACCCGGCAAGCAATGACCAAGCTGAGAGAGCAAATGCAGAAATCCTAAAAGGACTCAATACGCGCACATATGAGTGCCTGAAAAAACATGGAGCCAACTGGATTGAAGAGCTTTCGCCCACCTTGTGGGCAAACAGGACAACTCCAAATTGGTCAACTGGAGAGACACCCTTCTTCTTGGTGTACGGAGCTGAAGCAGTCCTTCCTCCGGAAATCACCTTGGGGTCGCTCCGGGTTCGGACCTTCGATGAAGCCACGCATGATCAGCTCTGGCGTGAAGACCTTGACCTCGTTGAAGAGGGAAGGTGTCGAGTAGCTGTTCGAAATGCACGCTACCGCCAAGCGCTCTGGCGCTATCACCAAAGTCATGTGCATAACCGACAGCTCGAGGAAGGCGATCTGGTGCTATGGAGAATACAAACTCGAGAAGGGTTAAACAAACTTTCCTCCAGCTGGGAAGGACCCTTCTGAGTGATCAAAGTATCCCGTCCTAGATGCGTTCGCTTGGCAACCGAGGATGGGACACCGCTCCCTAATTCTTGGAACATTGAGCATCTCCGTAAGTTCTACGCTTAATATCGCAGAGGTGAGTCTGTAATTACATATGTTGTATGTTATAGCGTCATTGTACAAAGTCGGGTAGCTCCTCCGGGAGGATAGCCGGACCTTTCCCGGAAGGTCCACAAAGTTCAAGCAACACTTGACACAGTCTCAGAACTAAAAGTGTAGCTAGCTACCCTGGGTCAAACAATAAATGTAACACACTTAGCCTGGTTCCGTACCCTAAGAGTGTACTTGTTTCCCCTGTACCCCGGACTTATAATGAAAGACATCATTATGTGAAAATAGACTCTACGTGTATTTATTTTGTACAGGCTCATCCTTTTTTATTTTTCTCTTTCTTGTCTATAACAAAGTTGTGCAATTATCAAGAAACTTTAGCTCGAACAATACATATATAATTCAAGTTGCTTTGTTAATTCTTTCGGGTCTTAACATTGATGAATGGCCTACTCGTCTGAACGCCAAGCCAATCTAGGTCCGGATTGTGCTATCGACTTAGCCTAGTCCTGCACCCTAAGTACGCCACTCTACCTACACCCCGGCAGACCTGAGTAAGGTGAGTCCAGAAAACGATTGGACCTAGAGAAAATAAGCAAATGCAATTGATTGTATATAGAATTGCGGTTGACCTAAAAATTTCTTACAGGAATAGTAAGCCGCAAACGTGTTATAGATAAGAAATGGATTTTACTGTTTTTCTTGACTTCAGTGTGCAGGAAAAATAAAAATCTCATGATGATGGTGGATGATGCTGGAGCTATCAAAGCTTCGACATCGCCTAAGGTGACCCGCTATCGATGTTTTAAACATTGATAGTAGGCGTCGCCGGAGCTATCAAGTTCTGACAAATTCAAGGTGCCAACTGTCAACGTGAAGAAAAGATGGTAGAGGGACACCCCAATGGGGTCTGTTGTCGACGCTTTACGTGTTGACAATGGTCGTTGCCGGAGCTACTAAGCTCTGACAACCTCAGGGGGCCCCTGCTATCGACGACTTCGGACCTACACTCTACAAGTTCGAAGCACTCAAGTCTTCAACAAAATGCTACATCCTTTTGGTACATGTTCATAATCAAACTGTGCACATCTACCAGGGGGCCAAGTGAGACAAAGGTTGAAGACAAAAATGAAATTCATAAATTTCTTGGATTTCATTCATCTGAAGACAAGAGATTACAAAATTGAGGAAAAGAAAAGAAGATACAAGTGGGAGCTACAAGGAGAAAGTCTTAAATCCTACAGAAGAATGAGGCAACCTTCTGGGCAACCTCCGACATGCTGGTCTTGGCAGCATCTCCCTCTCCATCGATGGGACCTTCAAGCATCGAATCTAGTGGGAAATGAGGATCCCGGCTTTTGTAGCACGTCAGCACGTATTGTGCGACGTTCTGCACAAGGGATTTTCCTTCAGTTTCCAACTGATACGCGATGACATCGCCCATCTTGGTAAGTTTGTTGCTAGCTGAGATCAATGCCTTCAACGCATGGTCCAGCTCCGGCTCCGAATCGTCCGGACGCATGGGACTAAAGCCCAACGGCGTCAGCGCGTCATTGGCTTTGCCCAAGAAGTCCCATACTTGCTGGGACTCCGCAGTCCTTGAGCCTCGTATCTCTTCCAAGGACCATTTGGTCGCCGCAAGCTCCGAACCCTCTCGGGCAAGGCGCTCGACCTCTTTGGCGTGCTGTTGAATCCTTTCAGCAACTTGCCTTTCGAGGTTGGCAAGCTCCTCTTCCCGGACGTGGATCTTGTTCTGGTGGTCAACCAGGTCTTTCTCCCAGCCTCGCACCTTCTTCTCCCTGACAGCGACTTCGTTCTCTCTTTTGGTGAGGTCCTGTCCCCGCTGCCAGGCCTTCTTCTCCTTGCTCTCGTAGAGCTCCTCCAGCTTCTTGGTACGCTCTGCAAGGCTCTTGTCGCCCAGAGCTAGCCTTTGGGTGAGCTCCTCCTCCCTCTTCATGAGGTCATCCCTCAGCTCCAAGAGTTTTTGCTCTTCATCTTCGAGCTTTTTCTCCCGCTCCTCAAGAGCCTCCCGGCGCTTGACGAGGCTCTCGTGGATGGTACTGAGCTTCTCCTGGCGATCATTTGCTACTTTATTAGCAGCCATGGCTTGTTCGTGTATAGCTCGGGACTGGTTGTCGAGGGATCGCACCATGCTTTCCCTCTTGTCCAGCAGCTGGCCCCAGTATTCCATCCGGGCCTTCTCCCTCTTGGCCCACTCCTTGTCATCGGCCAGCCTTATTTGCGCCAGCTTGGTCTCGAATTGGAGCCGGTTGCACCACCTCCTAAGGGTTTGGTGCTCCTCCTCAAGGGCCTTGCTGTCGTGGTAAAAGCCAAGCTGGACCTGATGAAGGCTGGAGCAGGCGTCGTCGATGGACAACGACAGGGGGATTGGCTCCGGAACTGCCGGGGTCCTCTCCGCTGACTCTAGCAGGTTCTCCATAACAAAAATTGGGTCTCACTCTACAAGAGTGGTCCCCTGAGCTTCTGCGGCACTAGGGCCACCCTCCGGGATAGCCTCGGTCGCCGCCAAGGAAGGTCCGGCAACGGGAGCTTCTACCTCCGGAGTCGGCTCCGAAGGTCCCTCCGCCAGGTCATCAACAACTGGTCCCTCAAGCAAAGGATCAGTCACTTCGTCTTGACACCCTGGATCGGGCACGGGTACCTCCGAAAGTACTACCTCCGGGACCAGCATTGAAGATTCGGCCGGAGCTGAGGCCACTTCCGGCTCCGATGCTGGTGCCTCCTCCACTGTCGGCTCAGGCGTCGGCGCTTCGACCTCCACCGGTTCGGGTACCGGCACCTCCGCGACAACTGGCTAAGGCGCTGGAACTTCATCAACCACCGGCTCCACCGCCGGGGCTTCAGGAACCTTCGGCTCTAAGGCCGGAACTGCAGCTACCTCTAGCTCTGAGGTCGGAGCGTCCGTCATCACAACATCCAAAACCGGAGCTTCAACCTCCGGAGCTGGTGCCGCTGGTACATCTTCATTCTCGTGGTCCGGCGCTACCACGGGAGCTTCGGGAGATGAGTCGAGGTCCATAATCTTGACAGCTGGCGCCGGAGCTGCCGAGACCTCAGCCACCACCTGGGGTGGCATTGGAATTGGAGCTGGAGCCTCCGCCTGTACAGCATCAGCCGCTGTCGCAGGAACCGGAGCTTCAGCACCTTTTTTGGATACCCTGTGGATGAAGGACAAAGAAACTCAAAATATGATTATAACAAAAAATAACCAACTGAGGTAAAGAAGCAAATTTACCTTGGAAGGTTTCCGCTCCAGCTAGCGCGGAACCTCTTCGCCAGATGCTCAGAGCCCGACCCAGTCGCAACTGGAGTAGTAGCTCCGGAAGGCCCTCCGGAGCTTGCTACTGCTGCCAGCAACGTTGTGGTTGGGGCCCCCTCAACTAAGAAGGACCCTCAGACCTAGAGCCCTTAGCTGGCCCTCGTGCCGGAGTCACCTGGTCAGAGCTGGCGTTCCGGGGAGACAATGATGCTGGAGTTGGTGTCGCTATTGAAGACCTTACCCGTCGGGGAGAAGGAGCTGTTGTGGAAGGAACAGGTCTGACGGGCCTCCCATCAGAGTGCTTCAACTTCCTCTTTCGGCTGGAGGGCTTAGCCAACTCTTTGCCCTTGCTAATGACTTCAACTCTTTGTCTTGAGGCGGAAGCAGGGCCACCCTAGGAAGCTCTGGGGATCACATTTCTGGTGGTCGAACGCCTCTCTACCTCGCCTAGGTCATCAAGCACCGACATCTTCCTCCGGAGCTCCCTGCTGAACTCCGCCTCCATGTTCAAAGGGAGGAAAGCCGCCGGCGGAGTTAAGTCGTCGCCCTCGACGTCAATGCCATGCTGGAACTTCTTGAGATGAAGATCCAAAGTAGCGCCTTCCAAATTGGACTTCATACCGGTTTCAATCCCATCAGCGTCCATAACACTGTCGAGGGCCCAGGTGAGCTTCTCCCTCTTCTTTAGCGGAGCCCACCTGTTGACCATGAAGTTTCAGAAGACCGTCTGGGGAGTCACCTCTCCTTCCACACATTGGCGGATCCTGGTCAAGGCAGGGTTGAAGGCCTCCGATAGCACCGGAGCCTCGCTCTAGGCATCAGTGTCAACATTGGGAAGACCTTCAGGTAGCTCCAGCTTCTCGTGCTCCTCTGTTGTGACGACAATCCAATTCTTCTTCCAGTCGTCCCACTTGCCGGAAGGGGAGGACCTCAAGTACTTTTAGGGGCATTTCTTGCGCTTCACAAAATAGTAGAAGCCAAGATACTCATCACTCTTGCCGGTAGTGTGGATGGTGAAGAAGGTACAGAAAAGCTCAACACAGGGGGGAATACTCACCCACATCTCGCCGAAGTGGACGAATCTTGACACAAGAAGAATGGAGTGGGGGCAAGGTGGTACAACTGCAGACCATAGAAGTCTAACAACATCAAGAGAAAAGTTGAGAAAGGTGGGATCAGTCCCACCATGGCGCACGCAGAAAAGTACACCATTCGCCGGCGCGCTTCTTCTTGAACGGGAGCTTGCCAGCGCGGACCAGGTGGTTGAAGGACTCGCTGGACCACCCCATGTAGGTCCGGACCTTCTTCAGATCATCGTCGGTCGTGAGACGGCTCTTGCGGAGACCCAACTCCATCGCAGCACGGCGGGGCGAGAGAGGAAAAGCCAGTGAAAGTTTGGAGGATTCGAGCGCAAGTTCAAATGAAGGCGCAAGGAATCCCCAAACCGTGAGCGCTTTCCTTCTTAAGTAAGCCCCCGCAACGCTGGGATGGAAACTGCAGAAGAGCTAAGGATACAATTCAAAAATTTCACCCTGCCAATGACAAGGGGGCCCGGGGCCACCCAGACGATCAAGTCGAGGTCCTTACCCCAGGCGAACAGTTGTCATGATGAGAGGCGGGAAACCCGAGGGCGGCGGCCTGACTGGGCGCGCGGAACCGATACAGTTTTCGTATTGGGAACCGGCGACCTTCAATTGCGTGAGATCCGCACGTGTAGATCTCACCTGTTGCATCCTGAAGCTGCCACGCGGCGATGGTTTAACTGCGAACCACCACCTCAACGACACATCCGAAAACCCTTGAAGACACGGCACAGAAATCGAAGGATGTACCCACCTCCGTCAGAATGACTTAATCCAAAAGGTCTCTCCCAGAGGTGAGTCCAGGGGGCCACTGTCGGTACTCTACGTACTGGATACCCCTTGGAACTGCAAAGAGTGCAAAGGAACTCCACGTATCTGAGTTGAAGACCTCCGAAGGCCCCACGTGTCACTCGAAACCAGACCTGCCTCCCTTCTATGGTTAGTCCCAGTGTCGCCACGTGTATCATAAAACTGGAGCTACATACCATACATGGGAAAGCTCTGGACTAGATACCTGTGTGGCACTCCCGGACCTAACCCCCGACAGAGGGAAGCTCTGGTACTGACACGTGTACAACAGCACCGGACCTACTCGTTCAAGACGGTAAGCTCCGGAGCTGCCAAGCGTCCAACCGCCGGACCTTCAACCTCAACAGACAGACTGGTGGACCTCCAACGGCTCGGACCTTCAAGGAACATCAAAGACTTCAAGACCTGATTATGTGTCATTAATACTATCTTAATGACACACGATCGGATGACCCTTAATACCAGTAATGGCACCATTAAGGGGCGTTATCACACTATTAAGGGGAATTAAGCACATTAATAGTGTATTAGACATCAGTAATCGCCAGGGCCACATGTCAGGCCGGGCTAATGATGTAACGGTCAGTCCTTGTACTATAAAAGGACTGGTTGAGCGATACACTGGGGACTCTCCGAGACCGGCTAGAGGCTTCCAAACACTCTGGTCTCTCATACACACAAGCGCTCAGACGCTCAATACAGCAACAACACACACCCATGGAGTAGGGTATTACGCTCAGGCGGCCCGAACCACGTAAATCCTCGTGTCAAATCACCATCTTGTTCTGAATCTCTGCGCGCCCTAACCGAACTACAACACTCCGCGGGATACTAGTCGTAGTACCGGGTGAATTGCCGGAACCAGACTCCAACAGTAGGTATTATGATTTAGATCTAGACAACTATTTTAATTTTAATACTATGTGTAGGACATATTTTATTTTGAGCGATCATTAATAATCGTGAAATCATCTCAAACCACTTGGAACTTACATATTAGATTAAATCATACAAGATCAATCTGTTATTTTAGATTTGACAAAATTTCTATTTTCAGTATTATTTAATCTGTTTTTTAGATTTAATAAATAATATTAAGCCTAGTTAATTCATAAAGTATCAAATTAAATCCATAAAAATTCCTAAAAATTTAGAATAAATTCTAGTAAGCTATTAATAATATTTTTAGAATATTTAATGTTCTGAAATAATTATTTTGCTTCTGAATAAATTCTAATTAATTCCAAACTTGCTCAAATAAATAGGAAACCATTATCGAAATTTATTAAAAAGCCATAGAAATTTATTTAGCATCAATACAAACATATTTTCTGCATACATCCATATTTGCATATTGATTAGTGTTTGCAATGCATTTATTGTGTATGTTGCTTGTGTATGTGCTTGATTGCGAGTAGACAGGTTCGTTCAAGAAGTTATGATCGAAAAGCGAATATGCGAGGATATTCATGTGCAAGACGTTGAGTTGCTTGACCATCGAATTACGGGATATAAAGGCAAGTGTCCTTGATCATATTGATCCCATTTTATTAAATATTTTGTTTGCGAATTTGCATGCTCATGTCAATGTGATGGGAAACCCAAATGTAGGAGTTTACTAGCGTTGTATGTCACCCCTTGTCGTTGGGATATACATGATGAGTCAGGTATGGGTATTTTTCTTTTTGCACCGCATCTCTACACGGGTTATGGGTAACATAAATAATATGCTTCACAATTTTAATTATGAGAATTTGAGATGGTAATAAGATGATGATTAAATTAGCAACATGGAATGGAACTTAGAAGATTTAAGCAAGCATGGTTTTGTGGAATGGGTTGGATGATACAGTGGTTTTGCTTGCCTTAGATCTAAGAACCGGTTCATGTGAGAATGTACCAGGACAATAGTACCACCATAAGGCCAAGTATGGTTGCGGTGTAGCTGAATAATTAGGAGCGCTGCTAGTGTTGTATGGACCATTGGATGGCACGTTGAATGGGAGTCGAGGAGGGCTAACCTGGGATCAGCATGGCACACGAGGGGGCCCGTGGGTGGAGAATGGAGATTCAAGCCTGCCGGTGAAACCTTAGTGGGCCCGTACATACTAGTAGTCCCTTTTGAAAGGCTATTTTGTGATCTCTTGTCCACACACCTTCGGAAGTGTGAGACGGCATAATGGAGGTTTCTTAGTACCGAAAGATGATAAAATCACGAAGATGTGGGTAAAGTGGTACAACCTCTACAGAGTGTTAAAAACTATCGTGATAGTCGTGCTCCCGGTTAAGAGCATCTAGACGACTTCTATGATTAGAATTGGACTTGGGATTTGAGATAGTTTTGTTATGGTTATGGTTTGGGTTGTGACAAATGGACATGGTTGATGATAATGGTAAGAATTTGATTTATGGATGGATAAATATTGATGGGTGTGATATGATGGTAAATGATGGTCATGGACTCATAATTGGTAATTATTTGGGTTATGATGGGATATTAACTTACATAGACATTGTAGGATGCTTTTTACATGTTTTAAATGTACTTTTCAGCAAATAGCCATTTATTATCATCTTTGTTTTTAGCTACATGTCGTATTTTTCCACACTTGCTGAGTACGACATGTACTCACTCTTACTATTTCCACAATTAATTCAGTTGCAAGAAATATTTTGGAGGTTATCATGGAGTACTAGGTGTGCGTACTACCGTCGATTGCCTGTGAAGTTGGAGTCACCTACGCTAGATTATTTTTCGCTAAAATATAATGAAGGTATTTATATTATTCATGACATGGTTAAATTTTGATTTCCGTTTGTGATGCATTTGCTTATATGTGATGAACATTCTGGACACACATACACTGCACTTGGTTCATTTTTCAGAACCGGATGTCACAGAGCACGAAGTTGAGTTGTTTTAGGATTGAGGAATACATTACTAAGGTGTTTGGAAGTCTTAAGATTGCTTCTATCTGCGTATGGAAGAGTCTTGAGCAGTTATGGAAAGTTTCGGTGGAAATTGAGTAGGGTACGAGTCCTAGTTTAGTTTGAGTTGACCTCATGGCTGGTTATATAAGCAAGAGAGGACAGAGCTCGTAGTATACGGATTTTGGGATGTTCCTCTTATGTTCTATTGAATAAAGATCATAGTTTAAAGGAACTTTTGTACCTTGTTCGTCTCACTTATTTCAGACAAGCTTTTATCGTCGAGTTTCTGCACAGCACTACCTTGCTTTGATAGTTTTATCATAACTCAAGTTTTACAGATCCAATTGACGTGATTCTTTTGAGTTGTCTTCACAACTTGATTATCTATCATCAGTGAAAATTTCACGACCATTGGATTTGTGATTTTGGATCTACACGAGTTTATTTGCAGTGTGGCAGATCTGTTTTTCTCGGGTAAAACAGATTGACCTTCGTTCAATCTTTCAATCATAACTTGAGTTTTTCTCGACGTATTTTTGTGATTCTTGTTGTGACGTCTTCGTGACTTGATTCTTCACAATATATACTAATTTTGTCATAATTTATCACGTTTAGATTAGTTGCACACACTACTTCTTTAAAAGATCAATTTTCTACAGAGGGATTTTTATTGCTTTCGCTCAAAAGTTGTAATCTACCATTCACCCCCACCCTCTCGTAGCTTTTCACGTACTCTTCGATCCTACAGAAGATAATCTCGTATATTGGAAGGGTTTCTTGGGTATCACCCTATTGGGGTTGCATTGCCATTTGGAAGCCCTGCACGCCACCGTTAATCTTGGTGCTGCTAGTGGGAAGCATCGGGCTAGATGGCTTCCCTTCTGCTTAGCTAGGCTGAGAGTATGAGTTATGTATATTCCGCTGCAAGATCTTTCGCTGTTGTATTTGTTTTTGAGGTAAAAATGAGAAAAAGATGTAACATGGTCAATTATGTTATGTAATTGATATCTTTTTATGTGCGTTATTGGGTATCGCATAACACAGCACTACCCATTTCAATTCTTGAAATGTTGAGACCTCAATCCTCACAATGGTATGCTACATTGGCATCAGCAAATGCAAGTTCCTTTAGTGGAGCCATAATATCTGATACCTACATGATATGATTTTTTTTAGATTAATCATGAACATGTGTTATATATTCAGGAAATTGCATGTTTAAAGCTATTCAGGCACCAGCATAGTTAAGATGTACAAGTATATCTACCACAAGCTTGCTCGCTTCGGTATTACACCACGTTAGGACTAAGCCTTACACTAAGTAAACATGAATTTGGATTGAAAAATAAATCAGCATGCTCAGAAGATTTAAAAAAGCTCCTTAGTTTTTCCAGCATACCTTCCAGTATTTTATTGTTTTTGTGATTCGTGGAAGGAAACAGGAATAGCACATAGCACAAGAGTGCTTTAATCTGAGCCCAGGACCTCGCGCCTGATCCGCGCTCAAGCGCGGGGACGACACCTTGGCCGATCGGTACCGTGAGCGCCACATGCTGCCGCGTCCCCGAACTTTTGGCCGCCGTCGACGAGCTCCGTAGGGCGCTGCGATACGCCGACGAAGGCCGGCTTCACCATGTGTTACTTCGATGACGTCTGCTACAGGCGCCGGTGCTTCTTCGAGTTCGTGGTAGCAGTAGCAGTGGCAGAGGCGGCGGCGGTGGGTCCGAGGCGGGGAGGCGACGGCGCGACCAGTTCCGGGGCAGGGCGTGGCGGCGCAACGGGGTTCGGTGCGGGACGGGGAGGCAGCGAGGTGCGGGTCGGCACCGAAGGACTTTGGGGTGAAGGGGCAATCGAGATAGGTTTAGGGTACTAAGACTTATTCTCGTGAGCAGGATTTCAAGCCAACTAAAGTAATTATTTTCGTAAGTCCTAAAAGGTTGAGGCCGACGAAATTATTTTCGTGTGCTGTGAGGTAGATCCACAAAATATTAGCCAGAAGAGCAACCCACAAAATAACTTTTATTTTCGTAAGCCCAACCTATGGCTCACGAAAATATAGTTTATTTTCTAAGTAGTTTGTGGCTCATGAAAATACACGTTTGAAGCTTTTTTAAATCAGGTGCTCACGAAAATATTAATGAATGTCAATGCTTATACAATGCGATACAATGTGGATGAATAATCTCCTTGTAGCAACTTCTTAATTTCTTGCAATGAGGGGCACAACTGATTAGCAGTAGCAAGAGATATGATTCTACCACATAAGAAAGAAAGATTAATTTATTGTACATGTATGCTAATATGGATGGGAAGAGCAAATATTTTGATTAAGTGTTTGTTGTACATTTATTCTAATTAGCATGCTTTGCTATAATTTTTTTTATACAGTGAGTTCCACATCACAAAATGTGATTTGTGATGTTGACCTTTTGTTTCATATGTGATATATATACTGTGCTGGATATATTGTTTTGTGATACGATGATATGTTGATTGATGATATGTTGATTTGTGATGTATCTGCATTTTAAAAAATAACAAATTACTTATTTACGATGATCATAGGCTATATCATCATAATAAGCCAGTATTACTTAACGATGCCCGACTGGCCGTCGTAAATAAGGTGTCCCCTGCCCGCATGACACATGTTGTCTTATTTACGACACTCAGGGCTGGCTATCGTAAATACCATTATTTACAACGGTGATCGTCGTAAATAATCTTATTTACGATGAATTTCCTTATCTAAAACATGATCTGACCACCGTAAATATGCCCGATTCTTGTAGTGTGTGCCAGCATTGCAACACACTACGGTGGGCATTTGGTAATTCAGATTATTTTGGTTAATAAAAATTTCATTTATGAAGAATTGATAACTGTACGGAATTTTAAAAAGTCATAGCCAGATAAATTAGAGCTCGTTTGGGAAGCCCAATCCACGCGTGGAAAATGTGTGATCCACGCCTGCCGTGGGATCAAAAACTCCCGGGGACTAAAATACTTGTCGTAGGTCAGATATGCATTTGGCTCGGCGTGGAATAGACTCTATCCACTCCCAATCCACGTACATCGACGAGGGAATCGAACCGCTTCACCCAGGCCGGGATCGTATTGCTCACTCCGCTCGTGTTTCCACCGAACTGGTGACCAACAGGGGCACGGGCGGGGACGCCCTCTTCCCTCGACCGGGCGGCGGCGCGCTCTTCGCCGGACGGCGGCGGCATGCTCTTCTCTGGTGTCACCCTTCATCCCCCCTCCCTCCTCACATTCAGTTCTGATGTTCGCAGCAGGCATCGTTGTGACCGCAGTCGTGCTCGTGGGCTTGGACTTCTTCCTCGCGCCACCGCCTGTGTCCAACATCGTCGCACCCCCTTTTGCATCTTCTCTTTCTCCGTTGCCGCGTCAGTGAGCATGCCGGACGGCCCACACTTCGCTGTCCAGGCTGCACGGCACGGTAGTGTCAGATCGTGTGGTGAATGGTGGCCACAGTACAGTCGAGCTGCTCCAGGCTAAGATACCCACCATGTTCACTGCGATGCAAGCACCCGGAGACCGCAATGCAAGGGTCCGGCATCGGCGATGCAAGCGCCTGGAGTTCGCGATACAAGTACACAAACTGCTCGACGAAAGGCTTCAGTAGCAAAAACATTTCATCATTTTTTTTCTTATTTTCATTGCTTCTGTCATTTATTTTGTAATGTTTGGGCTTGATTCTCTTGAATTTCTGTACTTTGTCTCTGTTTAGAAGTCTCTGTTTCTCCAGTTTTTTCGTACAATCGTTTTGCAGGGGAACATATCCCAGCATATCCCAAATGGTCAACGGGATTAAAATTGAATGGTAAATAACCCAAAGTGGATTGGATGTCATACGTGGATCAACCCAATCCACGGATGGGTTAGTTCCCACGTGGAAGTTATTTCTGATTTGCCAAACGAGCCCTTAGTGGGAGTTAAGTCGGTTCGATTCTGTGACTAACTGCATATTAGTATACAATATAAATCATTGAACAAAAATGACAATAAAAATAAATCAATAAACATACAAAAAATGACTTGTATGGTCTGGTGGTGGATGAAAATTATCAAGATTGGATTAGGCTGTGGGAACTTTTGTTAAGTGTGAAAATTAATATTATCAGGCTTTGTTATAGTGGGTTGCAGGGTAGTGTGGATGAAAATTTTGGTTAAATTCGTAGTTTGGTTAATACAATCTGAAAACCACAAAAAAATCAGTTAACTGAAATACACACTACAAAAAACTAAATAGAACCAAAAATTTCAGTTAAATGCACTACTTCACAGTGTGTTTAGGTTCGATTTTGCGATTTTCGGTTAATCGTGCCCATCCTTACAACATGGTAATCAAGATATCAATGAAGCTATTGGTTGCATTGAGAGCAGGTCAACAAAGCAAATGCCAGTCCCAATTGTTTGCAGCGAAAGGATACCCAGAAGCAAAAAAAAAAAAGGTGAAAACATCGTTGCTTGTGTGGTGCAGAAAACATGCATTTTTGCCTTGAGGTAACTGCCACAGTGAAAACGCTGATTGCGGCTATCTAAATTTAATGGGGCCCTTGAAAAAGGCTCGTCACACAGCTGCTTTTGTGCAATAAAATAGAACAAAAAGGTGGGCACGTGGGTGTAGTTGGCATTCATCGCACGTGTCGGATCTCCCTTGCGACATCTATGCAAGAGATAATTGGACTGTTTGTCTTGATTGCATTTATACCGATATGAGATCTACAAGCAGCGAAACCTTCCTGCTCACAGATGTTGAAATACAATAAGAATTTTTAATCATATACATTTCAAAATATAGAAAGACAAAAAAACATTATTTAACTGGGCACATGATCTGAACAGACTATCAGTCTATCACTATATCCTTTTTTATGTTACAGAATATACTGATAACATAATCTGTCCAGTTTTTATTGATTATGTTAGGACACATTAGTCCATTTTTGGGTTAGGACTCGTCTTAATGTCATCAAATAAAAATGGAATGGAGCAACTGTTATGGGCCTCTTTCGCCCCGATTGGTGAGGAGGGGCAGCTTGGGCCGCAATGCCACAATAGCGGCTAGGCGGCGTCCACGAAGAGAGAGAGGAATAGGTTTAAAGAGATTATTTCTTTCTTCATTACTCCCTCTGTTCTACAAAGATTATCTTTTAGACTTTTGGATGTATACCACAAAGATTGTTATTTTAGAGCTCATCAATACAATCGTTAAGATAAGAATTTAACCTCTTTTCAATGCATGTTTCCTTTTTCTAAAAAAGTACAATTGTACCTTAATGAAGATCATTGAACTTGCCAGCTTTATAAGAGCACATACGTCATTCACCATCTTCCCTATTATGTCTTAAAAATGCTAAAACGACAATATTTGTAGGACAGAAGGAATAGATCATATTACACCCATTTTATTATATAGATTCAACTCAACTTAACTCCAAGTACAACTCTAGATTGAATCCTAAACCGACTCAATCATCTTTTTTATCCTAATTTAAACCAAACTCCTAATCTAATTTAGCCTATATTTCCTAACTGAATTCAACTCCATCTGAAAGGCAAAGGCGGACCTACACTTGGCCACCCTGCGCACTAAGACTGTCCACAGTGATGCGATGTAAAACTTACTGAAAATTCTCAAATAGTATAGAAGTCGATTAAACTCTAAAAGAAGATAAGTATGATGTAAATTCGATTAGACTTTAGAGTAAGATATAAAGTAGACGAGTGCGGATAGCCTAAGGGTGGTGGTGACTCGAACCGTAAGTGCTCGTTACAAATTAAAAATCATATTCACGTGGGAGATGACCCCGTCGTGGATTGGGTCGATCCACTCCGTGCACCAAATCAACGTTGGGTTTATTCACCAAATAAGCCTAATCCTCCATATCATTTGGGAACTAGGGATATATAAGGAGAAAATGAGGATATAGAAACATCCTCTGACCGGAAAAAGCATAGAAATTCAAAAGAATTGACTCCAAACATTGCAAAATTAAATGACGAGAGCGATTAAAATCAAGAAAAAAATTGATGAAAAAGTTCTTAGCATTCAAGCATTTCGTCGAGCAGGTCTTGTGCTTGACATTAGAGACCCCACACCACCACGTCAAGCTTTGAAACCAAGAGCAGCAGAACAGCCGGCTCGTAATCAAATCAGTTAGTAGGAAACCTCAGTAGTGGCAGCAAGCTTGGCCAGCTGCAGGGCATCTTGTGGGAGTTGGACCAGACGAAATCGACAAGGTCAGAGGCCACCATCGCTGCGGCGTCCGCGGACAACATGGCTGAGTTCGCCAAGGCGCGGCTGCGAGGTAGACCAAGCGGAAGAGGCACGACTGCATCCACGAGGGCGGTGACGATGGCTGCGAGGCGTGCGCCCACGAGGGCGGTGACGATGGCTGCACAACGGACAAGGTGGCGGCGGCACACCGCGCCAGGTGGTGTTAGATCTTGTGCGCGTCAACGGGCGCCACAATGCCCACTGAAGAGGGCGTGGGTGGAGGGGAGGGCGATGATGTCGGGCACGTTCGACCACTCGAGGATGGAGCACGAGCTCAGGAGCACGAGTGCAGCCGCCATGGCGTCCGTGGTTGCCGTGCGGCCTGGCACCCCACGCCCTTCCCCTCCATTGCCGCTGAGAGACGAGTGTTTTCTCTCTGGTCACAGGAGACAGTTTTCCCTTCCATTCGATTGACGAGTTTTTTTTTCTGATCCACACCGTAATCAAAGACTGTTTTACCGACGACGGGGATCTCACACAAACGTGAATTTCATTCCACACGAGATGGGAATTGGACGTGGGTGGATCCACGCCAACCCAACAGTTTTCCAAATAAAGCCTAAGGCTTCGTTTGGGACGTCGGGCTGCAACACCCAGGGCAGCAAATCACCAGCGGAATTTTCCCTGCTCTCCGGTGGATCCGTGTGTTCATTTGGGAAACAAGGTAGAAATATCAGATATGAAAAAAACTGGCCTACGAAACAGTGAAACACAGATCTTTCCACTACCGGAAAAAATGCTTCGTGGGGAGGTGGCGAGGTGCCCACCGGAGCGAGCTGCCCGCGATTTGCACGGCGGGGTCCGTCGTCCGGGGGAGCAGGCGCGCGCGCTCCAACAGCCCCGCCACAAGCCCGTCCTCCACCGCGTCCAGTGCCGCCGCGACCATTTTCTGGAGCAGGTTCCACCTGGGCCGCCGTGACGGGACGACCACGCTCCTGTTCTTAGCCGGGTTCGGGTTGATCTGCGACGCCGACAGCTTCTTGGACTGTGCGATGGCGGCTGGAGGAGCAGAGACTGAGGACGCCATTCCTTGCGGTATAGGAGAAACAGGGCTCTCAGCAGAAGCCTAGGATGGACCGATGGAGTCTGAGGACGCCATTGCTTGTGGTATAGAACTGCACGCGCCACGGGCAGTGCACCACCTCTTCGAGGGTGACAAGTCAGACGAGGATGTCGGGGTCCGATTCCGCGGCAGTCTGAGGGGAAAGGGGCGAGCTGCGCTCCGCGAGATCCACCACAGGAAGCTAGTTGTCGGGGGGCTCGGGCGCGGCGAGCTGCGAGATTTGCCGCGGGGAGATTAGCGAGGGGGAGAAGCGGCCTGCGATGCGGAGGCGGCCTGAAGGAGGAGCCGCGAGTCGGGAGCGGCGCGAAGAGGCGAGCTGCGCAAGGATTTGGTGCCCGACCTCTCGAGACCGGGCCAGAAAACCCCACTGCTTCCCCGTGGATTGGGCGGAATTTTTTTTGCAAAGTGAACAGAAAGGGAGATTTAGGCTCGATGATTTTTGGGCCCGGGTTTGGGCTGGGACCCCGGAAATATCCAGGGCTGCCAAAGGAGGCCTAAGGGTTGTTGCAGCGGTCAGGCTAGGCCACCACTACGTTAACACTTCTGTAGCATCCTATTTTTGTAAAGTAATAAATCGAGTTTATAACAATAATCACTAAGATATATACATAAACATATACACATCATAAAATCAAGAAATAAAAATAAATAAATAAAATATATCAATATTAAAGATAATAAAATAAAATATATTAAAGGAGTAGTCAGGTCCCACGCCCTTTTCCCTGCCACTTTCTATCGGACCAGTCCTCTGCCCGACGTTCTTTCTTTTAATTTGCTCGTGTTCTTCTCTAAACGGAAGATCCTTTCTTCTTCCGTGGAACACAGACCAACGACCACACGAGCACGCCATCCATGGCAGCCAGGAAACTCGCCTCCCCCTTCTCCTTTTCTCTAACACTGAAAGCACTCATTCACCTTTAAAATCCA
Organism: Tuctoria greenei; assembly: GCA_036927565.1. NCBI lineage: Eukaryota > Viridiplantae > Streptophyta > Magnoliopsida > Poales > Poaceae > Tuctoria > Tuctoria greenei. The sequence goes on along the minus strand of JAYESD010000001.1, from coordinate 141,813,532 downwards.
CCTCTAAAAAGAATATTCGCATTCTTTACAATCACTTCTAAAGAATTCTCACTTGTACAGTTTTCTTCTCCGCACTCGTTCACCTCTATATCAACTACAACCTATTTTACACCATTTGATTTCTATATTTTTTTTCATAGACTATGTATTGTGTTAATTATGTATTCATGGAAAAAAATTCCCATGAAATCAATTGAAAGGTAATATGCGTTATTTTTTCCTTTTCATATATTATTTATATTCCTTATATCGTTTTATTTATTTTCTCTTTTTTATACTTTTTCATCTCTTTTTTATTTTCTCTTTCTATTTCTCCTCATCTAGAACATTCCCGGCAACCCAGTCTCTCGTTCCTTCTCTCTGGAACATTCCGAGCAACACGAGTCTCCGCTTCCTCTTCTCTTTGGAACATTTCTGGCAAATCAAACCTCTCCAGTTCTTTCTCCTCGCCGTCGCCCCGCAGCCCCCACACCTGCGCCGCCGAGCTCACCGCTCGCTCCCTCGCACATGCTCGCGCTCGGATCCGAGCCACGCTCGGCGCCGGCTCCCTCCCCGCGTCGAGCGCCGCCGTCGTCAACCACTATGCCGACGACCGACGCCCACTTGCCGCCGTATTTGGCTCTTCGCCCTCCACCCTGTCGTGCTTTCGAGCGCCACCGCCTCGCCGCTCCTCCCTGCGCCCACGTCGTCGTCATCACCGCATGGCGCGAACGCAACTGTCGTTGCCTCGCTTCCCCCTCTCTCATCTTCTGACGCATCATGTGGCTACAGGAAATCTCTACCTTTGAAGATGTATTGTGCACTCTGCGAAATAGCGATCCCTATATGGTCCCCGGTGCGGGTGCCAACATTTTAACGTGCCTTCACATAAAGCGTAGCGGCCCGTTCGAAAGCCTTGTATGTGAACGGTCTAAGAAGTCCCCCAAACATTGTACGGCGCATTTACTTCGCCCGCCTCTCGCGCTGGCGGAACTCCCAGCAACCCACCCGATTATATTGCATCGCGATGCTGAGGATGACCGCCTCACAGTGGTAGACCTACAAGGTATGCCGCATGGGCCACGGCATACCCTGTACTCCAACCAAATACTACGGACCGAGCAGGCATCAAGCTAACAACAGCGAGCGTAAACGAGTCGAGCAACGAACGAGCAACAAGAACCGAGAGCGAATGAGCAACGAACATGCGTCCTGCATCAACCAGACAGGCGTGCTCCAGGGATGGTGGCACGCGGAAGAAGGGTGGGGCAGCCGGAGGGTGCCCAAGCGCATCGGGCTGCCCGGAGCGCGAGCTCGCGACGCAGCTGGCTGGCGGGAGCACACCCAGGCGCGGGCTCTCGTGCAGGAGAGGGTGACTGTGGGATGCAGCTTCCCTACTCCTATTTATGCTCTCATGCGTGCTTCCGTTGATGTGTCATGATCTGATTTATTGTGAAGGTATAGTAACTAAACTAGGCATTAATGAAACTAACAATATTATGACACATCAGCAGGAACACATATGGGGCACCAAATGGGAGTATAGAAGCCTCATCCGTGACTGGGAGTGGGCCACCTCTATTGCTCAGAAGCGCTATTGATGAGGCCTGACTCCTGAGCTCCGAGCTCTGTTGTAAAGGCAGGGGCAAAAGAATTTTTTTTATGTCTGTTTAGGCTTAAGAAAAAATAAAACATGATGCATTGTCATCCAAGAGAATGTCGGATTCAATGTGGTGCAGGTGTTGCTTTTGCTTGGGTGTTGAACTCAAAATTGATGAAGATGATATATTCAATGTATTTATATCATTTAGAAAGAGATGGTTAAAATAAGTCGGTAAGTAATATTGTCTGTCTACCTTATGTCTATATTTTAAACTATTGTGTTATATTTGGATTATTTATATTTTAATTTATTTAATTTAAGCTTATCATCTTATTTATTATCTGTAGGTCGAATTATGCTATTTTTTAATTTTTTACTGAACTGCTAATAATTTTATTGATTACATATATAAATTTTTAACGGCATACCTTTGAAGAAATCTTAAGTCCGCCACTGCAGTCTCGGCAGTCATGCGAGCGCCACCGCTAGACGACTCCATGGCCGGACGATGGATGTCTACGCGAGCAGATGCAGTAAAGAAGCCTGCTCCACGCACATGCCTGCACAGCTACACCGGTAGCATTCTCCTTGCGGCAACAGCGCTCGACGCTCTGCTCTTTAAGAGCCTCGTCCCTGTGCTCAGCTGAGCCGCTACCGTGATGTCGTGTTGATTGAGCCGCGCCACCTGCTCACCGACGCATCGCCCGGATCAGGCTCAACGTGCAGGCCGACGACAAATTCATTGCCGCCTGTCGAGGTTGACTGCCTATCACCACTTCTCCGTCTATAAATTCGACAGCACACGCTGCGCCTCATGCCAGCCGCGTCAAGTGACCAGGTGGAGCTTCTCCCTCCCTCTCTGGTCCTAGCATCGAGTTGCCCTTTCCATAACTGCTCTGCTTCGAAGCCGCCCTATTCTCCATAATCGATGCCTAAATTGATGCCTCAATTGGGTTCGATGGGATCTGAGCCTCCTTTGCCCCATTCTCAGGCGGACACGGCTTCTCTGCTCCCAAAATCTACTCCCATGCGTGCTCCCATCCTACATGTCATCTTCTTATTGGGTGATAGTTTTTATGTGGGCCACTGTTTTGCGGCCACTGTTTTGCAAGCCGCGTTATTCCTACCATTCCTGGCCTTCCCAGATCACCTCGCCATCTTCCTTTCCTTCCCTGTCAATGGCTCCTGTCGCAACGATGAGCCCTAGGCGCAGCAGGTCATGCTTCACGGATGGCTTTGTTGGTCCATGCCGCTAGATCGCTCCGTCTATTGGGTTCTTTTCGGGCTTCGATGACCACAAGGACTGCTTCGATCTCGCAAGCGCTACTGCTGGCTCAACAGCACGGGCAAGAGGAACCAGCTCAACTTCATCGGCGAAGTTCTAGCATTGGCATCCCTGCCAGACTCCATTCGCATCAAGCTCGACGTTGACAGCAGGTCGACACATTCGACGCACGCATGCCCGAGCGTGTGGTAACTGCAGTCGCCATGCGACGGATCTTGCCCAGCGTCGCGGCATGGCTGCCTTTATTCCACAATAAGCTGGATATCATGCACTCCATGCACCAGCTTAGCAAGTGGTGGATGCCGCCGGCCGTGCTGCAGTTCGCGCTGTTCGACGTGTACACTGAGTGCTCAAGCCCGGCGAGCTGTTCTGGCTAGACCATTTCTTCTCGAGGGAAGAGAGGGTGCCGACTTCGAGAAGTTGGCGAAGGCAGCAGCCATCGCGTCCATGGACGTGCACGTCGAGGCGTCCCATCGGCCGTTCATGGGTGAGGTGGTGCAGGCGCTGAAGCTAATCGACGGTAGCAGCGGCGGGATGTGCGGCACCTCAGAGGTCATCCCCGTCGGGCGACAGCAGCAGGAGCACAATGAATAATGAGACCCCACCACATCGGCCTTCCCGCAGGACTACTGCTCTCGGACCCCGCAGGCGCCAGGAGACGCTGCCCAGGCCGCAGTCGACGTTGAGGGCGGTGCTGGACAAGGTGAGTCCCTGGCCATGTACGACTGGTCCAGCCTGCTGCGCTCTAGGCAGAGACTCAGCTACAATAGGATGAGCCGATGAGGTTCTTCATCTTCTTGTGTGGTGTTACCCAAGATGAGGTGGGTGACAGAAAAGAAGATGAAGGAGAAAGGAATAATGTTGGTGGTCCAAAGAAAAACTACCATCTAATAAGATGCCACGTAGGATGGGAGCACGCATGGGAGTAGTATTTGGTAGCAGGGAAGCCGCGTCCGGCGCACAGGGACTGAAGGGTGGGTACAGGTTTAGCCAACGAAGCACTCGAGGACGACATTTCTTCCAACTCAGACCGTGGGTGATCCCTGGAAGCTCGATTCAACGATTAGAGGGGCAAGGGCAGCCTGAGAAGGACGTGGCTTCCCTGCTACCAAATACTACTCCCATGCGTGCTCCCATCCTACGTGGCATCTTATTAGATGGTAGTTTTTCTTTGGACCACCAACATTATTCCTTTCTCCTTCATCTTCTTTTCTGTCACCCACCTCATCTTGCGTAACACCACACAAGAAGATGAAGAACCTCATCGGCTCATCCTATTGTAGCTGAGTCTCTACCTAGAGCGCAGCAGGCTGGACCAGTCGTACATGGCCAGGGACTCACCTTGTCCAGCACCGCCCTCGACGTCGACTGCGGCCTGGGCAACGTCTCCTGGAGCCTGCGGGGTCCGAGAGCATTAGTCCCGTGGGAAGGCCGACGTGGTGGGGTCTCATTATTCATCGTGCTCCTGCTGCTGTCGCCCGACGGGGATGACCTTCGAGGTGCCGCACATCCCGCCGCTGCTACCGTTGATCAGCTTCAGCGCCTGCACCACCTCACCCATGAACGGCCGGCGGGACGCCTCGACGTGCACGTCCATGGACGCGATGGCTGCCGCCTTGGCCAACTTCTCGAAGCCGACACCCTCTCTTCCCTCCAGAAGAAATGGTCTAGCCAGAACAGCTCGCCGGGCTGGAGCACTCAGTGTACACGTCGAACAGCGCGAACTGCAGCACGGCCGGCGGCATCCACCACTTGCTAAGATGGTGCATGGAGTGCATGATATCCATCTTATTGTGGAATAAAGGCAGCCGTGCCGCGACGCTGGGCAAGATCCTGTGCATGGCGACTGCAGTTACCCCACGCTCGGGCATGCGTGCGTCGAATGTGTCGACCTGCTGTCAACGTCGAGCTCGATGCGAACGGAGTCTGGCAGGGACGCCAATGCTAGAACTTTGCTGATGAAGTTGAGCTTGTTCCTCTTGCCCGTGCTGTTGAGCCAGCGGTAGCGCTTGCGAGATCGAAGCAGTCCTTGTGGTCACCGAAGCCCAAAAAGAAATACAGGTGTTTGCACCCAATAGACAGAGCGATCTAGCGGTATGGACCAACAAAGCCATCCGTGAAGCATGACCTGTTGCGCCGAGAGCTCATCGTTGCGACAGGAGCCATTGACAGGGAAGGAAAGGAAGATGGCGAGGTGATCTGGGAAGGCCAGGAATGGTAGGAATAACGCGGCTTGCAAAACAGTGGCCCACATAAAAACTATCACCCAATAAGAAGATGACATGTAGGATGGGAGCACACATGGGAGTAGATTTTGGGAGCAGAGAAGTCATGTCCCTGTGCGCCGGTCCAAGTGCCAGCATTTCCAGTGGTTAGCCTTAAACCCATCCGCAGACCTGGTCCCCACTCAGCTAATTGCCTCATGCCAAGCCAAAAAGCAACAACATACCATCATCCCCTCCCAAAGTATTTTTCTTGTCTTTTTTTTTTCTGTTTTTTTATGGCAACGAGGGAAAGCGATGCTGCCCACTTTGCCACAAAAGGGGGCGGCTTTCTTCCCAAAATGACAGTTCCACCATCGGGGCCTAGCATGCCCACTTTGTCCCAAAGAACGATGTGAAGCTTGCTGAGTACTTTTGTACCCAAATATTGTTAATATCTTCATAGGATCTTAACTTCATGTCAGAAGACTTCGAGTAGAGTTACGTTCGCACCCAAGTCGTTCTAGTGGAATCATGTACGAGGAAGAGCTAGTCGTCCATATGATATTGGCGTTAATTGTCATCATGTTAGTTTGGATGATTGCTGTACAAAAGACTACGTCATTATGATAAAACTAATGATAAAATTCTATATGATTTTGGTTCCACTTATAATGTAATATTTTGTATTAAATCTTATTTCTGGTATAATATTACATGTTTAGTTTCAATATTTGGGGTCGAAACACTTAAAGTGGTATTAGAGCCATGCTTAGCTGTAGGATGTGGATCCTAGTGCGTAGGTGGTTGTAGGAGGTCGTAGAATGGTTTTACTTTAGAAACCCTTAGACCGTAGAACCTTGGTAGTTTTCGTTCTCATCTAATCCTTGTGCCTTGTTCTAAGCCAGATGATGACTACATCGCTTTCCCAAGGTGCTCTATGCCACCAATATCCGACTTGATATTCTAGACGGCTCGGGGTACGTAGGTCATGGATTAGTGGACATGATATTGGAAGCTGCGAGATCACGATGCACATCGGCGCTAATGAGAGGTTCCTGAAGATGAAACCATGAAACATTAGCTGATGAAACCATGAAACATTAGCTCCACTGGATGCCGCATGAAAGGCACCTGCCAACTGGTGGTCCGTAAAGCCATAACAACAACAACAACAACAACAACAACAATACAACCAAGCATTTGTCCCAAACAAGTTGGGGTCGGCTAGAAATGAAACCCAACAATTTTTTAAAAAAGGTAATAAAAAATAAGATGAGAGTAAAAAATACTAATAAAATAAGATTCTACATTTTATTTATTTTAAAAATAGATTAATAAGAATGAAGATAAGGGTAACAAAATACAAATAAACTAAGATTCTGACACATGAATTGCTAAATTTCATATAGTCCTATCATGAGTCAAATCTCTAGGTATGTCTCACTCCTTAAAATCTCGTTTCACCGCCTCCTGCCATGTCAACCTTGGTCGACCTCTACCTCTTCTAAAATTTTCTCTAATCTAACAACAACAACAACAACAACAACAACAACAACAACAACAATAATAATAATAATAATAATAATAATAAATCTAACCTCACCTTTGCTTCATCACAAATGTCGCGCCACTCGAGTCGAAACACGAATGGACTGTGGACGTGGGTCAGAGGTTCAGGGAGGATCCAACTACAATGCACGAGGAGACGAGAGAGTACACCCATCCTACCGCTACCACCACCTCCACAGGAGTTTTTCTACAACCTGACTACTATCCTCGATCGCCGGTACCGACTCCTCGAGATGATAGCAAATAGGCTTGCTGCTTAGGGCAAAAATGACATCAACAACCGTCAACCAACAACTTAGAACAATCACCAAATTGTGGACTTCAATAGGATGAACCCATCCAAGTTTACTGGATGTGAGGACACCATTGAGGCAAATGACTACCTGAGGGAGATCGAGATGAAACCTAGGTTGTCCATGCAAACGAATAGGATAAGGTTCTGCTTGCAGTTCACCAACGGAGGGAACCTGCTTTAGCTTGATGCCAGAGGCTACCACCACCTCCACAAGAGTTTTTCTACAACCTGACTACTATCCTCGATCGCCAGACCTGGCTCCTCGAGATGATAGCAAACAGGCTTGTTGCTTAGGGCAAAAATGACATCAACGACTGTCAGTCAACAACTTAGAACAATCACCAAATTGTGGACTTCAACAGGATGAACACATCTAAGTTTGCTGGATGTGAGGACACCAGTCAGGCAGATGACTGACTGAGAGAGATCAAGATGAAACCAAGGTTGTCCATACAAGGAGACGCATGAAGAGGTCAAGACCATGATATGAGATGAGTTCGTAAAGCTCTTAACAAAGCAGATGCATGTAGATACCAAGACAATGATATGGATGAGTTCGTAAGGCTATTAAGATAGCACCACATCCTCAATATTATCGTGAAAATAAAACGGGTAGAGTTCATGAACCATTAACAAAAGAGTCTGACTGTGACAGAGTATCTGCACAAATGCACTAGTTCACAGGGTTATCCCGCTATGACCTCACACAGTGCACACTGATAAGAAGAAGCACAAAGCTTTCCTCCGTGGCATTAATCTCGAGATCAGAACCTTGCTTGGAGCATCGGTATACCCGAACTTCAGTACCATGGTAAATAAGGGTATCACTACAGAGTAGAACATGGAGAATGAGATGCAAGAGAAAAAAAAAAGAAGTTTGAGAGTAGGAAGATGTTGGAAACTAATCAACCCACTTATTCTGGATAGAGGGCCCAACAACCAGCTTATTTTGTGCAGCTTACTTTGTGCAGAGGCAGACAGAAGACTCAAAGCGGGGTGACTTACACAGCACCAACCATGCATTCAGACGGCTGGTACATTCTGCTAAACCCTAGGGCCCGTTCCACACTCAACACTCTGGAGTGAGTCACTGTTATGAGACTGGTCACATAGCAATTAACTGTTCATATAAGAACAAGCCACCATGCTTTATCTTCTCCAACTCAGTTAATGGAAGGAGGCAGCCAGCTAGAAGTAGCCATGGAGCACCGTCTAGGACTTAATTATTTTGTTCCTAATTTACATCAAACTCCTAGTCTAATCTAATCTTTATTTCCAAACTGAATCCAACTCGATCTTTAGCCACTTTGGAAAGGCGAGGGTGGCCCCACACCTGGCCGCCTTCCAAGTGGCGCACCTTGGGGGGCGGCCCTGACCCTAAGGGTTGCTGCTACTGGGTCAGGCTAGGCCACCATTTGACCCTAAAGAGTAATTGATAATTGGCATAAGGAAAAAACAAAGCGCTCTTGGTTAAGCATTCGTGGTTTTACCTTGAGTTATCTTACTCGTTCCTTAACTGTCAAACATTAATACATAAGCAACCAAAAGTGATGTACCTTTCGCAGTGAATTGATGAGAGTATCAAGTGGTGGAGAGTTAACTTTTGCTCGATGGGAAATCTGAATTGATATGGACACATTAGCCTTTCTGGAAGACTTCTTCTAGGATGTCAATAGTGGCACTTAACAGAATACCGAATAAGTGAATGTAGAGCTGCAAGACGTACCTCATCAAGTCTTATATATCCAGGAGGCAACCTTGGGTCACTCTCCTCAATCATCGTGCTCAGAAGTTTCTCCAAAGTGACACCCTCACTTGTGTATGTCCATCCCCATTCATCAGCTAAGCACAGCATTTCAGAAAGAAAGGAGGCATCATGGAGAGGACCTATCCAAAGTGGGCCGACAACTGTGATTGAGTCGGCACCCTGTAACAAAAGAAAAGGGATGGTCATATGCTACAATCATTACGTAGCCAAGACGCAGTACAAAATCCAGTTCAATTATATTTCCTGCAAGGCATAGGCATACCAAACCTGAACTTGGTTGAATGCAGATGTGGTCGTTCATAAAACAATAGAAGCATTAGCAACAAATGATCCTAAACAGTGATGATTGCAAAAGGAAAAAGAGAGAGTTAACAGCAACAATTTTGCACATTTGGTGGTAATTGAGGAAGGAAGAAAACCATAGAACTTCAGTTGCCATGGTAATTGTCGAAGTGTTAAAGCGACACTTCCGTCGGATCTGCTAAGGAGCAGCCCGCGGAGGTTCTTTGATCGGCAGAGCTTAATTCTCAATCTAGTAATCGCGCGTATGAGTATCAGACGGTGGTTTTTACGTGATTCGGGCTGCAAGTGTGTAACACCCTACTTCATGGTGAGGTTATATTGCTGGTGTGTGTAGGTGCGTAGATTGGGGATCCTTTATAACGGTGGCGGTCTGATCCTTTTATAGACAAAGCTAGACCCTTTACAAGTTGGGTCCAGGGCCAGGTGGTCTCGGGGCGATCTTATCCTAAAGATCTATGGCTTCTCGCATAAGCTTCCTCTGGCCGCGGCTTGAAGACTCGTTGTCTTGCCGCCTCAGTCGCCAGTGGCCCATGCGTAGTTGTTGATGATGACAGAGAATGTCCCATCCATCTATCCCTGGCGCTGTAAGCTACCCACTTGGTGGAGTGGGGCAAGCCTGTTGCGCCTTCACTGCGATGCGATTGGGCGCAGTGATACCTGACAGCAGGCGTGCACCGCATCATGCGCCTGGGGAAGACGCGAGTCTTCAATGCCTGATCTGAACAAGGCGCATCACCCTCTTAACTCCCGCAACCCACCGCCCAGAGCAAGTTGTAGGGTACGTGGCAGCTCGGGAGCTAGCCTCTTCTGGCGAGGTCGGGTCCCGACCTGCTGACGACGTGGCAGCTCTGGAGCCTGCTCCTGAGTAGAGCGGGGATCTAGGGCCATGGAACACGTGGCAGGGTCGGAGCCTGCCTCTTCGGGAAGGTGGCCTGTATGTTTTCTCGAGCTACGTGGCAGCTCCGGAGCCCACCCCCATAGGGGGAGCGGGATCTCGTCCTGCTGGACATGTGGCCGCTTGGGAGCTCCTGCCTGAGGGGGAGAAGAACCGTGTCGTGGATCGATGGGCGGCGAGGTGTCCGGCGAGGCGCCGCCGCGGTCGCGCGCACGACTGGAGGTATAAGACGACCGTGGGCCCCACTAGTCAGTGAGTCTTCTCCTCATCTCGATCTGGTGTTGCAACGGGATCTTTTGTGACTGTGCGGTTAACCCAGTAACCCTTCGTGTTGCCACCCAACTATTGGTTGATTTTAAACCTATGGGCCCAGCCCTTATTCAAACTTTTTCAATTGGAATTTTATTCCAGAATTTGCTCCAACTTTGAAAATCCATATCTCCTAGAACACTTGTCCAAAAAATTCCCAAATAAATTTTGTTGTCCTTGGCGCCATACCTTCAACTGTCGACGTGGCCGCGCAAGTTCCGGCCACACCTGCCGGAGAGGTTCGATATGAGCGTCAACCCAGCCGAGTTCCTGCAGATCTACACCATGACGCTCCTTGCTGCAGGAGCGAATGAGCCCGTCCTGGCGAACTACTTCCTCATCGCCCTGATCAGCTCAGTCCGGTCATGGCTGATGAACCTGCCCGAGGGGTCCATAACCTCTTGGGATGAGCTCTGCCGACAGTTCACGACGAACTTCGGCAGCTCCGATAAGCGCCCCGGCACCAAGCTCGACCTCCATGCTGTGCGCCAGCAACCCAAGGAAACACTGCGATCATTCATCCAGCGCTTCTCCCAGGTACGCAACTCCATCCCCAACATCTCGAATGCTTCTGTCATAGTAGCATTCCGGCAGGGAGTGCCTCACCGGAAGATGCTCGAAAAGCTAGCCACGCACAACGTGCAAGATGTCTTCGAGCTCTTATCCATCGCCGACTGGTGCATCCGGACGGCGGATGGCCGTGACTGGCACACCCAGACCGCCCCCGGAGTGGGCGGAGTTGGCCAGACCGGCGAAGGTACCGCTACCATGGGTAGCGGCAAGAAGAACAAGAATCGGGGCGGCGGCCAGAACAAGCCGCTGCATGAGTCACCGTCGCTGCAGCAGCGGCTACCGGAGGGGCAAGACCCCCACGCTCCGACCAGCGCCCACGTCAGCCACCGGCAGCTGACGATGATGTCGAGCCCTACCCAGTACACAAGTCTCACAACCACACTGCAAGCGAGTGTCGGGAGATCAAGAGATGCGCCCAGAGATACCAAGAGCGAGCGCAGCAACAGCAGCGTCCCGACAGCGCCCCCTTCCGCCAGCGGGAGGGCAAGCAGAAGGTCGACCCCAAAGTCGACGATGATGAGGAGATGGAGTACCACAAGCAGGAAAGGACCGTCAAGGTGGTCCACCAAGACGAGGACTCTAATGCAAGCAGCAACAACGAGCATCGTAAGACTCTCCACGTCATCTTCGGAGGGTCTTGGGATCCCGCGTCTTGGAACGCGACCAAGACCCTGCGTCGAGCAATGGCTTCGATAGCCCCAGCTCCCGCTTTGGCGCTCCACCACAAGTGGAAGGAGACGCCGATCAGCTTCGACGTCTCCGATTGCCCCAAGAACATGGTGGGAGCCGAGATCCTGCCTCTCCTGGTCGCCCCCACCATTGCCAACGTCATGATCTATTACGTCTTGATAGATGGTAGGGCCGGCCTCAACCTCATCAGTCGTGCTGCTTTCAACCAGGTGCAGATCTCGGTGTCGAAGCTCACCCCCTCGAGGCCATTCTCGGGGGTAGGGCCAGGGAACATCATCCCGGACAGCAACATCAACCTTCGGGTGACCTTTGGGACACCCGACAACTACATGACATAGAGCATCCTGTTCGACGTCGCAGACATCAGCCTCCCCTTCAACGCCATCATCAGAAGGCCAACCCTGTACCGATTCATGACTGTAGCCCACTACAGCTACCTTATCCTAAAGATGCCGACCCCCTCTAGCGTCCTTAGGATTCGCGGAGACCGCACTGCTGCGGTGTTAGCCTTGGAGAAACTCCAAGCCCTCACAGCAGACCCAGCACCAGCTGAGAGTGGTGCTAGACCAAGTCAGCCTCCGCCGAGCTCGCAAGCGCGGCTCACCTGCAGCACTCTGTCTGCAGCCTTCCGACAGCACTGACACTTCCGTCAAAGTTGTTGAAATCAGTTTCGGCTCTACTCAGACCCTTCGCAAGGCGGGGGCCAAAGCAGAAAGTAGGAATGCCTGCTCATCGCCCCACCGGTAGCCATCAACGACAAGTTGTCTTGCAACCGTCACAGCTACCATCGAAGCTTTGGGCACCCTGTATATATTAGCTTAATAGGATAGTGTAAAGATGTTCGTAGTGTCTAGGAGCAGCATTTGGGACAACCAAGCTTCGGGAGGGTCAGGTCCAGAGTGCACAGTCAGCTTGGCTTGGTCCGAACCCTAAGTGTGTGCACCCTGCCTCCCTCAACATCCGGAAGCAGACAGTTGCCCTCTTTTGTAAAAGTTTGTCTCCTCCTATGAATACCGATATAAAAGAATCATTGTCTTACTTCATGTTTCCCTAAACAATGTTCATTTAAATTACGCTCTAATTTTATGATCAACCATGCTAGACTTGTTTATTGTATATTCCTTTCGTATACACAATTGAACACTCTTGCATCTATCACCCTTGCTAGAGCTGTGCAATCCTACTGCAGGCGGACTTGCTTGAGGTACCTACGATGTGTGAAGGACTCTCACAGCTGCCCTCATCCTTGGAGTTCTGTGAAGCCGGATGGCCTCCCAGGAAAGGCCTAGGCTAAGCTAGAGGTCCAGAGTGTGTGAACTGCTTAGCATGGTCCTGTACTCTAAGCACGCACATCCTGCCTCTCAACGCCATGGACGAGTACTGGGGGCCGAAAGGATCGCACCCTAAGGACGGCGGGAGCTGAGATCCGAAGCAGTAAAGCATTGAATTACCCAAGCCCCGTGTGTTAACTCAGGACAGTAAGACGAGCAAACTAGTGTATCCTTTAACATGTCTAGGACAGCCAGCTTCGGCACCACACAAGGGATCTGCCGTTGACGTCCCAGCATGTTGATAACAGCAACAAGCGCTAATAAGTGAGTAAACGCCCCTGCCTCGCTCTTATTGCTAACAGGTTCTCTTGTGATAGCCTATACACCAGGGGCCTGTTGTCGACGTCTCTACGACGATGGTGGGCGACGCAGGAGCATCCAGCTCCGGCACCTCCCAGGAGGCCCGCCTTCGACGAATCTCTGCGACGATGGTGAGCGACGCCAGAGCATCCAGCTCCGGCACCACCCAAGGGGCCTACCGTCGACGTCCCAACATGTTGACAACGACAACAAGCGCTGATAAGTGAGTAAACTCTTCTGCCCCGCTCTTGTTGCTAACAGGTCCTCTTGTGGTGTCCTATACACCAGGGGCCTGCCATCAACACATCTACGATGATGGTGGGCGACGCCGGAGCATCCAACTTTGGCACCTCCCAGGGGGCCTGCCATCGACGTCTCTACGACGATAGAGGGCGGTGTCAGAGCATCAAGCTCCAGCACCTCCCAGGGGCCTGCCGTCGACGCATCTACGACGATGGCGGGCGACGCCGGGGCATCCAGCTCCGCCACCTCCTAGAGGGCCTGCTGTTGACATCTCTACAATGATGGAGGGCGACGCCGGAGCAGCCAGCTCCGGCACCTCCCAGGGGGCCTGCCGTCGACGAATCTACGACGATGGTGGGCGACGTCGGAGCACCCAGCTCCGACATCACCCAAGGGGTCTGCTGTCGACGTCCCAGCATGTTGACGACAGCAACAAGCGCCAATAAGTGAGTACACTTTCTTGCCCCGCTTTTGTTGCTAACAAGGTTCTCTTGTGGTATCCTGTACACTAGGGGCCTGTCGTCGACAAATCTACGACGATGGTGGGCGACGCCAGAACATCCAGCTCCAGCATCACCCAAGGGGCCTGCCATCAACGTCAACACTCAGACAAAGTTCAGCGCCCCTGGAAGGACCACACTAAGGTCAGCCACTCATGCTCCCCCGCTTCGCTAGGGGCCAATCGAAGACATCCTGCGCTCAAGTGGTAGACGTACCCAGCAACCTGGCCACGCCTACCAAGGGGCCTCTAAGGGGGATTCATAGGCAGGACGTCAACTAACTGACAAATTGGCTATGTCAACTGTGCAAACGTTGGTTCCTCAAAAGCTAAGGACATCAATAAAAGCTCTTTAAGACCTTACATAGCTAAGGACTTGGGGTAACAAGTTGAGAAGCACAAGACAAGCCAAACAAACACAAAGTCAAATTTATTGAAGAATATTTACAAAAGGGGAACCCCAGATACCAAGATGGGTCGCTGGCCTCAATCCCTAGCAAATTGAGCGACGACATGTTTGGCAGCATTCTTGACCTCTGCCGCTGCCGTCTCCTCGCTCTCTTCAACAGGACCTTCAAAAACTGGCTCCAGTGGCAGATCGGGGTACCGGCTCCGGTAGCACACCAGGACATGGGATGCCACCGTCTCCGCCACCGCCCTACCCTCAGCTTCCAGACGTTGAGCCAGCTAACGCTCCTGCAGATCGAGCTCACGGGCACGGCGCTCCGTCGTGTGCTCTCGGGCTTGGACATCGAGATCACGCAGAAGTTCCTGACGCTTAGCTAAGTGTTGCGCCTGATCCCGTGCCAAGTTGCTCTCTCGGAGCTCAAGATCTTCAAGGCGGGACTGCAGCCTGTCCCAATCTGCCTCAGCCCGAGCCATCATCGCGTGGGACGCCACCTCTTGCTCGGGGACAGCAGTCTCCTAGTCAGCAATAGTAGCTTCACGACGACCCAGAGCCTCTCGACCCTCTTCAAGGGCGCGCAGGCGGGCGTCAGCCGTGTCATTGGCTACCTTGGTTGGATTGCATCAGGAGGATGCTGCACTGCGTCGAATCCATGATGTCGGGGAGGCGCTCTGGCTACGGCGAAGTTATAGAAGACTGCCCAGCGATCATCTCGGGGACCTCTTCCTTCCGCAGCAGTGAAGACGAAGCCACCAGTACTGGAGACCTTGTCCCCGGAGACTGAGTAGGAGTTATGGTGCTACCCGAAGTGGCAACGTCACCATTGCCCAAGGAGCTGCCCGCTGGATCAGCTGCAGCGGAGGCCAAGCCCTCAGCCCCCTGAGCCGACTCAGATATTACCTCTAGCACGACGGCCGAAGGTGCCTTCGGCACAACAGCCGAAGATGCTTCACTTCTGCGTGGGGTACGGACGCCGGAGCAGCGCTCTCCTAAGCAGGCTTGGTTGTCTGCTCTGTCGGTACAGCCGTAGTCTCCTGGGCCGACTTCGCAGCGCTCCGGGATACTACTCCTCGCGGTAAGGGCGTCACAACAGCTGACGTGGCCCTGCAAATCAAAATCAAGGCCTAATCAATCAACAAAAGCAGACGGGATGACGACGCAAGCTATGGAGAGGATGCTTTACCGATGTCCCCAAAAACTCCAGCAGGCCTCGACTTTCGGCGGCCCCGAAGCTGTGGGCTCTGTTGGCGATGCCGCAGGCGGGATCGATCCAACCGGATCTCCACTGGAACCACGGGCGATGCTGCCACCCTGCATCGGCGTGCCCCATCCAACTCCGACAGTGCCACTCCCGAAGCCTCCCCTTGAACTGCCACCGACGTCAACATGAGGTCTCTTGGCCTGGGGCTCTGCGGGTGTAGCACTCCCGAAGCCCTCTCCGGCACCTTGGACCGCACTAGTGGCGGGGACGCTCGCCGGTGTGCCGACCACAGGTGATTGCGGACTCGCCGCTCGCCAGGCCGAAGAACCACCAATGCTCGATACCGAAGAGGGGCGCTCTGTCGGACGAGGACTCGGAGTAGGGATTGCCCGCGGCGGCAGCCTCGGCGACGATTGAGGGCGTTTGTCGTTCGCAACCTCGACCACCGGCCACTTCCCCTTCCCCGTGTCGGGGACTGGTGCCTTCCCCTTGCCTGCGTCAGGGACCGGCGCCTTGCCCTTCCCTCCAACAGAGGGTGTGTCCTCCGCCCTTGAAGCTTTGGAGCCTGGAGCAGGTGCGCAAGACCGAGCGCGTCCAGGTTTGGCATCTCTTTCAGAATCTTCGTCCCAAGGTCCCGATCAAAGCGGTGGGCAAGACCGCGGTAAGATGAAGACGTTGTGCGACAGCAGGTCGTCGCACGCCTTGGACATTACGTCAAACACCTCTTGTGAGGTCGTCTCCATGTCGCGACCCCTCAGCAACCTGGTGCCATTATGAAGCTCAAAGTAGAGCCATGCAGGACGGCAACGGTGCTGGAGGGGGGCCAAGCGTCGACGCACGAAGTCCGCCATCATCGCCAGCTTTGACAGACTGTGGTCCGCCAGGAATTGGATCCTCTCCATCACTAGAGTATACGCCGACTCCAGCTCCAGACGTTCGTCCCAGGCTGTCTTCCTAAACGTTGGCCAACCGGTGGGCAGGACCATGTGATCATGGGCGTCGGCGTGTACGATCACCCTGTCGCTCCTCCAGTCAGGCCATTTCGCCGACAAGAGTGGAGTGATGTACTTGAAGGGGTTGTTCGCCCAATGCTGGAAGTAGTAGGCGCCGAGGAAGCTTGTCTTGCTCTTCTTCCCGATCCGCCTCAGCACGAAGAACTGCCAGAACACCGACACGTAAAGGTGCACCCCGACGAACATCTCGTAGAAATGCGAGAACACCACCGCCGCCACCAGAGAGTTTGGCGACAGGTGATGAAGCTAGAGCCCAAGAACCTCCAGAAGCGTCACCAGAAAGGAGGAAACGGGAGGGACGAACCCGGAGTACGCGTATGCCTTGAAGAAGACGATCTCTTCCTCCCCCAGCTGAGGGAAGGAGTCAGGACGGATAAAATCCCGCCGCTTCTCACCCTCCCCAGCCAAAAAAACGCCTCACGGATGAGAAGTCCTCCATCCGGGAAGGAGGCAAGGCTGAGTCCATTGGAGCAGGGTGAACCTCGAAGGTGACGAAGGAGTGGGCAATCAAGGAAGAAGACGAAGGCTCGAACGTTGGAGAGTGCGTAAGGAAGGAACCACCATTACCCACAAAGGTACCCCTTTTAAAGCACCCTGGCGGCGTTTGAGCGCACCGTGCAATTTGGGCGGGCTCGGAACCAGCGTCCCATGGCACGGCGTCCATGACAGGCGGGCCCAGGTCCCCCGTCAGAGAAACTGGCCCGGGCGATACTCCGCCTGAGAAGGCAACCCAGCGGTTCCCATAAAGACGGAAGTGAAAGCAGCAGAAGTGCAACAGGCGCGTTGGGAACCGTTGCGATAATATCACAGCAAGCAAAGATCTCGTTGCCATGACCCCTCAACCAGAGGGGGACGCGTGGCCCCGACGGCAGAGGCGCGCACTGCTTCGGCTGATCAAGACAAAATTAAAAGGCAGCACGGGAAAGCAGGGATAGGGTTGCACCCTCGGGCTTGTCGCCTCTCCCAAGGGTGGACTCAGGGGCCACTGTCGGTACCCGACATAACAGTTACCCTCGCGCACAAGCTAGAGCCGCCTAGGTGCCCCGCCTTCAGTAGAGGCAAGCCCCGAGGGCGCCACGCGTTCAGAAGGTCCGGACCCATCTACCTCAAATGAAGGGTCCAGGGTACCCGCAACAGACCCCGAAGAAGAGTTCAACTCCCCCTTGGAGACGAGCTCCCAAGCAGTCACGTGTCCAACAGGTAAGGATCTCTCTCCCCCATGAGATAGGGCCCCGATGCTGCCACGTGGTCTGAGGCATCAGACAGGCCACCTCCCGTATAGGCAGGCTCCGACGCTGCAACGTGTCCCGCAACCTTAGAGTCCTCGCTCTACTCAGGAACGAGCTCCGGGGCTGCCACGTGGATCGAAGAGCCGGGGTCCGGCCTTCCCCGCGAGGGTAAGCTCCCGAGCTACCACGTGGTCCGCAAGGCGGGACCCGACCTCCTCCACGGAGGTGAGCTCCTGAGCTGCCACGTCGTCCGCAAGATGGGACCCGACCTCTGCGAAGGTGAGCTCCCGAGCTGCCACGCAGTCCAGCCACTTGCCCTAGGCAGAGAGTTACTGGAGTTAAGAGAGCGGTGCGCCTTGTCCCTGTCAAGGATTGAAGATACGCGCCTTCTCCAGGCGCATGGCGCGGCGCACGCCTAATGTCAGGTACCACCACGACCAATCGCATCGCAGTGAAGACGCCGCAGGCCTATCCCACTCCGCCAAGTGGGTAACTTACGGCGACAAAGACGGTTGGACGGGACACCCCCTGCCATTGCCAGCAACGGCGCATGGGCCACTGGCGACTCATGCAGCAAGACGACGAGTCTTCAAAGCCACGGCCAAAGGAAGCTTATGCGAGAAGCCTTAGATCTTTAGGATAAGATTGCCCCAAGACCACATGTCCAGTCCTGGACCCCACTTGTAAGGCGTAGCGTCCGACCTTGTCTATAAAAGGGTCGGACCGCCACCGTTACAAAGGACCCAAAATCCAATCCCAATACACACACGCATTCACACACACTAGCAATACAATCCACCGTGGAGTAGGTGTTACGCTCCTTGCGGCCCGAACCACGTAAAAATCACCGTCTCATACACCCTCATATGCGCGAACACTCGATTGAGGCATAAGCCCCGGCGAACAAGAACCTCCACGGGCTGTTCCTTAGCAGATCCGGGGAAAGTGTCGCATTAACACTTCGACAGACGCAATGTCCCAGAAGATTCTGGCCAGACACCAAGGTAGCCATCGATACGGCTGACGCCCGCATGTGTGCCCTTAAAGTGGATCGAGAGGCCTAGGGTCGTCGCGAAGCCACTGTTGTTGAGCGGGAGGCTGCTGCCTCCGAGCAACAGGTGGCGGCCCAGGCATTGATGGCTCGGGCTGAGGTGGATCGGGACAGGCTATAGCCCCATCTTGAAGACCTTGAGCTTCAGGAGAGTGACTTCGTGCGGGATCGGGCGCAACACTTAGCTGAGCATCAGGAACTCCGCCTGCGTGATCTCGACGACCAAGCCCAGGAGCACACGACGAAGTGTCGCGCCCGCGAGCTCGATCTGCAGGAGCGTCAACTAGCTCAGCATCTGAAAGCCGAGGGTAGAGCGGTGGCGGAGACAATGACATCCTATGTCCTGGTGTGCTACTGGAGTCGGTACCCTGAGCTGCCGTTGGAGTCGATTTTCGAAGGTCCCGTCGAAGAGCGCGAGGAAGCGGCAGCGGCGGAGGTCAAGGGTGCCGCCAAGCATGTCGTCAAGCAATTTGCCAGGGACTGAGGCTGGCAGCCCGTCTTTGTATTCGGGATTCGCCCCTTCGTAAATATTCTTCCATGAATTCTTCAATGAATTTGACTTTGTGTTTGTTTGGCTCGTCTTGTGCTTCTCGACTTGTTGCCCCAAGTTCTTAGCTGCATAAGGTCTTGAAGAGCTTTTGATGATGTCATTAGCTTTTGAGGGACCAATGCTTGCACAGTTGACATGGCCGGTTTGTCGTTAGTTGACGTCCTGCCTATGGAACCCCCTTAGAGGCCCCTTTGTAGGTGTGGCCAGATTGCTGGGCATGCCTACCACTTGAGCGCAGGATGTCTTCAACTGGCCCCCAGCGGAGCGGGGGAGCATGAGTGGTTGACCTCGGTGTGGCCCTTCTAGGGGCGCTGAGCTTTGTCTGGGTGTTGACGTTGACGGTAGGCCCCTTGGGTGGTGTCGAAGCTGGCTGCTCCTGCATCGCCCACCATCGTCGCAGAGACGTCAATGGGGGGATGCTTGGGTGGTGCCGGAGCTAGCTGCTCCAGCGTCACCCACCATCATCGTAGATTCGACGGCAGGCCTCTTGGGAGAGTGTACTCACTTATCAGTGCTTGTTGTTGTCGTTAACATGCTAGGACGTCGACGGCAGACCCCTTGGGTGGTGCCGAAGCTGGATGCTTCGACATCACCCACCATCGTCGTAGATTCGTCGACGGCATGTCCCTTGGGAGGTGCCGGAGCTGGCTGCTCTGGTGTCGTCCACCATCGCCATAGAGACGTCGACGGCAAGCCCCCTAGGGGGTGCCGGAGCTGGCTTCTCAGGTGTCGTCCACCATCGTCGCAGAGACGTCGATGGCAGGCCCCCTGGGGGTGCCAGAGCTGGATGCTCCGGCGTTGTCCACCATTGTCGCAGAGACGTCAAAGGCAAGCCCTTATCAACGCTTGTTGTTGTCGTCAACATGTTGGGACGTCGATGGCAGGCCCCTTGGGTGGTGCCGGAGTTGGATGCTCCGACGTCGCCCACCATCATCGTAGATTTGTCAACGGCAGGTCCCTTGGGAGGTGTCGGAGCTGGCTGCTCTGGTGTCGCCCACCATCGTCGTTTAGACGTCGACGGTAGGCCCCCTGGGGGGGTGCCGAAGCTGGCTGCTCCGGTGTCATCCGCCATCATCGCAGAGACGTCGACGGCAGGCCCCCTGGGGGTGCCAGAGCTGGCTGCTCCGGCGTCGCCCACCATCATCGTAGATTCGTCAACGGCAGCCCCTTGGGAGGTGCTGGAGCTGGATGCTCCGGCGTCGTCCACCATTGTCGCAGAGACGTCAATGGCAGGCCCCTGGTGTACAGACTATCACAAGAGAACCCTGTTAGCAACAAGAGCGGGGCATGAGAGTGTACTCACTTATTAGCGCTTGTTGCTGCCGTCAACATGCTGAGACATCGACGGTAGGCCCCTCGGGTGGTGCGGAGCTGGCTGTCCTGCAGACGTTAAAGGATGAACTAGTTTGCTCGCAGGTTTTACCTGCCTCTTTTCCTTAGCTTTGTCATGTCTTACTGTCCTAAGTTAACACACAGGACTTGGGTAATTCAATGCGTTAGTGCTTCGGATCTCAGCTCCCACCGTCCTTAGGCTGCAATTCTTCCGGCCCCTAGTACTCGACCACAGCGCTGAGAGGCAGGATGTGCGTGCTTAGGGTACAGGACCATGTTAAGCAGTTCACACGCCATGGACGTCCGTGAGAGCGCTTCATACATCGCAAGTATCTCAAGCAAGCCCGCCTGCAGTAGGATTGCACAACTCTAGCAAGGGTGAGAGATACAGAGTATACAACCGTGTATATGAAGGAAATATACAGTAAACGAGTCTAGCATTGTTGATCATAAAATTAACGCGTAATTTAAATGAACATTGTTTAGAGAAACATGAAAAAAGACAGTGATTCTTTTATATCAGTATTCATAGAAGGAGACAAACTTTTACAAAAGAGGACAACTGCCTGCTTCTGAATGTCTAGGGAGACAGGGTGCACAGGCTTAGGGTTCGGGACCAAGCCAAGCTGATTGCGCACTCTGGACCTTACGCTCTCGAAGCTTGGTTGTCCTAAATGCTGCTCCTAGACACTATGAACACCTTCACACTGTCCTACTAAGCTTAATATATACAGGGAGCCCAAAGCTCTGAGCGTAGTTGTGACGGTTGCCGGGCAACTTGTCGTCCATAGCTACTGGTGGGGCTTTGAGCCGGCATTCCTACTTTCTGCCTTGGCCTCCCGCCTTGCGAGGGATCTGAGCAGAGCCGAAACTGATCTTGATAGCTTTGACGGGAGTGTCGGTGCTGTCGGAAGGCTACAGACGGGGTGCAGTGGGTGAGCCGCGTTGGCGTGAGCTTGGCGGAGGCTGATTCGGCCCAGCGTCACCTTGGGCTGGTGTTGGGTCTGTCGTGAGGGCTTGGAGCTTTTCCAAGGCTAACCCCGCAGCAGTGCGGTCTCCGCGTATCTTGAGGACGCTTGAGGGGGTCAGCATCTTCAGGACAAGGTAGTCGTAGTGGGCTACAGTCATAAATCGGTACAGGGCTGGCCTGCCGATGATAGCGTTGAAGGGGAGGCTAACGTCTGCGACAGGATGCTCTCGGTCCTGTAGTTGTCAGACGTCCCAAAGGTCACCTGGAGGTTGATGTTGCCGTATGGAATGATGTTTCCTGGCCCCACCTCCGAGAATAGGCTCGAGGGGGTGAGTTTCGACACCGAGATCTGTAGCTGGTCGAAGGCCCCATAGCTGATGAGGTTGAGGCCGGCCCGCCATCTATCAAGACGTAGTGGAGCTTGACGTTGGCGATGGTGGGGGCGACCAGGAGAGGCAGGATCCCGGCTCCCGCCATGTTCTTGGGGCAGTCGGAGGCGTTGAAGCTGATCGGCGTCTCCTTCCACTTGTGGTGCAGAGCCGGAGCAGGAGCAGGGGCTATTGAAGCCACTGCTCGGCGCAGGGTCTCGACCGCATTTCGGGACGCGGGATCCCAAGATCCCCCGAAGATGACGTGGAGAGTCTTGCGACGCTTGTGATCGCTGCTGGCATCAGAGTCCTCGTCTTGGTGGACCACCTTGACGGCCCGTTCCTGCTTTTGGCAGTGTTTTGAAATGGCGCTTGGACGCCTAGGCGCCCGCTGGCCGCCCGGACGCCTAGGAGCCTAGGCGACGTGCAGGCGAGCAGCGGCGCAGGAGCAGGGGAAGCGCGGAGCACTGCTGCAGGCTGCAGCGGTGACCAGGTGAAGGGGAGACCGGAGCAAGGATCGAAGGGGAGGCGGCGCCCGATCGAAGGGGAATGGGAGGCGACGCTTGATCGAAGGAGAACGGGAGGCGGCAGTGTTCTGGATGCGTCATGGGCCGATCCGGAGTGAGTCTGGAGGCGTGATGGGCCTTGGCGGGCCTGGTTCATCCCAATCGTTCAGATGAGTAATATGAAGGGCCAACCTTCACTCAACAGTCAACCCCAACCCTAACCCTACTCACATTTCCCTTCTCCTCCAAATGTGGCGGCCACGACGGCTGAGCAACGTCGGTGCTCGGGCGCTCAGCAACCCTCGGGCAGAGGTGATCCGGCGGTGGGCGAAGGCGGCTCGAGCGGCAGCTTTGACCTGGCGGCGGCGACGACCCGACGACGGTGACCTTAGCGGCGGCGGCGGCCAGATCTCCCTCTTCCCCGCCCCATGCTCTCTCCCCTGCGCTGGTTGGCGCCCTGAGCGTCCGCCTTGGCCGAACGCCTAGGCGCCATGGCGACGCCTGGCCGTCCCAGACGGCCGCCTTGGTCAGTCCAGGCGAGGCGAGCTCTCATGGCGTCCGTCGCTGACCGACTGGACGCCTAGGCGCCGCCTCAAAAACGTTGGCTTCTGGTACTCCATGTCTTATCGTCGACGACCTTGGGGTCGACCTTCTGCTTGCCCTCCCGCTGGCGGAAGGGGGCGCCATCGGGACGTTGTTGCGCCCGCTCTTGGTATCGCTCAGCGCATCTTTTAATCTCCCGGCACTCACTCGCGGTGTGGTTGTGAGTCTTGTGTACCAGGCAGGGCTCGACGTCGTCGTCAGCTGCAGGTGACTAACTTGGGCGCTTGACGGAGCGTGGGGGTCTTCCCCCTCCGGTCGCTGCTGCTGCGGCGACGGGTGACCCATGCAGCGGCTTGCTCTGGCCACCGCCCCGACTCTTATTCTTCTTGTTGCCGCTACCCGGGGTAGTGGCACCTTCGCCGGTCTGGCCGACTCCGCCCACTCCGGGATCGGCCTGGGTGTGCCAGTCACGGCATTCCGCCGCACGGACACACCGGTCGGCGATGGAGAAGAGCTCAGAGACATCTTGCATGTTGTGCGTGTAGGAGCTACCGAAGTTCGCCGTGAACTGCCGACAGAGCTCATCCCAAGAGGTTATGGATCCCTCAGGTAGGTTCATCGGCCATGACCGGGCTGAGCCGATCAGGGCGATGGGAAAGTAGTTCGCTAGGACGGACTCATCCGCTCCTGCAGCAAGGAGCGTTGTAGTGTAGATCTGTAGGAAGTCGGCTGCGTTGACGCTCCTATCGAACTTCTCCGGTAGGTGTGGCCGGAACTTACGCGGCCACACTGTGAGTCGGAGGTATGGCGCCAAGGCCATGCACCCTCCGATGGGCTTTGCTGGAGAGGCGTACGGGACAGCATACGCCAGGGGGGGGGGGGGTTGTTGCGGCACGTGCGTTGTTGTGGAGCCTGCTGTTGTGGCAAGTACTGTTGCTTGGGCACCTAGTGCACAGAGCAGTTGAAAGCATCTAGGCCCCCATGAGGTATGGTTTCGGTAATTAATGACAATCGTTGGATATTACTAATAAGTTTGTGAATGCAAGGTCTCTTATATCACTCATCACACTTAATGGACTCTATATTTATATCATCTACTGCTCATTGGATACAATTGGAGACCCCTCAACAAACTATTTTACGAGGTCAATTGATTTTCATGAAGACTAAAAGAAAAAACATATATGTCAAAATTATTTCATCAAAATTGACAGCACCCGAGACTTAATCGTCATCAGAAGAACATTTCAAACCAATGTCTAAGAGGTTACTCGTACAAATTCCAAAAAAATCACTTAGAACAACTCGAAGCAGACAAAATCTACTCACCGGATCATCCGATGTATCCAGAAAAGACTACATCGGTCGAGTTGGCTCAACAGCAGAAAAAGACCTCAAACTTGGGTATACAACGGATCATCCGATGATGAATCAAGTGTTACATCGGTCGATCATTACAGTAAGCAATTTCTCTGGATCAAGTGTAACACCGGACCATCCGATGTACAATTATAACACATCGGTCAATCATTCCAGTAAGCATTATTTCTGGACCATTCTGGATCAAGTGTCACCGGATTATCCGATGTACAGGTGTGTACAACATCGGTCGATCAACAGTCATATCTGACACAGTGACATCAGCTAATTTGTATTCGACCGATGATGTCGGGTGACCCTGGGCCTGGGCCTGGGGCGGCCTGGTGCGGCTGAGCCCACCAGGGGCGCGCGCGCCCAGGCGGGGCCCACCTCCCTGGAGCGGTCAGTAGATAGAGTCCAGAAAAATTAGAAATTCTGTTTAGAGTCCATAGAGTTAGTGCTAATAGATAGAGTCCTGTTTTTAAATTGGAGATCGAGTAGTAAGGCCCTGGGACTCTCCCAGCCGGCCCCTATATAAACAGGGGTGCGCCCCTCCCCTGCTGTACCAAAAAAAACTAGAATAAACAATAGTTTTCCTCCAGCCAAAAAGGCCTCCACGGCAATACATGTTCCGGCGACTTGATTAGTCTAATCTGGAAACAACAGCAGATCGGTGCCCTCTTTCTCTCCCTGTTCTGATCGATCAGACCAGAACAAATTCCATGATCAAACTCCTATTCTCTCTGCCCCAACACCAAGGTCCTTTGACCTTCTCTGTTCTGCTCCGAGGTGTTGTTCTGGTCTAAACAGAACAACGCAGTGCTCTGAACAGAAAGATCAGAGGTTCAGAAGCTCGGAATTCCAACAATCGTGGCATCAGAGCCATGTCGACCTCTCCCCCAAGCAGCGGCAGTGTCACCGGCAACGGCGGCAAGATCACGACGACGACCTCTCCGGTAGTTCGTGAGGTGAACACGGGAACCGGGTTTCCGCTGCTCACCAAGACCAACTATGCGGAGTGGGCCGTCATGATGCAGATCAAGCTGAAGGCGCGGCTACTTTGGAAGGCGGTGGAAGAAGGCAACGTGACGCAGCAGGAGGACATGTTGGCGCTCGACATCCTAGTCAGCGCCATCCCGTCGGAGATGATCACGACGATCGGGAAGAAGAAGACGGCGAAGGAGGCTTGGGACACGATCGCCCTCATGCGAGTGGGGGCCGATCGCGTGAAGAAGACCACGGCGCGTCAACTCAGGCGGGAGTTTGACGCCGCCACGTTCAAGGACGGCGAGAGCGTGGAGGACTTCTCCCTTCGTCTGAGCGGCATCATAGCCCGTCTCGAGATGCTAGGGGAGCACATCGACGAAGATGTGGCGGTGGAGAAGCTCCTTCGGAGCGTTCCAGAACGCTTCGAGCAGATCGTGGTGGCGATCTCGACCCTGCTGGACGTGTCGACCCTCACATTGTCGGATGTGACGGGGCGGCTAAGGGCTGCCGAAAACGCCTTCGACACAACGCGGCGCAAGGGAGGAGTGCACGACGGCCAGCTGTACCTCACTCAGGAGGAGTGGGAGGCACGGCGGAAGGAGGCGCGAGGAGATGAGGGCTCTTCGAAAAGGGGTGGCCGCAAGGGGGCACCCAAGAAGAAGAAGGGTTCCGCGAAAGACATTCCGCGGGACCAGTGCAGGAAGTGCGGCAAGAAGGGCCATTGGGCCAAGGAGTGTCGTATAAAGAAGCAGCAGCAGCAGGCGCACGTGGCGAAGGCGGAGGAGGAGGGCGCCTTGTTCATGACAAGGGCGGCCTCAGTACAGGAGGAGCCTGTACGCGAGCGTTCCACGCGTCCACTGGAGATAGTGGAGGGACGCGTCTTCGCACATCGTGGCCACGACGACGACAACGACTCCGACGACGCCCTTTGGTACCTCGACACGGGCGCGACCAACCACATGACTGGTTCGCGCGCCGTCTTCTCCGAGCTCGACGAGAACGTCGTCGGAACCATCAAGTTCGGCGACAACTCGGTCGTGCGGATCGAGGGGAAGGGCACAGTCCTGTTCGCCTGTGACACGGGTGAGCATCGGCGGCTCACTAGTGTCTACCTCATCCCGCGTCTCACCACCAACCTCATCAGCCTCGGGCAGCTGGATGAGGATGGCTACAGCGTCACCATGCATGCAGGGGTGATGCACATTCGAGACGAGCAGAACCATCTCATCACACGAGTGCGGCGCGACGACAGCAAGTTGTACCCCGTCAGGCTCAACATCACGCGTCCAGTTTGCCTGACCGCACGACGTGGTGACGTCGCGTGGCGTTGGCACGAACGTTACGGACACGTCGGCTTCCAGGCGCTTCGGAAGCTGGCAAAGGAGGAGATGGTGCTCGGGCTTCCGCAAATTGATCATGTCGATCAATTGTGCGAGGCTTGCTTGGCCGGGAAGCAGAGGCGCTCCAGCTTCCCCACGCAAGCTCGTCGACGTGCAGAGGGCGCACTCGACCTCGTCCACGGCGACATCTGCGGGCCGATCACACCGACGACTCCAGGCGGCAACAAGATGTTCTTGTTGCTAGTGGATGACATGAGCCGCTATATGTGGCTCTATCTCCTAGCAAGCAAGGACAAGGCGCCCGACTTAATTCAGAAATTTCAGGCAACAGCTGAATTAGAGTCCGGGAGGAGGCTGAAGCTACTTCGTACTGATCGCGGAGGGGAGTTCACCTCACGGGAGTTCGGCGAGTACTGCGCTCAGCACGGCGTACAGCGTCAGCTCACAGCCCCATACACGCCGCAACAAAATGGGGTTGTGGAGCGGCGCAACCAGACGGTGGTCGGGATGGCGAGAAGCATGTTGAAGGCGAAGGGTATGCCCGGGTTCTTTTGGGGTGAGGCGGTCCTGACAGCTGTCTACATCTTGAATAGATCCCCCACCCGCGGCCTCGACGGGAAGACGCCATATGAAGCTTGGTACGGGGAGCGACCAGCCGTCAACTACTTCCGAATTTTTTGGTGCGTGGGACATGTCAAAAATACAAGCCCCCACCTGAGAAAGTTGGAAGACCGAAGTACGCCGATGGTGTTTCTTGGCTATGTTGCAGGGACGAAGGGCTACCGGATGTACAATCCGGCCGATGGGCGCACACACATATCACGTGACGTGATATTCGACGAGACGGCCAAGTGGGACTGGGGTGAAGGAGCTGAAGA
Organism: Tuctoria greenei; assembly: GCA_036927565.1. Lineage (NCBI taxonomy): Eukaryota > Viridiplantae > Streptophyta > Magnoliopsida > Poales > Poaceae > Tuctoria > Tuctoria greenei. The sequence goes on along the minus strand of JAYESD010000001.1, from coordinate 141,785,953 downwards.
AGAGGACTACGACGCGTTCTACGTCGACTCCATGGGTTTAGCACATGCTGAACCTGCTGTTCCAGCACCTAGCAAGGTATTGCAGGACTCGGAAGGGCCAAACAGCACCCCTGCAGCACCCAGGAGGGGTGCAGCAGGGTCTGTCCAGACCCCAGGGGCCCCGGTGGGGCACACCAGGGCTGCTGGTAGGCGACCAGCACCCCCCGCAACACCCCGCAGGCTTCTACAGGGGCTGTCCAGTCCAGAACAGACCTGGGATAGCCCGCTACAGGAGTCAGCAGCGGCTGGAGGGTCCGATACTGAAGATTCCAGCACCTTTGTCACGCCCCGGCACCCTCCACGGCCCATCCGCTTCGCCACGCCGCCGACGGATGTCGGCAGCAACGTCGACGCCTACCACAACGACAACGTTGCACTTCGGTTCCGCACGATGCGCAACGTGCTGGGAACCCTCACCCCTCTTGGGCGCGCGCCACGCCCACCGAGCCTGGAGGAGGGGGAGCTCATGTTTACCACCGCGGAGGAGCCTACGTCCTTCGCCGATGCCGAGGAACACCCGTGCTGGAAACGGGCCATGCTCGAGGAGATGGAGTCCATAGTAGAGAACAAGACGTGGCAACTTGTTGATCTTCCTGCAGGACACAAGCCCATTGGTCTCAAGTGGGTGTTCAAGGTGAAGAGGGACGAGTATGGAGAGGTGGTGAAGCACAAGGCTCGTTTGGTGGCCAAAGGCTATGTCCAGCGGCAAGGAATAGACTTTGACGAGGTATTCGCTCCTGTAGCCCGTCTAGAGTCTGTTCGCTTGCTCCTTGCAGTAGCTGCGCACAAGGGATGGGAGGTACACCACATGGATGTGAAGAGCGCCTTCCTGAATGGCGATCTGATGGAGGAGGTGTACGTCTCTCAGCCCGTTGGCTTCATCGTCGAAGGAGCCGAACACAAAGTGTATCGGCTCAAGAAGGCTTTGTACGGACTTCGCCAAGCGCCCAGGGCCTGGAATGCCAAGCTCAACGATAGCTTGCTATCGCTTGGCTTCCAGAAGAGTACGAGCGAGCACGGGATTTACTTCCGTGGAGCTGGAAAGGAGAAGCTCATCGTCGGCGTGTACGTCGACGATCTCGTGATCACAGGAGGGGGCGACATCAAGAAGTTCAAGGAGGAGATGATGAGGCGGTTCAAGATGAGCGACTTGGGTCTCTTGTCGTATTATCTTGGCCTGGAGGTGCGGCAGTCTGAAGCGGGGATAAGTGTTGGGCAGGCGGCCTACGCTTCTAAGCTTGTCTCAAAAGTTGGCCTGGAGGAGTGCAACCCTTGTGCATTCCCCATGGAGCAAGGCCTGAAGCTTTACAAGACAAGTGACAGTCCGTTGGTGCACGCAACGGATTACAGGAGTTTGGTGGGAGGGCTGCGATATTTGGTGAACACACGCCCCGACCTCGCCTACTCGGTTGGGTACGTGAGTCGGTTTTTGGAGGAGCCAAGGGAAGAACACTACGCTGCAGTCAAGCGCATCGTACGCTATATAGCGGGTACGATCCACTTCGGAGTCTTCTATCCAAAGGGAGGCAACTTGGAGTTGATTGGCTACTCGGATAGCGACTATGCGGGAGACGTGGAGGACCGCAAGAGCACAAGTGGGGTGCTGTTTTGTCTAGGAAACAGCCCCGTTTCGTGGCAGTCCAGCAAGCAGAAGGTGGTGGCCTTGTCCTCCTGTGAGGCAGAATATATTGCAGCAGCTCAAGGGGCATGTCAAGGTGTATGGATGACACGGCTAATGGAAGACTTGGTTGAACAGGTGAAGACGCCAGTGCTACGGGTTGACAACAAGTCTGCCATAGACTTGAGCAAAAATCCGGTACACCATGACAGGAGCAAGCACATAGACACCAAATACCACTACATACGTGAGTGTGTGGACAACGGTGTTATCGTGCTTGAGCAGATCTCTACAAAGGACCAGATGGCGGACATCTTGACCAAGGCACTTGGAAGACAGAAGTTCATCGAGATGAGAAGAAGAATTAGCGTTCTGGACATTCTGCAGGTCCAGGGTCAGGAGGAGAATGTCGGGTGACCCTGGGCCTGGGCCTGGGGCGGCCTGGTGCGGCTGAGCCCACCAGGGGCGCGCGCGCCCAGGCGGGGCCCACCTCCCTGGAGCGGTCAGTAGATAGAGTCCAGAAAAATTAGAAATTCTGTTTAGAGTCCATAGAGTTATTGCTAATAGATAGAGTCCTGTTTTTAAATTGGAGATCGAGTTGTAAGGCTCTGGGACTCTCCCAGTCGGCCCCTATATAAACAGGGGTGCGCCCCTCCCCTGCTGTACCAAAAAAACTAGAATAAACAATAGTTTTCCTCCAGCCAAAAAGGTCTCCACGGCAATACATGTTCCGGCGACTTGATTAGTCTAATCTGGAAACAACAGCAGATCGGTGCCCTCTTTCTCTCCCTGTTCTGATCGATCAGACCAGAACAAATTCCATGATCAAACTCCTATTCTCTCTGCCCCAACACCAAGGTCCTTTGACCTTCTCTGTTCTGCTCCGAGGTGTTGTTCTGGTCTAAACAGAACAACGCAGTGCTCTGAACAGAAAGATCAGAGGTTCAGAAGCTCGGAATTCCAACAGATGACAACTGAAGGGAGAACATCGGATCATCCGGTGTTTGCAGAACAGTGATGTCAGCCTACTTTTCCAACAGCTATCTCGTGGAAGCTGGCTATTTATACCCCTTCAACCAGTCATTTCGATAAGTCTTGATGCCCAGAGCTACTCTACACATTACCAAGCATTCAAGACGTTGAGCAACCACTTCCACATCATTTACACCACTTGTACACCAAGAGATAGGCTATAACTTGCTAGAGATGATGCTTGTGTGCTTCCATTCTTGGTGATTGGAGTCTCTAGTCTAGTGAGAGTTGTAAGGGAGTGTCTCTTAGTGATTGCATTCACCGTGTAACAGTCGATGATTGGAGAGATCCTTCCGGAGCTTGCAAGTCGGTTGTGGAAGCCCGGAAGATCAAAATTGTACAAGGCTTGAGCTCCACCTTGCCGGAGATGGTGAACGGAAACTCTTAGTAAAGATCCCCGGTCTCAGTGACTTGGGAGTGGCTACACTCTTTGGTGGGTGCCACAACATGCATGTAGGAAGGTCTTGATGATCTTGCGAACCACGGGATAAATCACCGTGTCTTCGTGTCTCCCTGGGAGTTTGCACACTCTTCCTTTCCTGTTACACTTATGCATTTCATATACCGCAAACTTATTATTCACTTGAATGCATAGATTGTTTGCATAGGGAATTGGGCTTTTAGTAGTTAAGTTTTTATTGCTTTAATTTTTGAAAAGAAACCCAATTCACCCCCCCTCCCCCGCCCTCTTGGGCATTCGATCCTTACAATTGGTATCAGAGCAAGGTTGCTCATTGGATCATTCTAGCTTCACCGCTAGAGAGCTAAAATGGCCAAGATTGGGGGTTCGGTTCCCATCTTCGAGGGCAAGAACTTTGCCAATTGGAAAGCACGTATGCATGTTTATCTAGAGGCTATTGCTCCCGAGGTATGAGAAGCGACCCATGCGACGTTTGGTGAGCATAACTATATAGATGATCAAGTTAAGTGGGATGCAAAAGCTAGAAATGCTATTTACGAATGCATTAATCAAGATGTGTTTGCTAGGATTGCTAGCAAAGAAAAGGCTTGTGAAATTTGGACTTGCTTGATTGAAATTCATGAGGGTTCTTCTCGTGTTAATGAACTAAAGTATCATATGCTTAAGGTCAAATATGATGAGTTCAAAATGCTATCTCATGAAAATGTCAATGGAATGTTTTCTCGCTTGAATGTTCTCATTGAGGAAATTAATGCTCTTGATATTGCTTCTCTTGGCAAGGAACTCATCAACCGCAAGATTCTTATGCTCCTTCCTAAGACAAAGTACAACATCATCAACTTCATGCTTCAAAAGGAATCTCTTGATCACATTGAAGTTTCAAAACTTATTGGAGAGATTCACGCTCATGAGATGAGTGTGCTTGGGATGATGGAGAAATCATCTTCAAAGACAATTGTTATAAAGGCTTCCACCAAAAGAACAAATCTTAAGAAAAAGAAAGTGGTCGAGCCTAGCTCAAGTGAAGAAGAGCAAGCATCAAGTGAAGATGACGATGATGAACTTGCATTGATGATGAGAAAATTCTCTCGCTTGAACTCCAAGATTGCCAAGAAGGGATACACCTTTGATCCTAAAAAGAAAGCATTTCTACCAAGAAAAGATAACAACAAGACTTGCTATAATTGTGGTGATCAAGGCCAAATCTCCTATGATTGTCTAAAACTGGACAAAAGAAGAGAGAACCACAAGGGCAAGCATCGCAAGCTTGAGAATAGTAAGGATGATGAAGAAGAGGTCAAGTCTAGCCAAGATTCTTTGTGAAGAAGAAGCATGACAAAGGCAAAAAGGCAAAACTCTTTCCAAAGAAGAGAAAAGGTCCACAAAAGGTGTTTATGTGTGAGGCAAATGAATGGATCACCGACGAAGAATCTAGTGATGAAGAGAGTGAAGTTGAAGAAGAGAACTTGGTCGGCCTTACCATTGCCAACAATGATGATTCATCTCTTCGTCCACCTCCCATGTGCCTCATGGCAAAAGGTAACACCAAGGTATGTGATGACTCTAGCGATGATGAACTTTTCCCCGATAACTTAGCTTCAATGATAAATGAATATCACACTATCATTAAAAGAGAAAAGAGTAAGGTCAAGGCTCTTGAACAAGCTTGTGCTAAGCTTGAGAGTGCTAACCTCGATTTGTTTGACAAGTATGAAAGCATATTTAAGAAGCATGACACGCTCAAATCTCATGTCAAGCAAGTTGAGAAGGATAAGGCTCAAATCAAGCTAGATCATCATGAGCTTGACGTAGCACACAAAGCACTCTTGAGAAAGCACAATGAGTTAATCCAAGAGCATCAAGTACTTAACCTTGCTTATGAAGTCCTTGATCAAGAATTGAAAACTATAAACAAAGAAACCCTTAATAATAAGGCATCTATTGTTTCTCATGCCATTAATGTCTTGCATAAGTCTTTGCCTTTGAAAGAGGATGCTAGGGAGAAGGATTTGTTGGATTAAATTGAAAGTCTCCGCACTAGTGTGGCAAGACTATCTAAGGGAGAAGTCAAGCACAAAGAAATCATCTTCCAACAAGCAAAGACCTTCAACAAGAGAGGACTTGGATTCTTCCCGGTGCCTAACAAAGGAAAGGTGCCCTCATCGGATCTTAAAACGAACTTCATCAAGAAAGTTGGTTCTTATTGCCAACATTGCGAGGTCACCGGTCACCATACAAGGGAGTGTCCTCTTCCTAACCGACCTTCTCCAAAATTGCCTACTAACTACAAGTCTACCTTTGATGATCACTATTATCTCTTGAGTAAAGTAGATGGCAAGATGAATGCAAGGTTCATTGGCAAGGACATGAAGAGCATGAAGGGGGAGCTTCCCAAGCAACTTTGGATCCCAAAAACACTTGTATCACACATACAAGGACCTAAATTAGCTTAGGTGCCTAAAATCAAAAATTGAATTCATATGTGTAGGTGAACTACAAAGCCGAAGGAAAGCATTGAGTACTCGATAGCGGGTGCACTCAACACATGACCGGCAACGATGGTATGTTCACTTCCATAGAGAACCCCGACAATCATGAACAAGTCACCTTCGGTGACAACTCTAAGGGGAAGGTAATTGGGTTGGGTAAGATTGCAATTTCACATGATCTATCTATTTCCAATGTGTTGTATGTTAAGTCACTTAGTTTCAATTTGCTTTCTATTGCACAATTATGTGATTTTGGACTAACGTGCACCTTTGGCAAGAATGATGTTGTTGTGACTAGTGAAACAAGCAAAGAACTAATCTTCAAAGGGTTTCGGCATGGACACCTCTACTTAGTAGACTTCTCCGACAAGGATGCTAGCTTGACCACTTGTCTTTTCACCAAGACGAGTTTGGGTTGGCTATGGCATCGACGCATCGCTCACATTGGAACGAGCAAGCTTAAGAAGTCATTCAAGCTCGGGATGGTGACCGGCGTGAAGGATGTCACATTTGAGAAGAACAAGCTCTGTAGCGCTTGTCAAGCCGGGAAACAAGTTGCTTCACACCACCCGATGAAGACAACGGTGTCAACCTCCAAGCCACTTGAGTTGCTCCACATGGACCTCTTCGGACTATCCACATATCAAAGTCTTGGTGGTAATCTCTATTGTCTTGTTATAGTTGATGACTACTCTCGGTATGCTTGGACTTTGTTTCTAGGTGACAAGAGTGAAACTCCGGAAGTGTTCAAGACCTTCGCTAAACGTGCCCAAAGGGAATTTCAACTTCCCATCATCAAGGTCCGGAGTGACAACGGCACCGAATTCAAGAACTACAACATTGGGAAGTGGTGTGATCGTGAAGGCGTGAAACATGAATTTTCAGTCACATACACTCATCAACAAAATGGTGTCGTTGAAAGGAAGAACAAGACTATCATCACTCTTGCACGAGCAATGCTTGATGAATATGGCACGTCCGAGAAGTTTTGGGCCGAAGCAATCAACACGGCGTGCCATGCCGCAAATCGGGTCTATCTACATCGACTACTTCAAAAGATCTCGTACGAACTCCTCATTGGGAGAAAGCCCAACATCTCCTATTTCCGAGTCTTCGGGTGCAAGTGCTACATCTACCGCAAGTAAAGGCTCGGTAAGTTTGGAAGAAGATGTGATGTTGGTATCTTTCTTGGTTGTGCATCAAACTCAAAAGCATATCGAGTATTCAACCAAACCTTCGGCTTAGTTGGGGAAAGTTGTGATGTTGAGTTTGATGAAACTAATGGCTCCCAAGAGGAAAGTTTTGGTCATGATGAAATAGATGATGAGCCTCTACGAGAAGCTATGAAGAACATGACTATTGGAGACATCAAGCCTAAAGTTGAGGAGACCCATGATCAAGGGAGAGCTTCAAGTTCCAACATCAACACATCTATGGCACCTCAAGTTGACGAAGAAGAAAAAGGTGATTCATTGCCGACACAAGATTCACAAGCCACACAACATCAAGAAGAAGAACAAGTCCATGATCAAGTCCAACCACAAGAAGGGCAACACGCATCACCACCGCCAAGTGTTTCACAACCACTTATGAGGCATGGACGCATCTCCAAGGCGCATCCGATTGATCAAATTATCAGTAGTCCGTCAAGGGGAGTAAGTACACGTTCTCGCCATTTCGCTTCGTTTTGTGAGCACTACTCATTTGTTTCATGTGTAGCACCCACTTGCATTGAGGAAACACTCCAAGTTCCAAATTGGGTAATGGCCATGCAAGAAGAACTCAACAACTTCATCCGCAATGAAGTTTGGGTGTTGGAGGAGCGACCCAAGGACAAGAACGTCATTGGAACAAAGTGGGTGTACCGCAACAAACAAGACGAGAACGGTGTTGTGATCCGCAACAAGGCAAGACTTATGACCAAAGGTTTCTCGCAAGTTGAAGGACTAGACTTTGGAGAAACATTTGCTCCGGTCGCTCGACTAGAAGCCATCTGTATACTTCTTACTTTTGCATCACATCATAATATAAAATTTTATCAAATAGATGTGAAAAGTGTCTTTCTTAATGGTTACATTAACGATCTTGTTTATGTTGAACAACCTCTCGGGTTCGAAGATCCGAGAAATCCTAATCATGTGTATAGGTTGTACAAGGCGCTCTACGGGCTCAAGCAAGCACCTAGAACGTGGTATGAACGACTACGGGATTTTTTGATCATGCAAGGATTCAAGATCGGGTGTGTGGACACTACACTCTTCACCAAAGACATCGATGGAGAACTATTTGTTTGTCAAATTTATGTCGATGATATTATTTTTGGTTCAACTAACGAAGCTCTTAGCCATGAGTTTGGCAAAATGATGTCTAGGGAATTCGAGATGTCGATGATTAGAGAGCTCAACTTCTTCCTTGGATTTCAAATCAAGCAACTTCGAGAGGGGACGTTCATCTATCAAGAAAAATATACCAAGGACCTCTTGAGGAAATTTGAGATGGGAGATTGTAGCTCAAGAAGTACTCCAATGGCAACAAATTGTCATCTCGACGCGGATAAGGACGGTAAACTTGTTGACCAATCTAATTACCATTCTATGATTGGTTCATTGCTTTATCTTACCGCATCTAGGCCCGATATCATGTTTAGTGTATGCTTGTGTGCTCGCTTTCAAGCAGCACCTAAAGAATCGCATCGGAAGGCGGTCTTTAAGATACTTCGGTATCTCAAGCATACCCCAAGTGTAGGCCTGTATTACCCCAAAGGTGATAAATTCCATCTCTTGGTTACTCGGATTCGGACTTTACCGGATGCCAGGTGGATCGCAAGAGTACCTCCGGAGGGTGCCACTTGCTTGGGCGTTCCCTAGTATCTTGGTCTAGCAAGAAGCAAAACTCCGTTGCCTTGTCCACTGCGGAAGCGGAATATATTGCGGCCGGTGCATGTTGTGCCCAAATCCTTTATATGAAGCAAACCCTTTTGGACTTTGGTGTTAAATTTAGTTGTGTGTCTCTCCTTTGTGACAATGAAAGTGCGGTTAAGATTGCTAAAAACCCCGTTCAACACTTCCACACTAAGCATATTGATATTCGCCATCATTTCTTGCGGGACCATGAAGCTAAGGGAGACATCTCCTTGCGAGGTGTTAGGTCCGAAGAACAATTGGCGGATATCTTCACTAAACCACTTGATGAGAAAACTTTTTCTAGACTAAGGAGTGAATTAAATGTGCTAGATGCATCGAACGTCATGTAAGTTGCCATGGTCATGTAAGAATACATCACATATAGGTCTTGTCTAACTTTCAAAGGATAGGGGCGAGCAAGGGTTAGCTTGGGATGTCGGTTCTTTTGGGTATCCCCAAGACTTGGAGAATGGCTCTCCTTAAGGAAGCCTTTGAAAGATTCAAATTTAGCAAGACAGATTTAATTTATGTCTTGCATGATGCCTGTCATATAGACTTGCATTCACGTTTAATATCTTGCATTAAAAATTGTTTGACATTATATACGGTAGATTGTCAAAAAGGGGAACCCACTTCATGAGAAAGAGACTTGTTTGAAATGCAATATCTCAACTCATATGATGTGGAAAGAACAAAGTGTTAGGTGCGTTAATGCCTAAAAGAACATGCTTTAAAGAGATAGAAGTCTTCATCCTCTAGCTCACAAAGCATGGGCCTTAAATTTTATTTGGATTTTTTCCTTGTTTTTTCTGGTGTGCTATTTGCTTTAGGGCTTAGCCAAGCTATTGGCAACTAGCGTTAAAGTCTTTTTGAGGGGTTAGGGGTTACCCAAAAAGTCCTAAGACTTGTGTTTCTCTTTGATTGTTTAAGTCAAAGGACATATATGGGCTGTTGCTGATCTTAGTCATCGGATTATCCGATGCTTAGGGCAGAAGCATCATCGGATCAGTTTGTGCTTAAGTGCAAGGATCAGCTCAGACAGAAAGTCAAATCAACCGATGAGTTCATTCTGAGAAACATCAGAGCATCTGATGTTCACATTTCTGGAGTTGTGCCAAATTCAACCGATGATAATCGTTTCCACGTCAGATCATCCGATGCTGAAGGTGCCTCTGGAATAACCTTACTGTACTACTCGACCGATGCACCCCTCATCTGACGTCGGATCATCCGATGTTAAAAATCGAGCTAGGGTTCGGGCCCCACCTATTTAGCGCCTCTCCGTTTTCCTTCTCTTCTCTCTCTCCGACGCCGCACTCCCCGTCCCTCTATGCCGCCGTCGCTCCGTGCCCTCGCCCTGCTGCTGCCCTCCGGTCGCCGCCACACTCCGGCCACCGCCACACTCAGAGCTGCCGCCACCCTCAGAGCCGCCGCCGCTCAGCGCTGCCGCCGCCCTTCACCGCCGCCACACCGCCGCCGCCGCCCTGCGCCACCGCTCATCGCCTGCCACTCCACGCGCCCAGCCGTCGCACTCCTCTTCGCCGGTAGGGTTCGCCCGGTCGCGTCGTACTTTGCGTCGCCGTCTCGTGCGCCCGGCTTCGTTGTCCCATCTTCGCCATCGTCACTCGTCTCATCGAGATGGGCCGTGATAAGAAAGGAAAGGGAAAGGCTATTGAGGAGACGGCAGCTAAGAAGCAGAAGCTGCCGAAAGAAATGAAGAAAGCTGTCGAAAGAAATGAAGAAAGCTCTAATGGCCGCTCGCGCCGCTGAGGAGCGAGAGCGTGGCCGAGGAGGATCCCTGAGGATCCAGGAGACCCGACAGAGGCAACCACAGGTGCCTGAGGAGCCAGAGGAGACAGAGGAGCCTGAGGTGCCGCTTGTTCGCCAGTGCTCAGTCAGGACCCGTGGAGGTCATCCGGCTGCAGCCCCGAGACAGAGACCTTCTGCAGCTGAGCTTCGGGAGGACAGAGCGGCCGAGAGAGCCGTCTATGAGATGGACACCAATGTCCGGGTTGGTGAGGGTGTCCGCCTGACTGACTACAGGAAGTTGAAGGCAAAGCAGCTCAGGAAGCTTCGATGGAGCATTCTGCTTGAGGAGTGGTTCCCGCAGCACAAAGAGCCACTTGTGGACAACCGCTTCTGGACCCTGACACAGGCATCGCTGCATGAGACTTACAGACGTCGGGGCCATAAGCTTTTCCAGCACAACTTTCTTGACTGGGATCAGCTCGCACTTGCAGACGAGACTGAGATTCGCCCTTTCTTTGAGAGGTACAGAGGGTTAGTGGAGCTGATGTCTTTCCAGCGAAGTGCCTACGTGGAGGACTGGGTCCGAGTTTTCTATGCCACATTCTACGTTTCAGAGGGCCGCAGATCCATTGACTTCATGTTCATGGACCAGCATCACCATATGACTCGACAGACCTTGGGACGGCTACTAGGCGTGGATCTCCATGACACCTGCCTACACGAGATAGTATATGGACAGGCTGACCCACCGAGGAGGCCGCTTACTGGAGGTGTGGCACCACCTTTTGAGGAGATTTGGTCACTGTTTGCTCAGCCCTTCTCACCTGACCAGTCGAGGGTACCTGCTCTACTCACTCCAGCTGTGCGTACTGTGCACCTTACCTTGCGCCACACGCTTCTGCCCAGGTCCAGATATCTTGAGGGCTTCACCAGTCTGTCGCAGACCCTCCTGTTCTATGTCATGAACGGGATGCAGTTTGACATCGTGGATATCCTTATTTGTGAGATGGAGGATGTCATTACTGATGGAGCTGGGATAATGAAACAGCTTGTGTTTGACCACTGGATCAGTCACCTGCTCTACCTATTGGCTCCAGAGGGATCCGCCGTGCGTGACAGTCTCATTGACGAGAGTGTCACTCGGTTCGGACACTACCGTGCTCCAGCTCCTGGAGACTGCCGCCTTGGCCACCCAGTTGAACGTCAGGTCCGAGCTCGACTTTTAGAAGAAGACTGGTCGGACTTAAAAAAGAAAGACGAGATCCTAGCACAGGCTGAGGCTCAGGGAGGGGATCTACAGCACATCTGGTCAGAGAGTGACACTAGTGACAATGTTGAGGAGTACTTCCCACCTCCTCTCTCACCCAGGCAGCACGACGCGGAGGCTGGAGGCTCGACTGCACCACCTCCTACTCCACCTCCGGTGTCTGAGGCACAAGTCTCTCAACCATCCGAGATCACTTCTCTACTTCAGCAGATGATTGAGCAGCAGCGACAGGATCGGCTTGCAGCTGAGCAGGCCAGAGCTGAGCAGGCTGCGCGTCTTATGGAGCTCCAGCAGCAGCGGTAGGAGATGCAGCGTCAGATAGCCCGCGAGAGGCGAGAGGACACTGACAGGCTCATTGGACTGATTGACCAGATGCATCAGCGTTCTCTTGACCAGCAACAGCAGACGCAGCAGGCCATGATGGGCATCCTGGGGTTGATCACCAACCTCTACACTCAGACCGGGATTGCCCTGCCCTCACAGCTTCCTGGTCTAGCTCCAGGTCCGCCTGTTCTGGCACCAGTTTCAGCTCCAGTGCCGACCACGCTGATACCGACTATCAGCATGTCACCACTGCTTGCTCCAGGCGCACCGATTCACTCTCCCCTGCCGGCTTCGACACTCTTTCAGCAGACTCCGGCTTCGGTTGTCAGGGCCCCGCTACCAGCAGTCCAGACTTAGCAGGCACCCTCAGCACCGACAGCAGCTACCACAGCACCGGTCTCCTCCACTCCAGCCTCAGCAGCAGCTCCGACGACAACACCCCCGACGGCGACCAGTTCGTCATCGCCTCTAGCGCTCAGGATCCTTAGGCGCTCGACTTCCCTTTTTGGTGTCTTGATGCCAAAGGGGGAGAAGAGTCAGAGTCAGGAGGAGGGATAGCATAGTCCTAGGGGGAGTCCTAGTTGTAGGGGGAGTATTTATTTTGGGAGTTCTTGTAATTTGGGAGCTTTGCTATTCTTTTGCTATCTTTGAGTATATGTGTGCCACTTAATTCTCTCATGTGTTATTGATCGCTTTTTAGCCTTCAAGTTTCGTGTGCTGGATCTTGTACTTGTTGCATATCCTTTTGAGTATCATATTCTTAATTTCATTATTGTTATGCTTTACTCGTTGTGTTGTCATCAATCACCAAAAAGGGGAGATTGAAAGCATCTAGGCCCCCATGAGGTATGGTTTCGGTGATTAATGACAACCGTGGGATATTACTAATAAGTTTGTGGATGTAAGATCTCTCATATCACTCATCACACTTAATGCACTCTATATTTATATCATCTACTGCTCATTGGATACAATTGGAGACCCCTCAACAAACTATTTTATGAGGTCAATTGATTTTCATGAAGACTAAAAGAAAAGGCATATATGTCAAAATTATTTCATCAAAATTGACAAGCACCCGAGACTTAATCGTCATCAGAAGAACATTTCAAGCCAATGTCTAAGAGGTTACTCGTACAAATTCCAAAAGAATCACTTAGAACAACTCGAAGCAGACAAAATCTACTCACCGGATCATCCGATGTATCCAGAAAAGACTACATCGGTCGAGTTGGCTCAACAGCAGAAAAAGACCTCAAACTCGGGTATACAACGGATCATTCGATGATGAAGCAAGTGTTACATCGGTCGATCATTACAGTAAGCAATTTCCCTGGACCAAGTGTAACACAGGACCATCCGATGTACAATTATAACACATCGGTCAATCATTCCAGTAAGCATTATTTCTGGACCATTCTGAATCAAGTGTCACCGGATTATCCGATGTACAGGTGTGTACAACATCGGTCGATCAACGGTCATATCTGACACAGTGACATCAGCTAATTTGTATTCGACCGATGACAACTAAAGGGAGAACATCGAATCATCCGGTGTTTGCAGAACAGTGATGTCAGTCTACTTTTCCAACGGCTATCTCGTGGAAGCTGGCTATTATACCCCTTCAACCAGTCACTTTGATAAGTCATACCCAGAGCTACTCTACACATTACCAAGCATTCAAGACGTTGAGCAACCACTTCCACATCATTTACACCACTTGTACACCAAGAGATAGGCTAAAACTTGCTAGAGATGATGCTTGTGTGCTTTCATTTTTGGTGATTGGAGTCTCTAGTCTAGTGAGAGCTGTAAGAGAGTGTCTCTTGGTGATTGCATTCACCGTGTAACAGTCGGTGATTGGAGAGATCCTTCCGGAGCTTGCCAAGTCGGTTGTGGAAGCCCGAAGATCAAAATTGTACAAGGCTTGAGCTCCACCTAGCCGGAGATGGTGAACGGAGGCTCTTAGTGAAGATCTCCGGTCTCGGTGACTTGGGAGTGACTACACCCTTTGGTGGGTGCCACAACGTGGATGTAGGAAGGTCTTGATGATCTTGCCGAACCACGGGATAAATCACCGTGTCTTTGTGTCTCCTCGAGAGTTTGCACACTCTTCCTTTCCTGTTACACTGATGCATTTCATATACCGCAAACTTATTATTCACTTGAATGCATAGGTTGTTTGCATAGGGAATTGGACTTTTAGTAGTTAAGTTTTATTGCTTTAATTTTTGAAAAGAAGCCCAATTCACCCCCCCCCCCCTCTTGAGCATTCGATCCTTACAGCAGTGCAGGGTGCCGTCGACCCAACGTAGTCCTGGTTTGACGATGGTGGTGGAGGGTTTACCTGAAGTGCTCCTCGGACGGAGGACTCCTCTTATTCAGGCCCTCGAGGGCCGTACTCGGCGTTGAGGTTGCGCCATCTCTCCCGCTGCCGCTCGATGATGACGCGGTCGTCTATCTGAGCCTGACGACGGTCAAGCTCAGCCCTCAGGTCCTTTGTGGGCATCTTGGCAGTGCTAGTAGGTCTGGTGGATCTGGAGTCGGCGGTGCGACGGTCGATGGACGGCGTGCGCGACAGCGACACGTAACGTCTCCCTCTGTTGGGAGAGTTGAGGGCCGCCACGACTAAGTGGTCAATGTCGTGGACCCATTGTTGAGCCGTTCCCTGGAAAGCGTTCATCGACGGTGGGTGGTGGAGCAGGGCCCCTGCTGCCAGAGCGCTCTCCGAACTCACAGTCGGCGGTTGTGGGGGCGTTGACTGGGCCGAGATGTGCCTGGAGGCGCCACCCTGGCCAGCTGCATATGCACTCCCTGGCCAGCTGCATCTGCACAGGGGCGTGATCTAGTCACCGGACGACGGCCTCGGAAACCGCCGTCTACGGGTTTGATGAACACCATGGTGATGAAAACGCGACCACTTTTTTGAGGGAAAAAGCCCCTACCTGGCGCACCAAGTGTCGAAGTGTTAAAGCGACACTTCCCCCGGATCTGCTAAGGAGCAGCCCGTGGAGGTTCTTTGATCAGCAGGGCTTAGTTCTTACTCTAGTGATCGTGCGTATGAGAGTATGAGACGGTGGTTTTTACGTGATTTGGAACGCAAGTGCGTAACACCCTACTCCACGGTGAGGTTTTATTGTTGTTGTGTGTGTGCGCACGTAGATTGGGGGTCCTTTGTAACAGTGGCAGTCTGATCCTTTTATAGACAAGGCGACGCCTAACAAGTGAGGTCCAAGGCACGACAGGTGGCCTCGGGGCGATCTTATCCTAAAGATCTATGGCTTCTTGCATAAGCTTCCTCTATTCGCGGCTTGAAGACTCGCCGTCTTGCGGCCTCAATCGTCAGTGGCCCATGCATAGTCGTTGACGATGGCAGGCAATGTCACATCCATCTGTCCCTGGCGCTGTAAGCTACCCACTTGGCGGGGTGGGGTAGGCTTGTTGCGCCTTCACTGCGATGCGATCATGCGATTGGGCGCTGCAGTACCTGACAGCAGGCGTGCGCCGTGTCACGCGTCTGGAGAAGATGCGAGTTTCAATGCCTGATCTGGACAAGGCGCACCACCCTCTTAACTCCCGCAACCCACCGCCCAGGACAAGTTGCAGAGTACGTGGCAGCTCGGGAGCTAGCCTCTTCTGGGGAAACCGTATCCCGACCTGCTGACCATGTGGCAGCTCTAAAGCGTCTCCTGAGTAGAGCGGGGGCTCTAGGGCCGCGGAACACGTGGCAGGGCCGGAGCCCGCCTCTTCGGGGAGGTGGCCTGCCTGTTGCCTCGAGCTACGTGGCAGCTCCGGAGCCCACCTCCATAGGGGGAGCGGGATCCCGTCCTGCTGGACACGTAACCGTTTGGGAGCTCGTCCCTAAGAGGGAGCTGGACTCCTCCTTGAGGTTCACGTGGGTACTCCGGACCCCATATTTGAGGTGGGGGGGGGGGGGGGGGGGTCCGGACCTTCTGGATACGTGACGCCCTCGGACCCTGCCTTGGCTGAGGACAGGGCACCTAGACGGCTTTAGCCTGTGCGCGGGGTACATGGTATGTCGGGTACCGACAGTAACAAAGAAGGATACTATTATGTGCAGATTTTGTTGAAAATAATCATGTTTTCTAGAATAAATAAGAGATTAGGGGGTGTCCAGATCGGATACGATAGGTGTTTAGAGTCCTAGTCAATTAAGAATAGTTTAAGGAGTCCAGATTGTATTTAGGAAGGAGTCTTATCTGTAAGAGGCTATATATACCTGGGATTGCCAGAGGAATAAAACAAGTTTTTAGTCCCGGAATTCCAACAATTGGTATCAGAGCTAGAAAGATTCGATGGCGAAGAAATCGGGACGAGATCGTACCTGAGAGGACGGATCCCGTCGGCTCGACATGGTTGCCAGGCAGGGGCGACGACGTCTCAGACGGGAGAAAGCTCGATCGGCGCAGGTGACGACGAGTCCCGACGAGCTCAGACGGATCTAGTGTGTATCCCGGCGACGTGGCGGCGCGGACCGTGGGGGGTCGGCGGCGGCGCAAGTGATGCGGAGTGGATCCGGCGGCGGACGTCGATTTCGGTCGGCGGCGTGTTCGGGGAGGCGGAGATCCGGGTGGCGGCGCTGCGGAGGGGTTGAGGCGGCGCGGACTTGGCCGGAAGAGAGGAGCGACGGCGGCGTCCGGGAGAGGAGGTGGCTCGGGAGAGCTAGGGTTTCGGGACTCAGGAGTCGGGAGGATCCTTGGTCCAGGATCAGTGATCGGTTAAGACCGACTTCTACTGGGCCGGTTGTGCTGCTGGGCTGGGCCGACCGAAGCATTGTTAGGTGCACTCAAGTTGAACCAGTGGTGCATTTTTCAATTACCAAAGGGTACACAGGAGGTGTACGCAAGACATGGAAAAACCAATGGCACTCCATTATCCTCTGCTAACGAAGATCAACTATACAGCATGGGCCATCAAGATGAAGGTATTTTTAAAGGCGCAAGGGGTATGGGAAGCCGTGGAGAGGACAGACAAAGTTGATCCAAAACTAGATCAGTTGGCTCTTGCAGCCATCTATCATGCTATTGACGAAGACACTCTCATGCGAATTTCCGAGCAAGAGACGGCAAAAGACGCTTGGGAGATGATCAAGACCAAGTTTTTGGGAGAAGAACATGTGATGGAAGCAAGAATTCAAACTCTTCAGAATGAGTTGGATATGATGCGTATGAGCGGAGGAGACTCTATCGACGACTTTGCCACAAGAGTGATTATCATCGTCACAAAAATTTGTGGTCTTGGGGGTGAAGTTAAAGAAAGCTATATTGTGAAAAAATTGCTACGTGCTCTGCCTTCAAAATTCCTCCACATTGCATCTACTATTGAGCAATTTGTTGATATGAAGACGATGACTGTGGAGGAACTTGTTGACAGACTCAAGGCGCATGAAGAACGTGTGCATGGCTTCAACCAAGAACATCAGGAGAAACTCTACTTGACGAGGGAAGAGTGGAAAGCTGAGGAGGCAAGGAATGGTGATCAAAAGAAGAAGAAGAAAGTTGACAAGTCGAAGATTCAATGCTACACTTGTTGAAAGCATGGACACTATGCTAGGGAGTGTCCGAAAAACAAGGAAGAAGAAGAAGAGAAGGCGCTTTTTGCGTCTGAAGGAGAATTATTCTGATCTCACGTCGAAGAGCGCTCGAGATGATGTGTTCGTCTCGGGTGAGGTGATGTGTTTGCCTCAAGTTAGTATCCGGGATGATGTGTTCATCCCATTGGATGATGTGTTCGTCCAGAGATGATGTGATCGTCTCACAGGTGTTCCAGAGATGATGTGTTCATCTCAAAATAGTGCTAGATGATGTGTTCGTCCTATGGTCGTCCAGGATGATGTGTTCGTCCTGGGGTGGGGTGTAGTGTGTCTACATCTTAAAATAAATATATGCTAGAAAACAAGATTAGGGGGTGTGTTGAAAATAATCATGTTTTCTAGAATAAATTAGAGATTAGGGGGTGTCCAGATCAGATACGATAGGTGTTTAGAGTCCTAGTCAATTAAGAATAGTTTAAGGAGTCCAGATTGTATTTAGGAAGGAGTCTTATCTGTAAGAGGCTATATATACCTGGGATTACCAGAGGAATAAAACAAGTTTTTAGTCCCGGAATTCCAACATATTTGCAATTCAAACAGAGAACAAGACAGCTGCAGAGGAGACGGCTGTTCAGCCTTAACTTTCTTCCTGTATGTTGTAACCTGTAATGTTAAACTGTTGGTGCTTAGTAGTTGATGATCGTTGTCAGCTTTTTTTTTTTCTAAATCTGTGCCAGCCTTCGGTTGCCTGGGTTTAATTCTGAAAACTTCGGTTTATACCTTTTCTTTTCTACCTCAAAACTAAATCTGAGGAATAAATGATATAATTTTTAAGGTCAAACTTCACTAATAAATTAACTAATTTTGAAAAGGCAAAAAAATAAAAATAAATCCTGACTCTCAAGTGATAAAACAGTTACAACAATAAAGTATCTACGCAGCTGGATTATGATAATTAAGGTCAAACTTCACTAATAAATTAACTAATTTTGAAAAAGCAAAAAAAATAAAAAAAATCCTGGCTCACAAGTGATAAAACAGTTACAACCATAAAGTAGCTACGCAGCTGGATTATGGTAATTTTAGCATTGTGTAGTACTGCCACAATGATTCATTGTACCTACTGTTCTGTCTGTACACCCACAGGTGATCTGCCCTAGCTCATCAAATCCAAAAGTCTGTGATTGGCCACAACTCTTGCAATGACAAATGAAACCATAATTGCTGCACAAAAGGAAAGGACAACAGAACCTTGACATTCCACAACAGGTAAAACAAATCGTGGAATGTTGCTAGAAATAAAAGCACAATGAATTACCTGATGCCATCTTGTTTCCCATTGCATAATTGTACCATCACTCTATATATAGGACCATGACACGCAAAATATGAGAATAATGGTGTTATGTGAAATCCCAACATAGCTGCTTCCCTTGCCGCACCACCTATTACCATTCGCAAACCGACCTCGTTCGGATATGGCATTGGACGAACATATGCTCCATATGAAGACAAAGAGCTAAAAGAAACAAAAAGTTACAATAATGTGAATGTGAGGTACGAAGAAGTCATGAATGTCTATAAAGAGAGAAGTGGCATCAAACTAACAGAGATCAAATCTGTGTTTCGTATATGATAAGCTTAATCAAGATTTTGTAATACATGCATTCGAAAACAAATGCTCACACTAGCTCATAGCTCGTGCATACAAGAATTACAACCGTAAATTGAGCTCTAATAAGCATTCAATATACAACTCTCGAGAATTGAAATTTAGCGATGAAGTACCCACTAAAGAGATAAAATTGAGAACTCACCTTCTGGAACCATACCCCCTGGCTGACCGCCAATCCGTGGACGTGAGGTAGAGCAGTCCCCCGATCTTGAGGGCCAAGAGTGCCGCCCTTACGTAAGCAGCATTGCCGCCGAACGAGTCGACGTCGATGATGTCGAAGTACTCGCGCCGGAGGTACCTCTCTGCGAGCAGCCGGGTGGCGTCGTTGTGCGACACTACCCACCTCCTGCGTCCCACCTCCGGTGGCGCCGCCACCCCGCACTCGAAGCGCAAGAGGTTGGCGAGGATGACGGGGTGGAGCGCCTCGGAGGCATCGTTGGCCCAGACGAAGTCGGCGCCGGCCTGCGCGAGGTAGCGGAGGGCGCGGACGCCGCAGCCGCACATCGCGTCGAGGCAAAGGAAAGGGTCGGAGGGGTCAAGGCGGCCGCGGCGGTTGAGGGTGGCCGCGAGGACGGCGAGGTCGCGACCCGCGGCGCTGTCGCTGCGGTAGAAGGCGGACCCGGCTTCGAAGGATATGCCGCGCTCCGAGTGCGTGCAGGCGGGCGGCGGCGCACGGCGGCGTGTGAGTTGGAGAGGAGGGGAGAGAGAAACGGGGAAGGAGATAGCGGCGGCAGCCATGGCCGAGAGAGAGACAACTGAAATTTTCCCACTCCCAACAGTGGCCTTCGCTATAATCCTATCCCAACATGTCAATTGTCAAAATCCCATTATAATACTCTTCACTTTGCTCTTTTCCTATTATAATGGGATTTCACTCTTTTTGACATT
Source organism: Tuctoria greenei (assembly GCA_036927565.1). Taxonomy (NCBI): domain Eukaryota; kingdom Viridiplantae; phylum Streptophyta; class Magnoliopsida; order Poales; family Poaceae; genus Tuctoria; species Tuctoria greenei. The sequence continues at coordinate 141,765,991 of JAYESD010000001.1, read as the reverse complement.
AAAAATGATGCAAAAAGACATTTGTACCTTTCATTTTCATATTTGTTCAAAAAATATTTAAAAATCACAAAAAAAATTTAAAATTCACAAAAATATATAATAATTGAAAATAGTGTTTTAAATTTAATAAAACAGTAAAATAAATTCCAGAAAATATTTAAATATCAAAAAAATAGTAAAAAATGCTAAAATCAGTAAAAATATAAAAAATTTGGAAAATGTAGAGTAAAGGGGGGAAATTTAGGGAAAATTTTAAGGTAATTTTAAAAAATAGTGAGAAATAGAAAATGATGTACAGGGACATGTCACATACATAGAAGATAAATATTCACATATCACAATGACAAAATTAAAATACACATGTCACATAGTCACAAAATAAACATATTACATAGTCTTTATATATCACATAGTCACAAAATAAACATATCACATAGTTTTTCACATATAACACATGTCACACTTCAACGCTGGAGCAACATCAAAGACTATGTCAAGAACTCTGCCAGGCACTGCCAGCAACATGGAGTTGTGCTGGTGAGCCTGCCTTGCAGCTTCAGCATCATAGATGTCGCTGGCGATAATTCCCGAGAATACAAGGGATCCTGCTGGCGCAATTGCACAGTGGGCACCATAGCCAAGTCCAACGAGAAGTGTGCCAGTGTACATTGTCCGAGGCCAAGCCATTGCAAAGCAGAAGTGCCCGATTGCCATTATCACTTGAGCTGTGGCCAAAGCAATTGCCCTTGGATATGCATAATCTCTGGTGAGGGAGAAAAAAAAAGTAAGAAGGTAACATCAACAGAAAAAACAGAAAAAAAAAGTCCAGGTGAAGATAATCTCTAACAATTTTATCATTCTAAATATTCAAACAGTTCAGTCCAAAAATCTCTATCAGACAAGAGGGTTTTAATAACAGATATAGCAGGAACAAAGAGTAGGTATCAAATCTAAATATTCAATAGTTTTGCTGATGAGAACATGGTAGCAGCACTGCTTTTTCATTAAGCAAAGAACAAAGAAGTGGTTCAAGACTGAGTAAACGATGTCCAGGTTCAGAGATTGCTATATGTATATGCTACCTTTTCTTGATGCAAGCATCACAAAGGCGTTAAATGTCTTGAATTCCAGGGTCTCCAATTTAATCCAAGTAGAGAAACTATTGTGAAAATGCATTTATCCAAGATATGTTTCAGAAGAATGAGAAGGTTGTCAAAGCCATCTATAATGAGAGAAATGGCTGGCTGCAGTAAGGCTGATTATCGCTATCAGTGTCAAGCAACTAGTGAACCTAGCACAAAAAAGCAAGTTAATGTAAACATCACCTTAGACAGTAAAGCGCATATTGAACTTCCTATTGTTTGCATGATATCAACAGCAGAGCCAACAACATTTTATAATCAAAGAATAGTAAGGTGTGGTTGCAAGAAATATGGTGTTTGTATTCCACATAACTGCTAATTATGATCAAAGAATAGTAAGGCAAGTATGAGCAGATAGCTCCTGCATATAGCTACTCCATGTTGGAGATACTACCGTAGTATTTAATCAATTGCATCTAACACAAATTATAAATGGATATCAAATCTAAACAAATCAAGCGAGCTCTCAAATCCAATTCTAAAGCAAACACTGAATTCTGAAATCAACAGCAGTATATGTTGCATGTGAAGGAGGAATAAGCTTCACAAATTAGAAATATATAGTCTGTACTGGTTTCTCCAATGAATGTAGATACTCACCTCAGCAGTCAACTTCTGCGCAGCGAGTGCAGCATCAGCCTGTGTGTGGAGCGGTCGGCCGCCATTACTGGAAGCTCCGGCCATGGGGGTGGGAAGTCGGACGGCTGTGGTTGGATATGGAGCCGTCGGCCGTGGGGCATGGAGGCGTCGGCCGTGGGGCGTCGGGCAGCGGCACGTCGGGCTCCATGGAGGCGCTGTGGTCGAGTGGAGGAGGCGGTGCTCGGGGCACCTCGGCCCCCGGAGGTGGCGGGCCATTGGGCGGCGGCGGCGGCGACGCGCCGGTGGCCCCATGGTCGGCGGCCGGGAGAGGAAGCAGCATCGTCGGGCGGCGTGTACGGCGGCGTCGTACGGGTGGTGTGAGCGTTTTTTTTTTTAATCCAACGTAGGGTTCCAATTAACAGAGGGTAAAAAAGTCATTTTGCTTTAGTTTTACAGTCAAAAGACTCCATCAATGGTAAAATCTAGAGCTGTCAATAAAGCTCGAGGATCGTAACTCACTCGTGTTCGATTCGTTTTAAACTCGATTCGAGCTCGACTCGAATTCTTAATGAGTCAAGCTTGAGCTTGCGTATAAGCTCGCAAGCTTGATGAGCTCGAGTTCGAAAAGCTCGAGTAAGCTCGGTTATTATTGCCGTCTATAAGATGTATGATTAACTAAATTATATAATATTATTAAAAATGTTTTTAGTGATACATTTTTTATATACGTTCGTAACAAATGATGTGCAACGTCGTCCACCTTCATACTTTATTAGTTGTGAAGCTGAACTTGGTAGATTCTATTGTATCTACATGAGGCTGACAATTGAAGTATTGTTAATAAAGTTGAGGATCGTAATTCACTCGTGTTCAACTCGTTCTAGGCTCGATTCGAGCTCAATTCGAGCTCGGTTCGAATTCTAAATGAGCCAAGCTTGAGTCTGGTTGTAAGATCGAATAAATTATGGGATCGACTCGAAATCGACTCGATTTTTTATCAAACTCAAGCTAACGAAGATAAGCTCGCTCGAGTTCGATTCGTTGACAGCCCTAGTAAAATCCCATCTCGATGGGAAAGGAGCAAAGTCTCTACAATTATAGTGGGATTTTGGCTATTCATATGTTCGGAGTGGGATTTTGGCGAAGCTCATTGTTGAGAGTGGGAAAATTTCAATTGTCTCGGCCGCGAGAAGAGTGGGACAGCGCTTAGGATTGGGCTCACGCTACTGGACGAAGACTTTTACCGCCGGTCCAATTTATGTTTCAGCACGTTTGTAACTTGTAGAAAGTTAAAGAATTTGAACATGATTATCCAAATTTCAGCACATTTTTTCCCAAATTTGTACCCGTTGCTTGTAGTTGAGGTTGACATCGTTCCAACATAGCTCCCACAGTATATCGAAAGATTGACAGGCAATGAGAGCTGTCATCGCAATAGATGATCTCCATTCACAACGCTGTAATTCACCTTCTGTAAGCAGCTGTCCTCTACACTTTGCAGCTGATTCACATTTTCGACAAAATTCGATTTTTACGTGCTGCTTTGTAGAGTAACAGCATCTCATAATCATCTAGAGACACAAAACTTGTATCTCTTTACAGGTTCACAGAAACAATCAGCTCATAGGCGTTCAATTTACAACTCTCTCCAAGGCATCGCGGATCCTCACATCACATAACCTCAGTCCTCAACTACATCATCAGCAATCTCAAGCCAAATAGCGCTGAACACCTCCATGCATGATAACTCCATGGAACTCCCTTGAATTCAGTGATATTTAGCACTCCGGAGTTCCAGCAAATCCTCCCGCGCGTGCATTTTGTTCTCGGTGATCATCTCCACCACGCTTTCTCTGAAGTCTCTGCGTCGATCAGTCGACGCCTTCACGATGGCAAAGCTCTTCCTTGCAACGCTTCTCCTGCCATTAGCACTCGTAGCGTTGGCCCTACCACCATCGGTATCCTGTAAGACCGCTCGCAGCGGGAGCCCCTAAATGGCCCGCTACCGCAAAAATAGAGGTGGGAGCAACTGTAGACACCCGCACTGGCAAACTCTATCAGGACCTCTATACTAGCGGCCGCTACAGGGCATCGTCAAGCTAAGAGGCTGATTGTAGCGACCTCCAAATGGGCGACGGTTGATTCGTGCCAAGCGCGGACGGCACACGGCGAGCGGAGGTCGACGAAGCTGGGCGACATGGGGAGGAATGACGGCGCCTGCAGAAAAGTTCCCATGGTGACATGTCGGCGATGCCTGCAGAAAAGCTCCCACAGCGATTTGTCGGCGGCGCCCAGGTCCGCCCACGCGGGAAGCAACGTGGAGAGCGTCTGGTCGAAGAAGTCGTCGGCCTGCGGCCCGCCATAGCCGCTGCCGGCTTGGATACTTAGGCGACGCCGCGGGGCTGTGGCAGGGAGGTGGAGCTAGCGCAGATCTAGAGAAGAGCGGAGGGGGGGATTGGAATAGAAGTGGTGCAGTATGGAGAGAGGCGAGCGCGATGGACAGGAGGATGCTTCTGCAGTCTACAGTTGAACTAGAGATAGTATCGAGAAAGAAGGAAGCTTGATATGGAGAGGTCCCGGGAATCTTCTGGAATAAACGGGAGAAGCCAGGAAGAAATAAGAGAGAGGAAAAAGAGAAAAGGAAAAAAATAAAAATATAGAAATGAAGGGGGGAATAAATGAATAAAAATAAATGAAAATAAAGAGAAGAAAATGAACAAAATAATAGAAAGAAAGATGATATTGATGAAAATGGAAAAGAAGAGGTCGTTGTATAATATAATATAAAATAGATGGTAGTTGATATAGAGGTACGATTTAGAGGTGAACAAGTGCGTAGAACAAAACTGTAAAGCTGGGGATCTTTTAGAGTTAACTGTAAGAGGTAGTATAGAGGGTCAATATAGAGGTCCACGAGTGCGAGCAGTCTAACCTTCTGCTCCTCAGTTTTGGTGAGCTCGGACACGTACCACTCGAGATTGTTGTTGATCCGGTTGGCTCTGGCCTGGTGCGAATTGGACGCAATTGCAAGTCTTGGAGCACCTAGTCGCCTTCTACGGTAGCACTTACTCCGAAAATTGATGATTGATGGTGGTCCCGATGATGGTTTTGGGGAAATTGAATCTCTCTTGCCTTTGGGTTCAGACGGCGAGGAGAGGGAGTGGGACCTAGCTTCGTCAGTAATGGCATTTCCTTGGTTTTTGTGTAGGGGTAGAATTGGTGTGGTGATAGCGGAAGCGGCTTGGGTGTAGTGCTTCCATTGTAGCAGTAGTTTGATCTATGTCTATGTGAGCTTCTTGTTGTTTGAGAGCTTCATTGGCTTGGTGGCCTTGGTCTCTTCATGTCCTGCAGCTTGTAGTAAAACCAAGAGTTTGGCATCAGATGATATAGTTTGAACCTATGGTTGTTGCTCATCTCTCTCTTGTTAGAAAATATAAGGGAATTTACTGAACAATTCCGAAAAAGCACGCAAAACATAGTAGCGATTAACACCGGCAGACAGACGGGATGAGTAATATCGCGTACTGATTTGAAGCCGGAGGAACTGTTGTAGATCTGACGGTGAACAGTCGCTGCAGACACTGGTGAAGACGTTGGGCCGCAATGTCTGATCTCCTCGGTAGACGAACTATGATGAAGAATGCGAGTAGTCGCTCAAAGCGCTTCCCAAAAACCTTATTTGCCCTCTCTTGATGTAGGATCGTAAGGGCGAGCGGTTCCGGAGACCTGCTCTCCCGTTCGTCGGTGCACGTCAGAGCTCGGGATGGAATAGACTAAAAGGCAGTGCAAGGAACGCAAACGTAGAAACGGTCTGATCATGGGATGATGTGCCCTACCGCGAACGCCCGTATTTATAGTCCCGTAGAGACGGTTCAACTGCGATCCGGAGGATCCACATCCGATCCGACTCTACAGTCGCAGACGCATCCGTCTCCGATGACTTGGACTCAGTCTCGAAAGCCCAAAATTTAGAAGCCCAAAGCCCAAATTTGTTTTTCCTGCAAAAATATAAAATATGGGCTCAACTCGAGGCTCGAATTCACAAGAACACACGCGCGCGCGTGCGGGGCGGGGCGTGTCGTGCTGGGGCGAGCGAGCGAGGAGGAGGAGCATGCGTGGGTTACTCTCTCTTCTACTGTACTCCCTCACTCAATGAGTGGAAGAACAACCTCCCTTAAATGTAGGAGTTGCTCCCCTTCCACTTCCCATGTGAGACTATCCATATAGCACCACCCTCTCTTGCACTAATGGGCCTTTGAACTTTCTAGGAATTATTTCTGAATTCATGTTGGGCCAAGACGATTAATTCTAATAATCCCCCACCAGATCTCGAAGCCATTAGAAGAGAGGTCATTCTCGTTCCTTGTTTGATATACTAGTGTTTCAGTAGAGACTGTTAAGTTGAACTTCTGCTTGGATCCTCAAGTTTCATCAGCTCACAACTTGAACAATGGACTACGTCTTGAACTGCAAGTTTTGTGCAAACGGACTTCACTTATAGACCATTACTAGTACTTGACTACCAGTAGTCTACCCCGCGGGTGCAGCATATGCGCCGTACTCCCTGGTGTCTTCATGAGCTTTCCAGAGATCACCCAAATCTCACATACTGCAATGTTAGACAGTTGGAGCTCATATAGGTGTGTTTCTTTCAAGATTGCCCTGTAGGACGACATCTTTGCTACACATAGCCAATAGAAGCACATTAAGGTGAACCGCCAACCCGCTATACAGTTTGAGAGTACAAGTGTGCATCTTCATATAGAGAGGGTCTAAAGGAAGTACTCTTCTCGGTGAACCACTAACTTGTTTTCCCATGTCCTAATTCACGGGATCTCCGATCACATAGGTTGGGTTATTACTATGGTGTCACATGAATGAGTCTCAAATCCATCTCCCTTGATGCACTTTCTATCACATTACGTGATAGACCCTTCGTGATGGGATCTGCTAAGTTTTTATTTGTTTGTATGTAAGAAATAGTAATAACTCCGGAGTTTCTCATTTTCCTGACAGATTTCAAACGTATCTTGACGTGTCTTGATGATTTTGCATTATCCTTAGAACTGGTCACTTTGGCAATCACCGTCTGATTGTCACAGTTCATAAGGATTGCTAGCAATGGTTTCTCAACTACAGGCAAATCCATCAAGAGCTCTTGCAGCCACTCTGCCTCTGTAGTTGCTGTCTCTAGAGCAGTGAGTTCTGCTTCCATGGTTGACCTCGTCAAAATGGTCTGTTGGCAAGACCTCCATGATATAGCGTCACCAGCTAGAGTGAACACATATCCACTCGTGGCATAGAGTTCATCAACATCAGAGATCCAGTTCGAATCACTATAACCCTCAGGCACGGTTGGATGCCCAATATAGTGAATTCCATAACTCATTGTACCTCTCAAGTAACACATGACCCTTTCAAGTGCATGCCACTGATCTATACCTGGGGTTGAAATGAATCTACTCAGTTTGCTCACAGCAAACGAGATATCAGGACAGGTTGCACTAGCTAAGTACATGAGTGAACCGATCATCTGAGAATACCTAAGTTGATCTGTTGCACTTTCTTGTTATTTCTGAGTATCACGCTGAGATCATAAGGCGTTGGAGAAATCTAGCTATCCATAAAGCCGAACTGACTCAATATTTTCTCAACGTAGTGGCATTGACTTAAAGTAATCCCCCTCCCATCCTTATTTAGCTTAGTGTTTAATATAACATTAGCTTCTCACAGATCTTTCATATCAAAATACTTTGATAGAAAGGACTTGACCTTAGAAATTATATTGTTGCTCGTACCAAAATGAGTATATCATCCACATACAAGCATAGTATAACGCTATCGCCCCCACCATGGCGATAGTACACGCACCGATCAGCCTCATTAATGACAAAGCTCGTAGACGTTAAAGTACTGTCGAACTTCTCATGTCATTGCTTAGGTGCTTGTTTCAGGCCACCATACAAGGATTTCAACAATTTGTACACCTTTGTCTCTTCACCTTTTACTACGAACCCATCTTGTTGTTCCATATAAATCTCCTCTTCCAACTATCCGTTAAGGAAAGATGTCTTCACATCCATTTAATGGATGATTAGACCATAAGAGTCAGCCAAAGAAAGTAGTACACGAATTGTCATCATTATGGCGACAGGTGAATAGGTGTCAAAATAGTCTTTGTCGGTACCCTGGGTACCGTATACCCCTTGAGATTGCAAAGATCTCAAGGAAATGTCAACTACTTGATTTAAAGACCTTCAGAGGCCCACATGTCAGACATAACCGGACCCGCTTCCCCAACATGGTTGGTCCCAGGGTCGCCACGTGTACCATCAAACCAGAGCTACCGCCCACAAGGGGGAAGCTCCAGGCTATGTACCATAACGGCACCCCGGACCTAACCCCAGACTGAGGGAAGCTCCGAAACTGACACGTGTCTGGTAGCACCGGACCTATCTGTTCCTCACAGCATGCTCCAGAGCTGCCACGTGTCCAACCATCGGATCTTCAACCTCAAACCTCCGGTAGACTCCACAACGGCTCCGGATCTTCAAAGGGGAATCAAGGACTTCAAGACCCGATTAAGTGTCATTAATACTATGTTAATGACACACGATCGAACGACCTTAATTACCAGTAACAGTGCTGTCAAAGTCCGTAACTCGGTCATTAAGGGTAATTAAGCGCATCAATTGTGTATCAATATTAGTAACCGCCGGGGCCACATGTCGGGCCAGGCCAACTTGTAACGGCCTATTCTTATACTATAAAAGGGCAGACCGACGATACATAGAGGCACGCTCACTAGACTGATCTGACCCGCTCTGATCTGATCGCGCACTCAACTCATGAGTTGAGTTCATACATCCAATACAACACCAACACACCCCGTGGAGTAGGGTATTACGCTCAAGCGACCCGAACCACGTAAACCTTGGTGTCTCCTGTGTCATTTTACATTTCACCTTCTTGAATCTCCGCGCGCCCACACCGAACTTCAAACTCCGCAAACACTTTAGTATTGTCGGGAGATCTGCCGGATCAAAACCACCGACAGTTGGCGCGCCGGGTAGGGGGTGCCTAAGATTTCAAGAATGGTGAACTTAGCTGTTGGATCATCCAATGGTCATCCTGCTGTTCAAGCTGCTGGGGGCAATCCATCCAATATGCAGCCACCAGCAGGAACCTCAGCTCCAGCAGGAGTCACACTTCCACCACTGCCGCCTCCACCAGCAAATCAAGCTGGACAGCGCGATGGTGCACCGGCGTCAATCACTATGTCGGCGAATCATGACAACCCGGAACACGCGCTCCATGCAGCACGTGCTCTCCTTCAGCGCCCACCACCTCCGAATTCATCCTGGGATGCACTGGAGCAGTGGAGGGCCGATGTCGAACACTTGGTTGCAGCAGCAGCCGACCGCATCAGTAACCAGGGTCCTCCTCCTTCAGGACGGGCCCCGTCGCAGCGACGGACCTTGTCTGGTAGACTTGGTCCGCACGTTTCCAACAACAGAAGACGTGCTGCGTCACAGCAAGTGATGTTGTTGCCCTACGGGGTGCGACGCACTCACACGGTATCAAGGCTTTCAACTCATGACCTTCGGGCGGAGCTTGATCGCCGATATCGTCAACAAGACGGTTGAGTCCATATCGAGCCTGCTCGTGAAAGACGAGAAGTCAGGACATTCCTGCTCCTGAAGGAGTCGGAGGATGCTGTTCAGCCCTGGCCATGCATCTGCGTATGGTCAGGTGGCCACAGAAATTCCAGCCTCACTTGCCAGAGGAGTTTGACGGGACCGTTAATCCCGTCGAATTTCTTCAGATTTACTCCATTGCTATCCTGGTAGCTAGAGGAAATGAGGCCGTAATGGCCAATTATTTTCCAGTGGCTCTAACTGGGACCGCCCGGTCCTGGTTTATGAGCCTTCCACCCAACTCCATCAAAAGTTGGGAGGAGTTGAGCCGGCAGTTCACCGCCAACTTCGGGAGTTCATACACCCGACCAGGCACCGAACTGGACCTTTTTGCAGTCGTGTAAAAAGAGGGAGAATCCTTGCGATCATTCATCCAGAGATTCTCTCATGTACGAAACACTATCCCTTCTATCTCCAACGCTTCTGTCATTGTGGCATTCAGACAGGGCGTACGGGATAAGAAGATGTTGGAGAAACTGACGATCAAGGAGATCACCAGTGTCACGGAACTCTTCAGCTTGGCTGACAAATGTGCCAGAGCTGCGGAGGGCCGTGAAATGCACTCCAAACCACCTCCAGAGGATCACAAGAAATCCTCCAAAGGAGAACCACTACCTCCGAGAGTGGCAAGAAGAAGAAAAAGACCAACGACAAGAAGAAGCCGTCGGCCGGCGCATCTAATGCTGTAGCTGCTGCAGCTCCGGGTGGCCGGGGGCCACACCCCGAGAAGCGACCTCGACCGTCTTCTGAAGACGGTGGCAAACCCAAGGTGTGGTTTCCAATTCATAAGACGGACAACCACAGTTTGGAAGACTGCCGGGAGATCCAAAACCTTGTCGAGCGCTACAACAAGCGTCGGGAGGAAGTTCCTTTCTGACAGAGGGAAGGAAAACAAAAAGTTGACGAAGCTCCGAGTGAAGAGGAGTTAGGTTTTCAGGATCCCAAAAAGGTCCTGAAGGCCGTCTACACCTCCGTCGACGACGATTCTGACGTCTGTGACAACGAGCGTCGGAAGACCATGAACACCATTTTCGGTGGATCATGGGACATCACCTCCCGTCGCGTCCTCAAGACAATGCGTCGGGACATGGCCGCTGTAGCTCCTACAGCCAGTGCGGAGCCTCATCGGAAGTGGATGGACACGACCATCACTTTTGATGCTTCGGACTGCCCTCGAAGCATGGTTGGAGCAGGCCAGTTACCTTTGATGTTATCTCCTACCATCAATAGCATTCAGCTCCACCATGTTATGGTAGACGGAGGTTCGGGGCTGAACCTCATAAGCTTCGAAGCTTTTACCAAGCTTCAGCTCCGACCATCGGATCTTCATCCCCCCCGACCTTTCTCCGGAGTAGGTCCGGGAGCCATTACCCCACTCGGTGCTATTACTCTCCCCGTTACCTTCGGGACTCGGGAGATGTATCGCACTGAGAAGTTGGTCTTTGACGTTGCTCAGATCAACTTACCTTTCAACGCCATCTTGGGCAGGCCTGCCTTGTACAAATTCATGGCAGCTGATCATTATGGCTACTTGGTGTTAAAGATGCCAACACCAGTAGGCGTTCTCCGGATCCGCAGAGATCGCACTGCCAGAGTAACTGCTCTGGAAGAACTTCATGCGCTTACTACGGCGCAAGAGGAGGACTCCAGGCAAGATCAAGCTCCAAAACCTCCGAGCATCCGTCAGCGAGGCTCGACTTCTGCACCTCGTGTGCAGCCAAGCGGTGACACCGACATTCCCATCAAAGTCGTCCAAATCGGTTCCAATGCCGCTCAGACCACCTGTATATCGGGAGGACTGAATGACAAATAGGAACTCGCGCTCATCATTTTCCTCCAGGCTAATGTCGAAGTGTTTGCCTGGCAACCGTCACAAATGCCTGGATCCCCAGGGAAGTGATTGAGCACAATCTGAAGATCTACCCTGACGCCCGGCCCGTGCCCCAGAAGCCTCGGAAGCAATCCGTGGAGCGATAGAACTTCATTCGACAAGAAGTGAAGAAGTTGCTCGAAGCTGGATTCATCCGAGAAGTCTTCTATCCAAAATGGCTAGCAAACCCAATCGTTGTGCCCAAGGCCGATGGGAAGCTTCGGATGTGTATTGACTACACAACACTAAATAAGGCATGTCCAAAAGATCCATTCCCACTACCTAGAATATATCAGATAGTGGATTCCACCTCCGGGTGTGAATTATTGTGTTTCCTAGACGCATATTCTGGGTATCATCAAATCAGAATGTCTAGGGAAAATGAAGAGCATACCTCTTTCATCACAGTAGATGGATTGTACTATTATACAGCCATGCCATTCGGTCTCAAGAATGCAGCTTCAACCTTTGTACGAGCTATGTACAAAACTTTTGAAGAACTCATTAGAGACATAGTGGAAGTGTACGTTGATGACATCGTGGTCAAGGTCAAGAACAAGGAGTCACTCCTTGACACCTTGCAGGCTATCTTCGACAAGCTGCGGGTCACCCGCACAAAGCTAAACCCAGACAAGTGTGTCTTCGGGGTTAGCTCCAGAAAACTTCTTGGTTTCCTGGTAAGTCACCGGGGCATAGAAGCTAATCTGGCGAAGATCAAAGCCATTGAAGACATGCGGCCACCAGCCCGCATCAAGGATGTCCAAAAGCTGACTGGATGTCTAGCAGCCCTCAGCCGGTTCATTTCAAGACTAGCGGAACGGGCACTTCCCTTCTTCAAGTTGTTAAGGAAGTTCAGACCATTCCAATGGTCTGAGGAAGCAGAAAAGGCGTTCCAGGAGCTAAAACAGTTCCTCACCACCCTACCAACTCTGGTAGCTCCGAACCCTGGTGAGCCTTTGCTGCTTTACATTTCAGCAACTGACGAAGTCGTTAGTATGGTCCTGGTTGCGGAGAGACCAGAACTATCCCATACTCAGGAATCCAGACCCCTCCGGGAGGGTCCGGAGGTTCCTGAAAGCGAGTCTGGGTCCCAGTTCCCAGACTTGAGTACACAAGAAGTTACTTCAGAAGACCCAGACCCCTCCGGGAGGGTCCAGGTCGCTTCTGAAGAAGCTCTGGGTCCCTCCAGCAAGGACCCAGAGGTCCGTGAAGAAGCTCCGGATCCCTCCGGGAAGATCAGGGTCAATGAAGAGGAAGCTTCGGACCCCTCCGGGAGGGTCCGGACCATCCAGCGCCTAGTGTACTTCATCAGTGAAGTACTTCATGACGCCAAGACTCGGTACCTAGAGGTGCATAAGTTGGTCTATGCAGTTCTCGCCTCCAGGAAGCTTCGCCATTACTTCCAAGCTCACAAGATTTCAGTGGTGACTTCTTACCCACTTCGAGCAATCTTGCATAATCCCAATTCAACTGGGAATATTGCAAAGTGGGCAGCGGAATTGGCCGAATTCGATCTCGAATTCATTCCAAGGCAAGCAATCAAGAGTCAAGCATTGGCGGATTTCATGGCAGAATGGACTCCCTCTCCATCAAACCCTGGGGGCCCCAGTGAGCAGAAGCCGGAACACAAGGCTCCGGTCTTCACCGAGCCTCACTAGACCCTCTACTTCGACGGCTCCATGCAAAAGCAGGGGGCCAGAGCTGGAATCCTTCTCCTCGCACCAACCGGGGAGAAGGTAAAATACATGGTACACCTTGACTTCAAGGCGACCAACAACATGGCGGAGTACGAAGCACTCATCTACAGACTAAAGGTGGCACTTTCATACGGTGTCAAGCAGCTGCTGGTCAAGGGAGATTCACAGCTCATCATTAAGCAAGTGAAGGGTGAATGCTCCTGCAACAATCTCCAGCTAGTTGCTTACCTCTTTGAAGTCCAGAGGCTTCAGAAGGACTTCTAAGTCCTAGACCTCCACCATGTCCAGCGTGCCCACAACGCTGAAGCCGACGAACTCTCGACGAAAGCGTCAATCGGAGCTCCGACTCCTGACAGAACTTTTGTCCGGAGGTTGTTAAAACCCACAGCTCAGCCTGCCAAACTGAGCGAAGGGGGCGAGATCAGCATCCCGAAGCTGACGGTCCCGATGGCCCTGTTACCATGGCAGCCATCAAGGGTCGTAGGTGCTGCCGGAAGCTCCGAGCAACCCAGCACGCAAGACTCAAATGATCAAGTTAGCTCCGATGCATGGATCTCGGAGATCCGGAGCTACTTGAAAGACAATATCCTTCCTGATGATGATGTATCCGCTGACCGTAGTCAGATTGGCTAAAAGATACACGTTGGTAGAAGGGGATCTCTACCGACGTGGTGCCAACGGCGTCCTAATGCGGTGCATCACAAGGGAAGAAGGTTGCGAGCTCCTCGCAGAAATCCATGGAGGCGAGTGTGGGAACCACGCGTCTTCCCGCACGCTGGTCGGTAAAGCCTTCCGGCATGACTTCTACTGGCCTATAGCACTCCAGGATGCAACTGAGCTGGTGAAGAAATGCAAAGCATGTCAATTTCATGCAAAGCAAATTCACACACCGGCTCAACCTCTACAAATGATACCTCCTACATGGCCCTTCGCTTTGTGGGGGATGGACATCTTGGGACCTTTCCCAAGAGCCGTCGAAGGTTACAAGTTCCTGTACGTCGCCATTGACAAGTTCACCAAGTGGCCGGAAGCAACTCCAGTTGTGACAATAAACAAGCAATCAACTATCAACTTTTTGCAGTCCATTGTATGCACATTTGGAGTCCCAAACAAAATCATTAATGATAACAGTACCCAATTCACAAGCTCTGCATTTCAAGGATATTGCGAAGACCTCAACATTCAAGTTTGCTACGCCTCCGTAGCTCACCCGGCAAGCAATGGCCAGGCCGAGAGAGCAAATGCTGAAATCCATAAAGGACTCAAAATGCGCACCTATGAGCACTTGAAAAAACATGGATCCAATTGTATTGAAGAGCTTCCGCCCACTCTATGGGCCAACAGGACAACTCCAAACCGCTCAACTGGAGAGACACATTCTTCCTGGTGTACGAAGCTGAAGCAATCCTTCCTCCAGAGATCACCTTGGGATCACTCCGGGTCCGGACCTTCGACGAAGCCACGCAGGACCAGCTCCGGCGTGAAGACCTAGACCTCCCTGAGGAGGGAAGGTGCCAAGCAGCTGTTCGGAATGCCCGATACCGCCAAGCCCTTCGGCGCTATCATCAGCGGCATGTACACAACCGACAGCTCAAGGAAGGCGATCTGGTACTACGGAGAATATAATCCAGAGAAGGGTTAAACAAACTCTCCCTCAGCTCGGAGGGACCCTTCCGAGTGATTAAAGTATCCCGTCCCGGAAGCGTTCGCTTGGCTACCGAGGATGGGACACGTCTACCAAATCCTTGGAATATTGAGCACCTCCGTAAGTTCTACACTTAATATCACGGAGGTGAGTCTGTAGTAACTTGAGGTGTATGTTATAGAGTCATTGTACAGAGTCGGGTAGTTCCTCTGGGAGAACGGCCGGACCTTTCCCGAAAGGTCCACAAAGTTCATGCAACACTTATCACAGTCTCAGGACTAAAAGTGTGGCTAGCTACCCTAGGTCAAACGAGAAACAAAGCACGCTTAGCCTGGTTCCGCACCCTAAGAGTGTACTTGTTTCCCCTGTACCCCGGACCTATAATGAAAGACATCTTCATGTGAAACAGAATCCACGTGCATTTATTTTGTACAGGCTCAACATTTTTTTATTTTTCTCTTTCTTGTCTATAACAAAGTTGTGCAATTCTTAAGAAATTTTAGTTCGACCGGTTCATATACAATTTGAGTTGTATTGTCAATTCTTTTGGGTTCAAATATTGTTCATGGCCCACTCGCCTGAATGCCGCCAAGCCAATCTAGGGCCGTAGTGTGCTATCGACTTAGCCTGGTCAAGCACCCTAAGTACGCCACTCTACCTACACCCCGGCAGGTCGAAGTAAGGCGGGTCCAAGTACAATTGGATCTGGAAGAAAAAAGGCAACGCATTTGGTTATATTCAGAATCGTGTTTGATCTAAAATTTCTTGGGAATCGTAAGCGGCGACGAAGTTATAGGCAAGGAGCGAATTTTACTATTTTTCTTGGCTTCAGTGTGCAGGAAAAATAAAGAATCCACATTGATGGAGAAAAGCCGGAGCTAACAAAGCTCCGACTTTCCCTAGGTGGCTTGTGATCGATGTTAAACATTGAAAACGAGCATCACCGGAGCAACCAAGCTCCGGTAAAGCTAGGGGGGCCAGCCATCGACGCAGAATAAAAGATGGTGAAAAGACTACACAAACGGAGTCTGCTGCCGACAAACTACGCATTGGCAAAGGTCACTGTCGGAGCTTCTGAGCTCCGACAACCTCAGGGGGCCTTCACTATCGAAGACTTCGGACCTACACTCTACAAGTTTGAAGCAAACGAGTCTTCAACAAAACACAATATCCTCTTGGTACATGTTCACAATCAAATTGTGTACATCTACCAGGGGGCCAAGTGAAGACAAAAGTGTTGAAGACAAAAAATGAAATTCACAAAAATTTGGATTTCATTCATCTGGAGACAAGGGATTACAAAATTGGGGAAGAAAAAGAGAGAATACAAGTGGGAGCTACAGAGATGGTCCTAAACCCTATGGAAGAACTGAGCGACCTTCTGAGCAACCTCCGACACGTTGGCTCGGGTGGCTTCACCTTCTCCTTCGACGGGACCTTCAAGCACTGGGTCCAGAGGAAATTGAGGATCCTGGCTGGTGTAGCACGTCAGCACATGCTCAGTGATGTTCTTCGCCAGGGACTGCCCCTCAACCTCCAACTCTTCTGCGATGACGTCACCCACCTTGGAGAGTTTGCTACCCGCTGAGATCAATGCCTGCAACGCCAGGTCCGGCTCCGGCTCCGGAGCATCCGGGCGCATGGGACTGAAGCCCATCGGTGTCAACGCGTCGTTGGATTTGCTCAGGAACTCCCAAACCTGTAGGGAGTCCGCAGCCCTCAAGCCCTTCAGTTCCTCCAAGGATCTTTTGGCCGCCGCCAGTTCAGAATTCTCGCGAGCAAGGCGCTCAACCTCTTTGGCATTTTGCTGAATCTTTTCTGCAACCTGCTTCTCGAGTTTTCCGAGCTCCACCTCTTGGAGGTAGATCTTGTTCCGGCGATCAACCAGGTCCTTCTCCCTGTCCCTCACTTTCTTCTCCCTGGCAGCGATGGCACACTCTTGCTGGT
Source organism: Tuctoria greenei (assembly GCA_036927565.1). NCBI lineage: Eukaryota > Viridiplantae > Streptophyta > Magnoliopsida > Poales > Poaceae > Tuctoria > Tuctoria greenei. The sequence goes on along the minus strand of JAYESD010000001.1, from coordinate 141,749,414 downwards.
AGAGTTCCTGCCCTCGCTCCCAGGCCTTCTCCTCCTCCTCAACGCAACGCTCCTCCAATTTCTTGGTGCGTTCCTCGAGGCCCTTGTCAGCCAAAGCCACCTTTTCGGCGAGCTCCTCTTCCCTCTTCAAGACGTCACTCCGCAGCTCTAGGAGTTTTTGCTCTTCATCTTCGAGCCTCTTCTCCCTCTCCTCAAGTGCCTCCTGGCGCTTGATGAGAGTAGTGTTAATGGCTTCAAGCCTTTCTTGGCGATCATCAGCCGCACTATTAGCTACCTTGGTCTGCTCATAAAAGGCCCGGGATTGAGCGTCGAGGGCACGAGTCAAGCTCTCGCTATCATCCAATAATTTGCCCCAGTATTCCAAGCGAACCTTCTCCTGCTTGATCCACTCCTTGTCGTCTGCCAGCCTCGACTGCGCCAGCTTGGTCTCGAAGTAGAGCCGATTACGCCACCTCCTAAGGGTTTGGCACTCCTCTTCAAGAGCCTTGCTGTCGTGGTAGAACACCAGCTGGACTTGACGTAGACTGGAGCAAGCGTTGTCAATGGACAACGATAGGGGAATAGGGTCTGGACCTGCTGGGGTCTCCTCCGCTGGTTCCAACGGGTTCTCGCTTACATAAATTGGGTCCCACTCCACAAGATTGGTCCCCTGAGCCCCCACGGCACTAGGGCCGTCCTTCGGGATAGCCTCAGTCGCCACCGAGGAAGGTCCCATAGAAGAAGTTCCAACCTCCGGAAGTGGTTCCGAAGGCCCTGCTGCTAGGTCTTCATTCGCCCCCTTGGGCAGGGGGCCAACGACTTCATCTGGGCACCATGGCCCAGCAGCAGGCACCTCTGCTGTCATCACCTCCAGAGCAGGGGCAACTTCAGGCTCCAGCCTAGGCTCCTCCCCCGTTGGTGGCTCGGGTGTTGGCACTTTGACCACCATGGGTTCAAGTGCTGATACCTCTGCAACAACCGGCCCTGAGGCCGGAGCTTCAACCTCAACCGACTCAGGCACCGGAAGGTCTTCAACCTCAACTGGCTCTGCAGCCGGAGCTTTAGTGGCGACCGGCTCTAAGGCCAGAGCTTCGGGGGTAGACGGCTCACCCGCCGGGACTTCCTCAACATCCGGATCACTCGCCGGGGCTTCAATAACCTCCGGCTCAACCGCCGGGGCTTCGACAATTTCCGGCCCTGGGGCCGAATCACTGCTTCCTCCGGCTCAACAGCCGGAGCTTCCAACATCTCAGCATCAAGACCCGGGGCTTCAACCTCTGGGACAGGTGCCGCTGGCGCATCTTCTCTCCCGTGGTCCGGCGCTACCACGGGAGTCTCGAGAGATGAGTCGAGGTCCATGACCACGACAGCTGGCGCCGGAGCTGCCGCAGCTTCAGCCACCACTTGGGGCGGCGCCGGGACAGGAGCAGAAGCCTCCGCCCTCACAGCTTCAGTCGCTGTGGCTGAGGGCGAAGCCTCACTCCTCTTCTTGGGGACGCTGCAGATGATGGATGAAGAAACTTAAAAAACAATTAGTACAACAAAAAACTGTCTGAGGTAAAGATTAAAAATTTAACCTCGGAAGGCTTCCGCACCAGCTTGCACGGAATCTCTTTCTCGGGCATTCTGGGCTTACCATATCCGCCGCCGGCGTGGCAGCTCCGGAAGGCCCCTCGAAACTTGTTGCAGCCGTGGGCATTTACTTAGTCGAGGCCCCCCTCGACCGGGAAGGACCTTCGGACCTAGAGGCATCAACTGGCCCTGGTGCTAGAGTCACATGCCCGGAGCTAGCACCCCGGGAAGACACTGCTGTAGGTATAGCCGCCGCAGTTGTAGAAGACCTCCCCCTCCGGGGAGAAGGAGCCGCTGCAGAGGATGCAGGCCTGAAGGACCTTCCGTCGGCATGCTTCAGCTTCCTCTTCCGGCTCGAGGGTTCGTCTGCCGGCTCCTTGCCCTTGCCGACGACTTTGGTCCTTGGCTTCGGGGCAGGGTCGGAGCCACCCACAGAAGCCCCAGGGATCACCACCCTGGAGGTCGATCTTCTCTCGACGACACCTAGGTCGTCAAGCACCGGCATCGTCCGTCAGAGCTCCCTGCTGAACTCTACTTCCATGTTCAGAGGGAGGAAAGCTAGTGGCAGGGTCAAGTTATCGCCCACAACGTCGATGCCGTGCTGGAACTTCTTGAGATGAAACTCCAAGGTCGCCCCCTCCATGTTGGACTTCAGTCCGGTCACAACCCGGTCGTCGTCCATCACATTGTTGAGGGCCCAAGCGAGTTTTTCTCTCCTCTTCAGCGGTGCCCACCTGTTGACCAAGAAATTGCAAAATACCGCCTGAGGAGTCAATCCTCCCTCCACACACTGGCGGATCCTGGTCAGAGCAGGGTTGAAGGCATCGGACAACACCGGAGCTTCACTCCAGACTGCAGTGTCGATTTTGGGGAGGCCTTCGGGCAGCTCCAACTTCTTGTGCTCCTCCACCCGAATGACTATCCAATCCTTCTTCCAATCATCCCACTTTCCAGAGGGAAACGACCGGAGGTACTTGAATGGGCACTTCTTGCGCTTCACGAAGTAGTTGAAGCCAAGGTACTCATTACTCCTACCAGTGGTATGGACGGTGAAGAAGGTCCGGAAAAGCTCAATGCAGGGGGGGATGCCCACCCACATTTCAGAGAAGTGGACGAAGACAAACACTAGAAGAATGGAGTGGGGGCCAAGGTGGTACAGCTGCAGACCATAAAAGTCTAGCAGCATCAAGAAAAAGGAGGAAAAAGGTGGGATCAACCCCACCATGGCATACGAAGAGAAGTACACCATCTCGCCGGCGTGCTCCTTCTCGAACGAGATCTCTCCCCCGATGCGGACCAGGCGGTTGAAGAAGTCAGGGGACCACCCCATGAGGGCTCGGACCTTCTTCATGTCACCTTCGGTCTTGAAACGGCTCTCGCGGAGACCCAACTCCATCACGGCACAGCGAGGCAAGAGAGCAAAAGCAAGCACAAGTCAGGAGTTTGAGCGCAAGATCAGATGAGAGGCGTAAAGAATCCCAGACGGTGCGCACTTTCCTTCTTAAGTAAGCCCTCGCAACGCTTGGATGGAAATCGTAGGGAAGTCGAAGATACTACTCAAAAATTTCACCCTGCCGATGACAAGAGGGCCCGAGACCACCCCGACGATCAAGTCGAGGTTCTTACCCAGGTGAACGGTTGTCATCATGGAGGGCGGGAAGCCCGAAGGCGGCGGCCTGACAAGGCGCGCAGAACCGATACGATTTTCGTATCAGGAACCGGCAACGTTCAATTGCGTGAGATCCGCACGCCAAAGATCTCATTTGCTGCACCGAGATATGCCACATGGCAAGGATTTAACTCCAAAACTATCGCCAACGGCACATCTGAAGACCTTTGAAGACTCGGCTCAGAAGTCGAAGGATGGACCCACCTCCGACGGAATGACTTCGCCCAAGGGGTCTTCCCCAGAGGTGGGCCCAGGGGGCCACTGTCGGTACCCTGGGTACCGTATACCCCTTGAGATTGCAAAGATCTCAAGGAAATGTCAACTACTTGATTTGAAGACCTTCGGAGGCCCACATGTCAGACATAACCGGACCCGCTTCCCCAACATGGTTGGTCCTAGGGTCGCCACGTGTACCATCAAACCGGAGCTACCGCCCACAAGGGGGAAGATCCGGGCTATGTACCATAACGGCACCCCCGGACCTAACCCCAAACCGAGGGAAGCTCCGGAACTGACACGTGTCTGGTAGCACCGGACCTATCTGTTCCTCACAGCATGCTCCGGAGCTGCCCCGTGTCCAACCGTCGGATCTTCAGCCTCAAACCTCCGATAGACTCCACAACGGCTCCGGATCTTCAAAGGGGAATCAAGGACTTCAAGACCCGATTAAGTGTCATTAATACTATGTTAATGACACACGATCGAACGACCTTAATTACCAGTAACGGTGCTGTCAAAGTCCGTAACTCGGTCATTAAGGGTAATTTAGCACATTAATTGTGTATCAATATTAGTAACCGCCGGGGCCACATGTCGGTCCAGGCCAACTTGTAATGGCCTGTCCTTATACTATAAAAGGGCAGGCTGACGATACATAGAGGCACGCTCACTAGACTGATCTGATCCGCTCTGATCTGATCGCGCACTCAACTCATGTCACCTGAGTTGAGTTCATACATCTAATACAACACCAACACACCCCGTGGAGTAGGGTATTACGCTCAGGCGGCCCGAACCACGTAAACCTTGGTGTCTCCTGTGTCATTTTACATTTCACCTTCTTGAATCTCCACGCGCCCACACCGAACTTCAAACTCCGCAAACACTTTAGTAGTGTCGGGAGATCTGCCGGATCAAAACCACCGACAGTCTTCACCTTCCTTTTGAGTACAACCCTTTGCAACTAGCCTCACCTTGTACTTTTTAATAGTACCGTCAGGCCTGAGCTTCTTCTTGAACACCCGCTTGCAGCCTACTGGTTTGCACCCGTATGGCCGTTCAGTTAACTCTCAGGTTCCATTAGAAAGAATTGAGTCCATGTCATTATGAACTACTTCTTTCCAGTCATCTGCATTGGGTGATGCATATGCCTGTGCTATAGATCTAGGAGTATCGTCCACAAGGTGCACAATGAAATCATCACCGAAGGATTTTGCAATCCGTGATCTCTTACTCGATTGAGTTATTTCATTGTGTTCCTCCTCTGGGACACTCTCAAATGGTGTATCAAGAAACCCGCTAGTTGTGGTGAATTCAGGACAAATTTCAGAAGAGATTCTAGCAGTGTTATGCATATCTTTCATATGAAAATATTCTCAGAAAATGTTGCATCACGAGACTCCATAATAGTATCAACATGCATATCAGGTACCTCTTATTTAACTACTAAAAATATATATGCGATGCTCCGATGAGCATAGCCTAGAAAGACACAATCCACTGTCTTTGGTCCCAGCTTGCGTTTCTTGGTAATTGAAACATTGACCTTCGCCAAACATCCCCAAATACGCAAGTATGAAAGTGATGGTTTTCTCCCAACCCACTCCTCATAAGGGGTTTTCTCTTTATTCTTGTTTGGAACGTGGTTTAGGACATGATATGAAGTCATCCCCCCACCATGCCTTAGATAAACCGGATGTGTCTAACATGGCATTCATCAAGTCACATAATATACGGTTTTTCCTCTCGACTATTCCGTTTGATTGGGGATAATAGGGAGGTGTCCTCTCATGTATAATATCGTGTTCTGCACAGAAATTATCAAATATTTTGGGAAAATACTCGCCATCACGTTCTGACCTAAGACATTTGATCTTTCTCTCTAACTGAGTTTCTACTTCAGATTTATAGATTTTAAAGTAGTCTAAAGCTTCATATTTAGTTTGTAACAAGTAAACATAGCAAAATCTAATAGAATCATCTATTAATGTCATGAAGTATTTCTTTCCACCTTTTGTCAACACACCATTCATCTCACATAGATCATAATGTATGATTTATAATGATGCCAAGTTTCTCTCCTCAGCTGCCTTGTGAGGCTTTCGAGGTTGCTTTGATTGAATACAACTATGACACTTAGAACCTTTGGTAATGGTGAATTCTGGAATTAATTTGAGACTGGATAGCCGATTCATTAAACCAAAATTAACGTGACAAAAACAAGAATGCCAAACACTCGCATCATCATTAACACTGCCACAAATATGATTTGCTGACTTATTATTAATCTCCAAAAGAGAAAAGCAGAACAAGCCTCCGCGTTCATAGCCTTTACCAATAAATTGTCCATGCTTTGACAGAACTATTTTATTGGACTCTAAAACTACTTTAAACCCATCTCTTCATAGAAGGGTGCCGCTAACAAGATTCTGGTTCATCGTAGGAACATGCTGCACGTTCTTTAGCTGGACAATCTTTCCTAAAGTAAACTTCAGATTGACTGTGCCAACACCACGAACAGAAGTATGTGACCCATTCCCCATCAAGATGGCGGAATCCCGGATGAACTGGTCAGAAGTAAACATGCACATGTCAGAACATACATGAACATTAGCACCCATATCAAACCACCAAGACGGTGTTTGAGAAATAGAAAGAACATTAAAAGAATTACTGTACCCATCTGTATTGCTAGACATCATGATGTTGACATTCTTTTTCCCTATGTGGTCTGTCCTCTCAGGACAGTCCTTAAAAAAATGTCCCTGCTCCCCACAGGTGTAGAAGCAGCCATCACTAGCTTTGTTTGACTTCTTCTTCTTCTTGAAAGCAATAGTTTTATTTGGTTTGAATTGAGACTTGTTGTTCCCTTTATTCTTGATATTGAGTTTCTGCACCATATTGGCGCTAGATTGACCCTCACCTCCTTTCTTAGTAGCGTCCTTAGCCCGAGCCTTCTCCTCAACATCAAGAGATGCTATCAGATTTTCAACTGATATTTCTTGTCTCTTGTATTTGAGAGATGTGATGAAGTTCCTCCATGAAGGAGGTAACTTTGCAATAATACACCCAGCCACAAACTCGTCGGGTAAAGGACACTTAAGGAGGTTGAGCTCTCTCGCAAGGCACTGTATTTCATTAGCTTGTTCAACTACGGGACGGTTGTTAACCATCTTGTACTCATGAAAACTCTCATGATATACAGTTCACCACCTACATCGGTTGCACCATACTTAGCGTTAAGTGCATCTCAGAGCTCCTTACCATCTGTGACTGTTAGATAAACATCACAGAGTTTGTTGTCAAGAACACTTAAGATACATCCTCTCAGGGCAAAATTGGCTTACTCGAACTTCGTCTGTTCTTCAACAGACAAAGGACCTTGAGGCCTGCCCTCGGTTACTCAGAAGATCTTAAGTGACTGGAGCCAGAGCATGACTTTAACTTGCCACCTCTTAAAGTGCACGCCAGAGAATTTCCCCGGCCTCAGTGCATCGGCTAAAGTCATCATGTCCAACTCAGGAAATTGCCTAATAAGTTTTTTGGATTGTTAGAAAATATGAGGCAATTTACTGAACAATTCCAGAAAAGCACGGAAAACACAGCAGCGATTAACACCGGTAGACAGACGGGACGAGTAATATCGCGTACCGATTCGAAGCCGGAGGAACTTCTATAGACCTGACGGCGAACAATCGCTGCAGGCGCTGGTGACGACGTTGGGCCGCAACGTCTGATCTCCTTGGTAGACAACCCGTGATGAAGAACGCGAACAGTCGCGCGAAGCACTTCCCAAAATCTTATTTGTCCTCTCCCGGTGCAGGATCGCAAGGGTGAGCGGTTTCGGAGACTTGCTCTCTCGATCGTCGGTGCACGCCGGCGCTTAGGATGGAGTAGACTAAAAGGCGGCGCAAGGAACACGAACGTGGGAACGATCTGATCGTGAGATGATGTGCTCTACCGCGGACGCCCATATTTATAGAGTATCGCAGAGGCAGTTCGGTCGCGATCCGGAGGACCCGCGTCCGATTTGACTTTGCAGTCGTAGACGCGTCCGTCTCCAACGATTTGGAGTCAGTCTTGAAAGCCCAAAATTCAGAAGTCCAATGCCCACTTTATTTTTTTCCGCGAAGATATAAAATCATGGCTCAGTTCGAGGCTCGAATTCACACGAACACGCGCGCGCGCCCGTGCGTGTGCGGTGTGGGGCGCGGCGAGGCGAGCGAGGAGGAGGAGGAGCGCGCGTGGGCTACTCCTCTTTTCTCTTGTACTCTCTTACTCAATGAGTGGAAGAACAACCTCCCTTAAATGTAGGAGTTGCTCCCCTTCCACTTCCCATGTGAGACTATCCATACAGCACCACACTCTCTTGTACTAATGGACCTTTGAGATTTTCTAGCAATTATTTCTGAATTACTGTTGGGCCAAGTCCATTAATTCTAACATCTCTATCTCTCTCTATGAGATAGTGTATGCAGCATGAAGCATTACATATATACATAGTGCTCGAAGGGGAAATATCTCGCAAGGGTGGCAGCGGCAAGTGGGTCTGCGCAGAACCATCTGAGATGATGAAGTTTGTTACACATATTAATCACACGGTGCAAGTTGGCACAACAAGAAATTAATGAACAAAGAGCTTAACATGTGAAACATGATACCAATCGAGTGGAGAGTCTCACAAAAAATAATTCAAAAGCTATTAGCAGCTTTAGAAGAGCAGCTTCTTAATTATGACTGGTTGTTGCAATCATGGGCCAATTTCTTCAGCGCTTATGAAACATATATAAGAGTACACTGCGACAATCAGTGAAAAGTTTGTACAAGCATGAAAGTAATGAGAGATATCATTATTTTTCTCGAAAAAACTAGTGATGAAATATATATCAATTGTGGGTCTGATGGTATGAGTTGATTGTTATAGAAGAAAGGAAACAATATGTTAGTTTATGGTGTTACCAACTTGTATGTACGGCCATGTTATCCGTTGAGTTTGCACTTTGTGTTGTTAAATCCAGCTCTACGCTCATTACCCTGCCTTTTAAGAGGTCTGTCATGAGCCCTTTGCTTTATCAACGACTTCACATCAAAGCCAGGAATATTCCCTCACTTTCGCTAATGGAGTTACTGTCGCATGTGAAAACTTTGTTTAGCTGTAGGCCGGGCATATTCTTGGTTTCCTACAACTAAAGCAAACGTAAGCTTAACTTTTTTTTTTCTATCAACGAGTTCAATTATGTCAGCACATCTATAGTTTCTAACTTTTCTTAGCGTAGTGGAACCTTTATCTCCCAGAGCTGTTATGAAAAACTTGTTCCACAAATTATTAATAAAATCCGGTCCAGTAACTGACGGTCGACAATGATCTTTGAAAGATCCCTATTACCGTAACTTCTACGACAGAAGGGACAAGGAGAGGAGGGGGTATAAAATAAATCTAACAATTGGTTTCTATCAATGAGAGTTGCCAATGGGGCTGAATACACAAATAAAATCTAAGACACACTTACTCAAAAATCAGTGTAAGCCTGGATTTGTCCGGATATGTCCGGCCTAGTGCGGTTAAATCTGAGGTTAGTCACGAACAAAATTAAATCGACAAGCTTAACCGAGTTTATAGTGAGATTCAAGCTAGTGTGATGTACAATATATTGAAGCTATGGTAAGAGGGAATAATACTAGATATATTTAAATAACGAGATAAAAACTAGCACCAATAAGGAACAAACACTAAAAATGAAGAATGGATGAATAAAGACAACGGAACTTTCTCAGAGTTCAGTCCTACAAAAGAACCTTCGTATTCGTTTAGGAATGAACCAAGAATCGGGTCCCTTTCAACTATAAACCTTTCCAAGCTACCACAAAAGTCAAGTTTGGTTCTCCACTAAGGGTGTGTTTGTTCAGCTGCGGATTTTTGAAAATCTGATTCCAGATGTGAGTTGTAAGAAAGTTGTTGTGAGCTGCCAGTTGTGAAGAAACTGAAATATGTTTGATTGAAAACAACTGCCAGCTGTGGATTCTATAAAAAAATATTTATTATATCCTTATCATTATGTACACTGTTTTTATAAATAATGTAAATATATAAGTGTTGTCATTCAAATGATACAAATCTGTATGGATAAAAAAAATTCAAAGGTCATCTTGAATTTTGGTAATTAAAGTAATATGTTTAACTTCCATAACAACAAACAAATTGCTACACACACTCTAAAGTTTTTTTGTTGAATCCACCGACAATCTGAAGTTCTGTACAACATGAGGCTTTCCCAGATCATTACAAAACTCTCATCGCACGAGAAAGAAAAAAAAAGAATCAAGCAACCAATTGATGAGGACATCAACACCGTCGATACAGCCACACTCAACTACCAGTTTTCGGTCCGATTACTCGCACTCGCACACGTCAACTAAACTATCAGGTGAACTCATTCTTGGCCTTATGTCCATCTTTTCTTGACCGTGGAACCACATGCTTTCTTGTTTTACTTAGGAACAATGGAGAGGATCCAAAGGGAAGGGAATTCACGCAGACTGGATTTGGACAACAGAACATCACCAACTTGTGACGGCTACCACAACTTCATACGGACTCCAATCCGGAAGTTCAAGTACTTCCTGGAAGGATTACCAATTCTACTTTCAAATGGATCTGACCTCATATTCATATCTATTCGGAGTCGACCGAAATCATTATTTTAATTTGGAGACCTTTTCTGTCCATGGTGCTGCGTTGCCAAAGTTGGGCCCATGGCCCATGTATTGTTAAGAGCCCATTAGGGACTCGTGATTAGGGTTTCTCACGATCCTAGGGAGGTATTAAACAGTAGCCGCCACCCTCATTAGATGGTGGGTTTTGTTTATACGAAAGTTAGCTTCTGCTGTTTCCTTTACACGCGTGTGTCGACTAGATCGCCCGTCTACTTGTATTCGGGATCTCACTTTTTGATTTTTTCAATAGATCATAGCTTGTTCTTCTTGTTCTTGCGTGTTCTTCGATTGCTTGCAGGAACAAAGGCCCTCGTGGTCAGGTTGATTGTGTGCCAACAAGAACAATACAACTTCGGAGTCAGTGTACCGATCGCTAAGGCGCATCATCCTGAGGACAGTGTAGTCGGATCCCCAACGTCTTCTCCTCCGCAAATCAAACCCTCCTATTCTCACTGAAAGATCGAGAACCAAGATCCTATCATGTGATAATCAGAGCAAGGTTAATCGGTGAGAGTTCTACCATTGCTGTTCTTTCCGCTGTTATCATCCTATAGTCCAAAGAAAGCCAAAAAATACTAGATCTGTTTTTTCATTACTCCTAGACCATTGTGCCTTTTACTTTTACTACTTAGTTCAAACTTGTTGAGTTCATGGTTGCTTCGACGAGTCAAGTTGCTAGTCTTAGTATTTAGTCCTTTAGAGTTTTGAGTCCTTGTCACGTTTGATCTGCAAAAAAAGAAAAACACCATCATCCCCACCATCACGAAATTAGGGAGATATTCACTTCCTAATTTGCATCTCCAAAAGAGGAAATAATTAGATCAGATCTGATTTCGAGTATCTTCTTGGTTTTGGAAGGAAAAGGTCATAACTTCTTCATACGTTGTCCGTTTGGAAAGTGTAAGCATAATCTGTAAAGGTTTATCCTTCCATCTTTCTAACGGATCAAACATTGCCTAAAAATTCCATCTGTGCACATCGCAATCACCAAAGAGATTTTGAAATCTTCTATGTATTTTTTCTTTGGAAAGAAATGTTTATAAGGCCTGCAAGGAACCTGCGAAAATAAGTGTGCTATTTGTGGTATTTGGTAGCTTATCATCCGAACCTTGTGTAATCTTTTAGGACTGCAGGGTTTTGTAAAAAAAGAAAGAAAGAAAAAGAAAAAAGAAAAAGAAAGAAAGAAAGAAAGAAAGAAAGAAAGAAAAGAAAAGAAAGAAACAAAAAGTGGGCTTTAGTTGCTGCTGTTGTAGGCTATTGTGTGACTGGTGTGAATTCCTTTGTGTCTAGGCTCACGTCTCTAGAATGGTCTAATCTAGGACCAGCACAGTACTGTCGTAGAACGTTTATTCAACTTGTTATGACTAACGTGGTGAAAGTTTGTTCCTTGTGTTAGTTCAGCCACCTAAAGCTCCATAGATTGACACCTACTCTTGAAGTTGTTCATTTACTTTGCTAGTTACAATCACATCCTTGCTGAGCTTGGTAAGAACAGGTAAGATCTTAATTGAACAGTTTGAGAGTGAGCGAGCTATCCCCACCAGCACCCTTGTAGCTAGGGATAATGTTACCCTTTTATATTCAATTGTTCCTTTTTTCTACTAACCATAGCAGGAGGAGCAAATGCAAATGAAGACGTGCATTCACCTCGCACACGGGGAGTTATACAGCACTTCGAGCGCCAAGTGCGAATACACACAGAAGCGCTTGATGAGGATGTTCGTGTTACCAATGACCACTTTGGTCAATTGGAGAATCTGCAGATCGACACCAACACTAAAATCAGCATGTTGGAGGTTTCCATACAAACAATGAACACTTCTATTGGAGCCATCCTGCAGCGCCTTGAGGAGAGGGATTGAGGACGAATTGTGGATGGACATGTGAGCAATGCCCGTAGCATTGTACGTGACAATGAAGATGACTATCCTACAGATACTGAGATTGGGGAAGATGAGAATGCTAGGCCACGACGCCGGCTACAACGCAACCGTTAAGGTATGGGTGCACATCGTCGGTGTGAGGTACACAATAATGATGATACATTTAACGAGATCAAATTTAAGATACCTCTTTTTGATGGTAAATATGACCCTCATGCTTATATTACTTGGAAGATTTTTGTTGATAAAAAATTTGCATATCACGAATCTCCTGAAAATGCAAGGGTTAGAGCAGCCACTAGTGAGTTCACTAGTTTTGCTTCTGTTTGGTGGATAGAACATGGCAAGAAAAATCCTAATAACATACCCCAAACTTGGGAAGCTTTGAAATGACTCATGCGGGCTAGATTTGTTCCTTCTTACTATGCACGTGATCTATTAAATAAGTTACAACAGGAAGCTAAAAGTGTAGAAGAGTATTTTTAGGAACTACAAATGGGTATGTTGCGTTGTAATTTAGACGAGGATGAGGAACCAGCTATTGCTAGATTTTTGGGTGGTTTAAACCGTGAAATTCAGGACATCATTGCTTATAAAGAGTACAATAATGTTACCCGTTTGTTTCATCTTGCTTGTAAAGTTGAAAGGGAAGTGCAGGGACGACGAGCTAGTTATATAACTAATATTTCTGTAGGAAAGACTAGCTCATGTCAACCACGCACGACAACTCCTCCGATTGGGTGTGCTCCCCCGCCATCTTCTTCACCGAGTCGGGTAGGACCTTCTTCCTCCGGCAACAAGCCACGTGCTCCTTCCACTATCTCAGCAGCAAAGACAACCCAAAGGCCCACCGAGAGTGCTTCTTCTGTAGCATCTACAGGGCGAGCCAGAGACGTTCAATGTCACAGATGCAAGGGATTCGGCCATGTGCAGTGTGACTGTCTGAGCAAATGTGTTCTAGTTGTTAAAGATGATGGTGAGTACTCATCTGCTAGTGATTTCGATGACGATACACATGCTTTGCTTGCAGCTGACTATGCAGGTAGTGACAAACATCAAGAAGAGCATATTGGTGCAGAATATGCAGCGTGCTATGAAAGCCTCATTGTGCAGCGTGTGCTTAATGCCCAAATGGAGAAAGCGGAGCAAAATCAAAGGCACACGATATTCCAAACAAAGTGTGTTGTCAAAGAGCATTCTTGTCGTATGATCATTGATGGAGGTAGCTGCAACAACTTGGCTAGCAGTGACATGGTGGCCAAGCTGGCACTAAGCACCAAACTGCACCCACATCCCTATTACATTCAATGGTTAAACAACAGTGGTAAGGTCAAGGTAACTAGACTTGTGCGAATCAATTTTGCTATTGGATCATATAAGGATGTCGTTGAATGTGATGTTGTACCTATGCAAGCTTGTAATATTCTGCTAGAAAGACCTTGGCAATTTGATATAGATTCTATGCATCATGGTAGATCAAATTAGTATTCTTTTCTTTACCATGATAAAAAATTGGGTTGCATCCTATGTACCCTGAAGCTATTGTGCAAGATGATGTTGCTAGAGCTAGGAAAACTAAATCTCAGGACCATGCTAATGTGGAGAACAATAACAATGCCAAATCCGTGTTTGATAAGAAAAATGAGATATCTCTGAAGGGATTTGCTACAAAATCTGATATTAATGAACTAATTGCTTCCACCTCTGTTGCCTATGCTTTGGTATGCAAAGATGCTTTGATTTCCCTTTACGATATGCAACATTCTTTGCCTCCTGCTATTGCTAACATTTTGCAGGAATATTCTGATGTGTTTCCAAGTGAAGTACCACCAGGACTACCACCACTTCGAGGGATTGAGAACAAGATTGACCTCATTCCCGGTGCTTCATTGCCCAATTGTGCACCATACAGGACAAACCCAGAAGAAACAAAGGAGATTTAGCGCCAAGTACAAGAACTACTCGACAAAGGTTATGTATGTGAGTCTCTTAGTCCTTGTGCCGTCCCAATTATTCTATTACCTAAAAAGGATGGATCCTGGCATATGTGTGTGGATTGTAGAGCAATCAATAATATCACCATTTGATATCGTCATCCTATTCCACGCTTAGATGATATGCTTGATGAATTGAGTGGCGCTGTTGTGTTCTCAAAAGTTGATTTGCATAGTGGTTACCACCAAATTCGCATGAAACTAGGAGATAAATGGAAAACTATGTTTAAAACCAAGTTCGGTTTATATGAGTGGTTAGTCATGCCTTTTGGGTTAACTAATGCACCTAGAACCTTCATGAGATTAATGAACGAGGTTTTGCGTGCATTCATTGGAAAATTTGTTGTTGTGTACATTGATGATATATTGATTTACAACAAATCTATGGATGAACATCTTGATTACTCATGTGTTGTTTTTAATGCTTTATGTGAGGCACGTTTATTTGGTAACCTTGAGAAGTGCACCTTTTGCACGGATCGAGTCTCTTTTCTTGGCTATGTTGTTACTCCACAGGGAACTGAAGTTGATCAAGCCAAGGTGGAGGCTATTCAGGGTGGCATGTACCAAAGACCATCACACGGGTACGAAGTTTTCTAGGACTGGCTGGGTTCTATCGTCGCTTTGTGAAGGATTTCGGCACCATTGCTGCTCCATTGAATGATCTTACGAAGAAGAGAGTGCTCTTCTCTTGGGGCAGCACGCAAGATAACACCTTTACCATACTGAAAAATAAGTTGACACATGCGCCTCTTCTCCAACTTCCTGATTTTTGTAAGACTTTTGAGCTTGAATGTGATGCTAGTGGGATTGGATTGGGTGGTGTTTTGTTACAAGAAGGAAAACCTGTTGCATATTTTAGTGAGAAAATGAGTGGGCCTGTTCTGAATTATTCTACCTATGATAGGTAATTTTATGCTCTTGTACGGACTTTAGAAACATGGCAACATTATTTGTGGCCCAAATAATTTGTTATCCATTCTGTCCATGAGCTGATGGTCCATTCAAAGTGTTAGAAAGGATTAATGATAATGCATATAAACTCGAGTTGTCTACATATTTTGGGGTTAGTCCCACATTTAACATTGCAGATTTGAAGCCATATTTGGGAGAAGAAGATGAGCTTGAGTCGCGGATGACTCAAATACAAGAAGAGGAGGATGATGAGGACATCAACGCCGTCGATACAGCCACACCCACTCAACTACTGGTTTTCGGTCCGATTACTCATGCTCGTGCACGTGAACTAAACTATCAGGTGAACTCATTATTGGCCTTATGTCCATATTATCTATACTATGGAACCACGTGCTTTATTGTTTTGCTTAGGAACAATGGAGAGGAGCCAAAGGGAAGGGAATTCACGCGGACTGGATTTGGACAGCAGAACATCACCAACTTCTGACGGCCACCACGACTTCATACGAACTCCGATCCGGGAGTTCAAGTACTTCCTGTAAACATTACCAAGTCTACTTTCAAATGGATCTAACCTCATATCCATATCTATTTGGAGTCGGCCTCAATATTTATTTTAATTTGGAGACCTTTTCTGTCCATGGTGCTGCGTCACCAAAGTTGGGCCCGTGGCCCATGTATCATTATGAGCCCATTAGGGACTCGTGATTAGGGTTTCTCACGACCCTAGGGAGGTATTAAACAGTATCTCCCGCCCTCATTAGATGGTGGGTTTTGTTTATTCAAAAGTTAGCTTCTGCTGCTTCCTTGTACACGCGCGTGTTGACTAGATCACCCGTCTACTTGTATTCGGACCCCACTTTTTGATTGTTTCAATAGATCAGTGCTTGTTCTTCTTGTTCTTGCGTGTTCTTCGATTGCTTGTAGGAAAGAAGGCCCTCGTGGTCAGGTTGATTGTGTGCTAGCAAGAACAATACAACTTCAGAGTCGGTGTACCGATCACTAAGGCGCATCATCCTGGGGACGGTGTAGTCGGATCACCAACGTCTTATCCTCCACAAATCGAACCCTCCTATTCTCATCTAAAGATCGGGAACCAAGATACTATCACCAATTGATCAACTCATTCCACGTATCATCCTCCTTTTCCTTGCCAAACAACATCTCTGTGTCCGTGATGCCGACTATGGGCGCTTGTCCCTGGAAGCTTCGTTGGGGTTGTGGATGGCAACACCCACGGTGAGGTTGTACTACACCCGCATGCCATTGCTGAAAAAGTCAAAGCGGGTGAGTGACGCAATCGGGACGACAAGCCATCTGGAGGAGACCCCGCCGCCACATACCAGAAGGGATTCAAGGCTGGGATAGGCGGGGACCAGCGACACGACAGCCCCGATGCCGGGACGAGGTCACACCGCAGGGAGGAGGTCCCACCGCCGCGAACTAGAGGGAGAAGGGAGCGCGAGATTTGACGTAGAAAGAGTGGCGATGAACGTACGATGAGGAGGAGCCTCTGCCTGGAGAAGCACCCGCTGGGGGGAGGATAACCTGTTGCCAGGACGACGAGCCCACACTGCATTGGAACACTATGCGTTCGTGGGAGAGGACGACGAGTTCTTATGGCAGAGGGAAGAGGCCGCACGGGGGCTCCGAGAGATTAGAAAATAACGTTTCGGGTGTGTAACATATGGCATGGTGGGTAATCTTGAAAAAAACTTGAAGAAGGAATCTGGAAAATCTGGGGTCTTGGCAAATTTCCATCTGTACTAGGAAAATCTGTAGATTTTCTAAAATCTGATTCCTAAAAGCACCCCTTTGGTTTGGATTTTTTATTTTCGGTAGAGAATTTGTTTGGCGCAACAGAACTAAAGAGGCCCTAAGAATACCTCTTGTGAGGTGGGACATCCGGGCAGGCCCTAAGAAGATATCCATTCAAATCTATCTGCTTTGCGATGTCAAACGCTTGCTACTCTTGTGACCCTTCGTAAACCCCCATTTTGGGAACTCCTCATGAGAATTTTCGGCTTAGACGGGAAGGGATCTCATAAAGATCCAATATTATTCCTTAAGGCCCACCCCCGCATGCGAGCAAGCCCTGAAAAGAGATCCATTTGGATCTATCTGCATCATGAAGTTAGACGTTCGCTACTCTTGTGACCCTTCATAAACCCCTGACATGAGAAGCCCTTGGGATGGTTCTCGGCTCAAGACGTGTCACAAGAAGGGATCTCATAAAAATCCAATATATTCCTCAGGGCCAACCCCCACACTCTGGCAGGCCCTAAGAAGAGTCCATTCAGATCTATCTGCATCGCAGGGTCTAACGCTCACTACTATTGTGAACCTTTATAATCCCCATCTCGAGAAGCCCTCATGACAACTACCGGCTCAGGCCACGTCGTGGGGTGGGGCTTTACAAGGTCCAACATCATACCCTAGCGTTCTCCCCATCTTCGGCAGGCCGTTGGAAGATATCCTCTCCGGATCCGCAACCAAAGTCCCTAAGGTGACTCACAACTAAAGTCATGTCTTGGGCAGGGACCTCTACGGAGGATCTATGATGCTTATCCTTCCTTTTACAAAACAATGAAAGACATCAGCGTTCGTTAGTGTTTTCTAGGACTATATGCCACACTTATAAAGGATCTTTATTGGTCCCACACTAACGAAGGTCATGGCTAGCTTCTGCGAGTTGCGTCGAGCTCTAACCGAATTATAGAGGGACAATATCACTCGTAAGGTTACAAAGCCACCCCAACTCTTTCTTGCATTGGATATCACATTGCGGGAAATAGTTTCCACAACTCGTCACGAGAAAAAGTTTTTGAAATGTGTTCCAACATAGAGATTACGTCAATAACTTTTTTTCCATTACCAAACCTTCCAGTTACAGAATTATTTGAAGGGCCTTATATTATACACCTCAAACTTTTCTCCCTTTTTTAGGTATAGTTAAGGCATTTTCACGTCTTCACTTGCCGCTTATGTGCTTCCCTTCATGCCGAAAGTTGGCCGCTGAGAAGTAAACCTTAGATAATGGCTCTCGGGAAGAGCCGGAAGGAGGTGTAGGAGGGAAACTACATAGAATTCTTCAGCTTCCGACAGTAGAAAAGTCTCTCATTACCCAGCTCGTTGTCCCCTCACCTCGACAAGGGGATGATGGATAAAAAGAACCATGGCGACAAAGCACCTGATCCTCCGCATCTTCGACGAGATGACCAGTGAAGACCAAAGTATGGATGCGCCCCTTTTCTCCAAGGGGGCACTTTCTCTTGAAGACAACCCATGAAGCAGTCATGAGAAGGCTCCCTATATAATGATGAATGATGGCATCATCACCCAAATGTATGAGTGTCCATTCTTTTAACTCTGATTTTTAGGAAGGATGGGGGCGGAATGGGCAAAGAAAGAAGTCACAATATCAAGATGGATATTGCTGGTCTCTCTCACCCATAACTATAAGGATCACCCCTAGCAGGATGGAAAGCCACCTCAGATAGGAACAGGCACAACTATCAAGGTATCAAGGGCATTGACCAGTAGTCCCTCGATGGGTCACAGGGCAGCACGCCTCCGCATGAAAATTGGACTCACGCCGTGCCTTTTCAATCCTCAAGAAACTGCCAACACTCACCCTCTCTTGGTGGAAAGGGGGGACGATGCCGAAATGGTCCCAGTCGTTCCTGTTGTCCTAATTGGCAACGACTATGACCAAGGGCTCTTGTCGGTGTACAGGGAATGGGGTCCCCAATCTGTCACCCCTGACTTGGCTTGCGGACATTGAGATATTGACTAGGTCGCTGCATGAGAAGTTTAGATAGCTTCAACTAGTCGAGAACCACATGACCCGTTATCAGATTTCTCTGCTCAAGGGTTGAAATGTTGCCACAACTAATGGTGGCCCCATGCCAGTCTCTTGTAAGATGATGGATATATCCTATGAGAGCTATCCTTCCCCTCGGTCCAATCATGCTAGAGCCGCTTCAATGCACTCTTATCGACTATGTTGACCAAACGAGGTTGAATCAACGGGACGAGGGAAGTAATGTGTGCTTGTTGCACACTTGAGTGGGCGGCCAATTCGACCTGTGACAAGACGACTCGAGACCCACTTGCCCAAGGCATGGGCAAGTTGACTGGCATAGAGTGCGTCATGCAGCACGCCCCTTCATGGGGTCCTATTGAGGGCCCCACGGGTACAAGTCCCATCACCAGACAGAATTCAGCGAGATCCTACCCATCAAAGACTAGTAACTCCCTGCCCTAATAGGACAAGTGTAGGAGGGAGTTAAGTGCAAGTATCCAATGTGTAAGGAAATAATCTTCCGATCCATCATGTGTGAGCTCCCTTGATGGAAAAATGGAACCTTTCGGACCGAGGAAAGGGAGCAAAAATAGAGAAAAAAAAAGATGAAGAGAAATCACTCCAGTGTAACTTTCAAACAAGATTCTATCTAGACAAGCATGACATAGGCTGTTAGCCTTTTGGCGGCTTGAACCTAGGTAAAATTGTGTTTTTCTACTTGCATCCTTCTCATGATCCATGATCACTGCACGGGCCGTATGGTCCACTATGAATCATCACAGAGGGACTCAATAGTTTCCCCAATATCGATTCCACAAATCGATAGAGAGAGATGCGAGAAGGGTATGAAGAGGGAATTTATTGTGATACCTAAGTGTTGAATACATTGGCAATGAAAATGAGTTCAACCATGCGAAGTTTTGGGTACACATGTAGTTTTGTTGTGTGGCTTGGTGTTGGGTTGACATGGGCAATTATGAGGCATGTCATAGATTGGTATGACAATTTTGAACGTGTGGAATAGGTGTGGTACTTGTAGGATGAGTTTTTTGGTGTGTTATAGCTGGTTGAATGTGTACAACATGCTTGTTTCAGGTGCTCATTAAGTATTTTGGTCATTGTTATTTGAGAACACGAAGTTTGGCTATGTTCTTCCATTAATATCGGGTGCTTTTTTAGCTAGCTATCACAACCAGTGGTTGTTTTCACTGGAGTTTTCACATCTGTATCAGGTGTTTCATTAGTTGGATCTGACATTGGAAAGTATTAGGATCAATGAGGTGAAAGTACTTCTGTTATGATCATTTCGACATAGATTTTTCTCATACGTATTATGTTTCTCGAGGCCGACTAATTTCAGCCGATGTTGGATCACGTTTTTAGTTATAACTTGAGTTCTTCTGAACATATTCTCGTGATTCTTATTGCGTTGGCTTTGTAACTTGTTGCTCTACCCCCTCTAAGCTTTTAGGCACATTGCCAGTACCAGAAGATACATGGACACATAAGTTTTTAGACAGATCGATTTTCAGTTGAGGGATTGATGCTTCAACAAAAGTGTTTGTTTCATCTACCATTCACCTCCTATGTGGTAGCTGATTATGTGCTTCTCGATCCTACAAGTAGTACCAGTGCCAAGTTGCTACAATTCTAACAATCTTTGCTAGTTTTTATATTAGTTTCAATGGATCATTATTCTTCAAAATCATGTGTGTTTTCTAGTGTGCATTTTCAGGTTTGGAAGACAAGGATGGAGGCTTACATTCAAGCACATTGGTTTTCTATTTGGAAGAAGATCTGCAAGCCATACAACGTGCCTTTAAATGATCAAGTGACAACTAAAAAGATGAATGAAGTTGATGCCAACAATAAAGCAGGAAACTTGATCATCCAAGGGTTGACTCTTACACTAGATGTGATACATTACAAACATGAAACACATGAACAATATAATTACATGAAAAAATCCTAACAAGTTTCTTGCTTTCGTTTCTCAACATGACATGCCTACATATAACTCATCCTCTTCAAGTGGTGCACTTTTTTTTTGTCATTTTCACTAACTCTGAAATAGGTTGAGGAGTTCCAAGAAGAGGAGCTAGAGGCCTTGACCTTCTCTCAAATCCGTTCTCAAAGGTGTTGCAAAACATAAGAACTAGGAGGACCTAGAGAAAGTGGAGTCTCTCAAAGGTGATTTGAATATGGTGAAATAGGACATTTTTGTGCATATTGTCCTAACATTCCGGCTACAACTCCGCGAGAAGAGAAACCTATAAGATTCAAGCCCTTCTTCAACAACAACAACAATAAGAGGAAGAGTTTTTTGAACAACAAAGTGGTGCATTGTGTCCTCTTCTCGCTAGAATAGATCAACATGAGCAATGTGGAAACCAAAATTGATGAAGATTGTTAGAGATATAGGAGATTTATATTTTCCTTTTGTATTTTCACTTATGCATGAGGGGTTTTCTAAATATTTGTCCTCTCCTGTAACTCTATATATTTGTGCGTGTAGCCCTCGTAATACAACAAGTATCATTCATACATAGTATTACAGCTAGGTTACTAAGGTTAATTTTTTAACCCTCCCGTCGGCTTGTCTCGCCGGCTGCCGCTTTCATCTGCGGCTTCTTCTAGATGTGACTTCTATGTCTGACGTGCTTCTCTAGGTCGACTTCTTCCTACCGATCCATGCGCGCCTGTTCTACAAGTGGCTTCGATCTTCCTAGAGCTCCGCCGATCTAACTCTGCGGCCTGAGATCGATCTTCATGCCGACTGGTCGCGCCTGAAATCTCGGCAGTGAAGCCACCCCGATCTGCGGACTCGACTGCAGATTGACTTCCCGGACTGAAGATTGGCTCCACGTCTTCTCGGTCTGGACGGCTCCATGAGTCAAAGTCCGGTGGACTGGTGCTGGCACCGCTCTCTGCTCGTGACTTCACACGGGCGTCTGTCCGTGGCTTCCACACGGGTGCCGCTGCACCTCGGTTTGACCTTGTAAGAGACGGCCACGGAGCAGTGTTCACGTGAACAGCCTAGGAAGGCCTCGATCTCTGTTCCCATGAACTGCCTCTTCACGTGAATTGCATCCTAGAAGCTCCAATGACCTTCACGTGAGCTCTTCCTCAACAAACAAAAAAAAAAAGAAAAAATCAAAAAGAAAAGAAGATTTTTTCTTTTAGTTCTTATTTCTTTTTTTTTTTCTTGCAGCTTGCGCCGCTTATTCTTCTGCGCTCTTGCCATCGCCTGCCGCTGCATATTTTGTGCTCTAGCCGTCTGTTGAAGTGGTGATCGACACTTCCTACAGTACTACTAAAATGTAGCCTGCAGAGGTTTGTATTCGGTTTGGGCATGCGGAGATTAAGAACGAGGTGGAGACACGAGGATTTTTACGTGGTTCGGACCGCCTGAGCGTAATACTCTACTCCACGTGGTGTTTGTTGATGAGTATGCGGTGACTTGTGTGCGTATGAGCTTAGTTGTCTCTACCGTGTGGAGCAACCCTTTTATAGCCTAAGGACTGACCGTTACATCAGCCTGGCCCGACATATCTCCCTGGCGGTAGTTAATTGCCTAATACACAATCTGTGAATATTAAGCTTAATTAACAGAGTGATAACACACTTTAATGGTGACGTTACTGGGGTTAAGGGTCGTGTGTCATTAATATGACATTAATAACACATAATCAAGTCTTGTAACTGTAGCTTTAACTGTCCCTTGAATGTCCACGCCGTTGCAGATCCGCCAGTCTCCTCATTGCCGTCTCAGGTCCCGAGGCTCGATACGTGGCGGCTCCGGAGCTTCCCATCGTGGGGAGGCAGGTCCGGAGCCACTATACACATGGCAGCACCAGAGCTTCCTTCTACTAGGGGTTACGTCTGGAGTCATTGAACACGTGGTAAGACCAGAGCTTCCTTATGAAGGGAGTTAGGTCCGGCCTTGTGTTACACGTGGTGGTGCCGGAGCTACCCAAACGAGGGAGGCAGGTCCAGTGCTATGTGACACGTGTAGCCTTTGGAGGTCTTCAACTCGGACGGGTGAAACTCCTTAGCATTTTTTGCGGTATCATAGGGTACCCGGTACGCAGGGTACCGATAGTGCCCCCGAGCCCACCTCTGGTAGAAATCCTTTGGGTTAAGTTATTCTAACAGAGGTGGGGCCATCTTCGATTCCCGCGCTGTGGCTTCAAAGGTCTTCTGATGTGCTGTTGGGACGACGGTTCACTGTTAAGCCATCACCGCATGGCTTCTTTTGAATGCGGCAAGTGAGATCCTTGCGTGCGGATCTCACGCAATTGAAGGTCGCCGGTCCAATACGAAAACTGTATCGGTTCCGAGCACCCTGTCAGGCCGCTGCCCTCGGGCTTCCAACTTCCCATCATGACAACGGTTCACCTGGGGTAAGAACTTTGGCCTTTCCGCCAAAGTGGACCTGAGCCCATTTGTCATTAACAGGGTAGATTTTTGAAAATGTGATCTTGATCCCTTTGTGGTTTCCATCCAAGCATTGTGGAGGCTTACTTAAGAAGGAAAGCTAGCACAATATGAGTAATCTTTACGCTTTCATTAGAATTTGTGCTTAGAGTCTCCAAACTTTTGCATAGCCCTTCCGCCTTTCGCTCCACTTTGTCACGAAGGAGTTGGGTCTTCCCCGCAGCAAGATCAAGACCAACGAAGAGCTGTTGAGGGTCCAGACCTACATGGGGTGGTCCAGCGACTCCTGCAACAAGGACATCCGCTTCAGCAAGCTCCCATTCAAATGGAGCACATCAGAGAGATGGTGTACTTCCCAGCGTACGCCATGGTGGGTCTGATCCCACCTTTTTTGAGCTTCCTCTTGATGCTGCTGGATTTCTACGGCCTCCAACTTCATCATCTCGGCCCCCACCCCCTCTTGCTGGTGGTGACCTTCGTCCACTTCTGCGAGATGTGGGTGGGCGTGCCTCCGTGCATTGAGCTGTTCCGGACCTTCTTCACGGTCCACACCACCAGAAAAGGGACGGAGTCGATTGGCTTATACTACTTCGTGAAGCGCAAGAATTGCCCCTTCAAGTACTTGAAGGCCTTCCCCTCTGGCAAGTGGGACGACTGGAAGAAAGATTGGGTGATCATCACAGTGGAGGAGCACGAGAGGTTGGAGCCGCCCAAGGGCCTACCCAATATCGACACTAATGCCTAGAACGTAGTTCTGGAGCTGTCAAAAGCGTACATGACCATCCTGACAAGGATCCATGAATGCGTGGAGGGCGGAGTAACCCCTCAGATGGTCTTCGACAATTTCCTGGTGAACAAGTGGGCTCCGCTAGAGACTAGGGAGTGGCCCGCATGGGCTTTCAATAGTGAGATGGATCATAACCGAATTGAAGTTGGTTTGAATACCAACTTGGATGATGAAGCTTTGAAGCTTCATCTCAAAAAATTTAAGAATGAAGTTATCTCCCACGACGCCTTGGCTCTGCTGACTGCCTTTCTGCCTCTGAACATGGTTCCAGAGTTTAGCAGAGAGCTCCGGAGGAGAATGCCGGCACTTGATGACCTCGGCATGGTCAAGAGGCGCCAAACCTTCGGGGTTGCAATACCTGGAGCTTCGGAGAGTGTGGCCCCCATTGCTCCAAGCCAGAAGGTTGATGACGCTGGCAAGGGCAAGGGCAAGGAGCTAGCCAAATCTTCCAGCTGGAAGATGAAGTTGAGGCATGCTGATGGGAGGTCCATTATGTTGGCTCTGACTTCAATAGCCCCTTCTCCCCGGCGAAGCAGATCTTCGACGGCCACACCTCCTTTGGTGCTGCCATCCTCGAGGGGCGCTAGCTCCGGTAGATCGACTCCAGTCCCAGCGTCGGCCACAAGTTCCAGGTTCGGAGGTCCTGGATAAGGTGACACCGACAATGGTGACAGGTCCCGGGCAACAAACCAGAGCTTCTGCTACACCAACTATGGTGGACTCTGGCTCTGACCGCCCAATGAAGAAATTCTGCGCCGATTGGAGTGGTAGCATCCCTAGGTAAACCTGGTGCCCTCACCTTGGGTTACTATTTTTGTTTTTATCATGTCTTGAATCTTTTGATCCTTCATTTGCAAGGTGTCAAAAAAAGGAATTGAAGCTCCGGTACCTGCTACAGCGAATGAGGCTTTGCAGGCGGAGGCTCCAGCTCCGACCCCCACGCCTCCCCAAGTGGCGGCTGAGGTCACGACAGCTCCAGCGCCGACTGTCTTGGATCTGGATCCAGAAGCTTCGCCAGGGGCTCCCGTGGTAGCGCCGGACCATAGGGGAGAAGTTTGTGATGATGCTCCAGTAGCTGCAACGCTAGTGAATGAACCTCTGGTGCAGGAGATGGAGATGGCGGAAGCTCCGGCATTTGAGCCGAAGGTAACCAAAGCTCCAGCGCCTGTGCCAGAAGTTGTTGAAGATCCAACTGTTGAGCTGGAGGTGCTCGAAGTTGCAACCTCTGTGCCGAAGATTGTTGAAGCTCCAACACCCGAGCCGAATGCAATGGAAGTACCGACCTGAGCCAGTGGTGGTGGTGGGTGCACCGGACGAAGCTCCAACGTACGTCCCAGAGATGATTACTCCGAAGGCACCCATGTCCGAACCGGAGCACCCAGAGGAGTCGGTGGCGGGCCCTCCTCCCACTAAACCGACAGTTGAAGATCCGACGGGAGGACGTTCGACGTCAGCCCCAGAGGTTGAATTTCCCTCAATGGGACCCTCATCAGCGTCGGTAGAAGAATAAGAGCTTCTGAGGGACAACCCTAGTGCCGCAGGACCGCAGGGGACCACGCTTGTGGCGTGGGACCCAATTTTTGTACTTGATGACCCCTTGGAGTCGTCAGAAAAGATCCTGGAAGGCCCGAAGCCCATTCCCTTTGTGTTGTCTATCGACAACGCCTCCTCCAGTCTCCGTCAGGTCCAGCTCACCTTCGACCACGACAGCAAGGTCCTCGAGGAAGAGCGCCACACCTTGAGGCGTTGACGAGACTTTACTTCGAGACCAAGCTGACACAGACAAGGCTTGCTAACCAACGGGAATGGGTCGAGAAGGAAAAGGCATGGATGGAATATTGGGACCAGTTGCTGGAGGAGAGGGAGGCCTCCATCAGGGCCCTCGATGCAAAGAGTCGAGAGATTCTCGAGCACGCCAGGAAAAGCAACGAGGCTGCTGATGATCGTCAAGACAGCCTCAACACGCTGAATGAAATTCTCCTGAAGCGCCGAGAGGACCTTGATGAGAGGGAAGAGAAGCTCCTGGAGAAGAAGGAGGATATCATGAAGATGGAGGAGGAGCTAGCCCAGAAACTGTCTCTGGGAGAGCAAAACTTGGCTGACCGCACAAAAAAGCTTAATCAGCGGTGCAAGCAAGAGGAGGAGAAGCACTTGAAGATGGGACAGGAGCTCTCCAAGAGAGAAGCTGATGTTGCCACTAGGGAGGAGAGAGTACAAGGCAGGGAGAAGGACCTGGTGGACCGTGGAACCGTATCCACCTCCGCGAGTTGGAGTTTGCAGACCGCGAAAGGCAGGTGGTTGAGAGTATTCAGCAACATGCCAAAAGGTTGAATGCATTGCCCAAGAGAGTTCGGAGCTTGCGGCCGCTAGGCGATCACTGGAGGACCTCAATAATTTGAGGGCAACGGAGTCCCGACAAGTTTGGGACTTCCCGGGGCACGCTAACAAGGCTTTGGTGCCGCTTGGCTTCAACCCGGTACGTCCGGAAGATGCTAAACCGGAGCTGGACAAGGCGCTGGTGGCATTGGACTCTACTAGCAACAAGATGGACATGATGGGTGACATCATTGCCGATCAATTGGAGACAGAAGGAAAGTCTTTGGCCAAGAACGTCATCGAATTTGTGTTGACGTGTTTCAAAAGCCGAGACCCCTCAACTTTCTCTGGATCCGGTGTTTGAAGGGCCCATTATTGAAGAGGAAGATGCTGCTAGGGCCAACGTTCAAGAAGCTGCCAAGATAGTTGCATCGTATTTCCATAGAACTTAGGACGTCTAGTAGCCAGGACCTTTTTGTTTTGCCTTTTACTGTAATCCTCATTGTGTAATCCAGTCTAGTCCTTTAAATGAATGAAATCCAAACTCCTTAAATGAATGAATTCCATTTTGTGTTTGTCTTCAATGCATTGTACTGTATCTTGTTGGCCCCCTGGTAGATGCGTACAATTTGATCGCGAACATGTAGCAAAAATTTCTAATAATGTCTTGATGACTTGAACGCTTCAAACTTGTAGGTAGAACGCTTAGCTTTTAGGTCTGAAGTTTACTTCTGACATCTCCAGGGACCCTTTGTGACGTCGACGGCGGGCCCTCTGGGAGATGCTAGAGCTTGGTAGGTCCGACGGTGCCCACTGCTAACACATAGAGCATCGACGGCAGGCCCCCTGGGGGTTGTCGGAGCTTTATAGCTTTCACTACACCCACTATCAACACTTAGAGCGTCAACATCGGGACCCCCGGGATCATCAGAGCTTCCTGGCTTTGACGATATCCACCATCAACGAATAATACGTCGACAGCGAATTCCTTCAGAGTGATATTGCTGTTAATTCTTCACGTCGACAACTGGCCCTCATGGGAGTTGTCGGAGCTTTGTTAGCTCTGATGACACCCACTTTCAACATACAAAACATCGACGGAGGGCCCCCTTGGGGGATGTCGGAGCTTAGTATCTCCGGCATCGTCTAGCATCACCATGAGTTTTCATTTTTCCTGCGCATCAAAGACAAGAAAAACAATAAAATTTGTCCTCTCGTCGATAACTCTTTTATGGCTTACTGTTCTTATTTGAATTTTAGATCCAAAGGAACTCAATATGATAACAAGTACATTGATGTAATATCTCCAGATCAAACTGCCTTCTGGACTCGCCCTACTGAGGCATGCTGGAATGTAGGTAGAGTGGCGTACTTAGGGTGCTTGACCAGGCTAAGTCGATTGCACACTCTGGACCTGAGACTAGCTTTGGCGTTCAGGCGAGTAGATCGTCTAGCAATGCTAAGATCCAAAAAAACCAACAGTATGACGTGTACAACATATGAATAACTTGGATTAAAGCTCAAAAAGAATTGCACAACCCTGTTATAGATAAGAAGGAAAAGGATAGTAAAAGAAAACGAGCCTGTACAAAAATTGATGCACATGGAGATTGCTTTCACACAACAATGTGTTTTATTATAGGTCCTAGTTACAGGGGAGACAAGGACACGCTTAGGGTACGGAACCAGGCCAAGTGTGCTATTCATCTTGTTCTGACCCATGGTAGGTAAGCCACACTTTCAGTACAGGGACCAAGTTAGGTGGGCTTTGAACTTGCCGGGCCCTCCCGGAGGGGTCCAGATGTTCTCCTTTAGGACCTACCTGACTCTGTGTATAGACTCTATAACTTACATTGTGTGTAATTACAGACTAACCTCTGTGAAACTAAGCATAAAACTTATGAATGTGCTCGATGTTCCAAGGATTGGGAAGTGGGGTCCCATCCTCTGTTTCCAAGCGAATGCATCCGGGACGGGATACTTTGATCACTCGAAAGGGACCTTACCAGCTGGGATAAAGTTTTTTCATCCCTTCTCGAGTTAGTATTCTTCGCAGCACCAGAACACCTTGTTCAAGCTGTCGGTTATGCACATGCCTTTAGTGATAGCACCGGAGCGCCTGACGATATCATGCATTCCGGACAACAGCTTGGCACCTTCCCTCTTCAACGAGGTCAAGGTCTTCACGCTGGAGCTTGTCCTCCGTGGCTTCATCGAGGTCCAAACCCAGAGCGACCCCATGGAGATCTCTAGAGGAAGGACCGCTTCAGCTCTGTACACCAGGAAGAAGGGTGTCTCTTCAGTTGACCGACTAGGTGTAGTCCTACTTGCCCACAATGCGGATGGAAGCTCCTCTATCCAGTTGGCTCCATGTTTTTTCAAGTCCTCGTATGTGCGCGTCTTGAGTCCTTTCAATATTTCTGCATTTGCTTTCTCGGCTTGGCCATTACTTGCCAGGTGAGCTACTGATGCGTAGCTGACTTGAATGCCAAGGTCTTCGCAATATTCTTGGAATGCTGCACTTGTGAATTGGGTTCCGTTGTCAGTGATGACTCTGTTTGGAACTCCAAATCTGTAGACTATGGACTTGAAGAACTTGATAGCTAACTGCTTGTTGATTGTCACAACAGGAGTAGCTTCCGACCACTTGGTGGACTTGTCGATGGCGACGTACAGGAACCTGTAACCTCCGATAGCTTTCAGGAAAGGTCCTAAAATGTGCATCCCCCACACAGTGAATGGCCATGTAGGAGGTATCATTTGTAGTGACTGAGCTGGAGTGTGAATTTGTTTCGCGTGGAACTGGCAAATTTCACACTTTTTTACCAGCTCAACTGCACCCTGGAGTGCTGTAGGCCAGTAAAAACCATGCCGAAAGGCTTTACTGCCCAACGTGCGAGAAGACGCGTGGTTCCCACACTCGCCTCCATGGATTTCCGCGAGGAGCTCGCAACCTTCTTCACTTGCAATGCACCACATTAGGACGCCATTGGCACCGCGCCAGTAGAGACCCCCTTCTACCAACGTGTATATTTTAGCCAATCTGACGATCCAATTAGCGGATGCACCATCTTCAGGAAGGACATTGTCTTTCAAGTAGCTCTGGATCTCCGAGATCCATGCATTGGAGCTAACTTGAGCTTCTGAGTCTTGCGTGCTGGGTTGCTCGGAGCTTCCCGCAGCACCTACGACCCTTGGTGGCAGTCCTTGTGGCCCTATTACCATGGCGTCCTCGATTCCCATTTTGCAACATTCCTAGTAGAATTGGGGTTATGCAGTATAGCACACAGTGCATAGGATGTTACCATTGATATCTTGTGGGCTTGGAAGTAGTGATGTAGCTTCCTTGAGGCAATAAGGATTGCATAAAGCAGCTTTATGCACCTCAATGTATCAAGTCCTGACATCGTGGAGTACTTCACTGATACAGTACACTGGCTGCTGGACGGTCCAGACCCTCCTGGAGGGGCCCAAAGCTTCTTCTTCATCAACCCAGACCCTCCCGAAGGGGTCCGAAGCTTCTTCTTGATCTTCCCGAACCCTCCTAGAGGGGTCCATAACTTGTTCTTCAGCCATGTGAACTCCCTCAGTTGAGAGAGGTTGATTCTCAGGCTGCTTGTCTTGAAGATCCGTGCCTGGGGGCTGGGACCCAAACTCACCTTCAGGTAAATTCAAACCCTCCCGGAGGGGTCTGGGCTCCTGAACTGTAGGTGATTCCGGTCTTTCTGCGACCAGGACCATACTGACAACCTCCATAGTTGCCGAAATTTAAAGCAAAAGAGGCTCACTAGTGTTCAGAGCTACCAAGATTGGTAGTGTGGTGAGAAGCTGCTTGAGCTCGTGGAACGCCTTTTCTGCTTCTTCAGACTAGTGGAATGGCCCGATCTTCCTCAATAACTTGAAGAAGGGAAGTGCTCGCTCCGCCAGTCTTGAGATGAATCGGTTGAGCGCGGCTAGACATCTAGTTAGCTTCTGTACATCCTTGATGCGGGCTGGGGGCCGCATGTCTTCAATAGCCTTGATCTTCGTCGGGTTTGCCTCAGTTCCTCGGTGATTCACTAAGAATCCGAGGAGCTTCCCAGAGCTAACCCCAAAGACACATTTGTCCGGGTTCAGCTTGGTGTGCGTCATGCGCAACTTGTCGAAGACGGCTTGCAGGTTGTCAAGGAGTGATTCCTTGTTCTTGACCTTCACGATGATGTCATCGACATATACCTCCACCAAGTCCGAGATCTCCGAATGTTTTGTGCATGGCTCGCACAAAAGTTGAAGCAACATTTTTGAGACCAAATGACATGGTAGTATGGCAATACAATCCATCTACTGTTATGAAGGCAATATGCTCTTCATCTTCCCTAGACATTTGGATCTGATGGTAACCAGAATATGCATCTAGGAAACACAATAGCTCACACCCAGAGGTGGAGTCCACTATCTGGTCTATCCTAGGTAGTGGAAATGGATCTTTTGGACATGCCTTATTCAAGGTGGTGTAGTCGATACACATCCGGATCTTCCTACTGGCCTTGGGCACAAGAACTGGATTTGCCAGACATTGTAGTTGATGAAACTCTAGGATGAAACCAGCTTCGATCAACTTCTTGATTTCTTGTCGTATGAAGTTCTGTCGCTCGACTGATTGCTTCTGGGGCTTCTAGTGTACTGGTCGTGCGTCAGGGTAAATCTTCAGGCTGTGCTCAATCACCTCCCTAGGGATCCCAGGCATTTGTGACGGTTGCCAGGCAAACACGTCAACATTCGCCCGGAGGAAAGTGATGAGCGCGAGTTCCTATTTGTTGTCCAGTCCTCCCAATATATGGGTGGTCTGGGCAGCATCAGAACTAATCTGGACGACTTTGACGGGAATGTCGGTGTCGTCGCTTGGTTGCACACGTGGTGCAGAGGTTGAGCCTCGATGGCGAGTGCTCGGAGGTTGAGCAGCTAGCTCCTTGACGGATGCTTCTTCCTACACTATTGTAAGCGCGTGAAGTTCTTCCAACACGGTGACTCCTACAGTACGATCCCCGCGGATCCGGAGAACATCTGAAGGTGTCAGCATCTTCAACACCAAATAGCCATAATGGGCTGCGGCCATGAACCTATACAATGTAAGACCTATATGTGTTGAATACATTGACTTGTAGTGAATACACTTGCTTTGACGATAAAAGTTTTGAATATCACCAAAACACCTTTTTATTAAGGTCCGACTAGCTTTGGTTAGCTCCGGTGATTTTTGTCTTTAGCTCCGACATGTCTTTGATAGCTCTGACGTGTTTTTGCTAAGCTCCGAGTTGATTTTTCTAGCTCCGACTTTTGGGTTTACTAGTTCCGACTAGTTCTGGTTAGCTCCAGCACAAGGTCCTGCTAGTTTTGTAAGCTCCGGCAGGAGCTTGGCTATACTAGTTCGGGTAAATTCCGGCACTAGGTTCTACTAGCTTTTGTAAGCTCTGGCTCAAGGTCTGGTTTGCTCTAACAATGTCT
The DNA here is from genome assembly GCA_036927565.1 of Tuctoria greenei. Taxonomy (NCBI): domain Eukaryota; kingdom Viridiplantae; phylum Streptophyta; class Magnoliopsida; order Poales; family Poaceae; genus Tuctoria; species Tuctoria greenei. The sequence goes on along the minus strand of JAYESD010000001.1, from coordinate 141,717,637 downwards.
GGAATTTGACCGCAGTGCTTCTGCTTTTCATTTGCAATGTTTCGTACTTGCTTTACATCGTTGGAAAGATTGCTTAGTATTCATTTGCTAAGTTTTTGGTGCGTTTTGGTTGATATGGCTGATATCGTTTTGCTATGCTTTGCAACATGCTTATGTGAGGTTCTCACGTAGGGTGTTGTGTTCGGAACTAACTTGAGTCAAGTCGAGGACTTGGGCTCGTATGGATTGGTTGTTTATTCATGTGCAGGTGTTGCTTGAGTTCAAGACATGGCTGGTGACGGGATCCATTGTACTAGTCTCAGGGAGGAGATGAGGTTCCAACAACCAAATTCAGGAGGAATTGTGGTTGAGCTGATTAGGAGGTTGCGCAACATGATTGAATCAAGAACAATGCATATGAAGGTATCATGGACCTCATTGGAAGATGTTTGCACGTGTGCAAGGAGTGCATGGATGTGGATACATTGTTCCGAGACGTGATGAAGAGATGTGGACGTAAAGAGTTGGTCAAAAAGGTCCAACCGACTAGGTTATGGACTCAGGCTGCGGCTGAGTCGGGTTTGACTCAAATATGGAAAGATTTGAGTTGGTTATGATAGGATTTAACGTGGGTCACGAATTTGAGTTGTTTAGGAATGTGGGATACGTTCCTAAGGTGTTTTGAAGTCTTAATATTGCTTTTATCTGCGTATAGAAGAATCCTAAGCAGTTATGGAAAGTTACGATTCGTGAACAGAGTAGGATTAGGTTCCTGATCTGAGTTGATTTGGCTTTCGAGCTGGTTATATAAGCAAGGGAGCCCAGAGCTCGTGGTGCACGACTTTGGGGCTGTTCCTCTTGTGTTCTATTGAATAAAATTCGTAGTTTGACGGAACTTTTGTGCCTTGTTCGTCAGACTTGTTCCATACAAGTTTTACTCGTCGAGTTTCTGGACAGCACTACCTTTCGTAGGTGGTTTTATCATAACTCGAGTTTTACAGATCCAATTGACGTGATTCTTTTTGGGTTGTCTTCACAACTTGATTATCTATCATATGCAAAAATTTCACGGTCATTGGACTTGTGGTTTCTTACCTACACGAGTTTCTTTGCAGCATTCCAGAACTGTTTTTTTCTCGGGTAGGGCAGATTGACCTTGTTTGATCTTTCGATCATAGCTTGAGTTTTTCTCGACGGATTTGAGTGATTCCTTTTGTGTTGTCTTCGTTACTTGATTCTCTCTGATATATATCACTTTTTTCATGGTGAAACACGTTTAGATTAGTCTCACACATGATTTCTTTAACAGATCATTTTTCTGCCTAAAGGGTTTGGGGTTTAATTGTTTCCGCTGCGTAAGATTTTTAAATCTACCATTCACTCCCCCTCTGGTAGCTTTTCACATGCTCTTCGATCCTACAATTGGTATCAGAGCCACGGTGCTCTAATCTTTGTGATTTGCGCATGTTTTTGACTAATCATCATGGAGAAGTACTCTGCTAAACCTTGTGTGTTCGCTAGTATTGATTTTCAGGTTTGGAAGGCACGCATGGAGGCTTTCATCCAGGCACAAGGCTTTGCAATATGGGAGAAGGTATACAAGCCTTACAAAGTACCATCAAACGATCAAGTTACAGCTACAAATCTGAGAGATGTCGACAACAACAACAAGGCTCAGAACTTGATCATACAAGGATTAACACAAAGCGACTTCGACCGTGTTGCACACCTTCGATCTGCATATGATGTGTGGAAATCACATTGTGACTACCACGAAGGATCCAACACGATCAAAGAGGTAAGGCAAGACATGTTCAAGAAAGAATACATGCGCTTCGAGATGCAACCCGGTGAGTCTATTGATGACCTTTTTGCTCACTTTAATAAGATTCTCAGCAACTTGCGTAGTATCAATGTTAATTTTTCATATGCTGAAAATGCTAGGCAATTGCTAAGTGCATTAGATATGTCAATTTGGGAGATGAAAGTCACATCTATTCATGAATCTACTGTCATGAGTTCACTTACTTTAGATATGCTATATTCCAAGTTAAAAACTCATGAAATTGACATAATCTCACGTAAGAACCCCAATAAGTCCATTGCATTTGTTTCACAACGTGATATGTCTAGCTCCGGCCAATCATCATCTTGCAATACTCTTGCTTTGTTGTCCTCACTAACTGTGGAGCAGATCGAAGAATTTCTAGAAGAGGAGTTGGCACTCATCTCTACTAGATTCTCAAAAGCATTGCAAAATGTGAGAACTAGAAGGAGAGGAAGCTTCAGACCTCAACGCTGTTTTGAATGTGGTAAAACAGGACACTTTCGTACAGAATGCCCTAACCTTTCAGGTCCAACCACCCGGGAAGAAAAACAAAGCAAGGTTCGGACCTCCCCTGGAAATTTCAACAAGAAGAAGAAAGGTACCATAGGACGCAAGATGATCAACAGTTTCATCACCGCGCTTCAAGAGCTCAGTTCAAGCGATGTGGACATTGGAAGTGATGAAGATGAAGATGATTTGGCAAACTTGTGCTTCATGGCGGGCAAGTCAAGATCAAGTATGGAGGAGGCAGAACACAACAGGGACAATGAAGAGGTATGTCCTACTTGCGTAGAAATGTGTGATGCTATTTCTCGTGCCACTATTATTGTTAAGAAAAAGGACAAAAAGCTTAGGGATAGTGCTGCTAAAATTGAATCACTAGAATCTGAAATCAACCGTTTAAAAACTTTGATTCCTAGTGATGATGCATGTTGCTCATGTGATTTAATATATGAACAATTGTCCTCATTAAGAAGTGCGCACACCTCCACACTTGATAAACTTGAGTTAGAAATTGAAAAGAACAAAGAGCTTGCCGCACTTAATGATAAAAACTTGAAAGATGCTAGCTGTTCTACAATTGATTTGCATTGTTCTACTTGTGATGATCTTGATAAGAAACTACAGGATGCTATGAATGAAATTTCTATATTGAACAATGCTTTACGTTCTCATGAAGTTAAATTTTGTTCAAATTGCAAACTAAAAGGAAAAACTTCATGTGAAAATTGCCTTGATCTGTGCAATAAACTTGATGACATGCATAGGACATTAGATCGGTTTTGTAATGGGAATAAGAACCTAAACTTACTGCTGAATTCTTCCAAGTCTTGCAATGATAAAACTGGTTTAGGTTTTGATTCTCATGCTCATGCTAAGGCACATCCACCTAAAATTATAATGTCATTAGGAAGTGGTTTGATTCAAACAGTTCCTAAACAAAAAGGAGTGTTGCCTCATTCGGTTTCAAATAAAAATATTGCTTGCTCATCTAGACATGAACACAAAGTTAAATTTCATTGTACCTTCTGTGGTAGAGATGGTCATGTCATAGATTTTTGTTATAGACTAGCTAAACAACAGAAAAGGGAAAGAATGGTTGCTAGATCTCATAACTTTCATGCAAAATTTGCTGCACACATTGAACCAAATGTACAACCTGCTGTTTTGAGTCAAAAACATTCAAAGTTTACCTCCGGACCTTCTGTTTTTGCCTCCGGAGCTACTGATTTTTGTGCTACACAAGTAACACCTTATAGGTCAATAGTCAAGAATAAAAAATCTCAAACTTTGACTCATAAACCTGCTGTTTTGTCTCAGCTTTCGCGTGTTTTTCCTGTTGCACGTCGCGTGACTCAGTACTGGATTCCTAAATGCCTTTTGACTAACCCCAATATTGAGTCATTGACGTATTGTGCTTTTATGTAGGTTACACGTTTGAGGAAGGAGAACATTTGGATTGTGGATTCAGGTTGCTCACGCCACATGACCGGTAACAAAGATTGGTTCTCCTCCCTCTCTTTTGTGTCACGTGTAGAGAATGTTACTTTTGCCGATAATTCTTCAACTCCTATAATTGCTAAGGGTTCGGTTAGAGTAAATGATCACTACACTTTGAAGGATGTGGCACTTGTCAAAAATTTGAAATACAACTTGCTTTCTGTTGCACAATTGGTAGATGAAAATCTAGAAATTATTTTCAATAAAAACTGCTGCAAAGTTGTAGGTTCAAATAGTGAGCTTATTTTTAACATGTCTCGGTTTGGAAGAGTTTTTAAAGCTGATTTTGATATGTCTTCCTCTAAGCATAGGTGTCTAGTTGCTAATGATTCAAAGGACTTATATTTTTGGCATCGTAGACTTGGTCACGTAGGCTTTGATCACCTAACGCGTGTTAGTGCTCTTGATCGCATACGTGGGCTGCCTAAGCTTAAAGGGGACAAATAAATTGTGTGCTCTTCTTGTAGACATTCTAAGATGGTTGCAGGTTCACATACTCCTCTCACAATGATCATGACAACTGAACCATGTCAAATTTTGCATCTTGACACCGTAGGACCTTCACGTGTTCAATCCTTCAGAGGTAAATGGTATGTTCTTGTTATCGTTGATGATTATTCTAGATACCCTTGGGTTTACTTTATGGCGTCTAAGAATGAAGTTTTTAGTCACTTTAGAACTTTATTTCCTAGATTATCAATTGATCACCCAGGATCATTAAAAGCAATTAGAAGTGATAATGGAACTGAATTTAAAAATCAATCTTTTGATCACTTTTGTGCTGAAAATAGAATAAATCATCAATTCTCTTCACCATATGTACCTCAACAAAATGGTGTTGTAGAAAGAAAGAACAGAACCTTAGTTGAGATGGCTAGGACTATGCTTGATGAATATCAAACTCCTAGGAAATTTTGGGCTGATGCGTTAGCAACCGCTTGTTTTGTCTCAAATCGTGTTTTCTTGCGTGCTAAGCTAGGTAAAACACCATATGAGCTTCGGTTTGGACATAGGCCTAGTGTTACACACTTTTGGGTGTTTGGTTGCAAATGCTTTGTTAAGAAACATGGAAATCTTAATAAATTTGAACCTAGACCCATTGATGGCATGTTTCTTGGTTATCCATCTCATACTAGAGGCTACCGTGTGCTTTTACTTGACACTAACAAAATTATGGAGACTTGTCAAGTGTCTTTTGATGAATCTAGCCTAGGTACTAGCTCAAACATTGCAGGTACAGATCCATATCCGGAGGGGGAGAGCATTTTCATTGAATATGAGGAAGAATTGGAGTTGCTGCCAGAAAATTCAACAGCGAAAGACTTTGGTTTAGCTCCGGATGATAATTCTCAACCAGCACCGACAACCATCAATGCTGATTCAAATCATCCTCAAGACACAAGCTCATCGATTTGTGATGAACATGAAGAAAAAGAAGCTTGTGAGACATCTGTTCCCCTACGGTTTTACAAAGATCATCCCACACATCAGATGATTGGTAGCTTGCACGAACGAGTCACACGGTCCAGGTTTTGCGATCCAAACTCTTATGCTCATTCTGCTTTTGTTGCTTCTTTTGAACCCAAAGATATATCACACACACTCACTAATGGATCTTGGATTATTGCCATGCAAGAAGAGTTAGAAAATTTTGAAAGAAATAATGTTTGGAAACTTGTACCTCTACCTCAAGGTCACACTTTAATTGGAACCAAATGGGTATATAAAAATAAACAAAGTGAGGATGGGGTTGTGGTTAGGAATAAGGCTAGGTTGGTTGCTCAAGGTTTCACTCAAGTTGAAGGTCTAGATTTTGATGAAACTTTTGCTCCTGTCGCTAGATTAGAAGCCATAAGAATTTTGTTAGCTTTTGCAGCATCTAAAGGTTTTAAGCTATGTCAAATGGATGTTAAAAGTGCTTTTTCTTAATGGCTACATAGATGAGGAGGTTTATGTCAAACAACCACCGGGCTTTGAAAATCCAGATTTTCCTAATCATGTTTACAAACTGTACAAAGCCTTATACGGTCTCAAACAAGCCCCTAGAGCATGGTATGATAGGTTAAAAACATTCTTACTTGAAAAGGGGTTTACCATGGGCAAGGTTGATAAAACTCTTTTTGCGCTTAAGCATGGCAATGACTCATTATTCGTTCAAGTGTATGTGGATGATATTATCATTGGTTGTGCTTCTCATGATCTTGTGTCCAAGTTTTCAGCAATGATGGGTTCCGAATTTGAAATGAGTATGATGGGTGAACTCACTTATTTTTTGGGGCTGTAAATCAAGCAAACCAAGGAGGGTACCTTTGTGCATCAAACGAAGTATACCAAAGACCTCCTAAGGCGCTTCAACATGGACAAAAGACAACCCTCTTCGGACACCAATGGGAACAGCAACAACACTTGAACTTGATGAAGATGGTGAATCTGTGAATCAAAAAGAATATAGAAGCATGATCGGATCACTTTTGTACCTCACGACATCAAGACCGGACATACAATTCAGCGTACGTCTTTGTGCACGGTTTCAAGCTTCCCCACGTGTTTCACATTGTCAAGCCGTCAAAAGGATTCTCAGGTATTTACATGGAACCCAAGAATTTGGCATTTTTCTTCCTTCTTCCTAAACCGTTACTTTAAAAGCTTTTTTGGATGCTGATTTTGGGGGTTGTAGGATTGATAGGAAAAGTACTTCCGGTGCTTGTAATTTTCTTGGTAATTCTCTTGTTGCTTGGTCTTCTATAAAACAAAATTCAGTTGCACAATCCACAGCCGAATCTAAATATGTAGCTGCCGCTAGTGCTTGCTCACAAATTCTTTGGATTGTTCAAACACTTAAGGACTATGGGGTTGATCTAGATAGTGTTCAACTATTATGTGATAACACTAGTTCCATTTGCATTGCTAAAAACCCCGTGCAACATTCTAGAACTAAGCACATTGACATCAGGTATCACTTTCTTCGAGATAACGTTGAAAAAGGAAACATTGTGCTTCACCATGTAGATACCGAACAACAATTGGCTGACATTTTTATAAAACCTTTGGATTTCACTCGTTTTTGTTACATTCGTAGTGAAATAGGGGTTATGCATCCTCATGGCTTAAATTGAGGGGGAGTTTTTGAAACTTGGAAGTTTATGTGTGAATCTGAAATTAAAATAATATGAGCATAGTATTTCATACATATATGACTCTGATTCCTTTTACATGCTGAAAGTTCTTACTACATTACTCGTGTTATACATTTTGTAGTTTTTTCCATGTCTAGTAATTGGAACAATTACTTACACTAAAATTGGTCATGGTCGAACTTTCTTGCTGTTTTGAACTTGTTACATGTTCACAAGTGCTTTTAATCATTAATAATTCATCAAGTAATCAACTCACATGTTGAGTTTTTATGAACAAATATAAATTGAGAAAAGATCAAGAGAATATGCATGCATCACACTTCTTTTTTTGATATGGCTTGTCATTGCACTTAGATATGAACTTGGAAGAAGTTGCGTATGACTAAAATCATGTCCTTAAGCTTCTGATTGTCAAATGACATAGGCTTGGCTTGGTTGGTTAGAATAAGGCAGATGCGCATATAATCTCTTGCAAATATCATATGATCTAAATTTATGCTTTGAAAAATAATAAAATGCAGCAACTAGTGTCATGCTTTCAGGTTTTGAAATAGTTAAGTTTGTGAGATCATGACTTACTTAAATTGAAAATTACATTTGATCTCTAGCATGGCTTACACTCATTTATGTGATAATGTAAGGTACTTGATAGTATGACTTGGATGAGTTTTGTTTATATGTATATGTTATAATATGCTCATAACAACTAAAGGGGGAGAGATAATTTGTTTATATGCTCATGACTTGCTGAATACATTGTCAAAGGGGGAGAGATAAGCATGAAGAGAAAGAGAATATGTGCATAAGGAGAGATAATATGGGATATTTTTTTTGGATTTTCTTCTCATTTTACTTTTGATTTACAAAGGGGGAGAAATTGTTTTCAAAACTTTTATGTGAATAAGCCAATGTTCGGATTTTAAATGGTGTTGCCAATGCATTCATCAAGGGGGAGATTGTAAGACCTATATGTGCTGAATACATTGGCTTGTAGTGAATACACTTGCTTTGATGATAAAAGTTTTGAATATCACCAAAACACCTTTTTATTAAGGTCCGACTAGCTTTGGTTAGCTCCGGTGAGTTTTGTCTTTAGCTCCGACATGTCTTTGATAGCTCCGACGTGTTTTTGCTAAGCTCCGAGTTGATTTTTCTAGCTCCGACTTTTGGGTTTACTAGTTCTGATTAGCTTCGGCACTAGGTCCTGCTAGTTTTGTAAGCTCCGGCGGGAGCTTGGCTATACTATTTCTGGTGAGTTCTGGTGCTAGGTTCTACTAGCTTTTGTAAGCTCCGGCTCAAGGTCCGGTTTGCTCTTACAATGTCTGGAACTTGACCGCAGTGCTTCTGCTTTTCATTTGCAATGTTTCGTACTTGCTTTACATTGTTGGAAAGATTGCTTAGTATTCATTTGCTAAGTTTTTGGTGCGTTTTGGTTGATATGGCTGATATCATTTTGCTATGCTTTGCAACATGCTTATGTGAGGTTCTCACGTAGGGTGTTGTGTTCGGAACTAACTTGAGTCGAGGACTTGGGCTCGTATGGATTGGTTGTTTATTCATGTGCAGGTGTTGCTTGAGTTCAAGACATGGCTGGTGACGGGATCCATTGTACTAGTCTCAGGGAGGAGATGAGGTTCCAATAACCAAATTCAGGAGGAATTGTGGTTGAGCTGATCAGGAGGTTGCGCAGCATGATTGAATCAAGAACAATGCATATGAAGGTATCGTGGACGTCATTGGAAGATTTTTGCACGTGGAAAGGAGTGCATGGACGTGGCTACATGTTTCCGAGACGTGATGAAGAGATGTGGATGTAAAGAGTTGGTCAAAAAGGTCCAACCAACTAGGTTATGGACTCAGGCTGTGGCTGAGTCGGGTTTGACTCAAATATGGAAAGATTTGAGTTGGTTATGATAGGATTTCATGTGGGTCACAAATTTGAGTTGCTTAGGAATGTGGGATACATTCCTAAGGTGTTTGGAAGTCTTAAGATTGCTTCTATATGCGTATAGAAGAATCCTAAGCAGTTATGAAAAGTTATGATTCGTGAACAGAGTAGGATTAGGTTCCTGATCTGAGTTGATTTGGCTTTCGAGCTGGTTATATAAGCAAGGAAACCCAGAGCTCGTGGTGCACTACTTTGGGGCTGTTCCTCTTGTGTTCTATTGAATAAAATTCATAGTTTGAAGGAACTTTTGTGCCTTGTTCGTCAGACTTGTTCCAGACAAGTTTTACTCGTCGAGTTTCTGGACAGCACTACCTTTTGTTGGTGGTTTTGTCATAACTCGAGTTTTACATATCCAATTGATGTTATTATTTTTGGGTTGTCTTTACAACTTGATTATCTATCATATGTCAAAATTTTACGGTCATTGGATTTGTGGTTTCTTACCTACACGAGTTTCTTTGCAGCATTCCAGAACTGTGTTTTTCTCGGGTAGGACAGATTGACCTTGTTTGATCTTTCGATCATAGCTTGAGTTTTTCTCGATGAATTTGAGTGATTCATTTTGTGTTGTCTTCTTGACTTGATTATCTTTGATATCTATCACTTTTGTCACGATGAAACACGTTTAGATTAGTCTCACATACGATTTCTTTAACGGATCGTTTTTCTGCCGAAAGGGTTTGGGGTTTAATTGTTTCCACTGCGTAAGATTTTTAAATCTACCATTCACCCCCTCTGGTAGCTTTTCACGTGCTCTTCAATACTACATACAAGGTAGCCTTCCTAGGATGGCGTTGAAGGGCAAGCTGATATGAGCCACGTCGAAGACCAGCTTCTCAGTTCTGTAGTTCTCCTGAGTCCCGAAGGTCACTGGGAGAGTAATCGAGCCGATAGGACTGATGGCCCCAGGACCTACCCCAGAGAAGGGACGTGAGGGGCGAAGGTCCGAGAGTCAGAGCTGGATCTTGAAGAAAGCTTCAGAGGTGAGGAGGTTGAGTGCTGACCCTCCGTCCACCAAGACATGGTGGAGGTGTACATTGTTGATAGTAGGAGACACCATCAACAGTAATTGCCCAACTCCAATCATGTTTCTTGGACAATCTGTGGCATCAAAAGTGATGGGAGTGTCCATACAATTACGATGGGGTTCTGCCTTGGCGGTAAGAGCTGTGGCAGCTATCTCCCGGGGCATGGTCTTGAGGATGCGGCGGGAGGTGATATCCCATGACCCTCCATGGATGGTGTTGAGGGTTTTCCGACGTTCGTTGTCGGAGATATTAGAGTCATCGTCAACGGTGTTGTACACAACCTTCAGGACCTTCTTAGGGTCCTGGAAGCCTAGCTTCGGATCAGATGGAGCTTCGTCGACTTTCTGCTTTCCTTCCCGTTGGCGTAAAGGAGCTTCTTCCCGACGCTTGTTGAAGTGCTCGACAAGGTTCTGGACCTCCCGACAATATTCAAGATTGTGAGTGTCCATTTTGTGGATCGAACACCACATCTTCAGACTGCTGCCATCTTCAGATGAAGGTTGAGGTCACTTTTCGGGGCGTGGCCCCCGGCCACTTAGAGCTGCAGCCACTGTAGCAGTAGGCGTGCCGGCTGATGGCTTCTTCTTGCCGTTGGACCCTTTCTTCTTCTTTCCACTACCGAAGGTAGTGGTTTCAGCCTTGAAGGACTTTTTGGTAGCCTCTGGAGCTGACTTGGAATGCATTTCACGGCCCTTCGCAACCCGGTTGCACTTGTCCACCAAGCTGAAGAGTTCCGTGATGCTGGTAACTTCTTTCGTCGCCAACTTTTCTAATATCTTCTTGTCTCTGACACCCTGTCTGAATGCCATGATTACAGAAGCATTGGAAATGGAAGAGATTGTATTCCGTGCTTGGGAAAACCGTTGGATGAAGGATTGCAGTGACTCTCCCGATTTCTACTGTACGACAAACAGGTCCAGTTCTGTGCTAGGTCAGGTGTAGGAACTCCCGAAGTTGGCGGTGAACTGGTTGCATAGCTCCGCCCAACTATTGATGGAGTCAGGCAGGAGACTCATGAACCAGGACCTGGCTGTCCCAGTTAGAGCCACGAGAAAATAGTTGGCCATCACATCCTCGTTGCCACCCGCTGCGAGGATGGCGGTAGAGTAGATTTGGAGGAATTCAACGGGGTTGACGGTCCCGTCGTATTTCTCTGACAGATGAGGCCAGAACTTCTGAGGCCATCGGACCATGCATAGGTGCATGGCCAAGGCTGAGCAGCCGCTCCCCAATCCCAAAGGAGAAGGGTTTTCCCGAGCCTCTCGCCTCTTGCGAGCATGCTCGATGTGGACGCGACCATCTTGCTGCTTGTAATGTTGGTTGAGCTCCGACCGAAGATCATGTGTCGAGATTCTCAACGCGGTGTGGGTGCGACGTGCCCCAAAGGGCAGCGACGTCATCTGTTGGGACACAACACGCCTCCTGTGCTGTGAAATGTGAGGACCAAGTCTTCCAGACAAGGTCTTATGTTGAGAAGTTTACTGTATTGAAGGGGGAGGACCTTGGTTGCTGATGGCATCGGCTGCGGCTGCAACCAGATGCTGCACATTAGCGTGCCATTGCTCCATCGCACCTTGAGGTGCTCCGGGTGTCGATGGGTGCTCAAGAAGAGTACGCACAGCGTTGTTCACGTTCTCTGGGTTATTGTGCGTCGATGAAGTGACCGACCGAAGACACCATCTCGTTGTCCAACGTTGGTAGCCAGAGCAGGTGGTGGTGGTGCAGCAACACCCGCCAGGACAACAACGCCAATTGGCTGTTGAATGTTGGAGGGATTCCCTCCGTTGAGCAGTCCGGGGTTGCTTTTGGACGATGCTGCTGCAGAGTTCACCACGTCGAAATCTCAGGCGCCCCTACCTGGCGCGCCAAATGTCGAAGTGGCTGATCGACACTTCCCCTGGTACTACTAAAATGTAGCTCGCGGAGGTTCGTATTCAGTTTGGGCGCGTGGCGATTAAGAACGAGGTGGATACACGGGGAATTTTACGTGGTTCGGGCCACCTGAGTGTAATACCCTACTCCACGGGGTGTTTGTTGATGAGTATGCGGTGGCTTGTGTGCGTATGAGCTTAGTTGTCTCTACCGTGTGGTGCAACCCATTTATAGTCTAAGGACTAGCCGTTACATCAGCCTGGCCCGACATGTGGCCCTGGTGGTAGTTAATTGCCTAATACACGATCTATGAATGTTAAGTGTAATTAACAGAGTGATAACGTGCCTTAATGGCGGCGTTATCGGAGTTAAGGGTCCCCTGATCGTGTGTCATTAATATGGCATCAATGACACATAATCAAGTCTTGTAACTGTAGCTTTAACTGTCCCTTGAATGTCCACGCTGTTGCAGATCTGCCAATCTCTTCGTTGCTGTCTTAGGTCCACAGGCTCTACACGTGGCGGCTCCAGAGCTTCCCATCGTGGGGAGGCAGGTCCGGATCCACTATACACGTGGCAGCACCGGAGCTTCCTTCTATTGGGGGTTAGGTCCGGGGTCACTGAACACGTGGCAAGACCGGAGCTTCCCTATGAAGGGAGTTAGGTCCGACCTTGTGTTACATGTGGCAGTGCCGGAGCTACCCAAACGAGGGAGGCGGGTCCAGTGCTGTGTAATAGATGTAGCCTTCGGAGGTCTTTAACTCGGACGGGTGGAACTCCTTAGAATTTTTTGCGATATCATGGGGTACCCGGTACGTAGGGTACCGACACCGTCGCTGTTTGTCCTATCAGGTTGACTTCTTCTTCGGGTGGGATTCCAGTCTTGCATTGTCTAATGCTTTCTAATGGCACCAACTACCGCGACTGGGTTCCTTGCATGTGTCTCCATATGCGTGGTCCGCGACTCCGAGAGTTCCTCGTGGATGATCTTAAATGCCTGTCCTTTACTGCAGTTCATAGGAGTTCTTCAAGAGAGTTCAATATGTACAGATCATGGTTGGATGAGGATGCTCACGCTGGTGCTATTCTTGCTGCTTCTTTGGCGGATCATTTGGTTGTTGACATTGGTGAGCTTGAGTACTCACACCAGATGTGGGCTTTTCTTCGTTGTCGTTACAAGCCTACTTCTCAGTCTACCTCTCTTACTGCTTTTCATCGCGAGCAGCTATTATGACAGGGAGATGCTACAGTGGAGGAGTTTTTCTGTCAGATGGAGGAAACTCGTCTTCATGAGGCTGGCTTCTTACAGACTTCTACCATTTTACCTGCTCGTTCTTCGACTTCTCCACCCACTACTGGTGTTCAAGCTTGCCGTTCTTCACATGATGCTCGTGGTGCTTGTAAGGATCGAAACGCCCAAGAGGGGGGTGAATTGGGCTTTCTTTCAAATTTTAAGGTGATTAAAAACTAACAACTTAAAGCCCAATTCCCAATGCGATTAATCTATGCAATCAATGTAAATTAAAGTTGCGGAATGAAGATTGCATAAATGTAAAAGGGAGACGGATGCAAACGCTCAAGGACACAGAGTTTATCTCGTGGTTCGGCAAGATCACAAGGATCTTCCTACGTCCACGTTGTGGCACCCAACGAAGGGTTTTGCCACTCCCAAGTCACCGAGACAATGGGGTCTTCACTATTCTTCTCCGTTCGCCAACCTTGGCAAGGAGGAGCTCAAGCCTTGTACACTTTGAATCCTCCGGGCTTCCAAAATCCTCTTGGCAAGCTCCGGAAGTTTCTCTTAGTTACACACACCAAGGGACACTCCCTTATGGCTCTCACTACACTAGAGATTCCAATCACCAAGAATGGAGGCACACAAGCACTATCTCTAGCTAGTTCTAGCCTATCTCTTGGTGTACAAATGATGAACAATGATGTGAAAGTGGTAGCTCTATGTTTTGAATGCTCTAGAATGTGTAGAGTATGTCTGGGCTTCAAGTCTTGTCGATTTGACAGGTTGAAGGGGTATAAATAGCCAGCCTCCACGAAATAGCCGTTGGAAAAGTAGGCTGACATCACTATTCTGCGAACACTAGATGATCCGATGTCTCCCCTTCAGTTATCATCGGTCAAAGCCAAATTAGCTGATGTCACTGTGTCAGATATGACCGTTGTTAGACCGATGTTGACCCTGTCTTCTCAACGGATGATCCGGTGTCTCTTCCTCCAGAATTTGCTTGATCTTGATGCTTACTGGAGTGATCGACCGATGTGTGTAAGTCTGCACATCGGATGATCCGGTGCTTCACTTAGTCCAATGGTATTTCAAACTGTACTAATGGACCGATGTCACTGAGCCACTCACATCGGATGATCCGGTGAGTGCATTTGTCTGAGGTCTTCTTCTTTAGTTGAACCAACTCGACCGATGCAGTCAACTCAGAAAACATCGGATGATCCGGTGTGTTCAACTTGTTGACTTCGAGTTGTTTTGAGTTGTTCTTTTGGAATTTGAACTTGTGACCTCTTTGACACTTGTTTGAAATGTTGTTCTGATAGTCTTCAAGCATTGAGTGATGTCAAGTTAGAGCTTTCACTTCTTGTCTTCATATGATTCGATTTGATCTCATTAGTTGATTTTATATGGGTCTCCAATGTCATTTTGATTTCATTTGATTGAGTGATTATTGGGACCTTGCATTCACAAATTCATTAGTAATATCGAATGGTTGTCATTAATCACCGAAACCGTACCTCATGGGGCCTAGATGCTTTCAATCTCCCCCTTTTTGGTGATTGATGACAACACAATAATTTAAAGCGCAATAGTAATGAATATGATGGTACAATACTCAAGTAGATATGCAATGAATACAAGATGAGACAAATCGAGCTTGTAGAAAAACAAATGAAATTAATGGAGCGAAAAGCTCAATCGATTAATACCATAAGCAAATGTGGCAAGCGGAAAAAGTGCTTAATTAAAATTACAAAAGGTACTCAAGCACACAAGAATGCAAAGGATAAACTCCCCCTGAGACTACTACTACTCCCCATGACTCCTCTACCTCTTCTCCCCCTTTGGCATCAAGACACCAAAAAGAGATCAGAGAGCCTACTGACCCTGAGCACTAGGCGCGATGACGAACTGGTCACCGTCGCTGTCGTCGGAGCTGGAGTCGCCGGTCGCAGGAGCTGGAGCGGAGGGAGCTGGGGGTCCACTGTCGGTGCTGGAGAGGAAGTAGCAGGTACGGGAGGCACCGGTGAAGCTGGAGCTGGAGGGAGCGGAGCACTGACCATAGATGCCGGCGTCTGCTGGAATAGAGTCGTCGCCGACAGAGGAGAGTGGATTGGTGCGCTGGGTGCCAGAAGAGGTGACATACTGATAGAAGGAATTGGAGTCGCAGGCACCTGAGCCGCATGTGGAGCTAGTCCCAGTCCAGGCTGCTGTGGAGGAAGGGCAATCCCAGTCTGAGTGTATAGGTTGGTGATCAACCCTAGGATCCCCATCATAGCCTGCTGAGTCTGCTGCTGCTGGTCGAGGGTACGTCGGTGCATCTGATCAACGAGGTTTGTGAACCGGTCAGTATCCTCTCGCCTCTGTCGGGCGATCTCCAGCTGAAGCTCCTGCTGCTGCCTCTAAAGCTGTGCCACGTGAGCAGCCTGCTCTGCCCTGGCCCGCTTAGCCGTGAGCCTGTCCTGGCGCTGCTGCTCTATCATCTGCTGAAGTAGTGTCGACAGCTCTGACGGCTGTGACACCTGCGCCTCGGACACAGGGGGTGGTGTCGGCGGTGGAGCAGCTGATCCTCCTGCCTCGGCGTCGTGCTGCCTCGGTGAGGGTGGAGGAGGAGGGAAGTACTCCTCGACACTCTCGTCTGTGTCGCTCTCGGACCAGACGTGCTGCAGGTCTCCTCCTTGAGCTTCTGCCTCAGCTAGACGCTCATCTTCTTTCTCCAAGTCCGACCAATCCTCCTCAGTCAGTCGGGCCCTGACCTGACGCTCAACTGGACGGCCAAGGCGGCGGTCTCCAGGAGCCGGGGCACGGTAGTGTCCGAACCGTGTCACGCTCTCGTCAGAGAGACGGTCGTGCACGACGGACCCCTCGGGAACCATCATAGTGAGAAGGTAGCTGATCTAGTGCCCATATACTAGCTGCCTCATCATGCCCACACCGTCTGTGATTACATCTTCCATCTCGCAAATAATGACATCCACTATGTCAAAGTCCATCCCGTTCATGATGTAGAACAGGATCGTCTGCTGGAGGCTAGTGAAACCCTCAAGATAGCCGGACCTCGGCAGGAGAGAGCGACGCAGGGCGAGGTGCATCGTGCGCGCTGCTGGAGTCAACAAGGCCGGTACTCACGGCTGGTCTGGAGAGAAGGTGGGTCCAAACAGTGATCGGATCTCCTCCAGAGCAGGTGCCACTCCTCCAGTGAGCGGCCTCCTCGGCGGGTCTGCCTGACCGTAGACTCTCTCATGTATGCAGGTGTCGTGCAAGTCTACTCCAAGCAACTGTCCCAGTGTCTGCCTCGTCAGGTGGTAGTACTGACCCATGAACATGAAGTCAATGGATCTTCTGCCCTCAGATACGTAGAGGGTGGCGTAGAACACGCGGACCCAATCCTCCACGTAGGCACTCCGCTCATATGATAGCAACTGTACCAAACCCCTGTATCTCTCAAAGAATGGCCTTATCTCTATCCCTGCGACTACTGCAAGCTGATCCCAATCCATGTAGTTGTGTTGGAACAGCTTGTGGCCTCGGCGTCTGTAGGTCTCGTAGAGAGACGCCTGTGTGACCGTCCAGAAGCGACTGTCCACCAAAGCATCCCGGGGCTGTGGGTACCATTCCTCAAGCAACACACTCCATCTGAGCTTCCAAAGCTGCTTGGCCTTCATCTTCCGGTAGTCGGTCAACCGGACTCCTTCAGCAACATGGACAGTGGTGTCCATCTCGTAGATAGCACGCTGGGCCTCCCTGTCCTCACGACGGTCGGCAACCGTCGGTCTCGAACGAGGAGCAGCCTCGGTGTGACCCCCATGTGTCCGGGCTGAGCGTCGGCGGACGAGAGGCTCAACCGGCTCCTCTTCAGCCTCGAAGTCGTTGATCACTGGAGGCTGCCTCGGACGAGCCTCACGGATCCTTAGCGACCCTCCTCGGCCACGCTCACGCTCCTCGGCAGCGCGAGCGGCCATCAACGCCTTCTTCTCCTCTTTGGACAGCTTTTGCTTCTTCACAGCGGGCTCCGCGATGGCCTTGCCCTTGTTCTTCTTGTCACGAGCCATTGCAATCGCCGAGTTGAGCTTTGACGGGGTCGAGTGTATGGGGAAACGACAAATGTGTCGCAGTCGAAACCCTAGCGGCGATGGAGCTTGGGAGGCACCACGGAGATGGTGGAGAGGGTGGTGTGTGCGTGGGGCGGCTGTGGCGGTGGAGAGAGGCGGCGGCGGTGCTTGGCGCGGTGGCAAGTGGTGGATGGCGGCGGCGGCGCGGCTGATGGGAGCGGGAGACGGCGGCACGGCGAGCGGTGGCTGCGCTGCGGTGAGGGCGGCGGCCGGAGACGGCGGCGGCAGCCAGAGGTTGCGGCGGCGGCAGCGCGAGGGAGAGGCGGCGGCGCGGCGGTCGGCGGACGGCGTGGTCGGCGGCGGCGAGGGCACGGGAGAGCAAAGCATCGGGGAGAGAGAAAAGGCCGGCGGCGCACGGGTTTAAATAGTGGGTCCCAAACCCTAGCCGTTATTTTAACACCGGATGGACCGATGTTACAAGATGGACACATCAATCGAATGCCACAGTAAGGATATTCAAAAATTGCTGTGGACATCGGATGGACCGACGTTTAGGGTTTGGATCATCGGTCGAATGGCACAGTAAGGGTGTTCAAAAGAGCGATGTTGACACCGGATGGTCCGACGTTGGAGGAAGCAAACATCGGTTGAATTGACCACATATCCAGAATAGAGAACATCGGATGGACCGATGTTTTTCGGAATGAACGCGTCGGATCATTTGAGGTTCTGACTGAACTGGCCCTTGAAGATTGAACACCTATTGGTCCGATGAGGGATTGACTTAGGCATCGGATAATCTGATGACAACAGAACAATACCATCCCATATATGTCCTTTGACCAAACAAACAAGCAAAGAGAAACACATGTCTTAGAACCTTTTGGGCAACCCCTTACCCCTCAAAGAAACTAATATGCCAATAGCTTGGCTAAACCTTAAAGCAAATGGAACACCGAGAAAAATGGGAGGAAAATATCCAAACTAAACTGTAAGGCCCATGCTTTGTGAGGTAGAGTACGAAGACTTCTATCTCTTTGAAGCATGTTCCTCTAGGTATTAACGTACCTAACATTTTGTTCTTTCCACCTTATATGAGTCGAGATATTGTATTTCAAACAAGTCTCCTTCTCATGAGGTGGGTTCCCCTTTGTGACAATCTACCGTATGCAATGCCAAACAAATTATAGAGCAAGAAATTAAATGAGTGCAAGTCTATATGGCAGGGATCATACAAGGCATAAAATAAATCTATCTTGCCAAGTTTAAACCTTCCAAAGGCTTCCTCAGGGAAAACTATTTCTAGCTCGCCCCTATCCTTTGGGAGTTAGACAAGACCTATGTGATATGCATCCTTACATGAACATGGCAACTTACATGACGTTAGATGCATCTAGCACATTTAATTCACTTCTAAGTCTAGAAAAGGTTTTCTCATCAAGTGGTTTAGTGAAGATATCCGCCAATTGTTCTTCAGACCTAACACCTTGCAAAGAGATGTCTCCTTTAGCCTCATGATCCCGCAAGAAGTGATGGCGAATATCAATGTGCTTAGTGCGGGAGTGTTGAACGGGGTTTCTAGCTATCTTAACCGCACTTTCATTATCACAAAGGAGAGGCACACAACCAAATTTAATTCCAAAGTCCAAAAGGGTTTGCTTCATATATAGAATTTGGGCACAACATGCACCGGCCGCTATATACTCCGCTCCGCGGTGGACAAAGTCACGGAATTTTGCTTTTTGCTTGACCAAGATACTAGGAAACGCCCAAGTAAGTGGCACCCACCGGAGGTACTCTTGTGATCCACACGGCATCTGGCAAAGTCCGAATCCGAGTAACCCAAGAGATGGAAACTAGCGTTCTTGGGGTACCACAAACTTACACTTGGGGTATGCTTGAGATACCGAAGTATCCTAAAGACCGCCTTACGATGCGATTCTTTAGGTGCCGCTTGAAAGCGAGCACACAAGCACACACTAAACATGATATCGGGCCTAGATGTGGTAAGATATAACAATGAACCAATCATGGAGCGGTAGAGAGATTGATCAATAGGTTTACCGTCCAAGTCCGCGTCGAGATGACAATTTGTCGCCATTGGAGTACTTCTTGAGCGACAATCTCCCATCTCAAATTTCTTCAAGAGGTCCTTGGTGTACTTCTCTTGGTAGATGAAGGTCCCCTCTTGAAGTTGCTTGATTTGAAATCCAAGGAAGAAGTTGAGCTCTCCAATCATTGACATCTCGAATTCCCTAGACATCATGGTGCCAAACTCATGGCTAAGAGATTTGTTAGTTGAGCCAAAAATAATATCATCGACATAAATTTGACAAATAAATAAATCTCCGTCGATGTTCTTGGTGAAGAGTGTAGTGTCCACCCTCCCGATCTTGAATCCTTGCATGACCAAGAAATCCCTTAGACGTTCATACCACGCCCTAGGTGCTTGCTTGAGCCCGTAGAGCGCCTTGTGTAACCTATACACATGATTAGGATTCCTCGGATCTTCAAACCCGGGAGGTTGCTCAACATAAACAAGCTCGTTACAATAACCATTTAGAAAGGCACTTTTAACATCCATTTGATAAAGCATTATATTGTGATGCGAAGCAAAAGCAATGAGTATACGAATAGCTTCTAACCGAGCGACCGGAGCGAATGTTTCTCCAAAGTCTAGTCCTTCAACTTGTGAAAAACCCTTGGCCACAAGTCTTGCCTTGTTGCGGACCACAACGCCATTCTCGTCTTGCTTGTTGCGGTACACCCACTTCGTTCCGATGATGTTCTTGTCCTTGGGTCGCCCCTCCAACACCCAAACTTCATTGCGGGTGAAGTTGTTGAGTTCTTCTTGCATGGCCATCACCCAATTTGGATCTTGGAGTGCTTCCTCTATATGAGTGGGTTCTACACACGAAACAAACGAGTAGTGCTCACAAAACGAAGCGACATGGCGAGAACGAGTACTTACTCCCCATGACGGACTTCCGATTATTTGATCAATCGGATGCGCCTTGGAGATGCGTCCATGCCTCATAAGTGATTGTGAAGCACTTGGCGGTGGTGAAGCATCTTGCTTGTCTTGTGGTTGGACTTGATCTTGGACTTCTTCTTCTTCTTCTTGTTGATGTTGTGTGTCTTGTGAATCTTGCATTGGCAATGGATCATCTTTTTCTTCTTCTTCATCAACTTGAGGCGCCATGGAGGTGTTGATGTTGGAACTTGATGCTCCCCCTTGATCATGGATCTCCTCAACTTCGGGCTTGATGTCTCCAATGGTCATGTTTTTCATGGCTTCTCATAGAGGCTCATCATCTATATCATCATGACCAAAACTCTCCTCTTGGGAGCCATTAGTCTCATCAAACTCAACATCACAACTTTCTTCAACTAACCCGGAGGTTTGGTTGAATACTCGATATGCTTTTGAGTTTGACGCATAACCAAGAAAGATACCAACATCACATCTTCTTTCAAACTTACCGAGCCTTTTCTTGCGGTAGATGTAGCATTTGCATCCAAAGACTCGGAAGTAGGAGATGTTGGGCTTTCTCCCAATGAGGAGCTCATATGGGGTCTTTTGAAGTAGTCGATGAAGATAGACCCTATTAGCGGCATGGCACACCGTGTTGATTGCTTCGGCCCAAAACTTCTCCGACGTGCCATAGTCATCAAGCATTTCTCTAGCAAGGGTGATGAGAGTCTTGTTCTTCCTTTCAATGACACCATTTTGTTGAGGGGTGTATGTGGCCAAAAACTCATGCTTCACGCCTTCACGATCACACCACTCCCCAATGTTGTAGTTCTTGAACTCGGTGCCGTTGTCACTCCGGACCTTGATAATGGGAAGTTGAAATTCCCTTTGAGCACGCTTAGCAAAGGTCTTGAAGACTTTCGGAGTTTCACCCTTGTCACCTAGAAACAAAGTCCAAGCATATCGAGAATAGTCATCAACAATAACAAGACAATAGAGGTTACCACCAAGACTTTGAAATGTGGACGATCCGAAGAGGTCCATGTGGAGTAGTTCAAGCGGCTTGGAGGTTGACACCATTGTCTTCATTGGGTGGTGTGAAGCAACTTGCTTCCCGGCTTGACAAGCGCTACAAAGCTTGTTCTTCTCAAATGTGACATCCTTTACACCGATCACCATCCCAAGCTTGAACGACTTCTTGAGCTTGCTCATCCCAATGTGAGCAATGCGTTGATGCCATAGCCAACCCAAACTCGTCTTGGTGAAAAGACAAGTGGTCAAGCTAGCATCCTTGTTGGAGAAGTCCACCAAGTAAAGATGTCCATGCCGAAAACCTTTGAAGATTAGTTCTTTGCTTGATTCACTAGTCACTACTACACCATTCTTGTCAAAGGTGCACGTTAGTCCAAGATCACATAGTTGTGCAATAGAAAGTAAATTGAAACTAAGTGACTTAACATATAGCACATTAGAAATGGACAAATCATGCGAAATAGCAATTTTACCTAAACCAATTACCTTCCCCTTTGAGTTGTCACCAAAGGTGACTTGTTCATGATTGTCGGGGTTCTCTATGGAGGTGAACATACCATCATTGCCGGTCATATGTTGAGTGCACCCGCTATCGAGTACCCAATGCTTTCCTCCGGCTTTGTAGTTCACCTACACACATGAAGTTAGTTTTTGAGTTTAGGCACCAAAGCCAACTTAGGTCCTTGTATGTGTGATACAAGTGATTTTGGGACCCAAAGTTGCTTGGGGAGCTTCCCCTTCATGCCCTTAATGTCTTTGCCGATGAACCTTGCCTTCACCTTGCCACCTACTTTGCTCAAGAGATAGTGGTAATCATTGAAAGTAGATTTGTAGTTAGGAGGCAATTTGGGAGAAGGACGGTTGGGGAGAGGACACTCCCTCGTGTGATGTCCGGTGACCTCACAATGTTGACAATAGGAACCAACTTCTTTGATGAAGCTTGTCCTAAGCTCCGGTGAGGGCACCTTTCATTTGTTGAGTATCGGGAAGGATCCAAGTCCTCTCTTGTTGAAGCCTTTAGCTTGTTGGTAGAGGATTTCCTTGTGCTTGTCCTCCCCTTTAGAGAGTCTTGCCACACTAGTGCAGAGACTTTCAATCTCGTCCACCAACTCCTTCTCCCTAGGGCTTGCTTTCAAAGGCAAAGACTTATCCAAAACATTATTGACATGTGAAATAGTTGATACTTTGCCATCAAGGGTTTCCTTTTTTATGTTTTTCAATTTTAGTTCAATTGCTCCATAAGCAAGGTTAAGCACTTCATGTTCTTGAACCAAGTCATTGTGCTTTCCCAAGAGTGCTCGGTTTGCTAAGTCAAGCTCATGGTGGTCAAGCTTGATTTGAGCATTTTCCTCCTCGATTTGCTTGACATGTGATTTGAGCATGTCATGCTCTTTAAGTATGGTTACATACTTGTCATGCAAATCGAGCTTTGTACTCTCAAGCTTAGCACAAGCTTGTTCAAGTGCCTTAACCTTGCTCTTCTCCCTTTTTATGATGACATGGTATTCATTAATCATAGATGCTAATTCATCAGGGGAGAGCTCATCATCATCATCGCTAGAATCGTCACGTACCTTAGTGTTACCTTTCGCCATGAGGCACATAGGAGGTGGACGAAGAGGTGAGTTATCCTTGTTGACGATGGCAAGGCCCGCCAAGTTTTCTTCATCTTCACTCTCTTCGTCGCTTGACTCTTCATCCGTGATCCACTCATTTGCCTCGCACATGAAGACTTTTTGAGGCCCTCTTCTCTTCTTTGGAAAGAGCTTGGTCTTCTTGCCTTTCTCAAATTTCTTCTTTCCAAAGGAGCGCTTGGGCTTGACCTCTTCTTCATCTTCATCACTTTCTTCTAGCTTCCGATGCTTTCCCTTGTGGTTGTCCTTCCTCTTGTCCGGTCTTGGACAATCATATGATATGTGGCCTAGATCACCACAATTATAGCATGTCTTGTTTTCATCTTTTCTTGGGAGGAAGGCTTTCTTCTTGGGATCAAAAGAGTATCCCTTCTTTGCGATCTTGGAGTTTAGACGTGAGAATTTTCTCATCATCAACGCAAGCTCATCATCTTCTTCTTCGCTTGTTGCTTGCTCTTCTTCACTTGAGCTAGGCTCAACCACTTTCTTCTTCTTGGGAGTTGTCTTTTTGGTTGAAGCCTTGAGAGCAATGGTCTTTGACGATGACTCCTCCATTATTCCAAGTACGCTCATCTCATGAGCATGAATTTCTCCAATGAGCTCCGAGACTTCTATGTTGTCAAGTGACTCTTTTTGGAGCATTGAATTGATAATGTTGTACCCGGGCTTGGGTAGAAGCATGAGGATCTTGCGGTTGATAAGTCCCTTACCAAGAGAAGCAATGTCAAGTGCGTTAATCTCCTCAATGAGCACATTTAAACGAGAAAACATTTGATTAACATTCTCATGAGGAAGCATTTTAAATTCATCATACTTGGATTTAAGTAAGTGATATTTGAGTTCTTTAACACGAGATGAGCCCTCATGTATTTCAATTAAACATGCCCAAATTTCACAAGCTTTCTCCTTACTAGCAATTCTAGCAAATACGTCTTGACTTATACATTCATAAATTGCATTTCTAGCTTTAGCATCCCACTTTAGTTGATCACCAACATAATCAAGATTTCCAAACCCCGCATGGGTCGCTTCCCAAACTTCGGGAGCAATAGCCTCTAGGTAGGCACGCATGCGTGCTTTCCAATAGGCAAAGTTCTTGCCCTCGAAGGTAGGAACTGAACCCCCATTCTTGGCCATTTTAGCTCTCTAGCGGTGAAGCTAGAATGATCCAATGAGCAACCTGGCTCTGATACCAATTGTAAGGATCGAAACGTCCAAGAGGGGGGGGGGGGGGTGAATTGGGCTTTCTTTCAAATTTTAAGGTGATTAAAAACTAACAACTTAAAGCCCAATTCCCTATGCGATTAATCTATGCAATCAATGTAAATTAAAGTTGCGGAATGAAGATTGCATAAATGTAAAAGGGAGACGGATGCAAACGCTCAAGGACACGGAGTTTATCCCGTGGTTCGGCAAGATCACAAGGATCTTCCTACGTCCACGTTGTGGCACCCATCGAAGGGTTTTGCCACTCCCAAGTCACCGAGACAATGGGCTCTTCACTATTCTTCTCCATTCGCCAACCTTGGCAAGGAGGAGCTCAAGCCTTGTACACTTTGAATCCTCCGGGCTTCCACAATCCTCTTGGCAAGCTCCGGAAGTTTCTCTTAGTTACACACACCAAGGGACACTCCCTTACGGCTCTCACTACACTAGAGATTCCAATCACCAAGAATGGATGCACACAAGCACTATCTCTAGCTAGTTCTAGCCTATCTCTTGGTGTACAAATGGTGAACAATGATGTGAAAGTGGTAGCTCTATGTCTTGAATGCTCTAGAATGTGTAGAGTATGTCTGGGCTTCAAGTCTTGTCGATTTGACAGGTTGAAGGGGTATAAATAGCCAGCCTCCACGAAATAGCCGTTGGAAAAGTAGGCTGACATCACTGTTCTGCGAACACCGGATGATCTGATGTCTCCCCTTCAGTTATCATCGATCAAAGCCAAATTAGCTGATGTCACTGTGTCAGATATGACCGTTGTTAGACCGATGTTGACCCTGTCTTCTCATCGGATGATCCGGTGGCTCTTCCTCCAGAATTTGCTTGATATTGATGCTTACTGGAGTGATCGACTGATGTGTGTAAGTCTGCACATCGGATGATCCGGTGCTTCACTTGGTCCAATGGTATTTCAAACTGTACTAATGGACCGATGTCACTGAGCCACTCACATCAGATGATCCGGTGAGTGCATTTGTCTGAGGTCTTCTTCTTCAGTTGAACCAACTTGACCGATGCAGTCAACTCAGAAAACATCGGATGATCCGGTGTGTTCAACTTGTTGACTTCGAGTTGTTTTGAGTTGTTCTTTTGGAATTTGAACTTGTGACCTCTTTGACACTTGTTGGAAATGTTGTTCTGATAGTCTTCAAGCATTGAGTGATGTCAAGTTAGAGCTTTCACTTCTTGTCTTCATATGATTCGATTTGATCTCATTAGTTGATTTTATATGGGTCTCCAATGTCATTTTAATTTCATTTGATTGAGTGATTATTGGGACCTTGCATTCACAAATTCATTAGTAATATCAAATGGTTGTCATTGATCACCGAAACCGTACCTCATGGGGCCTAGATGCTTTCAGTGCTGGTACTGGAGGATGTCAGAAGAGTTCTGCTACTACAGATGCCCAGTTGCTTATGCTTCTTCATCGCCTTGCTGCCTCTACATCATCAGGAGCTGCTGGTATTGTGACTCAACCTTATGCACCTTCAGGTTCTGCTGCTGCTTCTCCGTCTAAGGGACCACCTTCCACTTTTCGTTAGGTAATCTCCCGTGGATCCTTGATTCTGGAGATTCGTTTCATATGACACATTACTTCACATGTTTATCATCTCAGTGTTATTCGTCTCATTCTCTTACTGTTCATACCGCTGATGGTTCTCCACTTTCGATTTATGGACAGGGCACCTTCTTATTTGACTCTTTTAATGTGCCTAATGTCTCCTATGCTCCTAACCTGACCATGCAGCTTATGTCTGATGGTCAACTCACAGATCATGGCTGTTAGTGATTCTTGATCCTGATTCTTGTCATGTTATGGATCATCGTATGGGTCAACTTGTTGGCTCTGGTCCTTGTCGTTATGATTCCCAGCGACTCTGGGAGCTTGACTGGCTTCGTCGTCCTTCTGTTGCGCCTGCTAGTCTTGTTAGCTCCACTTTTGCTACCCCGTCTACCTCGTCTTTTGCTCAGTGGCACCATCGTCTAGGACATATTTGTGGATCTCGTCGATCCGCCTTAATTCATCGTGGTGTGTTAGGATCAGTTTAAGGATCTTAGTCGTTAGCTCAGTGTGAGGGTTGTCTATTAGGGAAGCATATTCAACTTCCCTATCCCTCTAGTGAGTCAGTGTCTCAGCGTCCTTTTGACCTTGTTCATTCAGATGTCTGGGACCCTACTCCTTTTGTTTCCAAAGGAGGGCATCAATACTTTATTGTTTTTATAGATGATTTTTCTTGCCACACATGAGTTTACTTCATGAAACATCGTAGTGAGGCATTATCTATCTGTTGTTCTTTTTCTATTATGGTTCACACTCATTTTGACACTCCTATCCGTGTCTTCCGTACTGACTCTGCTAGTGAGTACCTCTCTAATGCTCTTCGTGATTTTCTATCTGAGCAAGGTACCGTTGCTCAGTTTTCTTGCCCTGGTGCTCGTGCTTAGATTGGCGTTGCTGTGCGAAAACATCATCATCTACTTGAGACAGCACGTACACTTCTCATTGCTTCCTCCGTTCCGCCTCATTTTTGGGTCGAGACTGTTTCCGCTACTACTTACTTGATTAACATTCAACTATCATCCGCTCTTAAAGGTGGGATTCCTTTTGAGCGTCTTATGAGCAAGACGTCTGACTACACCAACCTTCGTCTTTTTGGTTGTGTGTGCTATGTGCTACTCGCACCTCGTGAGCGCACTAAGCTGACTGCTCAGTCAGTCGAGTGTGTCCTCTTAGGGTACAGTTCGGAGCATAAGGGTTATTGTCGTTGGGATTCGGTTGGTCGACGGATGAGGATTTCACGAGATGTTGTTTTTGATGAGACACGTCCTTTCTATCCCTATCTTCTTTTGATACTTCCTCTATGTTCGTAGTTGATCCTATTTCGTTCTTGTTCTTTCCAGATGCTCCTGTTGCTAGTGTACCCCCTTCACACTCCGTGTTATGTTCCATAGTCTTTCCTTCTTCTTTGGAGCCTTGTTCTTTGGTTCTCGATTATACTTTAAAGACTCCAGTGACGCAGATGTATACATGATGAGTTGTACCTCCTCCAAATGTGCCATCTTCTTCTGATGAGCCATCTACTCTAGTTGCTTCATCTTTTAATGTACCATCTTCTCCAGCTCAGTCTGCCTCTCCGAATACGCCTTCTTCTCCCAAGGGATCATCTCATTTCGATGATTCTTCTCCTGAGCAGCCTCTTGGACATGGTCATTGTCCTCGTCACCCTCCTAATCGTTATTCTCCTTCTATCTTCGCTGCTACTACTTTTTCCAAGCCGTCTACGTATCGTGATGTTGTTTCTCATCCGGAATGGCAGCATGCAATGGCCGAAGAGATTTATGCTCTTGAGCGCACCGACACGTGGGAACTTGTGCCCCGTCCCCCACGTGTTTGTCCTATCATCTGTAAGTGGGTGTATAAGATTAAGACCCACTCTTATGGTTCACTTGAGCGCTATAAGGCTCGATTAGTCGCCGGTGGCTTCCAGAAAGAACATGGTCGTGACTATGATGAGACATTTGCTCCTGTTGCTCACATGACCACTGTTTGCACTCTACTAGCTGTGGCCTCTATTCGTGATTGGTCTATCTATCATCTTGATGTGAATAATGCCTTTCTTAATGGTGAGCTGCGTGGGAGGTTTATATGCAGCCACCACCTGGGTATTCTGTTACTGACGGTATGGTTTGTCGTCTTCGACGCTCTCTTTATGGCCTTAAGCAAGCTCCTCGTGCTTGGTTTCAGGGGTTTGCATTTGTGGTCACTGCTGCTGGTTTCTCTGCCAGTGCTCATGATCTCACACTTTTTGTGCACACTTTGTCTCGTGTCCACACTCTTCTTCTTCTCTATGTTGATGACATGATCATCACCGGAGACGATTCTGAGTACATAGCCTTTGTCAAGGCCCGTCTCAGTGAGCAATTTCTTATGTACGATCTTGGTCCTCTTTTCTATTTTCTTGGGATTGAGGTTTCCTCCTCTTCTGAGGGAATTTGTCTCTCTCAGGAGAAGTACATTCAAGATCTTCTTGATTGGGCTTCTCTAACTGATAACCAGATTGTTGAGACTCCCATGGAACTCAATGTCCATCTTTGAGCCACTGATGGTGAGCCTCTTGATGATCCTACTCATTACCATCATATTGTAGGGAGTCTAGTGTATCTTGGTGTTACTCGTCCTGATATTTCGTACTCTGTTCAAATTCTGAGTCCGTTTGTTTCAGCTCCCACCCAAGTCCACTATAGTCACTTGCTTCGTGTCTTGCGTTATCTTCGTGGGACTATCTCTAGACGCTTGTTCTTTCCATGCTCCTACTCATTACAGCTCAAAGTATACTCTAATGCTACTTGTGCTAGTGATCTCTCTGATCGTCAATCTCTTTCTGCCTATTGTGTTTTTCTTCCTGGTTCCCTCATTGCTTGGAAGACTAAGAAGCAGTTAGCAGTTTTTTTTTTGAGTGCAGAAGTTGAGTTGCATGCTATGACTCTTGAGAGTGCAGAGGTGACTTGGTTGCTATGGTTGCTTGAGGACTTTGGTGTGTCTGTTGGTATGCCAACTCCTTTTTTGTCTGACAGTACATGTTCTATCAGTATTGCTCGTGATCCGGTCAAGCATGAGCTTACCAAGCATATTGGTGTTGATGCTTCTTATACACGAGCACATGTACAGGATGGTGTTATTGATCTTCAGTATGTGCCTTCAGAGCTTCAGTTGGCTAATTTGTTCACGAAGGCACAAATCCGGGCTCATCATAGTTTTTATCTCTCCAAACTTAGCGTTCGTGACGCACCTTGAGTTTGAGGGAGGGTGTTAGAGATATAGGAGATTTATATTCTCCTTTTGTATTTTCCCTCCTGCGTGAAGGGTTTTCTACATATTTGTCCTCTCCTGTAACTCTATATATTTGTGCCTATGGCCCTCATAATACAACAAGCATCATTCATAACAAAGATGAAGACATTTTACCCAAGAACAACAGAAAAAAGCAAACATTGGCAGTTTGTGTCTCATGGCAAGCCAAGCTAGCTCATGTACCATGGATGATGACAATAGCAACGAGGATAATGAGGTAAACTCCATTTATTATGACCTTTGACACGCTGGGTACATGTCGGCACTCTTTTTAGAAAAGAAGGATAAGAAACTTGAAATATGACCCTAAGATTGCATCACTTGAACATGAAATTGAATATCTTAAAACTTTGGTTCATAGTGATGATTCTTGTTCATGTTATGAGCTCATATACAATCAATTATCTTCTCTAAGATATGTGCATACCTCCACACTTTATATGCTCTAACTTGAGGTACAAAAGAACAAAAAACTTGTTATACTTAATGATAGAAACATGAAATATGCTAGCTATGCTATCAGTGACATGCATTGTTCTAGCTGCCAAGATTTGAATGTAAAATGATATCATGCTAGGGCTAATTTTTTTTACTTTGGACAATGTTTTACATACTCATGAATTTGACTCTTGTCCTAATAGTAATTCAAAAGAAATGGCTTCATGTGAAAATTGACTAGACCTATCAAAAAAACTTGATGATATGCATAGGACTCTAGAGCGGTTTTCTAGAGGGAAAAAGAACATAAACTTGTTGCTGAATTCATCTAAGACTTGTAATTCTAAAAAGATTTAGTTTTTGATTCTCATGCTAATGATAAGTTAGATCAACCTGTGGTTGTAAAGACAGAAGGAAGTGGATCGATTAAAACTGTACGTAGTCCAAAATAGATATTTTTTAAATCTGCTGGCGTGCTTTCTAACTCCACTGACAAGAAACAAGTTGCTAGCAAACCTAGACATGAACATAAGATGAAATTTTATTGTACCTACTATTGTAGAGATGGTCATGTCATATGTTTTTGTTATGGACTTGCTAAACAACATAAAAAAGAAAGAATGCTAGCTAGATCTCATACTAACTGAGCTACACTTGCTATTGAAAAAGTTGGATGTACACAACCTGCTATTTTGAGTAGAAACATGCAATTTTTTTTTATCAAAAATTAATTGTTTTTCATGCCACACATGGCATACCTTGTAGTTTAGTAGTTGGGTGCAAGAATTAACATATTTTGGCTGAAAACTTTCAGTTTTTCTTCAACTTTATTGTGCTATGCCAGCAATTCATCGTGTGACGAAGTGCTGGATACTCATACACTATCTCACTAACCCTAGCACCAAGTCAACTATGAATTTTGTATCTTTAAAGGCTATTGTACAGGAAAAGGAGAACTTTTGGGCTACAAAGACTCCAGACTTGTTCAACATGCATGTGTTCAGGGACAAGAAACATAGTTCTTCTTCATTGCAAGTGCATCTCGTGTAAAATGTATAAATTTTAAAGATGTTTTACAACTCCAACTGTTGTACAGGAATGATTAAATGCAACTGATACATCTCAACACATTTTCGACAAGTCACATGTTCAAACTTTTTGAGATTCAAGTGCATATGCTCAGTGGGGATTATCTTTTGTCAACGAAGTGAGGATTGTTGCAATTTCCTAACATGATCAAAGAATCTAGCTAGAGAGATGGTTGAAGTCTCCATCAACGTGTGATACCACTACTACAATAAGCCTCATCGCAGGCGGCTCCAAACCTATTGTCACACGCAGTTTTTAAAACCGCCTGAAACGAAGAGCCTGTGATAATCCATAATTCCACAGGCGGAGAAGTGAAACCGCCTGTGAAGACAGATTATCACAGGCGGTTATTTACTTAGGCTAGCCGACTGTGAAGATAGGTTATCACAGGCAGGTCGTGCAACATATGTAACCGCCTGTGATAATACAATTGTCACAGGCGGGTCGCGAAGCATATATAACCGCTTGTGATAATAGTGTTATCACAGGCGGATCTTGACTTACATCAAGCTGCCTGTGAAGACAATTTATCGCAGCTGGTTTCTACCATAACAGTTACCGCCTGTGATAATTAGGTTATCACAGATGGTTCTTTACCTATATCTAGCCGCCTGTGATAATTGTTTTTCACAGGCAGGTCTAGCCGTTGGTAAATAACCGTCTGTGATAAGGTATAACCTATGCAGTACTAGCTGCTGTTATTTCTAATTTCCAGGTCAATTTAATATAATCACAGAATAGAAGTCAACAATATCATCACAGAAGTCAACAATATCATCATAAAAGTCATCTTAGAGAAGTCAATTTCACTAAAATAATATACATAGGTACAAGTTACAGATACAATTCATCTCATAGTTTACAAGTTTTCACTAAAAACTGTTTCTATTGGCATAGTTGCAAAGTTCTGGCACATCAGCTATTGCACCATTCTCATCAAAGAACTCACCTCTTTTGTGCAAAATTTCGCGACGAATGAATTGACAGAGTTCAGCAGCAATCTTGTCGGCTCCTCCACCCGGAATACTTCTACAAACCGGCCATTCTTCGTTCACATTCTTCGTGTGCTGCAATGAAACAATAACAAGGTTTAGAATGTGTTGGTTTGAACAATCTCAAAGTATAGATAAAAGTGAGAGTATACATGAATTTATTTAGTATATTTGGAGCAGTTGTACTATGAGCATTTGAATTTTGAAGTTGGAATCAGAATATGAAAATAACTTTTCTGATAATATTGAACAACAGAGAATATAAGTATTAAACTATGCTAGTTACAATGAAAATGAAACTCAAAAGTAAGAAAATAAGATATCGACATTAAGGATAACTTACATCCTCACGATTCACTCCATATTCGCTGGCGGTCCGAAGATGCTCGCATACATAATACCCGCATAAGACACTCCTAGCAGGCTGCTTCGGAGAAGCATAATACGTTTTAATGTCCCATGCAGTCGTATTAGAAGGTCTCTCACCGCCAAGCCGTTCCGCGTAAAACCGCCAAGCGCTATAATACAAGAAGTGTCATATAAAACTTGTCAACACATTCTAAATGTGTGTAAATTAAAATTATTGAATAAACGTACAGTTTCAAAATGGAAAGGAAATCTTTGTAATGATCTGGTGAGAAATCGGCCGAGTCCAAGAAAGTTTCCATTCCCTGTGTTGGCTTGATGAAGATCATTATGTAGTGATTACTGCAAACATACAAACACATGTGTTAACAATTACCAATAATTGCTATTTCAATGTCATGTGTCGAACTTACTCGAAGTGGTACGGAGCCTTTACGAGGTCCCTACCGTCTTTGACAAAGTTAAACATAGCATGTCCTATGTAAGATGCAACTTCTGTCCTTCTATCCTTCTTAAGTTTTGCGATTGTTTTTTCAATTTTTTTTCATGTGCTTGAACTTTGCTGAGTCTCGATCCACCTTGACGTTGAATAGCGTCTTTGCAATCTGTGTAGGGTCAAGGATACCTGTCTTGTATTCCATCTTTTCATTATCCATGTATTGCATCCTATTGAAGAAGTCCAAAATTGTAATAATCTCATGAAATGTGTATGCGTGTAGTAAGAAAAGCAAATGGAAAATATTAGAGGCACTTACAAGCACCAGGCGAGCAACAGGTTGATTTCGAGCATGCCGCGATGGAAAAGGGGATGCAACTCTTCAAATAAAATGACTCGTCTATCTTTTCCAGTGCTCCAGAATGCTTCTTTTGGAATACAAAATGTGACACAATCAATCTCATATTTTGTGCTGGCAAGGATGTACCACTCATGCATTCTTTTGAGCGGGGCAGGTTGTTTGCTAAGTTTTACGGATGTCATTAACGGCTTCCCATTCTTAAATTCAGGAGGAACATCCTCAAGATTGTATATTGGAACTCCTGGTTTAACTAAATCCGTCCGCCGATTATACATGACACCGTCCTCTTCCCACTCCTCGATATCTGTTAATGCTGGCTCATGAGAAGAACGAGATGCACTCAATTTTCCAATATTTTCCTTCATAGTTTACAAATACTTTGACACTTCTGATGAAGGTTTCTTAATTTCGTATGAGCTAACTTTGATAGGCACTGATGATCGAGGAGTAGTCGTCGGAAGTTGGACACTGGCTTGTTGTTGAACCTGTTGTTCAGCTGATTGCTCTTTACTCCCAGCAGTTGGCTCTAGTACTACTTCAAGCTGTTGCTCAACTGGTTGCTCTTTACTAGCAACAGTTTTGCTCTGGTACTGATTGAAGCTGTTGTCCAACTTGTTGCTCTTGGATATCTTTACTAGCAAGGTTACTATCATCCTTGCTGAGACATAGGGGGAGTGGATCTTCCTGGACTTTCAGCTTAGAAGATGGGGTTGCAGTATTTTGAGATGCGACGGGGCTAGAAATTGGCTCATCGTCCAACACGATATCACATCGGTGCCAAAGGATTAATTGGTTGACAGCCTATCCCAGAGTCGCGAGCCCCTCAGGTGTGACATGGTCTATTTCATAATCTTCATAATCATTATCAATGATCTGAAGAACTTGCACCACAACATAATACAACGAAAGTGGATTCCCGTTGAAGTCACGATCAGACTTTGCCATAGCAGTGGCAACCTGTTTGATTTCGTTCCCTGCTCTGCCAATCAGGACAAGAAGACGACAAGATTTGTCATTAGCAATATCATCGACATGGAACTTATGGATTGACCCTGAGTCTGGCACAGAACCAACACTGCTAGGGTAGGCAGTTGGATATTGAAAGCATCTAGGCCCCAATGAGGTATGGTTTCGGTGATTAATGACAATCATTGGACTTTACTAATGAATTTGTGGATGCAAGGTCTCTTATAATCACTCAATCAAATGAAATCAATATGTCATTGGAGACCCCTAAACAATCAATTTATGAGATTAAATCAATGATATGAAGACAAGAAGTGAAAGCTCTTATGACAAAGTCATTCAACCACAATTAATGTCACTTAATGCTTGACAATCATCAGAAATATATTTCCAACAAAGTCTAAGAGGTCACTTGAGCAAGACACAAAAGAATCACTTAGAAACAACTCGAAGCAAACAAAATCAACTCATCGTATCAACCGATGTTTCCAGAGAACAACACATCGGTCAAGTTGGTTCAGCAGAAGAAGAAGACCTCAGACCAAAGCACTCACTGGATCATCCGATGTTAAGGGCTAGGCTACATCGGTCCATCAGTACAGTTTGTAATATCCTTGGACCAAGTGTAGCACCGGATCATCCGATGTACAGAAATATACACATCGGTCAATCACTCCAGTAAGCATCAAGTTTGAGTCAATTCTGGAGGAAGAGCCACCGGATCATCCGATGAGAAGACAAGTGCAACATCGGTCTAACAACGGTCATATCTGACACAATGACGTCACCTAAAGTAAACTTGACCGATGATAACTAATGGGGAGACATCGGATCATCCGATGTTCGCAGAAAAGTTCTGTCAGCCTACTTTTCCAACGGCTATTTTGTGGAGGCTGGCTATAAATACCCCCTAAACCTGTCATTTCGACAAGTCTTGATCACCAGACATTCTCAACACATCCACAAGCATTCAAGACCAAGAGCCAACACTTCTACATCATTTCGACCACCTACACACCAAGAGATAGGCTAGAACTAGCTAGAGAGAGAGCTTGTGTGCCTCCATTCTGGGTGAGTGGAATCTCTAGGATAGTGAGAGCCTCAAGGGAGTGCCCCTTGATGTTTGTAACTGTGAGAGACTTCCGGAGCTTGCCAAGGCGTTTGTGGAAGCCCGGAGTGTCGAAGTTGTACAAGGCTTGAGCTCCACCTTGCCGAGGTTGGCAAACAGAGAAGAATAGTGGAGATCCCTCGTCTCAGTGACTTGGGTGTGGCTATACCCTTTGGTGGGTGGCACAACATGGATGTAGAAAGATCTTGACGATCTTGCCAAACCACGGGATAAATCCTTGTGTCTCCTCGGGAGTTTGCATCCTCTTCCTCTCCCTTACATTTATGCATTTTATATTCCGTGAAGTTGCTATTTACTTCAATGCATAGATTGTTTGCGTAGGGAATTGGGATTTTTAGGGATTAAGTTTCATTGCTTAGATTTTTGAAAAGAAGCCCAATTCACCCCCCCTCTTGGGCATTCGATCCTTACAATTGGTATCTGAGCATGGTTGCTCATAGGATCATTCTAGCTTCACCGCTAGAGAGCTAAAATGGCCAAGGTTGGGGGTTCGGTTCCTATCTTCGAGGGCAAGAACTTTGCCTATTGGAAAGCACGCATGCGCGCTTATCTAGAGGCTATTTCTCCTGAAGTATGGGAAGTGACCCACGCGGGGTTTGGAGAACAAAACTATGTTGGTGATCAAATTAAATGGGATGCTAAAGCTAGGAATGCAATCTATGAATGTATTAGTCAAGATGTGTTTGTTAGAATTGCTAGTAAAGAAAAAGCTTGTGAAATTTGGGCTTGCTTAATAGAGATTCATGAGGGTTCTTCTCGAGTCAAGGAACTTAAATATCACATGCTTAAAGCAAAATATGATGAATTTAAGATGCTACCTCATGAAAATGTCAATGAGATGTTCTCTCGCTTGAATGTAATTATTGAAGAAATTAATGCTCTTGACATTGCTTCTCTTGGCAAGGGACTCATCAACCGCAAGATCCTCATGCTCCTTCCCAAGTCAAAGTACAACATCATCAACTCCATGCTTCAAAAGGAGTCTCTTGACCACATTGAAGTTTCAGAGCTCATTGGAGAAATTCACGCTCATGAGATGAGTGTACTTGGAATGATTGAGCAATCATCTTCAAAAACAATTGCTCTAAAGGCCTCCACCAAGAAAACAAGCCTCAAGAAGAAGAAGGTGGTTGAGCCTAGCTCAAGTGAAGAAGAGCAAGCATCAAGTGAAGATGATGATGATGAGCTTGCATTGATGATGAGAAAGTTCTCACGCTTGAACTCCAAGATTACTAAGAAGGGATACACATTTGATCCCAAGAAGAAAGCATTTATACCAAGGAGAGATTATCACAAGACTTGCTACAATTGTGGTGATCAAGGCCACATCTCCTATGATTGTCCAAAACCGGACAAAAGAAGAGAGAACCACAAGAGCAAGCATCGCAAGCTTGAAGAAAGTGAAGATGATGAAGAAGAGGCCAAACCCAAACCAAGATCCTTTGGGAAGAGGAAACATGACAAGGGCAAGAAGGCAAGACTCTTCCCAAAGAAGAGAAATGGCCCACAAAAGGTGTTCATGTGTAAGGCAAATGAATGGGTCACCGACGAAGAAACAAGTGATGAAGAGAGTGAAGTGGAAGAAAAAAGTTTGGCCAGCCTCGCCATTGCCAACAATGATGACTCACCTCTCCATCCACCACCCATGTGCCTCATGGCGAAAGGTAACACCAAGGTATGTGACGACTCTAGCGATGATGAGCTTTCCCCCGATGATTTAACTTCTTTAATAAATGAATATCACACTATCATTAAGAGGGAAAAGAGTAAGGTTAAGGCACTTGAAGGAACTCATGCTAAGCTTGAGAGTGCTAACCTTCATTTGCTCAACAAGTATGAAAGCATACTCAAAGAGCATGACACACTCAAATCCCATGTCAAGCAAGTTGAGGAGGATAAGGCTCAAATCAAGCTAGATCATCATGAGCTTGACTTAGCCCACCAAGCACTCTTCGGAAAGCACAATGAGTTAATCCAAGAGCATCAAACACTTAACCTTGCTTATGAAGTGCTTGATCAAGAGTTAAAAATTATGAAGAAACAAACTCTTAATGATAAGATATCCATTACTTCTCATGCCACTAATGTCTTGCACAAGTCTTTGCCTTTGAAAGAGAACACTAGGGAGAAGGACTTGTTGGAAGAAATTGAGAGTCTCCGCACTAGTGTGGCTAGACTATCAAAAGGAGAAGTCAAGCACAAGGAAATCCTCTTCCAACAAGCAAAGGCCTTCAACAAGAGAGGACTTGGATCCTTCCCAGTGCCTAACAAAGGAAAGGTGCCCTCACCGGAGCTTATAACAAGCTTCATCAAGGAAGTTGGTTCTTATTGCCAACATTGTGAGGTCACCGGTCACCACACAAGGGAGTGTCCTCTTCCTAACCGACCTTCTCCAAAATTGTCTACTAACTACAAATCTACTTTCAATGATCATTATTATCTCTTGAGTAAAGTAGATGGCAAGGTGAAGGCAAGGTTCATTGGCAAAGACATGAAGGGCATGAAGGGGAAGCTTCCCAAGCAACTTTGGGTCCCAAAAACACTTGTATCACACATACAAGTACCTAAGTTGGCTTGGGTGCCTAAAGTAAAAAATTGAATTCATGTGTGTAGGTGAACTACAAAGCCGGAGGAAAGCATTGGGTACTCGATAGCGGGTGCACTCAACATATGACCGGCAATGATGGTATGTTCACCACCATAGAAAACCCCGGCAATCATGAACAAGTCACCTTTGGTGATAACTCTAAGGGAAAGGTAATTGGGTTAGGTAAAATTGCTATTTCAAATGACTTATCTATTTCTAATGTTTTGTACGTTAAGTCACTTAGTTTAATTTACTTTCTATTGCACAACTATGTGATCTTGCACTAACATGCACATTTAGCAAAAATGATGTTGTTGTGAGTAGTGAAACAAGCCAAGACATAGTCTTCAAAGGATTTCGGCATGGACACCTCTACCTAGTGGACTTCTCCAACAAGAGTGTTAGCTTGACCACTTGCCTTTTCACTAAGACAAGTTTGGGATGGCTATGGCACCGACGCATAGCGCACATAGGGACGAGCAAACTCAAGAAGTCATTCAAGCTTGGGATGGTGACCGACGTGAAGGATGTCAAGCCGAGAAGCAAGTTGCTTCACACCATCCAATGAAGACAATGGTGTAAACCTCCAAGCCACTTGAGCTACTTCACATGGACCTCTTCGGACCGTCCACATATCAAAGCCTTGGCGGTAACCTCTATTGTCTCGTTATAGTTGATGACTACTCTCGCTATGCTTGGACTTTATTTCTAGGTGACAAGAGTGAAACTCAGGAAGTGTTCAAGACATTCGCCAACCGCGCTCAAAGGGAATTTCAACTTCCCATCATCAAGGTCCGGAGTGACAACGACACCGAATTCAAGAACTACAACATTGGGGAGTGGTGTGACCGTGAAGGAGTAAAACATGAGTTTTCGGCCACATACACTCCTCAACAAAATGGTGTTGTTGAAAGGAAGAACAAGACTCTCATCACTCTTGCACGAGCAATGCTTGATGACTATGGCACGTCGGAAAAGTTTTGGGCCGAAGCAATCAACATAGCGTGCCATGCCGCAAATAGGGTCTACCTCCATCGACTACTTCAAAAGACCCCATACGAGCTTCTCATTGGGATAAAGCCCAACGTCTCCTACTTTCGAGTCTTTGGGTGCAAGTGCTACATCTACTGCAAGAAAAGGCTCAGTAAGTTTGAAAGAAGATGTGATGTTGGTATATTTCTTGGTTATGCATCAAACTCAAAAGCATATCGAGTATTCAACCAAACCTCTGGTTTAGTTGAGGAAAGTTGTGATGTTGAGTTTGATGAATGTAATGGCTCCCAAGAGGAGAGTTTTGGTCATGATGAAATAGATGATGAGCCTCTACGAGAAGCCATGAAGAACATGACCATTGGAGACGTCAAGCCTAAAGTTGAGGAGAGCCATGATCAAGGGGGAGCTTCAAGTTCCAACATCAACACCTCCATGGCGCCTCAAGTTGACGAAGAAGAGAAGGATGATCCATTGCCAACTCAAGACTCACAAGCCCAACAACATCAAGAAGAAGAAGAAGTCCATGATCAAGTCCAACCACAAGAGGAGCAACACGCATCACCATCGCCAAGTGCTTCACAACCACTTATGAGGCATGGACGCATCTCCAAGGCGCATCCGATGGACCAAATCATTGGAAGTCCGCCAATTGGTGTAAGTACATGTTCTTGCCATTTCGCTTCATTTTGTGAGTACTACTCGTTTGTTTCATGTGTAGAACCCACCCAAATTGAGGAAACACTCCAAGACCCAAATTGGGTGATGGCCATGCAAGAAGAACTCAACAACTTCATCCGCAATGAAGTTTGGGTGTTGGAGGAGCGACCCA
The DNA here is from genome assembly GCA_036927565.1 of Tuctoria greenei. Classification (NCBI taxonomy): domain Eukaryota; kingdom Viridiplantae; phylum Streptophyta; class Magnoliopsida; order Poales; family Poaceae; genus Tuctoria; species Tuctoria greenei. The sequence continues at coordinate 141,678,647 of JAYESD010000001.1, read as the reverse complement.
AGGACAAGAACATCATCGGGACAAATTGGGTATACCGCAACAAACAAGATGAGAATGGCGTTGTGGTCCGCAACAAGGCAAGACTTGTGGCCAAAGGGTTCTCGCAAGTTGAAGGACTAGACTTTGGGGAGACATTTGCCCCGGTCACCCGGCTAGAAGCCATCCGTATACTCCTTGCTTTTGCTTCACATCATAATATTAGACTTTATCAAATGGATGTGAAAAGTGCCTTTCTTAATGGTTACATTAAGGAGCTTGTTTATGTTGAACAACCTCCCAGGTTTGAAGATCCGAGGAATCCTAATCATGTGTATAGGTTGCACAAGGCGCTCTACGGGCTCAAGCAAGCACCTAGGGCATGGTATGAGCGACTACGGGATTTCCTTATCATGCAAGGATTCAAGATCGGGAGGGTGGACACTACACTCTTCACCAAATACATCAATGGAGATTTGTTTATTTGTCAAATTTATGTTGATGATATTATTTTTGGTTCAACTAACGAGGCTCTTAGCCATGAGTTTGGCAAAATGATGTCTAGGGAATTCGAGATGTCAATGATTGGAGAGCTCAACTTCTTCCTTGGATTTCAAATCAATCAACTTCAAGAGGGGACCTTCGTCTATCAAGAGAAGTACACCAAGGACCTCTTGAAGAAATTTGAGATGGGAGATTGTAGCTCAAGAAGCACTCCAATGGCAACAAATTGTCATCTCGACGCGGATAAGGACGGTAAACCTATTGACCAATCTAACTACCGTTCTATGATTGGTTCATTGCTTTATCTTACCGCATCTAGGCCCGATATCATGCTTAGTGTATGCTTGTGTGCTCGCTTTCAAGCGGCACCTAAAGAATCGCATTGGAAGGCGGTCTTTAGGATACTTAGATATCTTAAGCATACTCCTAGTGTGGGCTTGTGGTACCCTAAAGGTGCAAATTTCCATCTCTTGGGATACTCGGATTCGGACTTTGCCGGATGCCGCGTGGATCGCAAGAGTACCTCCGGTGGGTGCCATTTGCTTGGGCGTTCCCTAGTTTCTTGGTCTAGCAAGAAGCAAAATTCCATCGCCTTGTCCACGGCGGAAGTGGAATATATAGCGGCCGGTGCATGTTGTGCCAAAATTCTTTATATGAAACAAACCCTTTTGGACTTTGGTATTAAACTTGGTTGTGTGCCTCTCCTTTGTGACAATGAAAGTGCGGTTAAGATAGCTAAAAACCCCGTTCAACACTCCCGCACTAAGCACATTGATATTCGCCATCATTTCTTGAGGGACCGTGAAGCTAAGGGAGACATCTCTTTGAGAGGTGTTAGGTCCGAAGAACAATTGGCGGATATCTTCACTAAACCACTTGATGAGAAAACTTTTTTCTAGGCTAAGAAGTGAATTAAATGTGCTAGATGCATCAAACGTCATGTAACTTGCCATGATCATGTAAGAATGCATATCATATAGGTCTTGTCTAACTTTCAAAGGATAGGGGTGAGCAAGGGTTAGCTTGGGATGGAGGTTCTTTTGGGTTTCCCCAAGGCTTGGAGAGTGGCTCTCCCTGAAGAAGCCTTTGAAAGGTTCAAATTTGGCAAGATAGATTTACTTTATGTCTTGCATGATGCTTGCCATATAGACTTGCACTCATATTTAAATTCCTTGCATTATAAAATGTTTGGCATTGCATACGGTAGATTGTCACAAAGGGGAACCCACCTCATGAGAAAGAGACTTGTTTGAAATGCAATATCTCAACTCATATGATGTGGAAAGAACAAAATGTTAGGTGCGTTAATGCCTAGAGGAACATGCTCTAAAGAGATAGAAGTCTTCATACTCTAGCTCACAAAGCATGGGCCTTACATTTTATTTGGATAATTTCCTTCCCGTTTTCTTCGGTGTTCTATTCGCTTTAAGGCTTAGCCAAGTTATTGGCATATTAGTATTTTTTGAGGGGTAAGGGGTTGCCCAAAAAGTCCTAAGACATGTGTTTCTCATTGTTTGTTTGTTTGGTCAAAGCACATATATGGGATGTTGCTGTTTTGTAGTCATCGGATTATCCGACGCTTAGGTCAGACCATCATCGGATCAGTTGGTGTTCAAAAGCCAAGAGTCAGATCAGTCAGTATCTCAAATCAACCGACGCGTTCATTTGGAAAAACATCGGTCCATCCGGTGTTCACACTTCTGGAACTATGCCATTCGACCGATGCTTCTATCGTTTAACGTCGGTCCATCTGGTGTTAAAGTTTCGGCTAGGGTTTGGGACCCACTATTTAAACGGTGCTTCACCTCCTTTTCTTCTCTCTTCCCGATCCCGACTCACCCGCGCACTCCCGCCGGTCGCCGCCTCCGACCTCCGGCCGTCGCCGCCATCCTCCAGCGCCGCTGCCATCCTCCACCGCCGCCGCCGCATCATCTAGCACCGCCGCCACTCGCCTCCACCGCAGCCGCCGCCGCCGCTCCACCCAACCGCCGCCGCCGCTCCACCCAAGCGCCGCCGCCGCCTCTCTCCACCACCACAGTCGCCCCACACACACACCACCCTCTGCGTCTTTGGTACCTCCACTGGTCGCTGACGCTAGGGTTTCCGACCGCATCAACCTTCATGTCACCGTTCCGTGCATCGTCGACTTCGTTCATGCGCCCGATTGCAATGGCTCGCGACAAGAAGAACAAGGGCAAGGCCATTGCGGAGCTGGCCACAAAGAAGCAGAAGCTCTCAAAGGAGGAGAAGAAGGCAATGATGGTCGCTCGCGCCGCCGAGGAGCGAGAGTGTGGCCGAGGAGGATCACTGAGGATCCGCGAGACTCGTCCGAGGCAGCCTCCCATGATCGATGAGTACGAGGCGGAAGAAGAGCCGAAAGAGCCTCTCGTCCACCGGCGCTCAGCCCAGACCCGTGGGGGTCATCCTGCGGCAACACCTCGTCCGAGACCGACTGCTGCCGATCGTCGTGAGGACAGGGAGGCCCAGAGAGCCATCTACGAGATGGACACCACCGTCCGTGTCGGTGAAGGTGTCCGATTGACTGATTACCGAAAGATGAAGGCCAAGCAGCTCCGAAGACTCAGATGGAGTGTGTTGCTTGAGGAGTGGTTCCCGTAGCCCAAAGAGGCTCTTGGGGACAGTCGTTTCTAGACCGTGACACAGGCGTCACTCTACGAGACCTATAGACGCCGCGGCCACAAGTTATTCCAGCATAACTTTCTGGATTGGGATCAGCTCGCCCTGGCTGCAAAGACATAGATACAACCCTACTTTGAGAGGTACAGAGGGCTGGTCCAGCTGATGTCCTATGAGAGGAGTGCATATGTGGAGGATTGGGTCCGCGAGTTCTACGCTACCCTCTACGTCTCTGAGGGCCGCAGGTCGATTGACTTCATGTTCATGGGCCAGCACTATCACTTGACGAGACAGACATTGGCACAACTGCTGGGAGTGGACCTGCATGATACTTGCGTGCATGAGAAGGTATATGGTCAGGCAGACCCGCCGAGGAGGTCGCTCACTGGAGGAGTGGCACCACCACTGGGGGAGATCCGCTCTCTGTTTGGACCAACCTTCTCTCCAGACCAGCCGAGGGTACCGGCACTGCTGACTCCAGCTGCGCGCACAGTGCACCTTGCCTTGCGCCGCACTCTCTTGCCGAGGTCTGGTTACTTAGAGGGGTTCACCAGTCTGCAACAGACCCTCCTGTTCTACATCATGAACGGGATGGAGTTTGATATTGTGGACGTCCTCATATGCGAGATGGAGGATGTGATCACCGATGGAGTGGGCATGATGAGGTAGCTTGTGTTTGGACATTGGGTCAGCTACCTGCTCTCCATGATGGTTCCTGAGGGGTCTGCGGTGCGTGACAACTACACTGACGAGAGTGTGACACGGTTTAGTCACTACCGTGCCCCAGCTCCTGGAGACCGCCGCCTTGGCCATCCAGTCGAGCGTCAGGTTCGTGCCCGTCCATCTGAGGAGGACTGGTCAGATCTGGAGAAGGAGGATGAGAGGCTAGCTGAGGCAGAGGCTCAGGGTGAGGACCTACAGCACATATGGTCCAAGAGCGACATGGATGACAGTGTCAAGGAGTACTTCCCACCTCCTCCCTCACCCAGGCAGCACGACGCGGAGGCTGGAGGCTCTACATTGCCACCACCTACTCCACCTCCCATCACAGAGGCACAGGTCTCTCAGCCGTCAGAGCTCACCTCACTTCTACAGTAGATGGTTAAGCAGTAGCGCTTGGACCGGCTTGCAGCTGAGTAGGCCCGAGCGGAGCAGGCAGCACGTCTTCTAGAGCTCTAGCAGCAGCAGCAGCAGGAGATGTAGCGCATGATCGCCTGTGAGAGGCATGAGGACACTGACCGACTGACTGGGCTGATCGACCAGATGCACCAGCGCTCCCTCGACCACCAGCAGCAGACGCAGCAGGCGATGATGGGCATCCTGGGGTTGATCACCAACCTCTACACCCAGACCGGGATTGCCCTCCCGTCGCAGCTGCCAGGAGTTGCTCCACCTCCACCTGTCCTTTCTCCAGCTGCCGCTCCGGTGCCGACCACGCCGATCCCGTCGTTCAGCATGTCTCCACTGCTGGCTCCAGGTGCACCGATCCACTCTCCGCTGCGGGCGACGACGCTGTTCCAGCAGACGCCGGCATCCATCGTCAGTGCCCCCTTGCCAGCAGCTACTACTCAGCTGGCACCGACGGCGGCTCCTACAGCTCCGACAGCTCCTTCCACCTCTACTCCAGGCAGCGGCTCCGACGACAGCACTCCCGATGGTGACCAGTTCGTCATCGCGCCTAGTACTCAGGGTTCTTAGGCACTTGGATCCCTTTTTGGTGTCTTGATGCCAAAGGGGGAGAAGAGTTAAAGAGTCAGAGGGAGGGTTGTTTAGAGGGTTGCTTAGTCTCAGGGGGAGTCTGTTTCTTTATCTTTTGTATTTTGGTGCTTATCGTTTGTAATTTGATGTTTTTTGCTTCTTATTGAGCATTAATGAACTTGTCACTTATTCCCACTTTCGAGTTATTGATTGATTTTGAGCCTTCAAATTTTAAGTGTGATAATATTGTATTCATTGCATATCCTCTTAAGTTTCGTACTATCAAATTCATTACTATTGTGCTTCAATTGTTGTGTTGTCATCAATCACCAAAAAGGGGGAGATTGAAAGCATCTAGGCCCCCATGAGGTATGGTTTCGGTGATTAATGACAACCATTGGACTTTACTAATGAATTTTTGGATGCAAGGTCTCTCATAATCACTCAATCAAATGAAATAAATATGTCATTGGAGACCCCTAAACAATCAATTTATGAGATCAAATCAATGATATGAAGACAAGAAGTGAAAGCTCTTATGACAAAGTCATTCAACCACAATTAATGTCACTTAATGCTTGACAATCATCAGAAATATATTTCCAACAAAGTCTAAGAGGTCACTTGAGCAAGACACAAAAGAATCACTTAGAAACAACTCGAAGCAAACAAAATCAACTCACCGGATCAACCGATGTTTCCAGAGAACAACACATCGGTCGAGTTGGTTAAGCAGAAGAAGAAGACCTCAGACCAAAGCACTCACCGGATCATCTGATGTTAAGGGCTAGGCTACATCGATCCATCAGTACAGTTTGTAATATCCTTGGACCAAGTGTAGCACCGGATCATCCGATGTACAGAAATATACACATCGGTCAATCACTCCAGTAAGCATCAAGTTTGAGTCAATTCTGGAGGAAGAGCCACCGGATCATCCGATGAGAAGACAAGTGTAACATCGGTCTAACAACGGTAATATATGACACAATGACGTTAGCTAAAGTAAACTTGACCGATGATAACTAATGGGGAGACATCAGATCATCTGATGTTCGCAGAAAAGTTCTGTCAGCCTACTTTTCCAACGGCTATTTCGTGGAGGCTGGCTATAAATACCCCCTAAACCTGTCATTTCGACAAGTCTTGACCACCAAACATTTTCAACACATCCACAAGCGTTCAAGACCAAGATCCATCACTTCTACATCATTTCGACCACCTACACACCAAGAGATAGGCTAGAACTAGCTAGAGAGAGAGCTTGTGTGCCTCCATTCTGGGTGAGTGGAATATTTAGGATAGTGAGAGCCTCAAGGGAGTGCCCCTTGGTGTTTGTAACTGTGAGAGACTTCCAGAGCTTGCCAATGCGTTTGTGGAAGCCTGGAGGGTCAAAGTTGTACAAGGCTTGAGCTCCACCTTGCCGAGGTTGGCAAACGGAGAAGAATAGTGGAGATCCCTCATCTCGATGACTTGGGTGTGGCTATAACCTTTGGTGGGTGCCACAACGTGAATGTAGGAAGATCTTGACGATCTTGCCGAACCACGGGATAAATCCTTGTGTCTCCTCGGGAGTTTGCATCCTCTTCCTCTCCCTTACATTTATGCATTTTATATTCCGCGAAGTTGCTATTTACTTCAATGCATAGATTGTTTGCGTAGGGAATTGGGCTTTTAGGGATTAAGTTTCACTGCTTAGATTTTTGAAAAGAAGCCCAATTCACCCCCCTCTTGGCCATTCGATCCTTACGGATATACTAATTGCTCCTTTGGCACCAGAACCATCGCTGTACTCAGTGCCACTAATAGTCTCGATTGTCTAAGTTGTTCCATTATTTCTTGCATATTTTCTTTGACCTTTTGAGCAATTCGTTTCATCAAGTGTTTTCTTAAACTTCTCATGTCTTCTATATGTGTCTTTATCTTTAGGGAAACCATCTAGCCAAGACATTTGAGAAGAGACTGCTCGAACCCGTCCGCTGTGTTCAGAGTTTCCTAAGATAGCGGTAAGTTGGTCATTCTCCCTCTTTGGCTTGAAGAGACCCTTCTGTTACTTTTCAATTATTTCTTTCATTTTATCCTTGACTTCATTCACAGAGTCGGGCTTTTCAAGTTTGCCCTCGCTGGTGAAACCTGTCCAAGCAAAGACCCACCACTGAGTTCTCTCATCGCAGCCTTCTAATGGGTGAGGATTGCCCTTACTGGTAATTTCGTCTAATATCTTATTCCATTTCTGGACTTTGGGAGCATATCCAGCAGACTCCAAGTGATGATGGTATTTGTTCTTTTTTGCAAGCTCTGACCTAGATGCACTTAGAGCTTTAGCATCAGATGTGGTATTTTGACAAACCAACTCTTGCCATTGAGCTTGTGTGATTTTTCCCATCTTCCTCGGGCTAGGGACCTTACCGGCCTTAACATAAGCATTCATTTCACTCTTCCAGCCACAAAACTTCTTGCTGCAAGAGACCAATGTTGCTTTATTTACAGCTTCTCCCGTGCCTTTCAGGAACTTGAATTGTTTCTTTATTCTTTCCGACAACTCATTCTTGGTCTGCTTGGGGAATTTCCTCCAATTCTCGATTGTGATCGGCACGAGCTCCCTAACAAGAAAACCGCATGCATTACGGTACTTGGTAACTGAATCCAGTGGTTCTTTGGGAAGCCCACCTGGACCGACCCTTGTTATGTATATGATGCGGTCCAATAGACCCTTATTGGGACCTCGTTGCCCTCGTTTCCACTTGAGTGAAGCTGAGGATTCATCCATTAGAGAACCTTCTGCGGTTTTAGGAGCCGAAGTCACCCCGTTGTCTTCGCGATTAGTCTAGGTAGAAAAGAATTATAAGACTTTGTATACTTGACAACCAACATTAACTTGAATTGCTGAAGTTAAGATTCGTGATTCATACCTCGTTGGTAGGATCATATTCCGGGTCGAGATCCTCTGAAGTCTTTTTAATTTTTATATTAGGAAAAGGATCCGATGGACTGTGAAAGGAGCCTGAACTGCTAGAGTCAATAAACTCCATATTGTCTTCTTTATTGTTACTACCAACACCAGTCTTCTTAGGGCTTTCCATGCTAGAACTAATAAGACAATACATATAATAAATGGCATATTAACTCTACATGAAGTGTTGCATGAAGAAAAATATGGAAGCATTCTAGGATTTGATAAGACATTCTAGGGTTTAAGGCGACTGACCAAAAGTTTCTATACATTGCGAGGGTGACAAGCATGTTAAAGTTGCTCATCAGAAATGGCAATTTTATCTTCTTATTCTAAATAGGCAGTTACTTGTATCTGTGTTCTGAGCACAAGCGATGTTCAACATCCGTATGCGAGCACATTGCTTTGTTTGGCAAAAGGATAGTGACACCGATCTCGAAGGAGAACAACCCTGTGAGATGAAGTGCGGGGCGGCTACACTCTATTTTCAGTACAGATACTATTATCCTTTGTATGTTGCTGATTTTTGTCCATAATTTTCAAATAGAAAACATTGATATTTGCAGAAACAATATATCGCAAACTTGTTTTACACATCCTCAAAATTCCATAAATGTAAATTATGAAGTCTTTTGATGATCCTACTAGAAATTACAATCCAAACAGCAACTGAATACGTAACCGTCCAGATTCTAGACTGTTACGACACCTTAAACAGTACTTGAATTTAGACCTGGTTATTGCGTGTTTTAGCCTTAGTGTTGAATAGGAAATTGATAAAGGACTCTTTAAAATTTCCAGACATGTATAGATATGCATAGGTTGCTTTTCTAATTTAAGAATTATGGCTGTTCAAAGTTCAGAAATTTTCTAGCTGTTTCAGATAGCACTGTACACAGGTACTAACTTCAACTCCAGTTTCTAATCAGTTCTAAACCGAATTTGAGGTAACAATGAATAGAAAAGTTGTATAATAGCTCTTCCCCTTTCAATAAATGTATCACAATAGACTAGAAGAGATTTCTACAGATAATTATGGCAAAAATTCAGATGCTTGTTCAAACAGTTTCAGAACAGTAGTTGATTTAGTTAGAGAAGATTTTGATCACCTTACAACGGTCTATTGGCTTGAACGTCAATACAAAACTTACAGAATACTTCAAGAGCTTTCGAAAAAGTATGCCTACCCTTTTCGCTACAGAAGGCTAACCAAGGATGCTACCCTTTCCGAATTCCCGAACCCTAACTAAGGAAATCTATGCAAGGCATCATTTGACTCAGCCGGCGCCGAGGGCGAGGAGGGAGGTGGCACGGGGACGAAGGAGAGAAGGTCGAAGGGTTTATGGTTTACCGTGAAGCTCGGCGACGACGACAATGGCTTCGCTCGGCGTACCTAGAAGTGACGAGGGCAAAGCAAATGGGCAACGACGAAGCACGACGGCGATGACGGCGAACACTTGGAGGCAAACAAAATTTTGGCGGCCTGACGGCGTCAAAGTGTTTCGCCCGGGTTAGGTTTTTGCAACGCAACCCGAGGGGTATATATAGACGCTTATTTTCTCAGGCGGATTTTAAGTACTGACCGCCTGAGAAGATGGTTATCTCAGGCGGGTTTTACTTACCAACCGTCCGCGAAGATTCAATTATCTCAGGCGGTTGGTAAGTAAAACCCGCCTGAGATAAGCATCTTCTCAGGCGATTATTAAGTACCAACCGCTTGAGAAGATTTTTACTTCTTCTTAATTAATGTTCTTGATTAAATGTGGGGCTCTTAAAAAGGCAAAATTCCACTTTCTAGTAATATTATTGATTAGTAAAGGTTACCATTAAATTTCACTTCATAAATCCTTTGAAATTGGTCAGAACATAAAAACATATAACAATTGCTATTTTTCATTTTTCTATCTTGATGAATATAATGATTTTTTTCATTTATTTTTTCAATGGACATTTTTATTCATCATACCAACCTCTATGTATTTTTTTCAGATTTTTAATTTTTTTTTGAATCAATGTGTGTTCATAACTTGATGAATGCCTCATATGTATATGAGCATTTAGTTAGGATGATGGATAATTTGAATTTTGACATGTTGGAATGCTTTAAAAAAATTAACAAAATTCATACATGTATAAGTAATACAAATATGTTCATACAAATAAGTTTTAGTGAAGGATCCTTTTTTAGGAGATACACAAATGTGAATAATATGTGAGTAGAAATTAATTTGATATTTACCAAAACATTACAATGTCATCTATACAAGTTTTAAAATATTTAGTTCAGGTGGTAGATGTTAATTTTTGAAAATTATAGAAGAAAGAGTTATCGAATTTGGACTCAATTTGTAGAATCTATACATGTTTTAGTATTTATATTGGAATCTAAATAAAAAAGATGCAAAGGAAAAGGAAACTGAAGAACAGGCTCGGACATTATCTCAGGCGGTTGGTAAGTAAAACCCGCCTGAGATAAACATCTTCTCAGGCGGTTATTAAGTACCAATCGCCTGAGAAGATCTTTACTTCTTCCTAATTAATATTCTTGATTAAATGTGGGGCCCTTAAAAAGGCAAAATTCCACTTTCTAGTAATACTATTGATTATTAAAGGTTACCATTAAATTTCACTTCATAAATCCTTTGAAATTGGTCAGGACATAAAAAACATAAAACAATTGCTATTTTTCATTTTTCTATCTTGATGAATATAATGATTTTTTATTTATTTTTTCAATGGACATTTTTATTCATCATACCAACCTCTATGTATTTTTTCAGATTTGTTTTAATTTTTTTGAATCAATGTGTGTTCATAATTTGATGAATGCCTCATATGTATATGAGCATTTAGTTAGGATGATGGATAATTTGAATTTTGGCATGTTGGAATGCTTTAAAAAAATTAACAAAATTCATACATGTACAAATAATACAAATATGTTCATACAAACAAATTACAGTGAATGATCCTTTTTTTAGGAGATACACAAATGTGAATAATATATGAGTAGAAATTAATTTGATATTTACCAAAATATTACAATGTCAGCTATACAAGTTTTAAAATATTTATATCAGGTGGTAGATGTTAATTTTTGAAAATTATAGAAAAAAGAATCATCGAATTTGGACTCAATTTGTAGAATCTATACATGTTTGAGTATTTATATTGGAATCTAAATAAAAAAGAAGCAAAAGAAAAGGAAACTGAAGAACAGGCTCGGGCATTATCTCAGGCGGTTGGTAAGTAAATCCCGCGTGAAATAAACATCTTCTCAGACGGCTATTAAGTACCAACCGCCCGAGAAGATCTATAATTCTTCTTAATTAATATTCTTGATTAAATGTGGGGCCCTTAAAAAGGCAAAATTCCACCTTCTAGTAATATTATTGATTAGTAAAGGTTACCATTAAATTTCACTTCATAAATCCTTTGAAATTGGTCAGAACATAAAAAACATATAACAATTGCTATTTTTTATAATTGAATATACAATAGTCATAATGAACAACGATCACAAGAATATCATAATGAGCATCACACATCAATATTAAACAAAATAGGCATCATCCAAATATAAATTACAATAGTTTGAAACTCAAAGCATAAAAAGATACAAGTCCATGATCAATAGTCCTTAAGGCTCGAAATATACTACTAGTCTCAATCTCCCCCCTTTGGCATCAAGACACCAAAAAGGGAAAAACTGACGGAAGCTACTCTCTGTCACTCCCTCTCTCACTCTCAGTCCTGTCCTCATCTTCATGCTCATGCTGAGGAGGAGGAGGAACAGAGACACTACCAAGTCCAAAAGGAAGGCATCTCTTGTTCTCATAGAAATCTACATGGAAGTGACTCAAGAATATTAGGTCAACCACTTGCTTTGGCTGCTCATAGACATTGACCTTCTTGAGTTTATTGGCCAGATCATTGCCTTTGCAAGTGAAATCATCTTCAGAGGGCTGCTTGTTTCTCTGCAAAGGTGCCTTCATCCTTAGTAGACCAATGGGTCCACTAGCAAGGCCTTTGCCCTTGCTCGTGCTTCTTCTAGGCGCTGTTGAGCTGGCACTGGCACCATCCTTGCTAGATGGCTTCTTCTCAACCACTTTTATCTTCCTTGAGAGCACAGAGTCAGGAGGAGAGGCATGGGCATCATGGTCTTGTTGCTTCTTGCTTCTCAATTCTTTTGCCCTGTCCACTCTCTCGCAATCACGTTCGGCTTCATAGTCGAACATGCTATCATCCGACGCGGTCGACATCATGGCTGACATAGAGAGTACAAGGTGTGGTAAGAAGAATGTGAGTTAGATTTTTTTGAGACATGAATTTAGAGGTTCAAACTATTAAGAAGCTGGAGTTGTCTGGTTTCAGAGTGCGGACTTGTCCGTGTGACCGGACTTGTCCACACCAGGGACCGGACTAGTCCAGTTTGGCCATATGAACCCTAACTTTGTATTTCTACAAATCTAAGAAAATTTGATGCAAAAAGGAAGGATGAAAAAAAGGAATACATATAGCAATGCAATGTATACCATAGGAATCAATGAATGTGAGAAAAAATTGAGAAAAGGTAAGAACTAGGGTTTGGAGTGATTTTTAGCGAAATTTGAAGATTCGAGGAGGGAGGCACGAAGCAAGGTACGGATTAGTCCGGAGGAGGAGAGCTTCGGGCTGAGGGGAAGGATTCCTGTGGATGAACCTTTGATTTTGGTTGCAAAAAGTGGATATCGCCTTGGGAGCTCGAGCTTGAGGAGAGAGAGTGCAATGGTGATTGTGATAAGGAGGAAGGGAGGATTTGGCAGTGGGCTAGGGTTATGTCCGATAGAAGCGGACTAGTCTGCACAAGGAGCGAACTAGTCCGGTACACAGGACAAGTGTTGGACTAGTATGTAGCAACGAACTAGTCCGGTGTTGACCACAGACTAGTCTAGGTCAACTGGACAGATTTGAAACAGAACAAAAGAGATTTTGGCAATTTGAACTAATGTTGATCTTTAGGACATTATTTTATAAATAATATTGATGAATATGACCAGTAAGCAATCAATAGCCATAATTTATCAAGATTCAATAATTAAAATAGTTTTCAAGACACAATCGAGATAGGGGATGTTTTTTTGCAAAATAAGTAAACTTTGAAGAAACAATTAGGTATGCAACCTTTCAAGTCACATTTCAAGGATTGGCGACTTGCGTGACACCCGGTTCCGAAAATGAACCAAGTGAACACATATGTGTGCCTAGGATGTTCATCACACATACACGACAACTTCACAATTGATATTCATATTTTAACCACATCACAATAAGTAAATAAGTACTTTATTACAATAATTCAATGGTTCTCGGATTACAAGTCCCTAACTATAGCATTAGAAATAAACTAAGTAGCACGACTCCACTCCACAGGCAATTGATAATAGCAAGCAACCTAGTACTCCACATGATCCTCGTGGTTCTCCCAAGCGTCTCTTGTAATTGTTTTAGTGTGGGAATAGCAAGGATGAGTACATGTCGTACTTAGCAAGTGCGGGAAAGCATGACATGTAGCTTGAACAAGGATGATAATAAATGGCTAATTGCATAAAAGTACATATCATAAACATGTAAAAGCATTCTACAATGTTTATGTGAGTTTAAATCCCAACATAACCAAAGTAATTGTCATATCCTATATCCAACATTCTTATTTACCATCATACCTTATCCATAGATTAATATCCATCCATATACCAATTACATACCTTCATAAGCAACCATGCTCATAATATAACCCAAACCATTACATAACCGATCCCAACAATTCCAAAGTTCCCTCTACTCATGTAGGTCATCCAGGTGCTCTTAACCAGGAGCACAACTATCATGATAGTTTTACACTCTGCAGAGGTTGTACCGCTTTACCCACGAGCTCGTGATTTCGTCACCTGTTAGCGACTAAAGAACCCCCATTATGCCAAATACACTACTGTTGGTGTATGGCCAAGAGATCACAAAATAGCCTTTACAAAGGGACTACCAGCATGTGCGGACCCACTGATGTTTCACCAGAGGTGATGTCTCCAACTGAGCACATCCATCCAAGGGCCCCCTCTTGTGCCATTCGGATCCCAGGGCAGTCCCGCCACTAGTGCAAACCTAACCGGCTCCCATTCCTCGAGCCTTCCATATGATCTGAATGATACTGGCAATACACTAATTAATCAGCTAAGTTGCACCCATACTTGGCCCTGTGGTGGCACTCTTGTCTTGGCATATTCTCGCATGAACCGGTCCTTAGATCTCAGGCAATGAAAACCACCATACCATCAAACTCATTCCATGAACCATTCTTGCTTAGATCCCGTAAGTTCCATGTTGCTAAAATAGTCACTATCACCAATTCACATAGTTCATACGTTCAATAGTTCATAATTAAGCCATTTGGTTATTCCCAATCCTAATTGAGTAAGAAGAGCAAAAGTGTAAAATACCCTTCCCGACTCTCTACATCATATCCCGAGCGACAAGAATGGGCATAAAGTATAGTAAACACCTATTCTTGAGTTTCCCATCAATTTGACACAAGCATGAAATTTTCAAAAAAACATTTAAAACAGGATCAAAATGTGCAAGGACACTTGCCTTGCTCTGGTGGCTGGTTTGGATCGGTTTGGATTGAGAGCTTCAAAGTTCTGGTGCCGAAGATCCTCATAAGCACATTCTAGAGTATTTCCTTCAATTCCACGCGATAAACATGCGGACAAGCATTACAATCAATAAATGCTCATATACTACTCAATATACCATTACATGCATGAATGATGCAATTACGATGTGGTACGTGCTATCGGGTTACTACTGTTGCTTATTAACTAGTTACAATTGAGTTTGACATGTTTGAGCAAATTTCAAGTCATTTTGGAGAAAATTGGAAAATTTTTAGGAATTCAGAATCAAGGACCGGACTAGTCCGCACAATGGGTCGGATAAGTCCGCACTGTACTAGAAAGTTCAACGGACTAGTCCGCATTGGACCGAATAAGTCCGCTATGTCTAGGGTTTTGCAAACTTCCCATCTAGGGCATGATTTAAATCAAGATTGATATCAGAATTGACGTGGAAGGTTGGATCTAGGGTAGTTACTATGAATCTAATGGTTCAATGGTTGAGGATTAGGTTCACGCGTGAATCTTGATGTCTAGATCCATTGAAGATGAAGGATTGGTGGAGATGAACGTTGGTGATGAAGAGTTGATGAAGATTGCAGCAGTGACGACGATCTCTCTTGATTCCTTCCTCTCTTTCTTCCTTCTCTTCCCTTCCTCACGGTGAGAGCTTCTGTCTTCAAGGACGACAGCTCTTGAGAGAACAGAGCGCGGGGGTTTCTTCTAATGTGGGCAAAGGGGTAAGGGTTGGGTGGTGTGTTGTTTATATAGGAGGAGAGGTGGTGGGGTTGGGGTGGAATCCAAGTAGAAGGCGGTGGGGACGAGTAGGGCCATGGAGGGCCCCACTTGGGCTCCTCAGGGGTGAGGCACGATGTTCTTGGGACCAATTAAGGCAATTACTCAATAACTCATCGTGGAGGAAAATGGGATCCAAGTCGAAACCCTAGGAGCCAGACTAGTCCGAAGGAGGCCAAACAAGTCCATTTGGGGTACAGAGAGTTCATCAGACAAGTCCGGTCTTGTGCCAGACAAGTCCGTCCAAGGAACAGAAAGATCCACAGACAAGTCCGTTGATATGCCAGACAATTCCTGGGTAGTTTGTCTAGCTTCAATACCGGACTAAGGTTTGGGATTTACTGAACAACTCTGATGGGTTCCCCTAACAATCATCGGATTAGTCTGTATACATTAGGGGACAAGTCCGGACGGGAAGGGAAACAAAACCAAATTAGTCTGTAACAATTAACGGACAAGTTCGGAGGACATCAGTAGCAACAACCAAACTAGTTTGGGTCTGATTCGACAAGTTCGTACCAAAGATTGATTTTAACTGCTGGATTGCCTCTAATTAATTCTAATCTTGTTCCTTTTGTGTTGCATTATGTTAGACATGTATAAGAATGAATGCAATGCATGATGGATGCAAATGAGGGTGTTACAAACCTACACCCTTAAAATGAATCTCGCCCTCGTGATTCGATAGAGCGGAGAAAATATGACATTATTCTATCTTAAGGTCTTCTTTATGCTTCCAAGTTGCTTCATACTTAGTATGATGTTTCCCTTGCACTTTGCACCATCGAATCACCTTGTTCCTTGTGACTCTTTCGTTTGTTTCCATGATCTTGATAGGTTGCTCGACATAAGTCAAATCTTTCTCTAGCTACAATTCATCCATTGGTACTTGTTCTTCTGGTACCCTTAAGCACTTTTTGAGCTGAGAAACATAGAATACGTCATGAACATCAAAAAGTCTTGCTGGCATCTCCAACTTATATGACACTTCACCACGTTTGTCCAAAATCTTGAATGGCCCGATATATCAAGGTGCCAACTTGCCTTTAACATTAAACCTCTTATGACCTGCATAGGTGATACTTTGAGATACACGAAGTCTCCAACTTTGAAAGCTAAGTCTATTCGCCTATTATCCCCATATCCTTTTTGCCGTGACCGAGCAGCCCTTAGGTTTTCACGTATTATAGAACTTGTCTTTTGGCATAATGTAGTATATCAGGTCCAAATACTTGATTTTCTCCTGTCTCATACCAGAGGAGAGGTGTTCTACACCTTCTACCATACAATGCTTCAAAGGGTGACATCTTTACACTGGCTTGATAGCTATTGTTGTACGAGAATTCAGCATACGGTAAATTCTTGTCCCAACTACATCCATGTTTCAAGGCACAAGCTCTCAACATATCCTCTAATATTTGTTTCGTCCTCTCGGTTTGCTCGTCGATCTGTGGATGATATGCGAAGCTAAAATCTTGGTACCCATGGACTCATGTAGTTTTTCACAAAATCTCGAGGTGAATTGAGGACCTCGATCATACACTATTTTCTTCAGAACTCCATGTCGGCATACAATATGATCCATATACAGTTCTGCGAGCTTTGGTGTGGTCTATGTGGTCCTGACACGAATGAAATGATCTGATTTCGTCAACCCATCCACAATAACTCATATGGAGTCATAGCTGGAATGGGTACGCGGTAATCCAACAATGAAATCCATACCAATTTCTTCCCTCATCCACTCAGGTATTTTCAATGGTTGTAATAGTCCAGCTGGCCTATGATGTTCATCCACGCAAGTTTTCAAGTCCTTGTACATCTTTGTACAACCGGGATGGACGGAGTAAGGCGAGTCATGTGCCTCCTTCAATATCGTCTCCAGGAGATGCTTCACATTAGGCACAACAATTCATTTCCCTAGCCATAGTGTGCCATGGTCATCTTCATCAAACCTCCATTTTTCCCTTCTTGGATCCTTTCCTCAATTTCTTGGATTTCCTCATCCTTTGTTTGACCTTCTCATATTTCTTGTTTCAACATTGGGTTTACTTCCATGCTCCCATTTCATTCACAGATCCGAGATGCAACCGTTCAAACTCCTTACATAGCTCGGATGGCAACTCCTGAACAGTGAGTTGGTGGCTTGCTCCTTTTCACCTTAAGGCGTCTGACACTACATTGGTCTTTCTTGGGTGATAGTTGATCCCCACATCATAGTCTTTGATGAGCTCTAGACATCATAATTGTCTCAAATTTGGATCTCTTTGCATGAATATGTATTTTATACTCGTGTGATCCGTATAAATCTCACACCTATGACCAAGAATGTAGTGCCTCCAAATCTTCAATGCATGCACTACAACTGCGAGTTCGAGATCATGCGTTGGATAATTCAGCTCATGTTTCTTCAGTTGCCTAGATGCATAAGCTACTACTCGTCCTTCTCGCATCCATACATAGCCATGTGCTTGCCTCAAGGCATCACAATATCAAAGCTTGTGGCTCACATTTGGTAATACTAACACCAGTGCAGTTGTAATTCTCTTCTTCAACTTCTCAAAGCTAACCTGACAAGTTAGAGTCCATCGAAATGGTTTACCCTTTGTTAGCAACTCAGTCAGCTGCTTCACTATATTGGAGAAGTCTTTGACGATTCGTTGGTAATATCTACCCATTTTTATGTATATTGTGATGCATCGAATTCAATGTTGACTATATTATCATTTGTCAATTGCACCGTCCTTGTGGCACATTGGATCACTCCATTATACTTCCGTATCCAATCCATTCAAAGTATTATGTCCAATCCTTGTGAGTTCAGAACTATAAGGTTGGCAAGGAAATCTACCCCCTTATTTTAAGGCTTACTTTTGGACATACTATGTTTGTTCTTATCTTCCATGTAGCTTTGCCTGAAATAGTGAATCTTCTAGTTGTGTCCATCTTCCATTGAAGTAGAGATCGAACGAGATAAAAAAGAGAGAGAGAGACGAAACCACCAACTATATGCATCAAGGTATATGGAACTAAGCAACTCCTTACGATTAACTGAACCCTATATAAGGATATGGACAAGTGCTGAAGCATCCCACAATCTTCTACTAAGCACACAAGCACACAAGCAATCACCACATAGAATTCAACACACCATACTAACTATAGCTATTACGGAGTGCTCCTATGTACTCTAGAGGTCCATTCAATCTAGGGTTGCATCCTATTATCAACGCGGCTCCGATACCAATTTGTGGCACCTAGTTCCGAAAATGAACCAAGTGAATGCATATGTTTGCCCAGGATGTTCATCACACATACACGACAATTTCACAATTGAAATTCAGATTTTAACCACATCACAATAAGTAAAAGAGTACCTTATTACAATAATTCAATGGTTCTCAGATTACATGTCTCTAACTATAGCAGCGAAAATAAACTAAGTAGCACGACTCCACACCACAAACAATTGGCGATAACACGCAACCTAGTACTCCACATGATCCTCGTGGTTCTCCCAAGCATCTCCTGTAACTGTTTTAGTGTGGAAATAGCAAGGGTGAGTACATATCATACTCAGCAAGTGTGGGAAAGCATGACATGTAGCTTGAACAAGAATCATAATAAATGGCTAATTGCATGAAAGTACATTTCATAAACATATAAAAGTATCCTACATTGTCTATGTGAGTTTAAATCCCAACATAACCAAGGTAATTGTCATATCCTATATCCAACGTTCTCATTTACCATCATACCTCACCCATAGATTAATATCAATCCATATGCCAATTTCATACCTTCATAACCAACCATGCACATAATATAACCCAAACCATGACATAACTGATCCCAACAATTCTCAAGTTCCCTTTAATCATATAGGTCATCCAGGTGCTCTTAACCGGGAGTACAACTATCATGATAGTTTTACACTCTGCAGAGGTTGTACCACTTTATCCACAAGTTCATGATTTCATCACCCGTCGGCGACTAAAGAACCTCCATTACACCGAATACACTATCATTGGTGTATGGCCAAGAGATCACAAAATAGCCTTTACAAAGGGACTACCAGCATGTGCTGACCCTCTGTGGTTTAACCGGAGGTGATGTCTCCAACTGAGCACATCCATCCAAGGGCCCCCTCTTGTGCTGTTCGGATCCCAAGGCAGTCCCGCCACTAGTGCAAATCCAACCGACTCCCATTTCCCAATCCTTCCATATGATCTGAATGGTACTAGTAATACACTAATTAATCAACTAAGCCGCACCCATACTTGGCCCTGTGGTGGCACTGTGGTCCTGACATATTCTCGCATGAACTGGTCCTTAGATCTGAGTCAAGCAAAACCACCATACCATCAAATCCATTCCATGAACCATGCTTGCTTAGATCCCCAAAGTTCCATGTTGCTAAAATAGTCATTATCACTAATTCACATAGTTATATGTTCAATAGTTTGTAATTAAGCCATTTGGTTATTCCCAATCCTAATTGAGTAAAGCGGAGCAAAAGTGTAAAATACCCTTCCTGACTCTCTACAAGGATGGGCGTATAAGTCTAGTAAACACCTATTCATGGGTTTCCCATCAGTTTGACACAAACATGCGATTTTTGAAATAAAACATTTAAAACAGGATCAAAATGTTCAAAGACACTTGTCTTGCTCCGACAGCTGGTTTGGATTGAGAGCTTCTAAGTTCTGGTGCTAAAGATCCTTGTAAGCACCTTCTAGAGCGTTTCCTTCTATTCCGCACAACAAACATGCGAACAAGCATTACAATCAATAAATGCTCATATAGTATCAATATGCCATGACATGCATGAATGATGCAATTACCATGTGGTACATGCTATTGGGTTACTACTATTGCATATTAACTTGTTACAATTGAGTTTTACACATTTGAACAAGTTTCAAGTCATTTTGGAGAAAACTGGAAAAGTTTCAGGAATTCCAAATTCAGAGATCGGACTAGTCCGCACATTGGGCCAGATAAGCCTGCACTGGACTAGAAAGTTCAACAGACTAGTCCTCACTGGATCGGATAAGTCTGCTATGTCCAAGGTTTTGCGAATTTCCCATTTAGGGCATGATTTAAATCAAGATTGAGATCAGAATTGACATGGAAGGTTGGATATAGGGTAGTTACCATGAATCTAATGGTTCAATGATCGAGGATTGGTTCATGCATGAATCTTGATGTCTAGATCCGTTGAAGATGAAGGATTGGTGGAGAAGAACGTTGGTGATGAAGAGTTGATGAAGATCGCATCAACGACGATGATCTCGCTTGATTCCTTCCTCTCCTTCTTCATCCTTCTCTTCCCTTCCTCACGGTGAGAGCTCTATCTTCAAGGACGGCGGCTCTTGAGAGAACAAAGCATTGTGGTTTCTTCTAATGTGGGCAAAGGGGTAAGGGGTGGGTGGTGGGGCATTTATATAGGAGGAGAGGTGGTGGGGTTGGGGTGGAATCCAAGTATAAGGCAGTGGCGACGAGTAGGTCCTTGCTGGGGTCCTACTTGGGCTCCTCAGGGGTGAGGCACGACGTTCTTGGGCCCAATTAAGGCAATTACCCAATAACTCATCATGGAGGAAAAATAGGATCCGAGTCGAAACCCTAGGAACTGGACAAGTCTAAAGGAGGCTAGACAAGTCTGTATGGGGTACAGAGAGTTCATCAGACAAGTCCGGTCTTGTGCCAGACAAGTCTGTTCAAGGAACAAAAAGATCCACAAACAAGTCCGGTGATACGCCAGACAAGTCCGGGGTTGTATGTCCAGATTCAATACCGAAGTACGTTTTGGGATTTACCGAAAAACTCCAAAGTGTTCGAGTAACAATCATCGGATTAGTCCATATACATCTTTGTACGGTGCAAGATATCCATCAAGATTAGGGTAGCCCGAGTCAACAAGATAAAATTTTCCTACAAAAATAAGAACATTAGAAAGTAACAATGAAATATTTGTAAATTTGTAATGTAGTATTTAAATTTACCATGAGGAGGACGTGGGAATTTATTGCCGTATTTGAGTAGAGAATCATTGAAAACTCTCATATCATGCACTGATCCTGGACATTTGGCAACCACAAAGGTGAAACCTCATGTTGAAGTCACATATAGCCAGTACATTTTGACTTCAATACCCATGACGCCCTGTATGTTGGCGTGATTGGGGAGGGGCGGCGCGATTCGGGAGGCGGTACGATTCGGGAGGGGCAGCATGATTTGGGAGAGGCTGCGTTTTTGTTTTTGTAACCGGAGGAGAGGGAGGGAGGAGAGAGGCTAAGGGTAGAATGGAGATTAGCCAAGAATTAGCTGCTAATGGGATTATTGTTAGCTGGGAGTTAGCTAATAATTAGCTGTGCTATTAGCTATCCTGTTTGGAACCCCTATATCTAATTTTTAGCAACTAACAATTATCTCATGGGGTTCCATACAGGGTCTTAGTTGCACGTCGAAAGTGGGGCTCACCTTGGGGTCACTATAGTGGCGAGTTTTGGTTCTATTTTTGAGTGCCGGTCACTACAATGGACAGTAGCACTATCTTAATTTATTTGTGGTAGTGTATGTTAGATCACAAGGCTATCCAAGTTCCTAGTAGTGTCCTAAGGATTTCCACTTCATATGAGAAGAAGAATAAGCAATCTCAAGTTATGCAGCCTCAACTATAGTCAACAAAATATTTTTTTTGCAAATACTAGGACTACTAGGCCCTGATTAAAAGTGCATCTAGTTCCTCTTGTGGATTTTGATGATTCATGAAAAATAATTAAAGAGCTAAGCTATAAAGTGAGTATAATGGCAAGCCAACGTATTTGCAAAACGTTCATTGATGTGTCAAACTGAAAAGGGAAAAAGAGATGGTGATCTATATATGCTTCGAGTTTTGAGTTTATTATTTTGAGTATAGGTACGCCATATTACAAATAGTGATACGACATAAAAATCAGTGAACATGTCTCAATCCATTAAAACTGCATTTGCATATATACAAGTTCTAAAACTAACCTTTGTGAGAAAGTTTGGACTAATCCGGAAATTGTCCGGATATGTCTTGACCACATACTAGTCTGGACACCTGGTTGAAACCGAGCCCTCAGGTAGAGTACTTAGGACATGTCCTAACAACAGGCAGAACTCGACTCTCGGGGGAAATCTGAACTAAGGACTACTCTGACCAATAGACTGGAACTGCACTCTTGTGTATAGTTTGGACCTGGCCTGGAATAGGATCCGACATGTTCAGGACCCTAGCTTGTCTGGACACACTATAGCCAGAAAAGCCCTGACTCTGTACATGCCCGGAGCGTAGACCAGAACCCGGCTCTCGTAAAAAATCCTACCCCAGACTTGTCCCGGAGAGTGAGTCGGAACTGGCCTCTCATGAAGAGTCAGGACATATCAGGACTCAGGTCTGGACCTTTAGATATTGTTCGAATCCTAGGGTTCAAAGGGGTTCTAGCTAAGTTTTGAACCCGACATCCGGACTTATCCAAAAAAGTACAGACTTTGGGTTTAGAACATAATGCCTAGTTTTAAGTGACTTCTATAAATGTATGATCGAAAAGCACATGATCAGCTACCAGATGCGGGTGAATGGTAGATGAAACAAAAAATTTTACGAAAGCTTCAATCCCTCCACTGAAAATCGGTCTGTGTAAAAGACAAGTATGTTTGCATATCTCCTGGTACTAACAATGTGGATAAAAGCTCAGAGAAGGTAGAGCAACAAGTTAAGAAGGCAATGCAAAAGTGTCATGTGAGTAGAACTCAAGTTATAACAAAAATGTGATCCAACATTGGCTGTAACTATTCGGATGTGAGACACATAATACGTCTAAGGAAAAACCACGTCCTCATGATAGAAAAAGAAGTACTTTCACCAAGCTGATCCTAATACTTGCCAGGCTCACATCCATCTTGTGAAACACCTAACACGGACATGAAAATGACCAAAGTCACTGGCTGTCATGGGTACCAAAGAAAGCACCCGATTTTAATGGGAGAACTTAGCCAAACTTCATGTTGTCAAATAACAATGATTAATCATTTGAACATGAACTATTTCACAAGTAAAACTCAACAAAAATGATAGCTTTCACCAGTGATCTCCATGAAACCCCAAAGACAAAAACCCAGCAAGGTTGAACTAGAAATAATAGTTTTTATGGCAAAAACAAAACCAATCTGTGATGAAAATACTTGTGTGGAGTAGGTTTTGAGATATCCAACATGAGCAAAACTGCATAGGTCACATAAAATCAAGTCAATAAGCCAATAAATCAAGAATCACTTCAATTAACAGACTAGACCTGAGGTTATGTCAAAAAACATGTACAAAGGTCAGTCTGATCCAGCCGAGTGAAGAACAAATTTGTTATATTGCAAAAAACACACGTGTGGCATGTGAACTGTGACTCCAATGACCATGAGATCTTCACCGATGACATAAAGAAAGTTGTGAAGCTAACACAAAAATAAGCATGTGAATTGGAGGTGTTGGTCAAATGTTATGGCCAAAATAGTAAAGCAATGTCAATCTGTGCAAAACCGACGACGAGTTGCACCGACGAGCGAAACTCGAATAAAATGAGCCCGATGATCACGATACAAAAGCTTGGCATAAACCACAAATTTTAATCGTATAAACAAATGAAAGACAGCTACTAGTTGTGCCTCCCACGCAGTCCTGGACCCTCACTTATATATCCAGCCATCAGGCCAACCCACATCCAAGTAGGACTCCTACTCCTACTTTAACTCTACCAAAAATTTCCAAAACTGCTCAAGACTCTTCCATACATAGATAAAAGCAATCATTCACCTCCGAAACCCCTTAGGAACATCCAACACATTACTAATTCAACTCATTTCATGCCTTGCACAGAATCCTACAAAAAACAAAACCAAACATTTCAAAACACTCTAGTTCAACTTGATCTGGAACCTTTTAGGCAAAGGTTTAGTTGGGAACCTCCCAACACATCTTGCAAGCCCAAAATACCTTAACCATGCCTTGGAACCATTTTGCCACGTTGATGCACTTCTTTCACATGTGCGCACTGTTGGGAAATCGACAGTACGCTACTCTAGCAACTCTACCGCATCACCCAGGAAATATGCGAGAACAGAGGTCATGGATTGTTACCACTAGACACACAGTGCAGCGGAACGTAGATGCGCGTCGGTGTAGAGGAAGTTGACGATCTCGTTCGTATCCTCCTCGCCCTCTCCACAACAGCAGTAGACAAACATGTTCGTCGTAGTCGATCAGCGCAGCAGTAGCAGCAACGCCTCCACAGAGTCCACACGTACAGAGAGGAATGCCGTGCGCCGGTATGCTAGCATCGCGCGCGCGACAAGGGTCTCAACGTGAGGCCTTTGAGGGGTGGCGGCTAGGGATGCCACATGGTGGAGTAATTAGCCTCTAATAGGCTTTTAGGTTGCAGGCCTATTAGTACCCTAATTGCTTATGGATCAAATATCCAATAGGCTTTAACCCGAATTTTTATGATTGCCTCTTGGGTATATCACCAACAATCTCCCACTTGCACTAGAGACAATCATCTATCTAAGATTTTTGATATTCCAACTCCTTAAGTGTGTGACCCATTAGGTTCATGTGCAGTTGGTTGTGAATGGAAACCATTTCTAACCACAAGTCAGTAGAGGTACCTAGCAGGACGTACTGACTTCCGAATGTACATAAAGATCATATCGGCCGAACTTAGATACATTCAACATGATAATCCCTTTGCCTTATGATACCAGTCAAGCTCAAGGCGAGATGCGTCCCATCCTTGTGATAGCTAGACCATTCACTCGATCAAATAGTGGATTCATTCCTTGACTAACTTTTAGTTATTGTGATTAACCTTTAATCACCTTGGCATGGCCATGCACTTCTAAATCCAACTATCTCGAGGGGCCCAAAGATATCTCTCCTGTTATTAAGGAGGGGAAAATCCCATCTTGATCCGCACACATCCCATTCTATATTTCATTATGTACCCGAAGACTACTTTTATGACTACCCAATTATGGAGTAGCATTTGGTAGTCTTAAAGTACACAACTACACACAGTGAGAAACAATAGCGATCTCAGGTCTAAGGATCTAGCAGGTGTATCACTCCAGACCAACTAATGGCACATATGGAAATAACAATCCCAGCAGTGTCTCGTAGTGGGTCAATCCAACACAATGTTCACTAACATGTGTTCACATTATTAATTTGATATCTCCATATCTATTATCCGTGAAATGTGATTATCAATTAATACATGTGCTAGTCTGTGTGACATCATTATCTCATATAATGATATACACTAGGGATCATTTAGAGTAACATTACTATTGATAAAGAGTTCCACGAACAAGTCACATACTTAATGATCAATGTAAATAATGAGTACTCATATAACAATTTATTTAATAGTACACAAACATAGCTGTGACACAAGTCTCCCACTACACACTATGATCACTGATGTAAGTATCTAATACCCATAGATCTCGTGTGCGCCTCATGCTTTGATTGTGGAAGAGGCTTTGTCAACGGATGTGCAACATTCAAATCCACGTGCACCTTGCATATCTTCACATCACCTCGGTCGATGATCTATCGAATGAGGTGATAGTGTCGTAGTATATGTTTGGATCGTTTGTGTGATCTAGGCTCCTTTGCCTGTGCGATGGCTCCACTATTATCACAATAGAGATCCACAGGATTGGACGCGCTAGGAACAACACCCAACTCAGAAACAAATTTTTTGATCCAAACAACTTCATTTGCAGCTTCAGAAGCTGCAATATACTCCGCCCCCATCGTGAAATCTGCTACTGTATCTTGCTTGGAACTTTTCCAGCTCACTGCCCCTCCATTGAGGCAGAATACAAAATTGGATTGCGATATAGAATCATCCTTATCAGTTTGAAAGCTAGCATCGGTGTAACCTTTTACAACGAGCTCTTCTTCACCTCCAAAAGAATGCATCCATAATTCTTCTCAAGTACTTAAGGATGTTTTTGACAACGGTCCAATGAGCGTCACCATAATCTTGCATATTGAACCATTCAATATCTTGTCAATATATGTATCTTGGCTTAATCCAATTAGCCCTTTAGATCTATCTATATAGATCTTTATGCCCAAAATGTACACCGCCTCTCCTAAATCCTTTCTACGTTCTTGATGAAACCAAACCCTTTGACAACTTCATCGAAACATAGATTCCAACTCCGAGATGCTTGCTTCAGTCCATAGATGGACTTTTGAAGCTTGCATATTTTACTAGCATTTTTAGGATCGACAAAACCATCAGGTTGTGTCATGTACACATCCTCAGTCAGACTTCCATTAAGAAGGGTTGTTTTGACATCCATCTACCATATTTCATTATCAAAATATGCAGCAATTGCTAGAAGAATCCGAACAGACTTAAGCATTGCGACAGGGGAGAAAGTTTCATCTTAATCAACACCTTGAATTTGTTTGAAACCTTTTGCCACCATTCGCGCTTTATAGATGTGAACATTTCCACCCATATCAATCTTTTTCTTGAAAATCTATTTACAATCGATAGGTCTCAAACCTTCGATTGGATCAACCAAGTTCCAAACTTGATTTTCATGCATGGATTCAATTTCGGATTCCATGGCTCCAAGCCACTTCTGAGAGTCGGGTCTCGTCATTGCTTCGATATAGGTCGTGGTCTCATTATTGTCCAACAAATCCGTGTCATGCTGCTCCGCGGTTAGAAGCGTTAACTTTTCAGTTGCACGACGTACCCTCGTAGACCTTTGTGGGGCTGGTATTTCATCAACTGGTTGCACAACATCTTGTACATCCTGTATAAGATCATTGGATGCTAAAACATTTTCAGGTATTTCTTGACTTTCTTCAAGATGCACCTTGCTCCCACTAACTCCTTTTGATAGAGACTCTTTCTCCAAGAAGACACCATTGCGAGCGGTAAACACTTTACCCTCTGTTTTATTATAAAAATAATATCCTTTGGTTTCCCTAGGATATCCCACAAAGAAGCATTTGTTTGATTTGGGAGGGAGTTTGTCTGACGTCAAACATTTGACATAATCATCACACCCCCAAACTTTGAGGAAAGACAATCCGGGATGTTTCCCGGTCCACATCTCATATGGTGTCTTCTTAACAGACTTAGTTGGGATTCTATTTAGTGTAAATGCAGCAGTTTCAAGAGCATAACCCCAAAAGGATAGTGGAAGATCTACTTGGCTCATCATTGACCTAACCATGTCTAACAAGGTTCGGTTCCTCCGTTCGGACACCCCATTCAATTGAGGCATTCCAGGTGGAGTCAACTGTGGAAAAATTCCACATTGTTTTAAATGTTCATAAAATTCATGGCTCAATTCACCCCCATGATCAGATTGTAGAAGTTTAATTGTATTGCCCAATTGATTCTATACTTCATTCTGAAATTCTTTGAACTTTTGAAAGGATTTAAACTTGTGCCTCATTAGGTAGACATAACCATATCTACTAAAGTCATCGGTAAATGTAATGAAGTACTGAAAACCACCTTTGGCAATTGAACTCATTGGTCCACATACATCTGTATATATAAGTGCCAACAAGTTAGTCGCCCTCTTACTTTCGCCAGTGAAGGGTGCTTTGGTCATCTTCCCAAGCAAACAAGATTTGCATGTGTCAAGTGATTCAAAATCAAATGAGCTTAGTAAACCATCTTTATGGAGTTTTTCAATGCTTTTCTCATTTATATGACCTAAGCAACAATGCTAAATAAAAGTGGGATTTAGATCATTTCGTCGAGCCCTTTTGGTATTAATGTTACAGACAATTTTATCCTCAAGATCAAGAACATATAGTCCATTCACCAATGGACATTGAGCATAGAAATATTATTGTAATAAATGGAACAACATTTGTTCTTTATTACAATCTCATAACCATCAACTTCTTCTAAACACGAAGAAGAGATAATGTTCTTGCTCAAAGTAGGAATGCAATAACAATTATTCAATTCCAAAACTAATACTGAGGGTAATGACAAGTGGTAGGTTCCGACAGCTATGACCGCAATCTTTGCTCCATTGCCGACACGAACATCCAACTCGCCCTTTGCAAATCTTCTAGTCTCACTTAGATCCTACAATGATTTGCAAGTGTGAATCATCGATCCGGTATCAAATACACATGATTCACAAGAAGATAATGCAATATTAATTTCTATAACATTTATACCTGAAGCAGAAGTCTCACTTCCCTTCTTCTTCTTCATATCCTTCAAGTACTTCTTGCAGTTCCTAGACCAGTGCCCCTTAGCATGACAGTTAAAGCATTCATCATCAAGAGAAGGGCCAAATTTGCCCTTTGGCTTAGACTTTGAGCTTGAAGGCTCATCGGGAACCTTCCCTTGCCTTTACCTTTAGGATGCATCACACACTTTCTCTTTTTATTCTCCTTTTGCACCATCATCACATGAGTGGCGTTTTTCTTAATGCTTTCATCGGCTGTTTTAAGCATCCCATGCAATTCAGCCAAAGTTTTCTCCATGCCATTCATTTGAAAATTCAATATGAATGGTTCATAGCTTGGTGGGGGCGATTGGAGAACAACGTCAATAGCCATATCATCCTTGAGTTCAGAACCAAGTTTGCATAAAGTTTCAATGTAACCAATCATCTTGATTACATGAGGGCTGGCCGGGCTACCCTCCGCCAGCTTGCATGAGAACAAGGACTTTGAGATGTTATATCTCTTAGCTCTAGCTTGATTCTCAAACATTCCACACAGTACCTCAATCATAGAATAAGCATTTGTATGCTCATACTATTTTTGCAGATCAGGGGACATGGTGGCGAGCATGAGGCAACATACATTAAGCGCATCATCGCAGTGCTTCATATAAGCTCTACGTGCCACAACAATTGCGTCAGCTGGGAGGTCATCAGGGTATGACTGTAGAAGAACATACTTGGTTTTCTCTTGCCTAAGAATAATTCTCAGGTTGCGGTACCAATCGATAAAGTTAGCTCCATTGAGCTTTTTTTTCAAGCATAGACCGCACATTGAAACCAGAATTGTTACTAGCAGGCATTATCTACAATAGAAAATAAATATACAAGGTTTAACACTATGTTATGTACCAATCTTCTATTAACAGTTTAATAAAAGATATCACCACTATATGATCATTGTCTTCCCTCTAACGACATATAGTGGTTCAAGATCCACATTCACTAATTCCTAGTGAGCTTTGCCTTCACTGCTAGGAAATTAGTGACATAGGTAAACAACCATTGTTAATCATATCCCTATATGACTCTTGTTTGTTGGGTGACATACAATGCCCCAGCTCCCAACTCTATGCCATAAAGCCCAAAACCGTTTTGATAGCTTTGTTGAGTAAACCAACACTATGCATGTGAATGTCCAACATTCACCCTATGCGTTATGATAGATGATGGTACTTTGCTTTGGCAAACCTACCACACAATGATCAAAATAACATAGGTGCAACTATTGGTAAATGGCATCAAATGCTCAACTTTTGTGAGGGAAGCTATTCTATCATGACAAAACATCCACCATATGAAAAGCATGAAAAGAATAGTAATACGTAAACATCATAGGTATATGATCATATCACATTGTGAATAGTATGGCCCTTAAAATCATAATGGTCTCCATCGCCATGGTTCCATCATGATCTGAGCTGCCATGCCTCCCTTCTTGTGGTGATCTCCATCTCTACCATGCTTGAAGACATCTCCATGATCATAAAAGAAGCTAATACAACTAATAGCTACCAAATTATATCAGATATCAAGCATCACAGGTCGACACGCAAGTCATTATACAATTATGTGACAACCTCAGCCCGCTTGTGTTAATATTTGCAACACACAGGCTACACGAATTTACACACAGATCATCACATCACGTTAAGGCCATACCATTCACATCATTCCCTACAAAAACGAGTTAAGCATAGAATGTTTTCTAGTGCGAAACTATACTATGTAATTGCTATAGCAGACACGAAATGGAATTGCATAGATCGCATCAATGAAATCACTATGAAAATCTTATCGGAGTGACCAAATCAACCCGAATCCGAGCCATTCAGAATGACTTAATTTTCAATATGACTGGTTATTCATGAGTAGATCGCGACTCTTGACCATGGTATGTTGGCTCAATTTGTTAGCTATGTATGTGATTAGTCATGATGGTGATTCCAGCCGGTAGGGACAGGTTGCACACACAACAGAGAAGGAGCACAAACTGATCCTTTAGTCATATACGATCGCAATCTACTCCAACCAATTTCAAACCCCAAAAAACCGTGTGAAAAATTCATTGTATGAACATGTCTGCAGTAGATCCCATCTACTAACAAGATCCAGACAAAAAACTACGCAAGTCGGCTCTGATGCCGCGATTGGGAAATCGGTGGTACGCTACTCTAGCAACTCTACCGCATCACCCAGGAGACATGCGAGTACAGAGGTCATGGATCATTACCACTAGACGCGCAGCACAGCGAAACGTAGACGTGCATCGGTGTAGAGAAAGTAGATGATCTCGTTCGTCTCCTTCTTGCCCTCTCCACAGCAGAAGTAGACGAACACGTTTGTCGTAGCCGATCAGCGAAACAGTAGCAGCAGCATCTCCACAAAGTCCACACGTACGAAGAGGAACGCCGTGCACCGGTGTGCTAGCACCGCGTGCGCAGCAAGGGTCTCGCCGTGAGGCCTTCTAGGGGTGGCAACTAGGGCTGTCACGTGGTGGAGTAATTAGCCCCTAACCCTACCCCTCATATTTATAGGCGTACTAATGGGCTTTTAGGTTGCAGGCCCATTAGTACCCTAATTTCTTATGGATCAAATATCCAAGAGGCCATAACCTAAATTGTTATGATTGCCTCTTAGGCATATCACCAACACACACGCATTCCAAAGCATTCACAACACCCAAATTGGCTTCCTTATTGAGCCAAACAGGTTGTGTTACACGTTGATCACCTCAACTGCAATTCCTCCTGAATTGTTTGGCTGAACCTCAACTCGTCTTTTGGTTAAAGGATCACCATCACCAAACATATCTTAACCTCAATTAATACCTGCATAAGAGCAAACTGTAGGGAATTATGCAGTATGCTCCTCTAGCAAGTCTACAACTTTACCCAAGAAACATGTGAGTAAAGAGGTCACATATCGTTACCACTAGACGTGCAACGTAGCGGAAGATTGGAGCAGATGGTCCAACGTAGATGTGCATTGGTGTAGAGGAAGTAGTCGATCATGATCGTCTCCTCCCCTCCTTCATCCTAGCAGCAATCCCATGTTGCCATAGCCGATCAGCGTAGCAGCAGCTCTCAAAGTGTTCTAATGACACTTTCCCCGGTACTACCAAGAAGTAGCCTGCGGAGGTTCGTATTTAGGCAGGGAGCAAAATCAAGATCCAAGAGCAAGGTGACACAAGGGGTTTTACATGGTTCGGGCCGCCTGAGAATAATACCCTACTCCGTGGGGTGTTTGTGTATTGGATTGCTTAGAGCGAGTATGCTAGTGAGCTAGTCTGAATGACTTTGTCCTTGGATAGCTTAGAATTCTACCGTGCAGCACAATCCTTTTATATGCTAAAGACTGGTTGTTACAGTATGTGCTGTGGCTCGACAGGCAGCCCCAGCTGTAATAACCATCCTATACACGATCTACGGGTGTTCAGGGGGGTTAATAGTGTGATAATGCGCCTTAATAGTAGTGTTATTGGTCTTGATAATCCATCGATCATGCGTCATTTATATGGTATTAATGATGCGTTAACCAGGTCTTGTAATGGCCATTGATAGCCCTTGAATGTCCGCGCCATTGGAGATCCCGGTATATTTCTGTTGTAGACATAGATCCAGACGTGTGACACGTGGCACCTCCGGAGCTTCCCTCTGCGGGGAGGTAGGTCAAGAGTTATAGGTGCACGTGGCAGCACCGGAGCCACCCTGAGGAGGGAGGTAGGTCTGGGGCTACTGGACAGGTGGCAGCGCTAGAGCCTCCCTAAGTAGGGAGGCAGGTTCGACACCGCGGGTCACGTGGCGGTGCTGGAGCCACCCGAAGGGGGGAGACAGATCCAGCACTGCGGGACACGTGGTAGCGCTGGAGCTTCCCTAAGGAGGGAGGCAGTCCAGCACTGCAGGACACGTGTTGCCTCCGAAAGTCCACAACACTGGAAGGTGGAACTCAACCCGTCTTCTTCTAGTACGAAGGGATACCTTGTATGCAGGGTATCGGCAGTGGCCCCTGGGCCCACCTTTGGTGAGATTGTGAGGTTTCGATGCTAGAAGTGGGGCCATTATCTTTCCCGTGCTGCTGCCTCAATTTTCCTTTTGAAACACGTGGCCCTTCTTGATTTGGTACGTAAGATACATGAAGTGCGGATCTCATGCAATTGAAGGACACCGGTTCCCAATACGATTTTTGTATCTGTTCCAAGCGCAATCTTTGTAGCCCTGTCAGGACGCCGCCCTCGGGCTTCCAACTTCTCATCATGATAACAGTTCACCTGGTGTGACTTTTTTGGCAAAGTGGACTTGGGCCCCTTGTCATTGACGAGGTAACTTTGTTGAGCGTGATCAAGGTTCGGATGCAATTTCCATTCAAGCGTTGCAGAGGCTTAATAAAGGGAGAGGAATAGCAAGGGGAGAAAACTCTTACGCACTGATGTGTTCTTGCTTATAGAGGTCTCTGCTTGAACCCTTGCATCGCGCTCCCACTTTTGATCCACTTTGCGGTGATGGAACTCGGGCTTCCCCCCAACAAGATTGTGAGCGAGAGGGATCTTACAAGATTCTGGAAGCTGATGGGTTGGCAGAGCGACTCGTTCAAAAATGTTATTCGCTGCGGCAAGCTCCCGTTTGAGAAGGAGTCCCTCGGCGACGTTGTCTACTTTTCAATGTACGCCATGGTTGGGCTGGTTCCATGAGTATCCAACTTCTTGTTGATGCTGCTGGAGTCATACGGGCTCCAACTACAACATCTCAGACCTCATTTGATCTTGCTAGTGGCGATCTTCGTCCACTTCTGCGTGATGTGGGTAAGCATGCCACCCTACGTGCTGTTATTTCGGACCTTCTTCACACTCCGGGCGACAAGAAAAGGTAACAGCTTGTTGGGATTCTACTACTTTGTAAGGTGTAGGAATCCCCCATACAAGTACATCAAGTCCTTTCGTTCTAGAAAGTGGGAGACTTGGAAGGCTCACTGGGTAATTATCCGGGTGGACTTTCACGACCGGCTGGAGCTGCCAGAAGGGTTCCTAACGACAAAGTTCGACTTCTGGGAGGAGCTCCCGAAGCTGACTGAAGAGTACAACCCCGTGCTATCAAGAATCCGGAACTTGGTCGATGGAGGATTGACATCTCTGATGGTCCTCAACAACTTCCTGACCAACAGTTGGGCTCAACTCAAGGAGCTAGAATTTGCAGCTTGGTCATACTATGAAGAAATAGATTTCCACCGAATTGACGTTGGTCGAGGAACCAACTTAGATGAGCATGCCCTAAAGCTCCATCTGCAGAAGTTGAACAATAGAACTATATTGAGAGATGAACATGTACCTGTAGCACAATTCTTGCCTCTATGTGTAGTTCTGGAGGTCAGGAAGGAGCTGCTGTTGACGGTCGTTATATACCAATTTTAACTGTCAATCTAAATCAATTATGTGAAGGAATGAATATCTCTTACACACATTATAGTTAAAAATAACCTAGTTCCACTTGTACTTGGAGAAAAAAGAGCATGCATGTATTTTATCCAGAATTGAGGTGAAACAAGGGGATGGATCCTATAAATTATCACCCCAGCCAATCAAGCGCCAACACGTGGCATCATATGGATCAAATGGCCCACAAACAGAAGTATCCGAGGATATCCAATGGTGTATCACCCATATCAGTCAATGGGACCGACCTAGAAGTGACCTGGAGAAAGCACACCGCAAACAGAGCCAAGACCAGGTCGGTCGACCCCCCTAGACAGCCGACTAGGTCTTGGCATCAAACGCGGTCAACTTCCATGTGTCGACTCCCTGTGGTGCCCTGATAACGATGAATACTAATTAGCGCGATTTTGGTGGCGGGAACCCACCCTTCTACATGTATAAATAGGACCCCTCACCCCTCACATCAACACACACCACTTGAGCATTCACTCTCTTGTATACATTAGTTCTCCAAGTCCTTGAAGGAGGTTAGGCTGTAGAGAGGAGCCTCTAGTCCCAGTCCAAATTGGGAAAGGTATGAATCATGTATTTTTTCTTGTATTTGTGACTTTATGCATTATAATAATAATATTATTAGTCTCTATTTATTCATATACCAGGGCAAATCGTTCCTTGTTTGGTTGTGGAGTCCATGTATGTGCTAGGTGTAGATGTTGTCATGATCTAGACATAATGCCATTATCATGTTATCATAAACATCATACACCACCACTATATTCTAATTACATAATAGCATGATTATGTTAATATGAATATGTTAGTGCTTGGTCCCAACATTGGTTCAACGATGTTTAGGTTAGTCATTGCCTTAGGATGAATATTACATTGCAACTCTTAAGGTATTTACTTAGCATGCAAGCGTGGTGCTTGGAAAGGTAAGTAGCGTTGGATGCCTCGTAGTCCACGGGTTGTAGAGGTAGGCGGTAGGTGGTGACAGCCCTATCCGTCTGTTGTAATCCTCCACGTTCGGCTACGATGTAGGCCCTTGGCGAGAGTCGCCTGGCAGACCAGGATAAGCTCGTGCCCAATATGTTAGACCATGAAGCCCTAGTATTTACCATTAGCATAGTCATGTGTGCTTTATTAGGCTATGTATATGAGTAATTAGAGCATAGTAGGAGTAGCTCCCTCTCGTAGTCTAACCCTCGCTAGGACAACCTTACCCTTAGAGTACATTGCCTACGTGTGTGTCACACTACCCCTATTATCATCTTAGCCCTGTTCTGATATACACTTAGTATCCTATACCTCGATCATAAGAATAGTGTTTACTTTACTCCACTGCCTTCCTTTGGGATTAATATGATACCCTTGAGAATACTCTTGGGTGAAATGCTACACGACAGTTTCTGTGCGCTTGCGGATTTTTATCTGTGACGTAAGGAACGTCAACAAGCATTTCTGGTGCCGTTGTCAGGGAAGGCAAAGAAAGTGAAGGATAGCTACCACTTTCGATTAAGCTATAGGTACTAATAGTTATTAGATAGAATTACCCTTGTCTATTTTCTCCTTTTGTGTGAAAGCAGGGTAGTGTTGGCTAACCTATTTTATGGAATGTCCAACGAGGATGCAAGTGCTCAACTGCAATATCATTCAAGGTGTACCTCAACAAATGTCCGCTAGGCAATACCATTGCCCTTTGCGGAAGAATATTATTCCGCTTCCAGTAGGAGCCTAGGTCATCCATCCCAAGCTTGGGGGAGGCTCCAAGAGTTCTTCTTGGTTTGCCTTCATCATGGGGCGGATAGTTGGCTCTTCATCCAACACTCATGTCATGGGTTGGCTTCACCAATCCATGACCACATTCATGCTGGAGCTGAAGGAGACCTATTCTCATTCATCCTAGATGAGAATATGGTCTCTATTCAAAGGGCGGATTGAAGAATGCTCTAGTTCCTTTTAGCTTAGCATGCACACCATTTAGCAAGGTGCAAATTCTTGCTAAGGAACTACACCTCCCATTGAAGTATCATGAAGATCAAGACAATGTAGAAGTGTTTGGATGATCCAAGCCATGAATATTCACATGATTTGTGAAAATCCATGTCAACATGGGCCACTTGGGGAATCATTTCCCTAAGACCCATGAGGATTCTTCCTTTCAGACACAACTCAAATGGCTATCACCAACAAGGAAGTCAAGGGTGGAATCAACATCACCCTTATAATCAAGGAGGCTATGGGGATTTCAAAGGATTTAAGTTCAAATAGACTACATTGAAGTATCTTGTCCATGGCCAAGCAAGAAATCAAGACAACATTTACATAAAGCTCTTGGCCAAGGACAAGAAAATTAAAAGATCATTCAAGATCCAAGATATCCCACAATCACTTGTCGGGATCCCTAACCTTCGACCAAGCCCATGCAACTTAGGGAAACTGACATTGTGGATGAAACGTTTTTGGTTTGATTGTGGAGTCCACATGTCATCATGCCCACAAAAACCTTTGATCCATGATCAAAGTATGGGTTAACTCAAAAGAACATCAAGAAGGTTGAAGTGGCACCCCTATAGAAGGACAAGCCTCACCATGTTCAAAAAAGAATATCTTCAAGAGGGAGAAGCCATCACTACATCAACAAGTCTTCATCAAGATGACGAAGAGGCTAGGGCCATTATGTGGTACATATGTCCAATTTACATGACAAAGGAGATTTGGCATGTCAATCAAGAGAAGTTGTCCACATATTCAACTCCGAGATTGGACAACAAATCACCACACTAAACAGGACGGAGGTAAGTCCCACTCATCGGACTTCAAAAATTCGGTGAGTCCTTGCCAATAGGTTAATTGGTAGTTATCTCATATTTGCTTTCCCGATTGCATATTTTAATTTCCCACCAATCTTTGCATTTGCATTTGGCATGTTTGAATTTTCACACTTGCATGTTGGAGAGTAAATTTTCTAACCATCATAAAACTAAAAGTTTGAATTAGGAAATAAATTTATTTGGATATGAACCTTGGACGTAACCACTTGAATTCATCTTTCTAAGTCAAAGCCAAAAATATTTCCCTTAGTAATTCAATGCATTTGCGAGTTGTTTCAAGTTGGGCAAAACAATTTTACAAAGGTGTACAACATGCTTTTGAGCTAACATAACCCGTTTCGAGTTGTTTTGTTTGTTCTTGATTTTAGTGCATCTAGGATAAAATTTGTAAAGAAGTTGGTAGATCCCATCAAGCGCATATTCCTCCATCGACCTCATTTTGAGTTCATGGTGGAGGAATGCTCAAGATGGTGGTCCAATGGAGGAACAAGATGAAGCTCATTCAACTTCAACCTCAACTTGGCAAAAGACATTGAACATAAAGGCTACACCAAAATTCATGGTCGTGAGTTTCTCACCCAACGACCTTCAACCTGTATTGCTCTTTAATTGAGGTACAAGTTTAAAATTTTCCGCCGTTTGAATTGCATTAGGATTAAATGTTTTTTGCTTACATTGGTGAGAAAGGTTTACACCTTCGCATCATTTGATTCTTATGCATCCTCACGAGAGTAAGTGCTGGCATTACTCTTTTTGATTCTTCAAAAAGGAATGTCACCTTACTTGAGAATAAATTTAAACAACTACCTAGAATTTCATAAGCATTGCTAAAATTGACTTAGACATTTTCTGTCTAGGTAATGCTTATGGAATGACTAAATGGTTGAATTGGTATGTAGCAACCTAGAAATAGTGATGTCCATAATTTTGGTTTGAAACCCATTCATGCATGGATCACTAAATTTCAAATTCCTAGGCAAGAAATTAAATATGTTTAGGAGGAAAAAATTGGGAATCTTGTTTGCCATGATCCAAATGATAAATATCTGCTCTTGTAAAAACTATGATTGTTAGAAATTTTACAAGATGAAGGGATCCATATAGTGTTTTTATATCAGTTGCATTGCTATGAGTAGGAGCTTTAGAAAATGTTCAACTTGATTTATCCATAAAGCCCCACTCCTAGCAATGATTCATACATTGTTCTTGGATACACTGGAAATTGGACCCAATGCATCTTTGGTCTTGTTCTTCCCCGTGCGTACAAATCAAGATTCTGTTACCTAACTCAAAAATTCATTTGTACAAGTATCGGGAGCTAACCATCCCTCTATATCATAGAGAGGAAGTTGCAGGAGTAAAATAACTATGCGGGCATTCAAAGATCCGATTGTTGGAAACTCGAAGAGGATTCCATTTCAATATATATTGGTCAAGGAGTAAATTAGGATGGTTGCTACCTATCAGAAATTAAGCCCAAAGGTCAACCATAACTATACGAGGCCGGAGATTTGACATGGGAACCCTCCGTGAGCAACCAATGGGCTGCTACAAATATTGGGTTCAAGTTCTTCTTATGTGGCCAGAACGTATTTTATACCTTAGCCAAGGAACAACGGATCACATTCAACCCATATTGAGTGCACGTCATCCCATTGTGGTTATATGTATGTTGTACCTTAGCCAAGGAATAACGGATCGTACTCGGCATATGTTGCGTACATGTCACTCCTTTGTGGCTAATGGGTATCATTACCTTATCTAAGGAATGACGGATCACACCCAATGCATGAAGGGTACAAGTTATTCCTTTATGGTAAGAAGGTATGATACACCTTAGCCAAAGAATGATGGAACACACTCAACTCATGTTGAGTACACGTCATTCCTTTGTAGCTAAGGGTTATCATTACCTTAGCCAAGTAATAACAAGGTACATCCAACTTATGGAAACCTTGAGATGTGGATGAGCGACATCAACAATACTCTCCTAGGCCACACTCATGAAATCTATGGAAGGCAATCCAACATTTACACTCAACCCTCCAATGTCAAAGCCATGCTGCAGCAAGGTAGGGCCAACCTCATGGCCTACATCTGTCGTTAGGGTTTCAACCCCCATTACGGACCTTGACCAAGAACAAGCTTGGGGGAGGACCCCCACTTGATTTAACTTGTATCACATCCCATTTGCATTCCATTGTTTTATTTATTTCATTCCACCACATTTGCACCTAATAAAAAAGATGATTAATAATAATTTAGTATAGGTTAGGTTAATAAAATAAAGAATGTGCGGTAAGAATATTTTTAATTTGCATAAGTTAAAATCATGAATAGTTATTCTGTTTTATTTTCTCTAGTCCCTTGCATACAACTTAGTATCCTCCAAGTATTGGGTTTATTGGCCTAGAATATTCTTGCCCAAAACATGGAAATTGTGGGTAGCAAAATCTAAGTCCAATTCTAGGTTGTTGTGGGATATGATATAGTGATAAGAGCTGCTAATATCCTAGCTAAAAGTGAAACTTGATTTCACGGAGAAAGTTTAAATGGGAGTTCCTCATTTGATAGAAATTCCTACCAAAGCTTTATGTTGATGTGAATTATATAAACCTTTTGCATATGCTATTTGCCTTCACATTGAGCTTGGTCAAACTAGTATAGACCTATAGGTGAATCTTTTCATGCTTTTAAGATCAATATTACATGGGCACATGCTAAACTTCTACACTAGAAGTTAGCAAAATTCTATCATACCATTCCACCACCAAAATGGTACTTCATGATTTTCATGCATAATACTCTCTAAAATTATTTGAGAAAGAGGAGTAGAAGACATGGCTACAAGAAAAATAA
Organism: Tuctoria greenei; assembly: GCA_036927565.1. Classification (NCBI taxonomy): domain Eukaryota; kingdom Viridiplantae; phylum Streptophyta; class Magnoliopsida; order Poales; family Poaceae; genus Tuctoria; species Tuctoria greenei. The sequence goes on along the minus strand of JAYESD010000001.1, from coordinate 141,639,002 downwards.
AATGCATGCTTATGTACAAGAGTGTGAGAAAAAATAACAGAAAAAAAGGAGAATAAGTAGCCATGTTTAATCCTCACAAAAAGAGAGTGCATACAAATAGGAGTCATCTGAAAATCCAAATCCACTCCACAAATATTCCATCACACTTGCACAAATCTTGATCAAAAGTATGATTTGTTTTCCTAAGGCTTACTCTTTTGACTTAGCAATATATGTGTTGCAAATATGCCTACTCTTGATCCCTACCAAGCTCCACATATAAGCCTTTTTTAGATGTAGGACAAGAAAAGCATTGCCTTGGTGAGGATATAAATACCACTTCCCACATAGTATTGATTGAGTGCATCATTTGAGGAACTTAAATCCAAACACCATTTGAAATTCTACGGAAATTTGACTGGAACTCATACATTAGGTGATGCTTGCTCATTTTGTTGCTCTGTCCTTCAACCACCCAAGAAAAGGATGAGGCATAAGCCCCATAAAGACTAAAAATGGGTGAGGTACCATAACCAATTTATTCAATACAAGGTAGAATAATTTGTTGTGCACTTGGTACTTTTGCAAAATAGTACATTGTAGCAACTCCTGATCAAGAACCTATGTCTTTGTCTTTGCTTCGGGACGAGCAATGTATAAGCTTGGGGGAGTTTGTTGATGGTCGTTATATACCAATTTCAACCGTCAATATAACTCAATTATGTGAAGGAATGATTATTTCTTACACACATTATAGTTAGAAATAATCTAGTTCCACTTGTACTTGGAGAGAATACTGCATGCATGTATTTTATACAAAATTGAGGTGAAATAAGGGGATGGATCCTATAAATTATCATCCCAGCCAATCAAGCGCCGACACGTGGTATCACATGGATCAAATGGCTCACAAGCAGAAGTATCTGAGGCCATCCAATGGTGTATCATCCATATCAATCAATGGGACACACCTGGAAGTGACATGGAGCAAGCACACCGCAAACGGAGCCAAGACCAGGTGACCGACTAGGTCTTGGCGCCAATGTTGTCAACTTCCACGTGTCAACTTCTTGTGGTGCTCTGATAACAATGAAGACTGATTTGCGCGCTTTTGGTGGCGGGAACCGATACTTATCCAGCTATAAATAGGGCCCATCACCCCTCACTTCAACACACACCACTTGAGCATTCACTCTCTTGTATACATTAGTTCTTCAAGTTCGTAGTGGAGGTTAGGTTGTAGAGAGGAGTCTCTAGTCCCATGTCCAAATTGAGAAAGGTATGTCTCATGTATCTTTTCTTGTATTTGTGGCTTTATGCATTATAATAATAGTATTATTAGTCTCTATTTATTCATATACATGGGCAAAGCGTTCCTTGTTTGGTTATGGAGTCCATGTATGTGCTAGGTGTAGATGTTGTTATGATCTAGACATAATACCATTATGATGTTATCATAAACATCATACACCGCCACTATAGTATAATTAGGTAATAGCATGACTATGTTAATATGAATATATTAGTGCTTGGTCTCAACATTGATTCAACAATATTTAGGTCAGTCATTGCCTTACGATGAATATTACTTTAGAACTCTAAAGATATTTACTTAGCATGCAAGCGTGGTGCTTAGATAATTTAGTAGTATTGGATGCCTTGTAGTCCACGAGTTGTAGAGGTAGGCAGTAGGTGGTGACAGCCCTATCCATCCGTTGTAATCCTCAGCTACGACGTAGGTTCTTGGCGGGAGTCGTCTGGCAGACCAGGGTAAACTCGTGCCCGATATGTCGGACCACTAAGCCCTAGCATTTACCATTAGCATAGTCATGTGTACTTTATTAGACAATGTATATGAGTAATTAGAGCATAGGAGGAGTAGCTCCATCTCATAGTCTAACCCTTGTTAGGACAACCTTACCCTTAGATGAATATATATATATATATATATATATATATATATATAATATTTTAATAATATGATGAATTCATGCAAAAGAATTAATTAGGATGAAAAGGAACAAACGTAAAAGAATTAGAAATAAAGATGCAACTAAAAATTGAGTCAGGCACCAGAATAGTCCGAATAATAACGGACTAGTCCGAATGCCTTTACTGGACAACAACGGACTTGTCCGGTACGATGCCGGATTAGTCCAGAATGCACAGACGTAATCAATTTTTCTCAACCACGGACTTGTCTGTTACAACTACAGACTAGTCCGAAGTCCCTTACTGTACAAACTCCGGACTTGTCCGGTACCACACCGGACTTGTTCGATAACCTCTTTGTACTGGAACGGACTTGTCCGATATCAAATGGACTAGTCCGGTACTCTACAGTTAGTATATTTTAGCACTTCATCACACTAAATAGATAAATAATATATATAAATAATAAATATAAGTCAACCGCTAGTCTAATCACGGACCGCACAAAGAGCCTTGCCGCAAGCAAAAAAATAACAAAGAAAGAAATAATAAATAACAATTAATTAAGGAAAATGAATAAATAATATCAAATAAAACAAAAAAGTAAGAAGTCAACAAGACAACAAGGGCCGGACCCCTGATCAAACAACCCTGGCCACACACACTTGCTGACTAAAAAACCTAGCCGCACAGAGGAAAAAAAAGGAAAACAAAGTCAACAACAACAGCACTGACCACACAAAAAGGATGGATGCACCGTCGCAGTAGAAAAAAAAAGAGAAAAGAAAATAGAATAGGAAAAAAACAAAACAAAACCCTACCGCTGGCCAAAAGTCCTGGCCGCTCACGCCAGTACCGAGTCTCATCAGGACTCTGCCGTGATCACGTCCCCGCTGCCTATAAAACCAAGCGCTGGTGCACACCGCTATTGCCCCACGTAAAATACCGTCGCCCTTGCACGTATGCAGCAATCCTGAGGAAAAAAAAAAAGAGCCCTAGCCGCCAGGAACAAAAGAAGCCATGACCAGGGAAAGGAAGAAAGAGGAGTAACACTACTACAATAAGCCTCATCACAGGCGGCTCCAAACCTATTATCACAGACGGCTTTTAAAACCGCCTGAAACGAAGAGTCTGTGATAATCCGCAATTTCACAGGCGGAGAAGTGAAACCGCCTGTGAAGACTAATTATCATAGGCGGTTATTCACTAAGGATAGCCGCCTGTGAAGACCGATTATCATAGGCGGTTCTTTACTTAGGCTAGCCGTCTGTGAAAATACTTTATCACAGACGGGTCGTGCAGCATATATAACCGTCTGTGATAAACGTCTTATCACAGACGGTTATTGAAGAATAACTAACCGTCTATGATAAGAAGTCTTCACAGACGGGTATTGAAGCATTACTAACCGTCTATGATAATCTGTATTCACAGGCGGATTTTGAAGCATAACTAACCGCCTATGATAATATGTCTTCACAGACGGGTTTTGAAGCATAACTAACCGTCAATGATAATGTGTCTTTACAGACGGTTATTGAAGCATAACTAACCCGTCTATGATAATGGTGTTATCACAGACGGAGTTTACCTATATCAGCCGTCTGTGAAGACCCTTTAACGCAGCCGGTTTCTACCATAACAGACACCGCCTGTGAAAATTAGGTTATCACAGATGTTTCTTTACTTGTATCTAGCCGCCTGTGATAATTGTTTTTCACAGTCATGCAGTACTACTGCTGTTATTTCTAATTTCCAGGTCAATTCAATATAATAACAGAACAAAAAACAACAATCATCACAGAACAAAAGACAACAATATTATCATCACAGAAGTCAATTTCACTAAAACAATATACATACACACAAGTTACAGATACAATTTCATCTCAAAGTTTACAAGTTTTCACTAAAAACTGTTTAGATTGGTATAGTCGCAAAGTTCTGGCACATCAGCTGCTGAACCTCTCTTATCAAAGAACTTCCCCGTTTTGTGCAAAATTTCGCGACGAATGAACTGACAGAGTTCAGAAGCAATCCTGTCGGCTCCTCCATCAGGAATACTTCTACAAACCGGCCATTCTTCGTTCAGATTCTTCTTGTGCTGCAATATAACACATAACAAGGTTTAGAATGTGTTGGTTTGAACAATCTCAAAGTATAGATCAAAGTGAGAGTATACAAGAATTTAGTAGGTATTTTTGGAGCAGTTGTACTATGAGCAATTGAATTTTGAAGTTGGAATCAAAATATGAAAATAATGTTTCTGGTAATATTGAACAACAGAGAATATAAGCATTAAACTATGCTATTTACAATGAAAATGAAACACAAAAGTAAGAAAATAAGGTATCAACATTAAGGATAACTTACATCCTCACGATTGACTCTATATACGGCGGCGGTCCGAAGATGCTCGCATACATAATACCCGCATAAGACACTCCCAGCAGGCTGCTTCGGACAAGCATAATACGTTTTAATGTCCAATGCATTCGTATTAGGAGGTCTCTGACCGCCAAGCTGTTCCGCGTAAAACCGCCAAGCGCTGTAATACAAGAAATGTCATATAAAACTTGTCAACACATTCTAAATGTGCGTAAATTAAAATTATTGAATAAACGTACTTTTTCAAAATGGAAAGGAAATCTTTGTAACGATCTGGTGGGTAATCGGCCGAGTCCAAGACTGTTGCCATTCCCTGCGTTGGCTTGATGAAGATCATTATGTAGTGATTACTGCAAACATACAAACACACGTGTTAACAATTACCAATAATTGCTATTTCAATGCCATGTGTCGAACTTACTCGAAGTGGTACGGAGCCTTTACGAGGTCCTGGCCGTCTCTGACAAAGTTAAACATCGCATGTCCTATGTAAGCTGCAACTTCTGCCTTTCTATCCTTCTTAAGTTTTGCAATTGCTCTTTCAAAATCTTTTTTTTCATGTGTTTGTACTGGCTTGATTCTCGATTTGCCTGGACGTCGAATAGCGACTTTGCAATCCTAGTAGGGTCAAGGATACCTGTCTTGTGCGCCAACTTTTCATTATCCATGTATTGCATCCTATTGAAGAAGTCCAGAATTGTTATAATCTCATGAAATGCGTATGCGTGTAGTAAGAAAAGCAAATACAAAATATTAGAGCACTTACAAGCACCAGACGAGCAGCAGGTTGATTTCGAGCATGCCCCGATGGAAAAGGGAAAACAGCTCTTCAAATAAAATGACTCGTTTATCTACTCCAGTGCTCCAGAATGCTTCTTTTGGAATACGAAATGTGACGCACTGAAGACCATATTTTGTGCTGGCAGTGATGTACCACTCATGCATTCTTCTGAGCGCGACGGGTTGTTTGCTAAGTTGTACGGATGTCATTAACGGCTTCCCATTCTCAAATTTAGGAGGAACATCCTCAAGCTTGTATATTGGAACTCCTGGTTTAACTAAAGCCGTCCGCCGATTATACATGACACCGTCTTCTTCCCACTCCTCGATATCTTCTAATGCTGGCTCATGAGAAGAACGAGATGCACTCCATTTTCTAATATTTTCCCTCATAGCTTCCAAATACTTTGTCACTTCTGATGAAGGTTTCTTATTTTCGTATGAGCTAACTTTGACAGGCACTGATGATCGAGGAGTAGTCGTCGGAAGTTGGACACTGGCTTGTTGTTGAACCTGTTGTTCAACTGATTGCTCTTTACTCCCAGCAGCTGGCTCTAGTACTACTTCAAGCTGTTGCTCAACTAGTTGCTCTTTACTAGCAACAGCTTGCTCTGGTACTGCTTGAAGTTGTTGTCCAACTTGTTGCTCTTGGATATCATCATCCTTGCTCAGACATAGGGGGAGTGGATCTTCCCGGACTGGGAGTGGATCTTCATGCACTTTCGCCTTAGAAGATGGGGTTGCAGTATTTGGAGATGCGACGGGGCTAGAAATTGGCTCATCGTCCAACACGATATCGCGTCGGTGCCAAAGGATTAATTGGTTGACAGCCTGCCCCAGAGTCGCGATCCCCTCAGGTGTGACGTGGTCTATTTCATAATCTTCATAATCATTATCAATGATCTGAAGAACTTGCACCACAGAATAATACAACGGAAGTGGACTCCCGTTGAAGTCACGATCAGGCTTTGCCATAGCAGTGGCAACCTGTTTGGTTTTGTTCGCTGCTCTGCCTATCGGGACAAGAAGACGACAAGATTTGTCGTTAGCAATATCATCGACAGGGAACTTATGGGCTGACCCTGAGCCTGGCACGGAACCAACGCTGCTAGGGTAGGCAGTTGGAGATACTAATTGCTCCTTTTGCACCGGAACCATCATTGTACTCGGTGCCACTAATTGTCCTGATTGTCTAAGTTGTTCCATTATTTCTTGCATATTTTCTTTGACCTTTTGAGCAATTGTTTCATCAAGTGTTTTCTTAAACTTCTCACGTCTTCTATATGTGTCTTTATCTTTAGGGAAACCATCTAGCCAAGACATTTGAGAAGAGACCGCTCGAACCCGTCTGCTGTGTTCAGGGTTTCCCAAGATAGCGGTAAGTTGGTCATTCTCCCTCTTCGGCTTGAAGAGACCCTTCTGTTGCTTTTCAATTACTTCTTTCATTTTATCCTCTACTTCATTCAGAGAGTCGGGCTTTTCAAGTTTGCCCTCGCTGGTCAAACCTGACCGAGCAAAGACCCAGCGTTGAGTTCGCTCATCGCACCCTTCTAATGGGTGAGGATTGCCCTTACTAAGAATTTCGTCTAATATCTTATTCCATTTCTGGACTTTGGGTCAATATCCGGCAGACCCCAAGCGATGATGGTATTTGTTCTTTTTTGCAAGCTCTGACCTAGTTGCACTTAGAGCTTTAGCATCAGGTGTGCTCTTTTGACGAACAAACTCTTGCCACTGAGCTTGTGTGATTTTTCCCATCTTCCTCGGACTAGGGACCTTATTGGCCTTAACATAAGCATTCATTTCACTCTTCCAGCATCGAAACTTCTTGCCGCAAGAGACCAATGTTGCTTTCTTTAAAGCTTCTTCTGTGCCTTTCGGGAACTTGAATTGTTTCTTTATCTTTTCCCACAACTCATTCTTGGTCTGCTCGGGTAATTTCCTCCAATTCTCGGTTGTGATCGGCACAACCTCCCTAACAAGAAAACCGCATGCATTACGGTACTTGGTAACTGAATCCAGTGGTTCTTGGGGAAGCCCACTTGGACCGACCCTTGTTATGTACATGATGCGGTCCAATAGACCCTTATTGGGACCTCGTTGCCCTCGTTTCCGCTTGAGTGAAGCTGAGGATTCATCCATTGGTGAACCTTCTGCGGTTTTAGGAGCCGATGTCACCTCATTGTCTTCGAGATTAATCTAGGTAGAAAAAAATTATAAGACTTCGTATACTTGACAACCAACATTAACTTGAACTGCTGAAGTTAAGATTCGTGATCCATACCTCGTCGGCAGGATCATATTCCGGGTCTAGATCCACTGAAGTCTTTTTAATTTTTATATTCGGAAAAGGATCCGAAGGACTGTGATAGGAGCCTGAACTGCTGGAGTCAGTAAACTCCATATTGTCTTCTTTGTTGTTACAATCAGGACCAGTCTTCTTAGGGCTTTCCATGCTAGATCTAATAAGACAAAAAATCTAATAAATGGCATAACTAAATTTGGTCATATTTAAAACAAATTTTCTCAATTTTGGCTCAATTAAGTAAATTTAGCCAAAACACATTTTTGAAGTTATATAGGTCTAACTAAATTCTTGTATCATAGAGATCGGCATCATATGCTCAGACTCCATCGCCACACCTAGTGTTACCTAGATATAGGCGTGAGGATGCTCCTGGCATCACAAATGAGTTGGCCAGATACTTTTGTTTGGCTTCAGAGCTAAATATAGCATAACTTTGGTAGCTCAGATTAGGTACAATTGCTCAAATGAAGCTGATGGAGCCACAAGTGCAGACATCTTTGGTAGCACAGATTAGCTACAATTGCTCAAATGAAACTTAGAGAAATAAAAGCAAACTTAGCCAAACTTAGTCTAGCATAGCTAACTCTAAGCAAAAGTAGCCAAATATAGCTAAATATAGCATAACTTAGTCAAAATTAGTCAAGTATAACTATATCTAATGTAACTTAGCCAAAATTAGCCAAATTTGGTCAACTTAACCAAATATAGCTAAATCTTGCCCCTAATAGAGAATTATGTGGCATATGCAAGGCCGATGACAGAAATAGGGAATATACTGCTGTTACTAGAGTCTAGAATCATGTTTACCACTAATGTGTCAGAACAGTTTCAGACACACAGAACCAACTACCAATTTATCGTGATATAACCATCCACATAAATCTTGCCCCACCGAACCCTAACCAAAGATGCCACCGAACTTGACAGTTTTTCGAATTCCACCGAACCCTAACCAAGGATGCCTACCATTATCTAATTCCCGAACCCTAACCAAGGATATGCAAGGCGGCAGCGAGGGCGGGGAGGGAGGCGACACGGCGAAGGAGGATGGAAGGTCGAAGGGTTTAGGGTTTACCTTGAAGCTCGGCGGCGACGGAAATGGCTTCGCTCGGCGTACCTGGAAGTGAGGAGGGCGAAGCTCGGCGGCGACGGCGAAGCTCGGCGACGACGGCGAAGCTCGGCGACGGCGAAGCTCGGCGGCGTACCTGGAAGTGACGAGGGGGAACACTTGGCGGCAAACGAAATTTTGGCAGCCTAACGGCGTCTAAGTGTTTCGCCCGGGTTAGGTTTTTCCAATGCTGCCGAGGGGTATATATAGACTCACATTTTCTCAGGCGGATTTTAAGTACCGACCGTCAGGGAAGACTGTTATCTCAGTCGGATTTTACTTACCAACCGCCTGAGAAGATACAATTATCTCAGGCGGTTGGTTAGTAACACCCGCCTGAGAAGATACAATTATCTCAGGCGGTTGGTTAGTAACACCCGCCTGAGTTAAACATGGGCCTGTGAAGATATTTACTTCTTCTTAATTTGATGAAAGCCTACATAAAGACCCCTCACCAACCGGGATGAGGATCCCCTGACTTAATCAGCGGTCACTGACATGTGGACCCGGTCCCACACGTCAGTGACCATGTCACGCGTGCGCGACCTTTCTTTTCCCCGAGGTGCGACCTTTCTTTTCCACTCCGCGCGGCCTTAAAGACGCGCTATCGCTCACAAGCCCTCCGCTCACAACTCCTCTTGTTTTCTTCGTCTTCCTCCGCTCCGACGACCCAACACCACTATGGCCGACCTTCCGCCGCCAAGCCCTCCGAGGGAGCCACCTTGTAAGAAACAATGTTGCAGCTCCCCCGAGAAGATCAACGCCGAGCAGCGCCTCCTCATGGCGCGAGAGGCGTACAACAATACGTCTCGCGCCATGAGTGCCTTGGGGCTGGGTACCCTTCCAGAGTATACTGGAATGGGTACCTTGGGCCACTACCTCTACGCCCTCGTGGGGGTGGCTGATCGTCTCGACATTCTGTTCGCGACGATGGCCCAGGTTCTTGGCCCCGAGGGCCGTAGAACGCTGGTGGAGGCGACGGCTAGCAACCTCGAGGTTGCACCGCCGGTGCAGCCGGTGCAGCCGGCCCTGTCTCCTGTTGCACCGGTGCCGGAGTCGCCGCCGGAGGACGAGGAGGAGGAGATGGAAGAGGAGTAGGAGTAGGATTTAATTAGTTTTTCTTTTTGTTGTTTTTAGTTGCTTCTGTTTTGTAAATATTGTTAATGAATGAAATCTATCTTTTTTCATCTATGTGATTGAATATTACTTGTGTATCTTTTGTGTTCTTGTGTGTTCTTGTGTAAATATTGTGCATCTTGTGTGTTCTTTTGTGAGATGTGCATATTGTTAATGAATGAGTATCTTGTGTGTTCTTCAACTGTGTGAATGATTGAATATTGTTAATGAATGTAGTGTGTTCATCGTTAATTAAAATTTCACGTCTGAGAAGAAATTAATTTGATATTTACCAAAACATTACAATGTCAGCTATACAAGTTTAAAAATATTTTGTTCAGGTGGTAGATGTTAATTTTATACAAATGTAGAAGAAAGAATCATCGAATTTGGACACAATTTGCAGAATCTAAACATGTTCGAGTATTTATATTGGAATCTAAATAAAAAAGAAGCAAGGGATAAGGAAACTGAAGAACAGTATCGGGCATTATCTCAGGCGGTTGTTAAGCAATAACCGCCTGTGAAGATATTTACTTCTTCTTATTTAATATTCTTGATTAAATGTGGTCCTTTAAAAAGGCAAAAATCCACTTTCTTGTAATATTATTGATAAGTAAAGGTTACCATTAAATTTCACTTCATAAATCCTTTTAAATTTGTCAGAACATAAAAAACATACAACAAAAATATGTTTCACTGAATGGTTAATGGACAAAAATATATCATACGGAAACACTATAGAAGAGGCAACAATGAAAAAGTTAGCTTGTGGCCCATCTGCTTTGGTAACATCATGGCAAGCATATGACATCAATGGTTACACATTTTACACTAAAGAAAAAGACGGTAAGAGTGTTGCACAAAATAGTGGTGTTCGTATTGAGGCTTATGATTCACAAGGGCAGAAGACCACATACTTCGGGTTCATAGAGGAAATATGGGAACTCGATTATGGCGAAAGAATGGTAATGCCCGTATTTAAGTGCCAATGGGTCAAACATCCTGATGGTTTGAAAGTGGACAATTACGGACTGACACTGGTAGACTTGAATAAAGTGGGTTACAAAGATGACCTGTGGGTTCTCGCCGATAATGTTGCACAAGTTTTCTATGTTCAAGATCCAGAAACTGAGAAGTTGCACGTAGTTGTTTCTGGAAAGCAAAATATTGTTGGGGTTGACAATGTGGGAGATAATGAAGAGGAATATAATCAGTATGAAGAGATGTACCTTTTCACCGAACCAGAAAACATCAAGCGCGTAGAGAGAAGCATTAAAAAGAATTTGAAACCCTATATGCGAGAAGATGTCAATGCTGGAAAAAATGTATATAGCAATGCGAGATGATATATATTGTATATATTTGTATCTTCTGAAATCAACTTAGAACAAAGTTGGTATATGGATTGTGTCTTTTTGCATTTGTGTACATATGCGTTTGGACTCAATGATTTGGAAGTTTGGAAGTTTGGTCTTTCTTCAGATAATGATGTCTCGGGCGTGTAGCCGATTGAAGGAGGAGCGCTTGGCGTGGCGCAAGAACCATCCCCATGTATGTACATATGGCACACCGGTCACATGGTTGTATATACATATGTATCTGTAATGGACTGATGAACTTAACTGTAGTTTGTTTTTCCGTGTTGTTTGTTTTTGGTATTTTCAATTTCTCCGCGTAGGGTTTCTCTGCGAAGCCTGAATCGGGAGATTTATTGAAGTGGCAGTGCATCGTCCCCGGTAAAGAAGGGGTAAGTCATGAAGAACAAGCACAATATGAGTTTAACTATCGTCCTCCTATTAATAAATTTCTTTTGCAGACTGAATGGGAAGATGGTTACTACCCCCTGACAATCTCCTTCTCTGAGGACTATCCCTTGGTGCCTCCAAGATGCTCCTTTCCAATTGGGTTCTTCCACCCAAATGTCCATCGTTCGGGAGCACTCTGCATCGGGATTCTTGATCAAGAGACTGTAAGATAGACCTATTTTGTTCATGTAATTATTACTTATAATTTTTGTCGAACTTATTTGAACTGGTTTCTTATATTGCTTAAATTATATTTCGTAGGGGTGGTGCAGTGCTTTTACAATCAAAACTATACTACTTGAAGTTCAGCGTTTGCTGCATCAGCCAAATGTGCCTGATGTTGAAAATGATTGCTATAATCTACTTATCAAGGTTAGATGACACTTTGACTTAGTGACCAATGTAGGTTATTCATTCCTCCTTCGACATTTGTTAATATAAATAATGTCAATATTTTCAGGATCCAGCGGAATATAAGATACGTGTTCGGGAGCAAGCAGGACGGTACAATTTAGATTGATCGATGGGAGCTTCATCGTCGATCTACAATGAATGTAGCATGATTTTTGTTCAGTGTGTAAAGAAATTATCTTTGAACAATTAAGCCAGCCTCACTGGTGATCGAGCATTTCCTATAATGCATTACTGTACTAGTATCCGCTAGCTCATCTGTGTTTTTTTCCTGATACAATTTTGCCTGCACGACTACATGCGGCTGTGATATATAATTGCAACTACATCCCTGTAATTTCAATGAAAACCGCTTATGATAATTAAACAATGACCGCCACTGAAAATACATGATCTTCTTAGGCCGTTGATAATCAAGAACCGGCTATGAAGTTCATTGCATTACAGACGGTTATTAATTAAGAACCGCCAACGAAGATCATGTATTTACTCAGTCGGTTGTTCCTTAAAATCCATCTGTGAAGTTCATTGCATTACAGACGGTTATTAATCAAGAACCGCCAACGAAGATCATGTATTTACCCAGACGGTTGTTTCTTAAAATCCGTCTGTGAAGTTCATGGCATTGCAGGCGGTTAATAATTAATAACCGTCTGTGAAGATCATGTATTTACCCAGACGGTTGTTTCTTAAAATCCGTCTGTGAAGTTCGTTGCATTACAGGCGGTTCTTAATTAAGAACCGATTCTGAAGATCATGTATTTACCCAGGCGGTTGTTCTTTAAAATCCGCCTGTGTTGTTCTTTCATCACAGATGGTTATTATATCATTCGTCATCACAGTCGCATATTTTTAAGGACCGCCTGTGTTTGAAAAATTGAGGCGCCTGTAAAAATGCTTTTTGTAGTAGTGTAAGAAAAGAAAGAAGCTGCCGTCCGCCCGAGATCGTCGCGCCGTCACCGTCTTTCATCGGAGGATCGCTGCGCCATTATTTTCATCAGCACATCACCATCGTCTTCTTCGTCTACGTCACGCCGTCATCTTCATCTACGAAGCCTAGACGCCGGAGACGCACACCATGTTCCATCCTACGATCAATGAAGCCATTACATTCACGATAACTATCGTAGATCCAACTTTCCACGTCGATTTTGACCCCACACTTGATTCAACCATGTCCTAGATGGGAAGTTTGCAAAATCCTGGACATAGCAGACTAGTCCGGATCTGTGCGGACTTGTCCAATAAACTCTCTATACCCGAGCGGACTAATCCAACCCCACTACGGACTAGTCCGGTATTCAAATTTTAGTAACACCTAACTGTCATAAGAACCACTATAATTGACTCAAAACTCACATAAGCACTTAAGAACTAGTTGAACCTAATTAGTAAACAATAGTAATGAATTAATAACATGTATTAAAACATAATTACCTCATGCATATACATCATGACATATTTATTCATATATGTGCATATTATTGATTGCATTGTTGTTGGTTTGTATATGTGCTTGATTGCGAGTAGACGATTCGCTCAAGTTATGATCGAGAAACGATTATCCGAGGATCTTCATGCACAAGACTTCGAATTCCTTGAACCATCAAATTGCAGAATATTAAGGCAAGTGTCCTTGATCATTTTGATCCTGTTTTTAAATGTTTGTTTGCAAAACTGCATACTTGTGTCAAATTGATGGGAAACTCATGATAGGTGTTTACTAGTCTTGTTTGACCATCCTTGTCGCTTGTAATAAATTGTAGAGAGTCGGGAAGAGTATTTTTACCTTTTTTCTTTGCTCTAATTAACTGGGATGGGAAAACAACCAAATGGCTCAATTATGTATTAATGAACTTATGGATGATGAGAATTGATGGACATTGTTAATTTGTAACATGAGACTTGGGAGATCTAAGCAAGTATGGTTTGTTGATTGGGTTGGATGATATGGTGGTTTGCTTGCTTTAGATCTAAGGTGCGGTTCATGCTTGAATAAGCCAGGACTACAGTGTCACCACAGAGTCAAGTATGGGTGTTGTCGATACTCTGCAGACCGGGTACCCCTTCATACAAGGAAGAAAAGGAGGCTCCGACAACCTGCAACACCGAACCTAGCCTCCCCGCTGAAGAGAGGTCTGGTGCTGCCACGCGTCCCGAAGACACCAGACCTAATCTCTCCGCTGAGGATAGGTCCGGTGCTGCCATGCGCTCCGACAACCTGTAGCTCCGGACTTAGCCTCCCCGCTAAGGATAGGTCCGGTGCTGCTACGCGTCCCGATGACACTGGACCTAGCCTCCCCGCTGAGGAGAGGTCCGATGCCACCACACGTCTCCAGGACATCAGACCTAGCCTCCCCGCTGAGGAGAGGTTCAGAGCTGCCACGCGCATCCCGCGGTTTCGGAAGGTGACGTGTGCACTCAAGAACGCATTAACACGCCTTCAACATAGCATTAATTCATTACAAGACTGCGACTTTAAGACGGCATCAAGACTCATTAACATGTCATTAAGACATGTTAATGCACCATCAAGACACATTAACATGCCATCAAGGCCTGTTAATGTACTCTCATGACTAATTAACTCGGGGCCACCTGTCAGGCCCCGGTCATAATGTACACTACCGGACCTTGACCTATAAAAGGGCTGAGCAGCTACAGACTAGAGGGCTCTCTCACACCTCATTCATACAATACAACACAACCCACCATGGATGTAGGGTATTATGTCTCCCGGCAGCCCGAACCATGTAAATCTTTCGTGTTCATCTAGCCCGTAGTTCCAAATAATTTGCCCCCTCCTAAAAAGAACCTCCGCGGCCTGCCCCTTAGCAGGTCCGGGAGAAGTGTCGCAAAAACCACTTCGACATTTTGGCGCGCCAGGTAGGGAGGGCACTTTTTTGGATTGACGAGCCTCACCTCGATGGTGAATCTTCAGTCCTTCGCCGACTCTTCTCGACCCTCGTGCCATGAAGGGAGCAGGGAAGACGACTCCACTTCCTGCTCCATAGCAGGCTGACCCAACGGACACATGCTCTGTGTTCTGGTAGCTACTGTTGTGACCACACGACAGCTTTCTACCGCCACCGCCGCCAGTGGGAGGTCCAAAGTATACAACCTGCTTAACCTGGTCTTGCACTAAGTCGGTGCCCTGTGACCCTAAGCCTGTACACTTTGCCTCGTGGCTTTTTCGGCCACTACGCGACGACTACCTACGACCAGGGCAACAATAATGCTACTAGGTACCTGTGACGTATCCGGCCTCCTTGGTTATTTTTAATTTTGGAGTCCCATGGTGCTGAACGATCACTCACATGAAAAGCTAATGCCAATAGAGGGTTCGGAGTGCGCTGTCTGCTTAGCCTGGTCCTGCACCCTAAGTATGCGCACTCTACCTTTCTTGCGGCTAAATACTGGGGGTTCGGAGTTTGCTACCTGCTTAGTCTGGTCCTGCACCATAAGTATGCACACTCTACCTTTCCAATGCTGCGGCTGAGTACTAGGCCGGATGTCTCTCGAAAGACTAATGTTAGCGGGAGGTAAAGAGTGTGCAGACTGCTTAGCCTGGTCGTGCACCCAAAGTTGTGCCCTGTGACTCTAAGCCAGCGCACTCTTCCTCCCCAACACTGTGGTTCAATACTGGGGACTAAAAGGCACATGCTCCTGGACAAAGAAATAACCAAAATCCAGATACTGTCACCATGATCACATAATTATGCTTAAATATTATGCATAATATTCCTTTTTTCGCTTCATAACATCTTTCTGTTTGCCCACAGTGGGAGCTGTGCTATCCTGTTGCAGACGGACACCCTGAAGTACCTGTGGTGTCTTTAGGTATTTCTGGTAGTTTCTCATTTGGGATCTCGTGCCTGCTGAATGGTCTACTCGCCTGAAATACAACACCAGTAATAGGTCCGGAGTCGGCTAAAGACTTAGCCTGGTCCAGCAACCTAAGTACGCCAGTCTACCCATTATGGTGTTGCACCACAGTAAGGCGGGTCCGGATAGCACACGTTCTTGGGTGAGGCGGCAATCAGTACCTAGATATTATCGCACTGAATTACTTAGGCCCCGTAGCCCGGCTAAGGAACATAAGCCACAACAAAATTGAGGGCAGGAAGATTGTAACCAATGAGCACTATTACTCTTTCTGTTGTCACTCTTGTGCAGGACTTCCCCTTCTTTGGGCTCTGCCATCAGACCTCAACCTCCAGCACCGGGAACTTACAAGGAGGCCCGCCTTCGACGTTCTTAGCATCGATGTGGATGCTTCCGCACCTTCACCAAGCTCCGTCGTCGAACCTCAAGCTCTGACACCGGAACCTTCTAGGGGGCCCACTATCAATGTTCTCAACGTTGATGGTGGAGGCTCCCGCACCTTCACCAAGTTCTGGTACCTTCGAGGGAGACCGCCGTCGATGTTAATGATGGTGGCCCCATCTCCGAGATCGTTGCCTCCGCCGAGGTGGGCCCAGGGGCCACTGTCGATACCTTGCAAACTGGGTACCCCTTCATACAAGGAAGAAAAGGAGGCTCCGACAACTTGCAGCACCGGACCTAGCCTCCCCGCTGGGGAGAGGTCCGGTGCTGCCACGCGTCCCGACGACACCGGACCTAATCTCCCCGCTGAAGATAGGTCCAGTGCAGCCACGCGCTCTGGCAACCTGCAGCTCCGGACTTAGCCTCCCCGCTGAGGATAGGTCTGGTGCTGCTACGTGTCCCAACGACACCGGACCTAACCTCCCTGCTGACGAGAGGTCCGGTGCTGCCACGTATCTCCAGGACTTCGGACCTAGCCTCCCCACTGAGGAGAGGTCCGGAGCTGCCACGCGCATCCCGCGGTTCCGGAAGGTGTGACGTGTGCACTCAAGACCGCATTAACGTGCAATCAACACAAAATTAATGCATTATCAAGAACGCGACTTCAAGACAGCATCAAGACTCGACATGTTAATGCACCATAAAGACACATTAACATGCCATCAAGGCCTGTTAATGTACTCTCATGACTAATTAACTCGGGGCCACCTGTCGGGCCCCGGTCATAATGTACGCTGCCGGACCATGACCTATAAAAGGGTCGAGCAGCCACGAACTAGAGCGCTCTCTCACACCTCGCTCATACAATACAACACAACCCACCGTGGATGTAGGGTATTATGCATCCCGGCAGCCCGAACCATGTGAATCTTTCGTGTTCATCTAGCCCGTAGTTCCAAATATTTCACCCCCTCCTAAAAAGAACCTCTGCGGGCTGCTCCTTAGCAGGTCCGGGGGAAGTTTCGCAAAAACCACTTTGACAGGTGCGGCTTTGCTGATTAATTAGGTGTATTATCAGCATTGTTGGGATCATTTAGAGCAGCGGGGATGGGAGTAGGTTGGGTTTGCAATAGTAGCGGGACTGCCCAGGAATTCAAAAGGCACAAGAGGGGGGCCTTGGTTGGATGTGCTCAGTTGGAGGCATCACCACCGGTGAAACCTTAGTGAGTTTGAATATGCTGGTAGTCCCTTTGCAAAGGCTATTTTGTGATCTCTTGGCACGCATTGACGGAAGTGTGTAATGTGACCGACGGATCATGGGCATAATGGATGTTCTTTAATCACCGAAAGGGGACAAAATCACGAACTTGTGGGTAAAGTGGTACAACCTCTGCATAGTGTTAAGAACTATCATGGTAGTTGTGGTCCTGGTCACGAGCACTTGAATGACCTACATGATTAGAGGGAACTTGGGATTTGGGATGGTTTGATTATAGTTATGGTTTGAGTTGTGATAAATGGACATGGTTGATGATGATAGTAAGAATCTGGTATATAGATGGATAAATACTGATGGATGTGATATGATGGTAAATGATGGTTTTAGACTCATAATTGGTAATTATTGGGATACGATTGGATTAAATTCATATAAAGGATGCTTTTTAGATATTATAAATGCACTTTTCATCAAATAGCCATTATTTGTTATTATCCTTGCTTTTAGCTTCATGTCATATTTTCCCACACTTGCTGAGTATGATATATGCTCACTCTTGCTATTCTCACATTAATTCAACTACAAGAAATAATTTGGAGGTCATCATGAAGTACTAGACGTGCGTAGTACCGTCGATTGCTTGTGAGTTGGAGTCGCCTATGCTAGCTTATTTACCGCTGCAATAGAATCAAGATATATTTATCATTCGTGACATGCTTAAATTCTAATTATCATTTGTGATGTTGATGTGTATATGTGAAGCAACATCCTGGGCACATATACACTGCACTTGGTTCGTTTTTCAGAACCGGGTGTCACAAATTGGTATCAGAACCGTGTCCACTGTAGGACACAAGTCTAGATAGAATGGACACCACAAAGCACATATAAACCATTTCCTAAAAAACTATTTTCGAATTGCTTGCTGCTGCATTTTATTTTTGCCGATTCAGTCACTATAAAGTGTTGTTTGCTACCGCATCTCTCCTGCTAATTCAGCTACACCTTGAGCTGCTTGCCCACTGCTATATTTCTCTCTTTTCCCTCCCTTTTTGCTGCAGCACAACCTCTGTTTTCTCTCTCCTTTACTACTGTATTTTGACACACTCTCGACTAAATATTCTTCTAAATTGAACGTGTGTTTGCTGCTGTGCCGAAATTGATTTTTCCGCTTCCTTGTCGCCGCCACATTCTCTTTTCTTGTTTCTTTTTGCTGCTGCAACTATTTCTGCCAATTTCAGCCACTTAATGATATCACCTGCTACTGTGTTTTTCTTGCTAATTCAGCTGCATTTTAAAGTGCTTGCTGCTGCGTTCAAAACTTTCTCTACTAATATCTTCTTGTCAAATTTATGCATTCTGCTGCAATACCTTAAATATTTGCTTCTTTGCTCGTTGCTTCGTTTTTCCATTTTTCATCTCTTTTGCTGCTGCTTTTGAAATGCAATTTCAGTCGTGTTTAGATGCGCTGCAATTGTTGCTAATATTTTCATGTAAAAATGTGTGGTTTTGCTGCTGCTAGTTGTGAGTAGAGTAAGCCACTCTGTAAAGAACCCCCATACTCTAATTGAACTTGGTTAGGGCTTTGAACTGTAAGGGCAGAGTGATTTTTCTAGTTTTGCTAACTACTGCAATTCCATTCTTTTTCCTCTCCCTTTGCACACTATTTTTCCCTCCTCTTTGCTGCTGCATTTTGAAACACTCTCCACTAAATATTTTTCTTATTCTCACATATGTTTGCTACTGTGCTGAAATTGATATTTCCTCTTCTTCCTCACCGCCTCATTCTCTTTTCTTGTTCCTCATTGGTGTTGATATTTTCATGCCTTGCACATCTTCCACCGATACACATAGAGCATGAACAACCAACCTATAAGGATGACCACACCCCTGCTAGCTGTTCCAACAAAGACATATAAGAAGTAAAATCGAAGTAGAACTTGTAAAGCGTACACTTCAACATGAAGACCTTCCGGACACAAAGAATGGAGAGGCGAAGTTTGCATCTTCGCCGACAATCAAGTTCATGTGAAGCACGCCACCTTCTTGGGGAGCCGCTCGTGAAGATCCGGCAAGCCAAAATCATTCCTTACCCCCACCTAGATTGCCACCTTGACCCCGCCTCAAACTCGTTTCCAGAAAAATATATATGCCTTCACTTTTCTGTAACTTGATAATTTTATAACTCTTAATTAGAATTTAAGTCTACCCTTATACTAAACGCTTAGTTCGTTAGTGCGGTAGATTAGATGGTGTGATGACTATTGATTGCTTGCTTGTATGTTTTTGTGTTTGGATGTGCATTGTAGAACACTTTAATATATATCCACATCCTCATCGAGTAATGCATTATTTAGGATCATATACCTTGATGCATGCATATAGGTTGGGATTCCTTCTATCTCCCTTCATCTCGCCTCTACTTCGGCGGAAGATGGTCACCACTAGGAGAATCACTATTCCGGACAAAGCTATATGGGAGCGTGAAGATGTTATCAAGAGTTTTCTCATCTCTTCTCCAATCCGTTCGAACTTTGAGGATGAGGTTCCTTTTAAGGGGCGTAGAATGTAACATCTCAAAATTTTCAAACTTGGCTAATTCAAATATAAAAGGGAATTTAGAATTCTACTTCCAAATTTCTTCTTCAGCCCATCCGAATCTCAAGGGCGAGATTCATTTTAAGGGGGGTAGAATTGTGACACCGAATTTTCGAGTTTGACAGATTAAAACTTAAATAGGAATTTAAAATTAATAATTCGAAGAAATTGTTTTTATAAAGAAAAATATAAAATATATGCATCTCATCTTGCATTTTGCATTCATCCTCAAGTATTGAAAATTAATTACCAAAATAAATACGTTAAAAGTAATTTATTTGCCATAACGAATATAGGATAAAAGAAATAAATGAAACTAAAGATATATATATAATATTTTAATAATATGATGAATTCATGCAAAAAGAATTAATTAGGATGAAAAGAAACAAACGTAAAAGAACTAGAAATAAGGATGCAAGTAAAAATTGAGTCAGGCACCGGATTAGTCTGGATAATAACAGACTAGTCCGAATGCTTTTACTGGACAACAACGGACTTGTCCGGTATCATACCGGATTATTCCGAAATACACAAACGTAATCAATTTTTCTCCACCATGAACTTGTCTGTTACAACAACAGACTAGTCTGAAGTCCCTTACTGTAAAAATTCCGGACATGTCCAGCACGACACCGGACTTGTTTGATATACCTCTCTGTACCAGAACGGACTTGTCTGTATCAAACGGACTAGTCCGGTACTCTACAGTTGGTATATTTTAGCACTTTAGAACACTAAATATATAAATAATAAATATAGGTCAACCGCTAGTCTAATCACTAACCCCACTAAGAGCCTTGCCGCAAGCAAAAGAAAATAAACAAAAAAGAAATAATAAATAACAATTAATTAAGGAAAATGAATAAATAATATCAAATAAAACAAAAAAGTAAGAAGTCAACAAGGGCCGGACCCCTGATCAAACAACCCTGGCCACACACTTGCTGACTAGAAAACCTGGCCGCATAGAGGGGAAAAAAAGAAAACAAAGTCAACAACAACAGGGCAACGACTGCTATGCAATCTGGACTTCGGTGCAAGCGTGCAATCTGCAAATCTCAGCCGTTTGATGGACATCTAAGGGTGGCTGCCCCTTTTACATATAAATGTGTAAAAAGTGCAAAAGCAGGTGGAGGGATCTATGTGTAAAAAGTACGACACCCTTGGATGTACATCACACAACTGAGATTCGTGGATTGCACGCTTGCACGGGAACCCAGATTGCACAGTAGTCGTTGCCCAACAACAGCACTGGCCACACAAAAAAGATGGACGCACTGTCGCAATAGAAAAAAAACAGAAAA
The DNA here is from genome assembly GCA_036927565.1 of Tuctoria greenei. Classification (NCBI taxonomy): domain Eukaryota; kingdom Viridiplantae; phylum Streptophyta; class Magnoliopsida; order Poales; family Poaceae; genus Tuctoria; species Tuctoria greenei. The sequence goes on along the minus strand of JAYESD010000001.1, from coordinate 141,617,782 downwards.
TAAAATAGAATAGGAAAAAAACAAAACAAAACCCTACCGCTGGCCAGAAGTCTTGGCCGCTCACGCTAGTACCGAGTCTCATCAGGACTCTACCGTGGTCACGTCCCCGCTGCCTATAAAAACCAAGCGCTGGTGAACACCACTCTTGCCCAGTACCACCGCCCTTGCACGTACGCAGCTATCTAGAGGAAAAAAAAGAGCCCTAGCCACCAGGAACAAAAGAAGAAGCCATGACAAGGGAAAGGAAGAAAGAGGATGAAGAAAAGAGAGGAGCCGCCACCTGAAGATCATCATGCCGCCACCGTCTCTTCACCGGAGGATCACTGTGCCGTTTTCTTCGTCAACGCATCACCATCGTCTTCTTCGTCTACATCACCCCGCCATCTTCTTCAACGAAGCCTAGTCGCCGGAGACGCACGTCATGTTCTGTCCCACGATTGATGAAGTCATTACATTCACGGTAACTATCCTAGATACAACTTTTGACGTTGATTTTGACCCCACACTTGATTCAACCATGCCCTAGATGAGAAGTTCACAAAACCTTGGACATAGCAAACTAGTCCGGATCTGTGTGGACTTGTCCGATCAACTCTCTGTACCCGAGCGGACTAATCCAGCCCCACTGCGGACTAGTCCGGTAATCAAATTTCAGCAACACCTAATTGTCACCAGAACCACTATAATTGACTCAAAACTCACATAAGAACTTGAGAACTAGTTGAACCTAATTAGTAAACAATAGTAGTGAATTAATAGCATGTATTACAATATAATTACCTCATGCATATACGTCATGACATATTGATTAATATATGTGCATTATTGATTTGCATTGTTGTCGGTTTGTATATGTGCTATTGCTCGAGTAGAGGATTCGCTCAAGAGGTCATGATCGAGAAGCGATTATCCGAGGACCTTTTCATGCGCAAGACTTTGAATTGCTTGAGCCATCAAATTGCGGAATATTAAGGCAAGTGTCCTTGATCATTTTGATCCCGTTTTTAAATGTTTTGTTTGCAAAACTGCATGCTTGTGTCAAATTGATGGGAAACCCATGATAGGTGTTTGCTAGTATTGTTTGACCATCCTTTTCACTTGGAATATATTGTAGAGAGTCGGGAAGGGTATTTTTACCTTTTTGCTTCGCTCTATTTAATTGGGATGGTAAAACAACCAAATGACTTATTATGAATTAATGAACTTATGGATGATGAGAATTGATGGACATGGTTAATTGGTAACATGACACTTGGGAGATCTAAGCAAGCATGATTTGTGGATTGGGTTGGATGATATGCTAGTTTGCTTTCTTTAGATCTAAGGACTGATTCATGCAAGAATAAGCTAGGACTACAGTGTCACCACAGGGCCAAGTATGGGTGCGTCTTAGATGATTAATTAGGTGTATTGTCAGCTTTGTTCGGATCATTTGGAGTAGTGGGTAATGAGAGTCGGTTGGGTTTGCAATAGTGGCGGGACTGCCCTGGGATCCAAACGGCACAGGAGGGGGCCCTTGGTTGGATGTGCTCAGTTGGAGGCATCACCACCGGTGAAACCTTAATAGGTCTGAATATGCTGGTAGTCCCTTTGTAAAGGCTATTTTCTGATCTCTTGGCCACGCACCGATAGAAGTGTGTATTATAGTAAGAATTTGGTATATAGATGGATAAATATTGATGGATGTGATGTGATGGTAAATGATGGTTTTGGACTCATAAATGGTAATTATTTGGGATATGATGGGATTAAATTCACATAGACATTGTAGGATGCTTTTTACATATTTTAAATGTACTTTTCAGCAAATAACCATTATTTATTATCATCACTGTTTTTAGCTACATATCATATTTTCTCACACTTGCTGAGTACGACATGTGCTCACCCTTGCTCTTCCCACATTAATTCAACTACAAGAAATATTTTGGAGGTCATCATGGAGTTCTAGGCGTGCGTAATACCGTCAATTGCTTGTGGAGCTGGAGTCGCCTACGCTAGATTATTTACCACTGCAATAGAATCAAGGTATATTTATTATTCATGACATGGTTAAATTTTGATTATCATTTGTGATGTTGATGTGTATGTATGAAGCAACATCCTGGACACACATACACTGTACTTGGTTTGTTTTTCCAGAACCGGGTGTCACAAATTGGTATCAGAGCCGTGTCGACCTTAGAGCGCTAGTATAGGTAGAATGGACACCACGAAGCACATATAAACTATTTTCTAAAAAAACTATTTTCGAATTGCTTGCTGCTGCATTTTATTTTTGCCGATTCAGCCACTATAAAGTGTTGTTTGCTACCGCGTCTCTCCTGCTAATTCAGCTACACCTTGAGCTGCTTGCTGCTACGTTTTGCTCTCCTTTTCCTCTCCTTTTGGACTGCTGCACACTCTATTTTCGCTGCTACTTGGCTGCTGCAGTACCTTGAACATTTGCTTCTTGTCCGCTGCTATATTTCTCTCTCTTTCCCTTCTTTTTGCTGCAGCACAACCTTTGTTTTCCCTCCCCTTTACTGCTGTATTTTAACACACTCCCGACTAAATATTCTTCTAAATTGCACGTGTGTTTGCTTCTGTGCTGAAATTGATTTTTCCACTTCCTTGTCACCGCCGCATTCTCTTTTCTTGTTTCTTTTCGCTGCTGCAACTATTTCTGCCAATTTCAACCACTTAATGATATCACCTGTGGCTGCATTTTCCTTGCTAATTCAGCTGCATTTTCCTAAGCCTGCACCTACCTCAGAAGCTGCAGCAGACGCTGCAACGGAGCAGCTGATTGACTCCGCGACGGCTCCTGAGTTGGTACCTGAAGATCCAGGTCCGGGACCTTCTACTTCTGCACCAGAGATCGATGAGCTCTCGGAACTCAGCGCCACAGACGCTGAGTTATTGGAGTTCATGCTTGTGCCATGGGCTCCGACAACTATTCTAGAAGATTTTGGGAAACCATAGGAACCTCAGGCAGGTCCTGAGCCAATCCCCCTGGACCTTCTCGAGCCTCGACCAAGTTCAGCTCGCCTTCGACTACGAGTGCAAGGCCCTGGAGTAAGAGTGTGACACTCTAAGGTGCTGGCGCAATCTGCTCTACTTCAAGATGAAGTTGACGCAGACTCGCCTGGCCAACTTGAGGGACCAGATCGCAGCCGAGAACACGTGGCTAAAACAGATGGACGAGCTGCTAGATGATAGGTGGGCTGCCATAGAAGCTCTGAGCGAGAAGACTCGTGAGATCTATGACAAGGCAACTGAAGCCAACAATTTGGCGTATGCTTGCTTTGAGACCCTAGAGAAGCTTACGAATGAGCTCCTCAAGTGACAGGAAGCTATCGACAATAAGGAGCAAGAGCTCTAAATGAGAGATGTTGAGATCTCTTAGAAGTTAGAGCGCGGTGAGCAGGACTTGGCTGACCGCATTGGGAAGTTCAAGTCCTGGTGCGATAGAGGAAAGCACCAAGTATGGCTGGTAGGAGAAGGAGTCAGCAAGCGAGAAAGTGTTGTCTCTGCCAGGGAAAATAAGGTGAAGGCTAAGGAGAGGGACCTTGTGGAGAAGCAAGACCGCTTGAACCTTCGGAAGAAGAACATCACTGACCAAGAGAGGCAGCTGACTGAATGGATTCAGCATCATGATAAACAAGTCATGCTGCTCTCGGAGGAGGGCTCTACGGAGCTATCATCCGCAATAAAGTCACTAGAAGAGCTTCAGGGTGCGAGGGCAATAGAGTCCCAGCAGGTCTGGGACATCCTTGGGTGAGCGGAAGATGCTCTGATGCCAGTGGGATTCAGTCTGGTCCGACCGGTTGACCTTGAGCCAGAGATGGAGAAAGCTTTGGTGGCGCTCAACTTCGCTAGACTAAGTTGGATGCGCTGTAAGATGTGATCAGCGACCAGCTCGAGACCAAGGGAAGATCCTTGGAGAAGAATGTTGCAGAATATGTGCTGACTTGCTTCCGAAGCCAGGATCCCTCTATGTCTCTAGCTCTGGTGATTGATGGACCCATCGCCGAGGAGGAAGAAGCTGCCAAGGCAATAGTCTAAGAAGCCACCCAGAAGGTTGTTGGGTACTTCTAGCAGAACTCCCGTAGCTAGAATCCTTCCCTTTTGTACATTCATCTTGTAAATCTCCAAATTTTGAATGAATGAAATCCTTTCAAATTCCATTTTTGTCTTAAATGTTTCATTGCCTTTATCTTATTGGCCCCCTGGTAAATGTGCTCAATTGATTGAGGACATCTACCATAAGGAATTTGGCAATGTCTTGAATTTTTTATTGCTCCAAACTCTTAGCTATTGTGATAGCTCTGAGGTCGGAGTCCTGCATCCAAAATCTCCAAGGATCGTTCGCTATATACTTGATGTCGACAGCGGGCCCCTTGGGAGTTGTGGGAGCTTAGTTGCTTCGATGGCACCCACTATCAATGTATGAAACATCAACGGCGGGCCCCTGGATGATGTCGGAGCTAGGTGCTCTGGCGACACCTACGATCAATGTGGAGGTCGTCGTCAATTATTCTTTTTTCCTGCACATGAGAGACAAGAAAAGCAGTAAAATTCGTCCTCTTTCCTATAGCTTATTTGCTGCTTATTATCCTTCTTTGAATTTTGGGTCCAAATAAACTCATTGTGATAATATAAGTATCTTGATTAAACTTCCATTGGTCCGTGTGCTTTCTGAACCCACCTTACTGAGACCCACCAGAATAGATAGAGCGGCGTACTTAGCGTGCTGGACCAGACTAAGTCAATAGCGCACTCAAGACCTATCATTGGCATTGGTTTTCAAGCGAGTAGGCCATCCATCAATACTAAGATTCAATAGAAGATTACCAATAAAACTTATTTATACATCACATGAATCTTTAGGACTGACTTTCAAGTGGATTGCACAACATCACTATTGACAAGAAGGTAAAAGAAGAAAAAATAATGAGCATGCGAAAGTAGATGCACGTAGAATCAATTTTCATATAAATGTATTTCATTATAGGTCAGAATAACAGAAGAAGACAAGGACACACTTAAAGTATAGGACCAAGTTAAGTGTGCTATTCATCTTGGACCAACCCAACTCTATTCATAGACTCTATGAGATACATTTTATACAAATACAGACTCACCTCTGTGCTACTAAGTATATAACTTACGGAGATGCTCAATATTCTCGGGGTTGGGATGTGGTATCCAATCCTCTGTTGCTGAGCGAACGCATCCGGGGCGGGAAACTTTGATAACTCGGAAGGGACACTCCCGGCTAGGGGAAAGTTTGTTCATCCCTTCTCGAATGAGTATTCGCCGCAACAATAGATTGCCTTCTTCCAATTGCCGGTTGCGCACATGTCTTTGATGATAGCACCAGAGCGCCTGGCGATATATTGCATTTCGGATAGCTGCTTGGCACCTTGCCTCGTCGACATGGTCTAAGTCATCACATCGGAGCTGGTCCGTCGTGTCTTCGTCGTAGGTCCGGACTCGGAAAGACCCCATGGCAATTTCCGAAGGAATGACAGCTTCAGCTGCGTACACCATGAAGAAGGATGTTTCTCCAGTTGCCCGACTGGGTGTTGTCCGACGTCACCACAATGCAGATGCAAGATCTTCTATCCAGTTGGCAAAATGCTTTTTCAAGCACTCATAAGTGCGCGTCTTGAGTCCTTTGAGAATTTTTGCATTTGCTCTCTTGGCTTGGCAATTGCTTGTCAGATGAGCTATTGATGTGTAGCTGACAGTTATGTCGGGGTCTTTGCAATACTCTTGGAACGCTGCACTTGTGAATTGTGTTCCATTATTAGCTATGACTCTTTTCGGAACTCCAAATCTACAGACAATGGACTTCAAGAACTTGATGGTAGATTTCTTATTGATTGTCACAATCGGAGTTGCTTTCAGCCACTTTGTGAACTTGTCGATGGCGATGTATAAGAACCGGTACCCTCTGATGGCTTTTGGGAAAGGTTCGAAAATATCCACTCCACACACAACGAATGTCCATGAGGGAGGAATCATTTGTAGTGACTGTGCCAGTGTATGAATTTGCTTCGAGTGGAATTGGCACACCTCACACTTCTTGATAGCTCGACTGCATCCTGGAGTGTTGTAGGCTAGAAAACCATGCGAGAAGGCCTTATCGACCAGTGTGTGGGACGACACATGATTCCCACACTCACCTCCATGGATCTCTATGAGAAGTTTGCAGCCCTCTTCCAGGGAAATTCATCGCATTATAATGCTGTTTGCACCACATCAATAGAGATCCCATTCTACTAACATGTATCTTTTAGCCAATTTGACAATTCGCTCAACGGACACACCATCTTAAGGAAGGATGTTGTTTTTCAAGTAGTTCTAGACTTCTGAGATCCATGCATCAGAACTTACTTGAGCTTCTGAATCTTGTGCGCTTGGTTGCTCAGAGCTTTCTGTAGCGTCTACGATCCTTGTTGATGCCATGGTAACAAGGCCATCGGGACCGCCAGCTTCGGAGTGCTGGTCCCACCACCATCACCTAGTTCTGTAGATTGAGCGGAAGGTTCCAGTAATCTCCTGACAAAAACCTCGTCGGGTGCCTGAGCTCCGACTAAAGCTTTCGTCAAGATATCGTCAACTTCAGCGTTGTTGAGACGCTGGCCATGGCAGAGGTCCAGGACCTGGAAATCTTTCTGCAACTTCTGGACTTCAAGAAAATATGCATCAAGTTGAGGGTTATTGCAACTACATTCACCGTTGACTTGTTTGATTATGAGCTGCGAATCTCCCTTCACCAGCAGCTGTCGAACGCCAAATGATTGTGCCGTCTTGAGTCTGAAGATGAGAGCTTCATATTCTGCCATGTTGTTGGTTTCCTTGAAGTCGAGGCGTACCATGTACTTGACCTTCTCATCGGTTGGAGCGAGGAGAAGGATTCCATCTCCAGCCCCCTGCTTCTACACGGAGCCATAAAATTAGAGAGTCCAGTGATGTTCAGTGAAGACTGGGACCTTAGGTTTCGACTTCTGTTCGCTAAGGCTCCCCAGACTTGATGGAGATGGCATCCACTCCGCCACAAAGTCAGCCAGCGACTGACTCTTGATTGCATGTCGAGGAAGGAATTCGAGATCAAACTCTGCCAGTTCTACAGCCCACTTGGCGATATTTTCCGTTGAATTGGGGTATGCAAAATAGCACACAATGGATAAGATGTTACCACTGATATCTTGTGGGTGTGGAAGTAATGACATAGCTTCCTTGAGGCAATAGGAGCTGCAAACAACAGCTTATGCACCTCAATATATTGAGTCTTGGCATCATGAAGTACTTTACTGATGAAGTATACTGACCATTGGACAGTTCGGACCGTCCCGGAGGGGTTTGAAGTTTCTTCTTCATCAATTTGGACCCTCCTGAAGGGGTCCAGATCTTCTTCTTGAGCGGTAGATACTCTCTCAGATGAGTGTTGATATTTCCTACGCACTCCTAACAAATCATTCCTAGCAATGGTGCCAGAAATGCTTGTTGATAGTTCTTAAATCACAGATATAAATTTGCAAGCGCACGAAATCTATCAATGTAACATTTCCCCTTTTAGAGTATTCCCAAAGGGTGTCATTCATATTCTCCCAAAGTAAGGCTAGGTGGAAGCAAAGCAATCATCAAATGGAGAGGTTAGGTTGGTCTAGGTAGGGTTCTAGCAAGGATGGGTAAATGATAATTTGGAGGTAGTGTGACACACACAAGAGCACTCTATCCTAAGGGGTAAATGAGATAAAGAGGGACTAGGCTAAGAGTTAGGTGGATACTCCTACTGTGCTTCTAATATACATATACATAGCCTAAGTTTGTTACTAATGATCATATCAATTACGAATTCTCATGCTAAGTGAATTAACACATCGGGCACGGCTGTCAGTTCCCTGCGTACCGGGTACACCCTGCACCGCAAGCAAAGCCAAAGAGTTCCTATGTCCAAGTGGTGGACGTCTGATGGAGATACGCATCCCGTGAAACTGGATCTACCTCCCATCTTAGGGTGGCTCCGATGTGGCCACATGACAAGAAGAGCTGGACCTGCCTCCCTCGTTGGGTAGCTCCGGTGCTGCCACGTGTACTGTAGAGCAGGACCTGCCTCCCTCCTTAGGGAAGCTCCAACACTGCCACGTGTCCGACAACGCTAGACTTATCCCCCAGTGGAGGGAAGCTCCAAAGCTTCCATGTGTCAACGCCCGGACCTACATCAACAACGGGAAGACTACAGGGTCTCCAACGGCATAGACATTCAAGGGCTATCAATTAGCCATTACAAGGCCTAGTTAACATGTCATTAATGCTATATTAATGATGCACGATCAGAGGACTATCAAGGCAGGTAACACTGTTATTAAGGCACATTATCACACAATTAACCCCTCATAACACCGTAGATCGTGTACAGGGTAGTTAATATAGCCGGGGCCACTTGTCAGGCCAGGCACAAACTATAACAGCTAGTCCTTAGCATATAAAAGAGCTGCGTTGCACGGTAGAAGGAGAAGCGATCCAACGGGCCGACTTGTGGTGACTGGGGTCCACACAATCTAGGAATCGCAGAGGGTGGTGCCGTGCAATGCGGCACCCAATAGCACACACAAAAAGAATACGATAAAATACAAAGTTTTAGTTATATAAAAAACAGAAACTTTTACAATACGTAATGGACAACAGAAGATAATACTCATAGCTAAACTCTCAGCCTAGCTATGCAAAAGTACAGCCGTCCAGCCCTTGGATGCTGCACACTAGCAACACACAATTTTACGGTGGCGTGCAGGGCTCCCACACAACGGTATACCCCGATGGGGGAATCGCCTCATCTTCGGACCCTTCCTCATATGTCTCACCTGCAAACAACTTAATATAGCAACCGTGAGCACAAAGGCTCAGCAAGACTTAACTGTCTCACCTAAACATGGAACTCTACATACAGATATACTTAACATAGGAATAGATATAGCAGTAAATGACTCACTTATATGTTGGTCATCATTTTTCAAGTTAATAGCAGCAGCTTAAATGTTTAATAACAGTAACTTTAGTAATCCTAATCTATAGCAATCATAGTTTCAAAGCAATTATATTTCAATACATCATATTCTCTTGAATTCTTCAGTATTTACTACGTCACAGCGCAGTGAACAAGCGGTACTCAAATAACCGCGAGGGACAGTGATTGCAATCAGTAGACACCCGAATAACACGTCACGTACACCCGTGCCTAAGGAGCGTGTCGTGCTGCTCACCACGTCATACGCAACAACCTTTCACTAGAAACTCAAACGCTGAACCGGTCCCACCATCGCGGTCACAAGGTCCCCGCACGGAGTGTGTCTTTGCCCGTCGTCCGTTTTACACCTTGCTACCCTCAACCCACCCCTATTGACAGTGGGATATGCCTCGACATCTAAGTTATCGAGTTACATCGGTTTCATGGGTTCCATATGCCCAGAATACATCCGGTACAATTCAAATTTGTCCAGCAGGGCCGCACACGGATTGATCCTCAATCGACACAAGCAGGGCTACGCACATGAGACCACGTCTCGCTGCATCCTACCCTCTGCCCAGTCTCAATTTTATATTCATAAACCATTCTTTGATCAAATCTTTCCCGTGTGATAAAATCCTATCTCACGAGTAGATTCCAACTACTCGACTTCTACCGGAGTCATGAAAACTTAAGCATGGCATTTTCTACTCGTCGGGTTGTAGACCTACCCAATACTCCATGGGATTTGTGGGTCACACAAGTGGAGTGACAAGCACTTTAGCCCTAATGCACAAAATTAATCCTAGACATAAGTGATACAAATAGAAACTTTGAATAGCACTTAAATGCAAACCAGGACTTGTCTGGCTGTGAGTGAGAGGGATAGTTAGCTTCTGGAAGTATACTCTCCAAGGGCTCCGGCTCCTGCTCAATCTCGGTCACCATATGATATGCAATATATAAAGTATATGAGTGATATAGAAACTATAGAAATATCTTATAAATACTTATCAGGTATGAAGATGATTTTAATTGGATTTGGGATTTTTATAGTGGATACTAGGTCCTATGTGGAAGATCTGGACCAAAGACTGGAGATGTTCAAGGAAGCTTGTTGTCTCTAAAATTCCAACAATAAAAGGTTTCTATGAATTTTGGTTTTAATTCTGTAGCTGTTTCACGGTTAACAGTGGATGATCATGGTAGAGGAGGTTATTATGGTTCTGGGAAAATTTGTTTCACATTTTTTTGAGCTTTCTACAAGGAGAAACTGATTTTACAGGTTTGGGGAAAATGTTGAAAATGTTTCTGGACATTTTCCATTTTTTTAATTGACATAGATGATTTGAACACTGTTTGGTCCAGTAAATGAAGTCCAATAACATTGAAATTTATACTGGAGATCAAGTGTATTTTTAAGAGTGTTCAGACCAAAATTGGGAATTTGCCAAATAACAGAATAGGAGTAGTTAATTTCCCAAGCAGTTAGTTCAAAGGAATTAATTATGAAAATTCTGGGATTCTCATGTCCAACAAATTGCACCACTGCAAAGTTGGGAACAATATGAGTCTCCCAGAATTTATTTGGAAATTTTTGAGCAATTATACTAGGAGTAATGGATTTTTGAATTTTGCTTCAAATCTGAGATTATTTTCTAATGGAAACGTTTGAATAATCCAACCCGGCCCCACTTCATTTAATTGAACCAATCAGAGCGGGGCTGCACGAAGAGCCACGGGGTTAGCCCGCGCAGCCGCATTGGATATGAGGCCACAGCCGATCCCGCGCAGTTGAATGACCCGCTGGGTCTTCATCTACCTTGCGACGCAGCAGCAATTCCGCGGTGGTGCTCTCCGGCGAGCTCGTCGTCCTGCCTTCCCCGGACTCCCTTCAACCCGAAACTTGTCGCCTAACCATTTTCCAGGGCGCTGAGCACGATGGAGAGGTCGTCGAACGCTGGCGATGGCCGGAAACTCGTGTGCGACGGCGGCGGCGGTGCTAGGGTTTCGGCGATGGTCGGAATCGCTCCGAAATGGCGCAAGCAACTCGGGAAAAGGCGGGGAAGGTTCCTGGGAGCATGAGGAAGATGATTTGAAGGTTAAAAGGAGTGAAATGGTCGGCAAGGTTGACTTCGACGGTGGACCGACGCTTCTTCCATGGCAGCGGGGAAAACTTGAATCGCTCAGCCTTCACTCGATTATTTCCGTTGACTCTTGGAAGAGGGGTGCGCTAGGAGGTATGGATAAGTATCCATGAATGAATTAAAGGATAGTTGCACATAGAAAGCGAATTAAACGGAGAAGCTAGCTAGTCTATGGGCAACGACCAAAAGAAAAACTTGAATCATTTTCTCGATAGGGGATGAAGCGAAGAACAGTTTTTACCGTGAGAAAGGTGGTGCCTTGGCGATCCTATTTGCTTCTGGGAGAATCTCAAGAGATGTCTTGTGGCGTCAGCGCGACGCGGAGGCAGAGACGGTCGTCGGGCTTCACCCTAACAACGGCAACAATGCTTCAAAATACCATGCTGATAAGCAGTGAATCAAGCAAGCGAGGGGATGGGATGGAAGAGCACAAAGTTTCGCCACCTTTTGCTGTTGGGAGCACGGCGAGACCTTGCTTTGTTTGGCCGGCAAAGGATGAGAAAACTCGACGGTGATGTGGTGCAGCGGCGGGAGAGAAGACAGCACGAGGGAGCTTTGTGTTTTTCCCCTTCAGCCAGAGAGGTGAGGATATAGATGAATAGAGTAGAGAGAGCATGCAAACGCGTTGCCACGCAGCTGCTTGCCGACGGTGAGCTGTATGCAGCACCGAACGTCAAACGGCGGGGAGTCAGGAAAAAACAGAGCACTCACGTACTTGCCCCACTGACCAGTGGGTCCCACTGCCCCCTCAAGTCAATCCTTCTCAGGTCCTTCAATTCCCCCACCTAGATTTGTCCAAAAATTCCATACTTTTGTGGAGAGGCCATTTCAAATGTGTATATTCATATTCTGGAATTTGATTTCATTGGACAAGTTTCAGGTGAAATTCAAATTCAAATTTGATTTTGAATGGAAATCAATGGAGTCACTGAATTAAATAGCAAATGAGCTTCAAAAATTTTGAAACTTTACAGAGAGGCTATTTGTAGTATTTGGAATTTAATGGTGAACTCTGATTTTTAATTTGGTAAAGTTTGAACAGGAGCAATTTCTGATTTTTGGATTCCTTTTATTGAAGCTTGAATTGGTTTGATTTTAATTGCCATATTAATTTATTTTCCCATTCCAATTTCTACATCTTCCATCTAAACTTGGCACTATGAAATTTTAGGGCTTTTACATCCTCCCTTAAAAGAATATCATCCTAAGATTACAATTAAAAGAGACGGAGGTAAAAAGATTACCGGATATGAGATGATAATAAATCCTGATAGTTTGATCGGAGATAATCCTCTCTTTCCCATGTCGCTTCCTCAACGGTATGGTTGCGCCACAAGACTTTGTAGAAGCACAAAGTCCGGTTCCTGGTGGTGCGAGTCTTTTCATCAATATTTCGGATCGGATACACAGAATAAGTGAGATCCGGTTGGAGAGCTTCAATGTATTCGGTGTGGATTTCAGCTGAGGATTTAAGACACTTCCGCAGCTGAGAAATATGGAATACATCATGAACTCCAGATAGTGACGCCGGTAACTCCAAACGAAAGGCCACGGGTTCGGATTTTTCCATGACAGCAACCGGACCAATGAACCGTGTAGCAAGTTTTCCCTTCACTCCGAAGCAATGAATATCTTTCATTGGAGAGACACGGAGATAAACGTGGTCTTCGATGTAGAAGTGTAGAGGTCGACGTCTTTTATCTGCATAGATTTTCTGACGAGATTGAGCAGCCTTGAGATTGGCTTGAATTACTCGCACTTTTTCTTCGACTTCATTTACAAGATCAATTCCGTATATAACTCGCTCGCCGGACTCACACTAGTTGAGTGGTGTGCGACATTTCCGGCCGTAGAGAGCTTCATACGGCGCCATCTTGATGCTAGCTTGATAGCCATTGTTATATGATAACTCCGCCAACGGTAAATGATCATTCCAATTTTTACCGTGGTGGATGGCACAAGTGCGTAGCATATCTTTCAAAACTTGATTCACCCGCTCAGTTTGACCATTGGTCTGCGGGTGATATGCGGAGCTTTGGATCAGTTTCATCCCCATTGATGCGTGCAGCTGCTTCCAAAAACGAGCAACGAACAGCGCACCACGATCTGAAATAATTGTCCGGGGAACTCCGTGCAAGCACATGACTCTTGTAATATACAACTCCGTGTACTTTTTGGCAATGGACTTTGTATGTACAGAGATAAAATGAGCTGATCTGGTTAGTCGATCGACTATCACTCAAATCGAATCATGCTTGTGGAAGGTGAGAGGTAATCTGACAATAAAATCCATACTAATGTCCTCCTATTTCCATGCCGGAATTTTTAATAGTTGCAGCTGTCCGGCTTTCCTCATGTGGTCGGCTTTCACCCACCGACATGTATCACACTCGGATACGTACTTTGTAATTTCTCTTTTCATCCGCGTCCACCAAAATCTGATTTTCAAATCTTGATACATCTTATTGCTGCCCAGATGAATAGAATATTTGGACAAGTGAGCTTCATCCAAGATTTTCTTCCGAAGTTCTATGTTACGGGGTACCACGATATGGTCTTTGAACCACAGGGTACCATGTTCATCACTTTGGAAAGACTTCATTTCACCATTCTTCATTCTCCTCCGAGTGTGTGACATACCCACGTCTCTCTTTTGAGCTTCCATAATCTCCTCTCGTATAGTAGGAATGAGAGCAAGATTATATAACACACCATATGGAACCAAGTATAAACTCGGCTCGTCCTCTTCCATCGGGGTAATGGACAGATTATTGACGTGAGACTTGCGGCTTCGCGCATCGGCAACCACATTCGCCTTGCCGGGATGGTAATGAATTTCAATCTCATAATCATTGATAAGCTTCAACCATCTTCGCTGTCACATATCCGACTCCTTCTGAGTGAAGATATATTTTAGGCTCTTGTGATCGGTGTAGAGGTGCACTAGATTTCTGAGTAAATAATGCCTCCACATTTTCAAAGCGAGTACCACGGCAGCGATCTCAAGGTCATGAGTTGGATAATGCTGCTCATGATCTCGTAGCTGCCGTGATCCATACGCAATCACGTGGCCTTCTTGCATTAACACGCAGCCAAGACCAATGCCAGACGCATCACAATAAACATCGAAAGATTTGGTCGTATCCGGCTGAGCTAGCACTGGGGTTGTTGTGAGATGTTTCACTAATGTTTGGAATGCATCTTACATGCCTTGCTCAAAATATATTTAGTCCCCTTTTTCAGCAGCTTTGTCATCGGGTTAGCATTTTTTGAGAAGCTCGGAATGAACCTCTGATAATATCCTGCTAACCCGAGGAAGATGTGAACTTCATGTACGGACGTTGGAGACTTCCATTTCAGCACCTGCACAATTTTGCTTGGATCAACATCGATACCCTCCGCTGAAATAACGTGACCAAGAAATGGTACTTGGCTGATTCAAAACTCACACATGCTGAATTTGGCATAAAGCTTGTGATCTCACAATCATTGGAGTACGATATGCAAGTGTTTAGCATGTTCTTCCTCTGATTTAAAATAAACCATAATATCATCGATGAAGACCATGACAAACTTGTCCAACTCTGGCATGAACACTGAATTCATCAAATACATGAAGTGAGCTGGCACGTTGGTAAGTCCGAACGACATGACGAGATACTCATAGAGCCCGTATCTCGTTGAGAATGCCGTCTTCGGTATATCCTCCGGTCGGATTTTTATTTGATGATATCCGGACCGAAGATCCATCTTTGAGAATACTTTGGCACCCACTAATTGATCAAATAAGATATGCGTGGTAGTGGATACTTATTCTTGATCGTCACGGCGTTGAGCAGACGATAGTCCACACATAGACGTAAGGTCTTGTCCTTCTTCTTTACAAATAATGCGGAGCAGCCCCAAGGTGATGAACTTGGGGGCGTATGAGACCTTTGTCCAGCAGGTCCTTCAAATGCTCCTTTAATTCCGCCAATTCATTTGGTGCCATCTTATGTGACCTTCGCAAAATAGGCGTGGTTCCCGGAATGAGTTCAATCTTGAACACGGTGTACCTATCCAGTGGCATACCCGGAAGGTCATCGGGAGACACGTCCGGATATTCACGGACCACACGAATGTCCTCAAGCTTTGTGGCTTCTGTGTTGTATGTGGCTGGAATTTCTTGGATAAGGCGGTCTAAAATGAGAGTGTGTGGTTCATATAGTGGAGAGTTCAAATGGACCACACGTGGAACAATATCGAGAACAGCACCATGACGATGCAGCCACGACATCCCTAAGATGACATGAAGCTTTTGACCCTCTAATATAATTAGAGAAGTCAGACAGATATTCCCACCCATCTTAAGTTGTTCTTTATGGACTTTCATGTCCACTGCTATTTTCCCACCCGGAGAGCAAATATCTTGACAACATATGATTGGCTACTAAAATTATGGGTGGCACCAGAGTCAAAAAGTATGACTACGGGATTTTGGAGTAGAGTAAACGTACCTGCGAGGACGGGTTCGTCTTCCGGCACGTCTTCGATGGCTATGTGGTGGATGTTGCCGGGTTTTGGTGCTGGTTTCTTGGGCTGGTTGCGGGGCTGAGTTGCACCCCGATATGGTGCTTGCGCGCTGCCTTATCGCTGTTCGGGACAGTCCCTCGAAAAATGCCCGACACGGCCACACGTGTAATATGTCAGGTTCCCACCAAGCTGCGGATGGAATCCCTGTGCACGTGGTGGAGATGGATACACACGCGGGACCCCTTTTCTGCTGCTGCTGCTTCTGTGGAAATGGCGGTTGGAAACACGATGCATTGAAAGAACGACCATGAAATTGCTGCGGTCGCACCGGTGGCTGCCATCGCTGACCGGATGGTGAGTGATACACCACGCGGTACTTCTGCGGACTACCACCGCTGCTGCTCGACGGCACACTCCGATTTCTCTTATCAGAAACGAGCTCGCACTGAGCATCCTCTTGTACAATCGCAGTATTGACGATGTCGTTGAAGGTGCCGTGGTTGCATTGCGTGAGTTGGAATTTCATCTTGGGGTTCAAACCCCGGAAGAAAATATCTCGCTTCCTGTCCTCTGTCCCAACATAATCTGGAGCGTACCGCGCTAGATGGTTGAAAGCGCGAGAGTATTCATGGGCACTCCTCCCGCCTTGCTTCAGCTCCAAAAACTCCTGAAGCTTCCTTTCATTATACAGGGAGGTATATGGTAGGCGCAAAACGCCTCCCAGAATTCGGTCTAGGTGACCGCATGACCAGCCGGTAGTGAGGCGATGTAGTTTGCCCACCAAGCACCAGCGGATCCTTGAAGCTGTTGCGCTGCAAATAGCACCTTCTGCTGTTTGGTGCATCATAGCAAACCGAACTTCGCCTCGAGGGTGCGGATAAAGTTGTCCGCCTCCAGAGGCTCCTCGGCCTTCGTGAAGACTGGTGGATGCGTCACCAAGAAGTCCGAGTATGAACTCTGTTGGGGTTGGCGTTGCCCATTGTCTTGTCGCCCCCCTTGACGGGACGAATTCTGCACCAACATACGCAGTAACTTGGTTTGCTCGTCGCGCGAGCCGAGTACTGCAGCCAGAATCTCCGCGAGAGTCCTCGGAGGTTCAGGTGGTGGTGGTGGAGCTTGTTGCTGTGGTGTCGCGGTTTGCTCCTGGGTCGGAGATTCATCCTCATGACCCCGGCTCGAGCCTCCCATCTTGGGCGTAGAACGCGTACACACCATTCTGCATTCACATGATTTAAGTCAGCATGTATTGACAATGTGATCATTGCATAACATTCACATATATTGATAAAGTACAAACTTTATACAAGATATATTATCTCATGACCAAGTTTACAATGGTGATTTCCGAAATGACGGACTCCCACTACGGAAGTGCATCTCAACTATACTTGGTCTCCATGAGAGGTCATACACATCTTGTCATCTCATACACACCCACTACTATTTATAATATGACACAAACATGGATACAAAATAAACACGAGCAACCACTAACTATACGTTGCCCCGTGATGGCAGTAGTGCTGTCCCATCCTACTCCGATGCATCGTCATCGGCGTACTCAAGTATCTCAGGATCTTCCTCCTCCTCAGAATCTGAAGGCGCTTGCTCACCCATATTCAGCGGCATGTTATGAGCCGGTGGGTACACAACTGGTTGTCATTGTGCTTCAGCCTCAATCAAGTCATCACGAAGTTGGTCTGCCTCGTACTCCCAATTCTGAGCTTCTTCGACGGCTTCGTCTCGTGCCTCGGTGACTACCAACAACTGCTCTTGCTGTTGCTGCACCACCAATTGACTCGCCTGCAGTCCATCACAAGTTTGCTGCAGTTCCTTGCGAGTTTGTATCAGTTCGGTGCGAGCTTTTCGCAGTCTAGTGCGAGTGTGATGCAGCTGATCCTCGCATTGATTCAGCCGGTGATCCGTCAGAGCCAAGAATGAACGTAGGTTCTCATTGATGTAATCAAGAGTGTCACCTCGTTCAACCGCTTGCCTCAAGGCTTCGACTTGCTCCCGAAGGATTTCACCTTGTGTAGGAACCACCATGCTGGACGCAGCAGCATATGTCCCAAGTGTTTTCGAGGTTGTGTCTCCATATGGTAGATAGGCCGCAACCATACGACGTTGCCACTCAAGACCAGCAGCACCGCGGATCGGGAGAAGGGCAAATTGAGTCCCAGCCATGGCATCTTGATGCAGCTCACAAAGCTTCATAAGCGTTTTGCCCGCTGCAACGGCCCACGTGTCCTACAAACGAGCTCCCTGGATAGTGACCGAAAAAATAGTGTAGGATCGAAGAGCACGTGAGAAGCTATCAGAGGGGGGGGGGTGAATGGTAGATTTAAAAATCTTACGCAGCGGAAACAATTAAATCTCAACCCATTCGGCAGAAAAATGATCTGTTAGAGAAATCATGTGTGAAACTAATCTAAACGTGTTTCACCATGATAAAAGTGATGTATATCAGTGAGAATCAATTCATGAAGAAAGCACAAAAATAATCACTTAAATCCGTCGAGGGAAACTCAAGTTATGATTGAAAGATCGAACAAAGGTCAATCTGTCCTACCCGAGAAAAACAGTTCTAAAACACTGCAAAGAAACTCGTGTAGATATGAAACCACAAATCTAATGACCGTGAAATTTTGACAGATGATAGATAATCAAGTTGTGAAGACAATCTAAAAATAATCACATCAATTGGATCTGTAAAACTCGAGTTATGATAAAACCACCAACGAAAGGTAGTGCTGTTCAGAAACTCGACGAGTGAAACTTGTCTAGAACAAGTCGGATGAACAAGGCACAAAAGTTCCTTCAAACTACGAATTTTATTCAATAGAACACAAGAGGAACAGCCCCAAAGTCATGCACCAAGAGCTTTGGCCTCCCTTCTTATATAACCAGCCGTTAGGCCAACCCAATCAACTAGGACTCTAATCCTACTCCGATCACGAATTGGAACTTTCCATAACTGCTTAGGACTCTTCCATACACAGATAGAAGCAATCTTAAGACTTACAAACAACTTAGGAACATATCGCATATTCCTAAAACAACTCAAATTCGTTACCCACACGAAATCCTATCATAACGAACTCGATACTTTCCATACCGAGCCATAACCGACTCCGCCGCAGCCAAAGTCATCAACCGATACGATCCGATCCTTCCAACCAGATCTTCCCATCCATAAACCATCTTCGGAACCATGTTTCCATGTCATGCACCGCATGTATACGTGCAAACACCTTCCTTCGACATCCAGTAACCTTCATATGCACTGCCCTTGATTCAATCATCCTGCGCGACCTCCTGACCCACTTTACCACAATTTCTCCTGAATTTGGTTGTTAGAACCTCATCTCCTCCCTGAGACTAGTCAAAAGGATCCTGTCACCAGCCATGACTTGAACTCAAGCAACACTTGCACATGAACAAACAACCAATCCGTACGAGCCCAAGTCCGCGACTTGACTCAAGTACGTTCCGAACACAACACCTTACGTGAGCACCTCACATAAGCATGTTGCAAAGCATATCAAAACGATATCAGCCATATCAACCAAAATGCACCAAAAACTTAGTAAAAGAATACTAAGAAATCTTTCCATAAGTGTAAAGAAAGTTCAAAACATTTCACATGAAAATTTGGAACATTACGATCAAGCTCCGAACCTTGCCAAAGTTAACCGGAGCTTGAGCCGGAGCTTACCAAAGCTAGTACAACCTAGCACCGAAGCTTACCAAAGCTAGTACAACCTAGCGCCGGAGCATAACAAAGCTAGTACAACCTAGCGCCGGAGCTTACCAAAGCTAGTCGGACCTAGCGCTGGAGCTAACCAAAACTAGTCGGAACTAGTCATCCCAAAAGTCGGAGCTAGAAAAACATGTCGGAGCTAATCAACATAAGTCGGACCTAGCAAAACATATCGGAGCTTAACAAAGATATGTCAGAGCTATCAAAGACATGCCGGAGCTATCAAAGACATGCTGGAGCTAAAGACAAAGCTCACCGGAGCTACCCGAAAATATGTCGGACCTAGATAAAGAAAGTCGGACCTATTGTTGGACCTTGCAGAAGCTCGGAGCTAGAGTCAGACCTTGCTAAAAAGACGTTATGGCAGCATTCAAAACTTTTATTGTCAAAGCCAATGTATTCGGCACATATAGGTCTCACAATATCCCCCTTGATGGATGCATTGGCAACACCATTTAAATCCAAACATTGGCATGAAAATTTTTGAGAACAATTTTCCCCCTTTTTGAAAATCAAATGAGATAGAAATAAATTTCTCCACCTATACATATTTCTCCATATTATCTCTCCCCCTTTGACAATGTATTCAGCAAGGTTCAAAAGAGAAATTTTAATTGTTATGAGCATATTATAACATATACATATAAAACAAAGCTCATCCAAGTCATACTATCAAGTAACTTACACTATCACAACAATGAGATACATAAAGTAGTGTAAGCCACGCTAGAGATCAAATGTAGTTTTCAATTTAACAAGTCATGATCTCACAAACTTAACTATTTCAAAACCTGAAAGCATGACACTTGTTGCTGCATTTTATTATTTTTCAAGACACAAATTTAGATCATATTATATTTGCAAGAGATTATATGCGCATCTGCCTTATTCTAACCAACCAAGCCAAGCCTATGTCATTTGACAATCAGAAGCTTAAGGACATGGTTTTAGTCATACACAACTTCTTCCAAGTTCATATCTAAGTGCAATGATAAGCCATCTCAAAAGAAGAAGTGCCATGCATGCATATTCTCTTGATCTTTTCTCAACTTATATTTGTTCACAAAAACTCAACATATGAGTTGATTGCTTGATTAATTCCTTATGATTAAAAGCACTTGTGAGCATGCAACAAGTTCAAAACAGCAAGAAAGTTCAACCATGACCAGATTTAGTGTAAGTAATTATTCCAATTACTAGACATGGCAAAAACTACAAAATGTATAACACGAGTAATGTAGTAAGAACTTTTAGTATGTAAAAGGAATCACAAAGTCATATATGTATGAAATACTATGCTCATATTATTTTAATTTCAGATTCACACATAGACTTCTCAAGTTTGAAAACTCCGCCTCAATTTAAGCCATGAGGATGCATAACCCCTATTTCACTATAATGTAACAAAAACGAGTGAAATCCAAAGGTTTTGTAAAAATGTCAGCCAATTGTTGTTCGGTATCTACATGGTGAAGCACAATGTTTCCCTTTTCAACATTATCATAGAGAAAGTGATACCTAATGTCAGTGTGCTTAGTTCTAGAATGTTGCACAAGGTTTTTAGCAATGCAAATAGCACTAGTGTTATCACAAAACAGTGGAACACTATCTAGATCAACCCCATAGTCCTTAAGTGTTTGAACAATCCAAAGAATTTGTGAACAAGCGCTAGCAGCAGCTACATATTTAGATTCGGTGGTGGATTGTGCAACTGAACTTTGTTTTTTAGAGGACCAAGCAACAAGTGAATTACCAAGAAAATGACAAGCACCCGAAGTACTTTTCCTATCAATCCTACAACCCCCAAAATCAGCATTGGAAAAAGCTTTCAAAGTAACGGTTGAGGAAGGAAGAAAAATGCCAAATTCTCGAGTTCCATGTAAGTACCTGAGAATCCTTTTGACGGCTTGACGATGTGAAGCACGTGGGGACGCTTGAAACCATGCACAAAGACATACGCTGAATTGTATGTCTGGTCTTGATGCTGTGAGGTACATAAGTGATCCGATCATGCTTCTATATTCTTTTTGATCCATGGGTTCACCATCTTCATCAAGTTCAAGTGTTGTTGCTGTTTCCATTGGTGTCCGAAGAGGCTTGCTTTTGTCCATGTTGAAGCACCTTAGGAGGTCTTTTGTATACTTCGTTTGATGTACAAAGGTACCATGCTTGGTTTGCTTGATTTGAAGCCCCAAAAAGTACGTGAGTTCTCCCATCATACTCATCTCAAATTCTGAACTCATCATAGCTGAAAACTTGGACACAAGATCATGAGAAGCACAACCAAAGATAATATCATCCACATACACTTGAACGAATAATGAGTCATTGCTATGCTTAGGCACAAAAAGAGTTTTATGAACCCTGCCCATGGTAAACCCCTTTTCAAGTAAGAATGTTTTTAACCTATCATACCATGCTCTAGGGGCTTTTTTGAGACCGTACAAGACTTTGGACAGTTTATAAACATGATTAGGAAAATCTGAATTTTCAAAACCTGGTGGTTGTTTTACATAAAACTCCTCATCTATGTAGACATTAAGAAAAGTACTTTTAACATCCATTTGATATAGCTTAAAACCTTTAGATGCAGCAAAAGCTAACAAAATTCTTATGGCTTCTAATCCAGCAACAGGAGCAAAAGTTTCATCAAAATCTAGACCTTCAACTTGAGTGAAACCTTGAGCAACCAACCTAGCATTATTCCTAACCACAACCCCATCCTCACTTTGTTTATTTTTAAACACCCATTTAGTTCCAATGAAAGTGTGACCTTGAGGAGGAGGTACAAGTTTCCAAACATTATTTCTTTCAAAATTTTCTAACTCTTCTTGCATGGCAATAATCCAAGATTCATTAGTGAGTGTGTGTGATATATCTTTGGGTTCAAAAGAAGCAACAAAAGCAGAATGAGCATGAGAATTTGGATCGCAAAACCTGGACCGTGTAACTCGTTCGTGCAAGCTTCCAATAATCTGTTGTGGAGGATAAATTTTGAGAACCCGGAGGGGAGTGGACACTTCACAAACTTCTTCTTCTTCATGTTCATCACAAATCGATGAGCTCGTGACTTGAGGAGGATCTGGACCAGCAATGGTGGTCGTCAGTGCTGGCTGTGAAACAAAATCAGGAGCTCGAACAATGTGATTAGCTGCTGAATTTTCGGGCAGTAGATCCACCTGTTCCTCATTTTCAATGAAAATGCTCTCCCCCTTCGGATATGGATCTGGAACTGCAAAGTTTGAGCTAGTACCTGAGCTAGATTCATCAAAAAAACACTTCACAAGTCTCCATAATTTTGTTAGTGTCAAGTAAAAGCACATGGTAGCCTCTAGTATGAGATGGATAACCAAGAAACATGCCATCAATGGATCTAGATTCAAATTTATCAAGATTACCATGTTTCTTAACAAAGCATTTACAACCAAAGACCCGAAAGAGCGTAACACTAGGCCTATGTCCAAATCGGAGCTCATATGGTGTTTTACCTAGCTTAGCGTGCAAGAAAACACAATTTGAGACATAACAAGCGGTTGCAATCGCATCAGCCCAAAATTCCTAGGAGTTTGATATTCATCAAGCATAGTCCTAGCCATCTCAACTAAGGTTCTATTTTTCTTTCTACAACACCATTTTGTTGAGGTACATATGGTGAAGAAAATTGATGATCTATTCCATTTTCAGCACAAAAGTGATCAAAAGATTGATTTTTAAATTTAGTTCCGTTAACACTTCTAATTGCTTTTAAAGATCCTGGGTGATGAATTGATAATCTAAGAAATAAAGTTCTAAAGTGACCAAAAACTTCATTCTTAGACGCCATAAAGTAAACCCAAGAGTATCTAGAATAATCATCAACAATAACAAGAACATACCATTTACCTTCGAAGGATTGAACACATGAAGGTCCTACGGTGTCAAGGTGCAAAAGTTGACCCGGTTCAGTTGCCATGATCATTGTGAGAGGAGTATGTGAACCTGCAACCATCTTAGCATGTCTACAAGAAGAGCACACAATTTCTTTGCCCCCTTTAAGCTTAGGCAGCCCACATATGCGATCAAGAGCACTAACACGTGTTAGGTGATCAAAGCCTACGTGACCAAGTCTATAATGCCAAAAATATAAGTCCTTTAAATCATTAGCAACTAGACACCTATGCTTAGAGGAAGACATATCAAAATCAGCTTTAAAAACTCTTCCAAACCGAGACATGTTAAAAATAAGCTCACTATTTGAACCTACAACTTTGCAGCAGTTTTTATTGAAAATAATTTCAAGATTTTCATCTAGCAATTGTGAAACAGAAAGCAAGTTATATTTGAATTTTTTGACAAGTGCCACATCCTTCAAAGTGTAGTGATCATGTACTCTAACCGAACACTTAGCAATTATAGGAGTTGAAGAATTTTCGGCAAAAGTAACATACTCTACACGTGACACAAAAGAGAGGGAGGAGAACCAATCTTTGTTACTGGTCATGTGGCATGAGCAACCTGAATCCACAATCCAAATGTTCTCCTTCCTCAAACGTGTAACCTACATAGGAGCACAATACGCGATGACTCAATACTGGGGTTAGTCAAAAGGCATTTAGGAATCCAGTACCGAGTCACACGACGACCAGCAGGAAAAACACGTGAAATCTAAGATAAAACAGCAGGTTTATGAGTCAAAGTTTGAGGTTTTTTACTCTTAACTACTGACCTATAAGGTGTTACTTGTGTAGCACAAAAATCAGTAGCTCCGGAGGCAAAAAAGAAGATCCGGAGGTAAACTTTGAGTGTTTTTGACTCATAACAGCAGGTTGCATGTTCCTGGCATTCGGTTTAATATGTGCAGCAAATTTTGCATGAAAGTTATGAGATTTAGCAATCATTCTTTCCCTTTTCTGTTGTTTAGCTAGTCTATAACAAAAATCTATGACATGACCATCTCTAACACAGTAGGTACAATGAAATTTAACTTTGTGTTCATGTCAAGATGAGCAAGCAATATTTTTATTTGAAACTGAATGAGACAACACTCCTGCAGATTTGAAAACCACTTCTTTTTGTTTAGGAACTGTTTGAATCAAACCACTTCCTAATGACTTTACAATTTTAGGTGGATGTGCCTTAGCATGAGCATGAGAATCAAAAACTAAACCAGTTTTATCATTGCAAGACTTGGAAGAATTCAGCAGCAAGTTTAGGTTCATATTCCCATTACAAAACCGATCTAATGTCCTATGCATGTTATCAAGTTTATTGGATAGATCAAGGAAATTTTCACATGAAGTTTTTCCTTTTAATTTGCAATTTAAACAATATTTAGCTTCATGAGAACGTAAAACATTATTCACTATTGAAATTTCATTCATAGCATCTTTTAGTTTCTTTTCAAGATCATCACAACTAGAACAATGCAAATCAATTGTAGAACAAGAAGCATCTTTTAAGTTTCCAATGTCAAGTGTAGCAAGCTTTTTGTTCTTTTCAATTTCAAGTTCAAGTCTATCTAGAGTAGGGAATGTGCACTTCTTAATGTGGACAATTGTTCATAGATTAAGTCACATGAGGGACATGCATCATCACTAGAAATCAAAGTTTTTAAATGGTTAATTTCAGACTCTAGTGATTCAATTTTAGCAGCATTATGCCTAAGCTTTTTGTCCTTTTTCTTGACAATAATAGTTGCACGAGAAATAGCATCACACATTTCATTGCAGGTAGAACATACATCATCGTCGTCACTGTTGTGTTCTGCACCCTCCTGACTTGATCTTGATCTTGTTTTGCCCGCCATGAAGCATAAGTTGGTCAGATCGTCATCATCTTCATCACTTTCAAAGTCTACATCACTTGAACTAAGTTCTTGAAGTGCGGTGATGAAGCTGTTAATCATCTTGCGTCCTATGGTACCCTTCTTTTTCTTGTTGTGATTTCCAGAGGTGGTCTTGACCTTGTTCTGTTTTTCTTCACGGGTAGTGGGACCTGAATGTTAGGGCATTCTATATGAAAGTGTCCTGTCTTGCCACATTCAAAACAGCGTTGAGGTCCGGAGCTTCCTCTCCTTCTAGTTCTCACATTTTGCAATGCTTTTGAGAATCTAGTAGAGATGAGTGCTAACTCCTCTTCTGGAAATTCCTCGATCTGCTCTAGGGTTAGCGAGGACAACAAAGCAAGAGTATTGCAAGATGATGATTGGCCGGAGCTAGGCATATCACGTTGTGAGACAAATGCAATAGACTTATTTGGGTTCTTACGTGATAAGATGTCAATTTCATTAGTTTTTTGTTTAGAATAAATCACATCTAATGTAAGATAACTCGTGATAGTTGATTCATGAATAGATGTTACTTTCATCTCCCAAATTGACATGTCTAATGCACTAAGAAGTTGCCTAGAATTCTCAGCATCAGAAAAGTTAACATTGACACTACGTAAGTTGCTGAGAATTTTATTGAAGCGAGCAAAGAGGTCATTGATAGACTCACCGGGTTGCATCTCGAAACACATATATTCCTTTTTGAACATATCTTGTTTCACCTCCCTGATTGTGTTGGAGCCTTCATGATAATCACAGAGAGCTCTCCAAACATCATATGCTGATCGGAGGTGCGCGACACGGTCAAAGTCGCTTTGAGTGAGTCCCCGTATGATCAAGTTGCGAGCCTTGTTGTTGTTGTCGACGTCCCGCATGTTCGTAGCCGAAACTTGATCATTTGGTGGTACTTCATAAGGTTTGTATACCTTTTCCCATATTGTGAAGCCTTGCGCCTGGATAAAAGCTTCCATGCGTTTCTTCCAAACCTAAAAATCAATACCACTAAACACACAAGGTTTGGTGGAGTATTTCTCCATGATGATTAGTCAAAACACGTGTAAATCACAAAGATTTGAGCACCGTGGCTCTGATACCAATTTTAGGATCGAATAGCACGTGAAAAGCCACCAGAGGGGGGTGAATGGTAGATTTAAAAATCTTACGCAGCGGAAATAATTAAATCCCAACCCCTTCGGTAGAAAAATGATCTGTTAGAGAAATCGTGTGTGAAACTAATCTAAACGTGTTTCACCGTGACAAAAGTGATGTATATCAGAGAGAATCAAGTCATGAAGAAAGCACAAAAAGAATCACTTAAATCCGTCAAGGGAAACTCAAGTTATGATCAAAAGATCAAACAAAGGTCAATCTGTCCTACCCGAGAAAAACAGTTCTGAAACGCTGCAAAGAAACTCGTGTAGATCAGAAACCACAAATACAATGACTGTGAAATTTTGACAAATGATAGATAATCAAGTTGTGGAGACAACCTAAAAGAATCAAGTCAATTGGATCCGTAAAACTCGAGTTATGATAAAACCACTGTCGAAAGGTAGTGTTGTTCAGAAACTCGATGAGTAAAACTTGTCTGGAACAAGTCGGATGAACAAGGCACAAAAGTTCCTTCAAACTACGAATTTTATTCAATAGAACAAAAGAGGAACAGCCCCAAAGTCGTGAACCACGAGCTTTGGCCTCCCTTGCTTATATAACCAGCCGTTAGGCCAACCCAATCTCAACTAGGACTCTAATCCTACTCCGATCACGAATCGAAACTTTCCATAACTGCTTAGGACTCTTCTATACACAGATAGAAGCAATCTTAAGACTTCCAAACACCTTAGCAACATATCCCATATTCCTAAAACAACTCAAATTCGTGACCCACACGAAACCCTATCATAACGAACTCGATACTTTCCATATCGAGCCATAACTAACTCCGCCGCAGCCAAAGTCATCAACCGATATGATCCGATCCTTCCAACCAGATCTTCCCATCCATAAAAAATCTTCGGAAACATGTTACCACGTCATGCACCACATGCATACGTGCAAACACCTTCCTTCGACATCCAGTAACCTTCATATGCATTGCCCTTGATTCAGTCATCCTGCGCGACCTCCTGACCCGCTTAAACACAATTCCTCATGAATTTTGTTGTTGGAACCTCATCTTCTCCCCGAGACTAGTCCAAAGGATCCTGTCACCAGCCATGACTTGAACTCAAGCAACACCTGCACATGAACAAACAACCAATCTGTACGAGCCCAAGTCCGCGACTTGACTCAAGTCAGTTTCGAACACAACACCTTACGTGAGCACCTCACATAAGCATTTTGCAAAGCATATCAAAACGATATCAGCCATATCAACCAAAACGCACCAAAAACTTAGTAAAAGAATACTAAGCAATCTTTCCATAAGTGTAAAGCAAGTTCGAAATATTTCACATGAAAATTTGGAACATTACGATGAAGCTCCGAACCTTGCCAAAGTTAACTGGAGCTTGAGCCGGAGCTTACCAAAGCTAGTACAACCTAGCGCCAGAGCTTACCAAAGGTAGTCGGAGCTAGCGCCGGAGCTAACCAAAACTAGTCGGAACTAGTCATCCCAAAAGGCGGAGCTATAAAAACATGTCGGAGCTAATCAACATAAGTCATACCTAGCAGAACATATCGGAGCTTAACAAAGATATGCCAGAGCTATCAACGACATGTCGGAGCTATCAAAGACATGCCAGAGCTAAAGACAAAGCTCACCGGAGCTACCCAAAAACATGTCGGACCTAGACAAATAAAGCGGACCTATTGTCGGACCTTGCAGAAGCTCGGAGCTAGAGTCGAACCTTGCCAAAAAGACATTATGGCAGCATTTAAAACTTTTATTGTCAAAGCCAATGTATTCAACACACATAGGTCTCACAAGGAGCCCATCCATAAAAATGCGGACTAGTTGCGATGTCGACCAGGATGGTACATGTCGGCGGTTTGAAACAGCAGATCTCCCTACACTACTAAAGTGATAGGGGAGTTTGATGTTCGGTGTGGGCGCGCGGAGATCCAAGAAGGTGAGTAGGAATTGACACAGGAGACACAAGAATTTACGTGGTTCGGGCCGCCTGAGCGTAATATCCTACTCCACGGGTGTGTTGGTGTTGTATTAGCAGTATGAGCTTGTGACGAGTGTCTATGGCGTGTGTGTAGCCTCGTATCTGTGTGTATCGTCGGCCTGTCCTTTTATAGTACAAGGGCAGGTCGTTACAAGTTAGCCTGGCCCGACATGTGGCCCCGGCGGTTACTAGTATTGATACACGTTTAATTGCTCTTAATGACCATGTAACGGGCTTTGACAGCATCGTTACTGGTGTTAAGATCATCCGTTTAAGTGTCATTAATATGGTATTAATGACACTTAATCGGGTCTTGAAGTCCTTGATTCCCCTTTGAAGATTCGGAGCTGTTGTGGGGTCTTCCGGAGGTTAGAGGCTTTTGATCCGACGATAGGACACGTGGCAGCTCCGGAGCTTGCTGTGGGAAGCAGGTAGCTCCGGGGCTACCCGACACGTGTCAGGTCCGGAGCTTCTCTCGGTCTGGGGTTAAGTCCGGAGGTGCCATTTCGGTACATGGCCCGGAGCTTCCCCCTTGTGGGCGGTAGCTCCAGTTTGGTAGTACACGTGGCGACCCAGGGATTAACCATGTTGGAGAAGCAGGTCCGGTTATGTCTGACATGTGGGCCTCCGAGGGTATTCAAACCAAGTAGATGACTTTCCTTTGAGATCTTGGTAACCTTAAGGGGTGTACGGTTTCTAGGGTACCGACAGTGGCCCCCTGGACCTACCTCCGGGGAAGACCATTGGGGTGAAGTCATTCCGCCGGAGGTGGGTCCATCCTCGCGACTCTTAAACTGAGTCTTCAAGGGTCTTTGAGGGTGCCGTTGGCGAGGATTTAGAGTTGGACCCCCGCCGTGTGGCGCATCCCGCGTGCGGCAGGTGAGATCTTTGGCGTGCGGATCTCACGCAATTGAAGGTCGCCGGTTCCCGATACGAAAACCGTATCGGTTCCGCGCGCCTTGTCGGGCCGCTGCCTTTGGGTTTCCCGCCTCATGATGACAACCGTTCGCCTGGGTAAGAACCTCAACTTGATCGTCGGGGTGGTCCCGGGCCCTCTTGTCATCGGCTGGGTGGAATTTTTGAATGGTATCTTCGACTTCCTTGCGGTTTCCATCCAAGCGTTGCGAGGGCTTACTCAAGAAGGAAAGTGCGCACCGTCGGGAGTTCTTTATGCCTCTCATCTGATCTTGTGCTCAAACTCCCAACTCGTGTTTCGCTCTTCTTCTCTTGCCTAGCCGTGCCGCGATGGAGTTGGGTCTCCGCGAGAGTCGCTTGAATACCGACGGCGATTTTAAGAAGGTCCGGGCCCTCATGGGGTGGTCCTCAGACTTCTTCAACCGCTTGGTCCGTGCCGGCGGAGAGCTCCCATTCGAGAAGGAGCACGCCGGCGAAATGGTGTACTTCTCCTCGTACGCCATGGTGGGGTTGATCCCGCCTTTTTCTTCCTTTTTCTTGATGCTGCTAGACTTCTATGGTCTGCAGTTATACCACCTTGGCCCTCACTCCATTCTCCTCGTGTCTATCTTCGTCCACTTCTGTGAGATGTGGGTGGGCATCCCCCCCTGCATTGAACTCTTCCGGACCTTCTTCACCGTCCACACCACCGGCCGGAGCAATGAGTACCTTGGCTTCTACTACTTCGTGAAGCGCAAGAAGTGCCCATTCAAGTACCTCCGGTCGTTTCCCTCTGGGAAGTGGGATGATTGGAAGAAAGACTGGATAGTCGTCAGGGTGGAGGAGCACGAGAGGCTGGAGCTGCCCGATGGTCTGCCCGGCATCGACACGACGATCTGGAGTGAAGCTCCGGTGCTGGTGGAAGCTTTCAACCCTGCTTTGACCAGGATCCTCCAATGCGTGGAGGGAGGATTGACTCCTCAGGCGGTATTTTGCAATTTCTTGGTCAACAGGTGGGCGCCGCTGAAGAGGAGGGAGAAACTCGCTTGGGCCCTCAACAGCGTGATGGACGACGACCGGGTTGAGACCAGGTTGAAGTCCAACATGGTGGGGAAAACCTTGGAGTTCCACCTCAAGAAGTTCCAGCACGGCATCGACGTCGAAGGTGATGACTTGACTCCCCCGTTGGCCTTTCTCCCTCTGAACGTGGAAGTGGAGTTCAGCAGGGAGCTCCGGCGAAAGATGCCCGTACTTGACGACCTTGGTGTCGTCGAGAGAAGATCAACCACCCGGGTGGCGATCCCCGGAATGCCCGAAGATGGCTCTGTCCGTGCCCCAAAGCCGAGGGTCGAGGTCGTCGGCAAGGGCAAGGAGCTAGCGGACGAACCCGAGAGTCGGAAGAGGAAGCTGCAGTATGCCAACGAAAGGTCCGTCAGGCCCGCTACTTCCGCCTCGGCTCCTTCTCCCCGGAGGGTAAGGTCTTCTACAGCCGTGGCGACTGTTCCCGTAATGGGGTCCTCCCGGAACGAGACCGTTCCTGCAGTGGGGTCCTCCCGGAGCGCGTCTGTTCCCGCAGTGGGATCCTCCCGGGGTGTTAGCTCCGGGCGCGCGACTCCAGATCTGGGCCGGTGGAGGCCTCCATGTCCGGGGGTTCTTCCCGATCGAGGAGAGCCTCGACCCGGGAAACACCCGTGGCCGCGACAAGTTCCGGTGGCCCTTCCGGGTCTTCCACGCCAGCTATGACCAACCCGGAACGCCTGGGAAAAAGGTTCCGCGCAAGCTGGTGCGGAAGCCTCCCAAGGTAATTTTTAATCTCTACCTTGGATAATTATTTTAATTGTAGCAACTGTTTGTTAATTTTCTTCGTTCATCATCTGCAGCGTCACCAAGAAGGGGGGTGAAGCTCCACCCTCAGCCACAGTGGCTGAAGCCGTGAGGGTGGGGGCTTCTGCTTCTGTTTCGGTGCCGCCCCTAGTGGTGGTTGAAGCCGCGACAGCTTCGGCGCCGGCTGTCGTGGTCATGGACCTCGACTCATCCCCAGAAGTTCCCGTGGTAGCGCCGGACCACGGGAGTGAAGATGCGCCAGCGGCACCTATCCTGGAGGTTGAAGCTCCGGGTTTTGGTGCTGCGATGATGGAAGCTCCGGCTGTTGAGCCGGAGGAAGTAGTAATCTCGGCCTCTGAGCCGGAAATTGTCGAAGCCCCGGCGGTTGAGCCGGAGGTGACTGAAGCCCCGGCGTGCGAGCCGGAAACTGAGGTAATTCCGGCAGTTGGGCCGGCTACCTCCGAAGCACTGGCCGCTGAGCCGGTCATTGTTGGAGCTCCGGTCACAGGGCCGGTCGATGTTGAAGATCTTCCAGCTCCTGAGCCGGTGGTTGAAGAGGTGACGGAGCTCGAGCCTCCGTCGGAAGAGGTGCCCAGACCGGAGCCAGCAATGGCTCTTGCTCTGGAAGCGACGACGTCGGAGGTACCTGCGGCCGAGCCGGAGTGCCTAAGCGAAGTCGCTGGCCCCCTGCCTGAGGGGGTGAACGAAGACTTGGCAGCGGGGCCTTCCTCGATGGCGACTGAGGCCATCCCGAAGGACGGCCCTAGTGCCATGGAGACTCAGGGTCCACTCTTGTGGAGTGGGACCCAATTTTTGTAT
Source organism: Tuctoria greenei (assembly GCA_036927565.1). NCBI lineage: Eukaryota > Viridiplantae > Streptophyta > Magnoliopsida > Poales > Poaceae > Tuctoria > Tuctoria greenei. Next base: position 141,585,906 of record JAYESD010000001.1, on the reverse strand, counting down.
CTAAAGACACGCTGGAACCAGCGGAGGAGACCCTAGCAGGTCCGGAACCCATCCCGTTGTCACTGTCTATTGACAACGCATGTTCCAGTCTGCGTCAAGTCCAACTGGCCTTCTTCCATGACAGCAAGGCTCTTGAAGAGGAGCGCCAAACCCTTAGGCGGTGGCGTAACCGGCTCTACTTCGAGACCAAGCTGGCGCAGTCGAGGCTAACGGATGACAAAGAGTGGGTCAAATGGGAGAAGATCCGCATGGAGTACTGGGGCAAGTTGCTGGATGACAGGGAGAGTATGACTCGCGCCCTCGACGCCCAATCCCAGGAGATCTACAATCAAGCCAAAGCAGCCAATAGTGCGGCCGAGGAACGCCACGTAAGGCTTGAGGCCATTAACACTACGCTCATCAAGCGCTGAGAGGCACTTGAAGAGAGGGAGAAACGGCTCGAAGATGAAGAGCAGAAACTCCTAGAGCTGCGGGATGATGTCCTGAGGAGGGAGGAGGAGCTCGCCGAGAAGGTGGCTTTGGCTGACAAGGGCCTCGAGGAGCGCGCCAAGAAATTGGAAGAGCGCTGCCATGAGGAAGAGGAGAAAGCCTGGGTGCGAGGGCAGGAACTCTATGAACAAGAGTGTGCCCTTACTGCCAGGGAGAAGAAAGTGAGGGGTAGAGAGAAGGACCTGGTCGACCGCCGGAACAAGATCCACCTCCGGGAGGAGGAGCTCGGAAAACTCGAAAAGCGGGTTGCTGAGAAGATTCAGCAGAATGCCAAAGAAGTTGAGCGCCTCGCCCGTGAGAATTCCGAACTGATGGCGGCCAGGAGATCCTTGGAAGAAATGAAGGGCTTGAGGACTGCGGACTCCCTACAGATTTGGGAGTTCCTGGGCAAGGCCAATGACGCGCTGACACCGATGGGTTTCAGTCCCATGCGCCCGGATGATCCGGAGCCAGAGTCGGACCTAGCGCTGCAGGCGTTGAGCGCAGCAGGTAGCAAGCTCTCCAAGGTGGGCGATGTCATCGCGGATCAACTGGAGGTTGAGGGGCAATCCCTAGCGAAGAACGTCGCAGAGTATGTGCTAACGTGCTACACCAGCCGGAACTCCCAATTTCCTCTGGACCCGGTGCTTGAAGGCCCCATCGAAGGAGAAGGCGAAGCTACCCAAGCCAGCGTATCGAAGGTTGCCCAGAAGGTCGCCCAATTCTTCCATAGGGTCTAGGACCATCTCTATAGTTCTCACTTGTATTTTCTCTTCTTCTTCCTCAATTTTGTAATCCCTTGTCTCCAGATGTAATCCCTTGTCTCCAGATAAATGAAATCCCCAAATTTTTGTGAATTTCACTTTTTGTCTGTAACACTTTTATCTTCACTTGGCCCCCTGGTAGATGTGCACAATTTGATTGTGAACATGTACCAAGAGGATATTGTGTTTTGTTGAAGACTCATTTGCTTTGAACTTGTTGAATTTAGGTCCGAAGTTTTCGATAGTGAAGGCCCCCTGAGGTTGTCGGAGCTTAGAAGCTCCAGCATTGACCATCGCTGGAGCTGGATAGCTCCGGTAATAGTCTCTATCAACGCGTAGAGCATCGATAGTTAGTCCTCCGGGGTGTCGGAGCTTAGTAGCTCCGGCAGTGACCTTTGCCAACACTCAGTTTGTTTGCAGCAGACTCCATTTACGGGGTCTTCTCACCATCTTTTATTTAGCGTCGACGGCCGGCCCCCGCTAGGGGAGTTGGAGCTTAGTTAGCTCCGGCTTTTCTCCATCAACATAGATTTTATTTTTCGTGCACACTTAAGCCAAGAAAAATAGTAAAATTCATTTCTTGTCTATAATTTCGTTGCGGCTTACGACTCTCAAGAAGATTTTAAGTCGAACGTGATTCTAATACAACCGAATGCATTGTCTTTTCTTCCAGATCCAACTGTACACGGACCCGCCTTACTTCGGCCTGCCGGGGTGTAGGTAGAGTGGCGTACTTAGGGTGCTTGACCAGGCTAAGTCGATAGCACACTCCAGCCCTAGGTTGGCTTGGCGGCTTTCAAGCGAGTTGGCCATGAAAAATATTTGAATCCAAAAGAATTGACAATACAACTCGAATCGTATATAAACCGGTTGAACTAAAATTTCTTAAGAATTGCACATAGTTGTTATAGACAAGAAAGAGAAAAATAAAAATGTTGAGCCTGTACAAAATAAATGCACGTGGAGTCTATTTCACATGAAGATGTCTTTCATTATATGTCCGGGGTACAGGGGAAACAAGTACACTCTTAGTGTACGGAACCAGGCTAAGTGTGTTTCATTTCTGGTTTGACCCAGGGTAGTTAGCCGCACTTTTAGTCCTGAGACTGTGTCAAGTGTTGCATGAACTTTGCGGACCTTTCGGGAAAGGTCCGGCTGCTCTCCCGGAGGAACTACCCGACTCTGTACAATGACTCTATAACATACACCTCAAGTTACTCAAGACTCACCTCCGTGGTATTAAGTGTAGAACTTACGGAGGTGCTCAATGTTCCAAGGATTTGGGAGAGGTGTCCATCCTCGGTAGCCAAGCGAACGCTTCCGGGACGGGATACTTTAATCACTCAGAAGGGCCCCTCCCAGCCGGGGGAGAGTTTGTTTAACCCTTCTCTGGATTGTATTCTCTGTAGCACCAGATCGCCTTCCTCGAGCTGTCGGTTGTGTACATGCCGCTGGTGATAACACCGTAGGGCTTGGCGATATCGGGCATTCCGAACAGCTACATGGCACCTTCCCTCCTCAAGGAGGTCTAGGTCTTCACGCCGGAGCTGGTCCTACGCGGCTTCGTCGAAGGTCCGGACCCGGAGCGAACCCAAGGTGATTTCCGGAGGAAGGATTGCTTCAGCTCCGTACACCAGGAAGAAGGGTGTCTCTCCACTTGACCGGTTTTGAGATGTCATGTTGGCCCATAAAGTGGGCGGAAGCTCTTCGATCCAGTTGGCTCCATGTTTTTTCAAGCGCTCATAGGTGCGCGTTTTGAGTCCTTTAAGGATTTCAGCATTTGCTCTCTCGGCTTGGCCATTGCTGGCTGGGTGAGCTACGGAGGCGTAACAAACTTGTATGCCGAGGTCTTCGCAATATCCTTGGAATGCTGAGCTTGTGAATTGGGTCCCATTATCAGTGATGATTTTGTTTGGGACTCCAAATCTGCATACAATGGACTACAAAAAGTTGATAGCAGATTGCTTGTTGATTGTCACAACTGGAGTTGCTTCCGGCCACTTGGTGAATTTGTCAATGGCGACGTACAGGAACTTGTAACCTCCGACGGCTCTTGGGAAAGGTCCAAAGATGTCCATCCCCCACACAGCGAAGGGCCATGTAGGAGGTATCATTTGTAAGGGCTGAGCTGGTGTGTGAATTTGCTTTGCATGAAATTGACATGCTTCACATTTCTTCACCAGTTCAGTTGCATCCTGGAGCGCTGTAGGCCAGTAGAAGCCATGCCGAAAGGCTTTACCGACCCGCGTGCGGGAAGACGCGTGGTTCCCAGACTCGCCTCCATGGATTTCTGCGAGAAGATTGCAGCCTTCTTCCCTTGTGATACACCGCATTAGGATGCCGTTGGCACCTCGCTGGTAGAGATCCCCTTCTACCAGCGTGTATCTTTTAGCCAATCTGACTACCCGGTCAGCGGATACATCATCGTCGAGAAGGATGTTGTCTTTCAAGTAGCTCTGGATCTCCGAGATCCATGCATCGGAACTAGCTTGAGCTTTTGAGTCTTGCGTGCTGGGTTGCTCGGAGCTCATGGCAGCACCTACGACCCTTGATGGCTGCCATGGTAACAGGACCATCGGGACTGTCAGCTTCGGGATGCTGATCTCGCCCCCTTCGCTTAGTTCGGCAGGCTGAGCTGTTGGCTTTGACAACCTCCGGACAAAGATTCCGTCAGGAGCCGGAGCTCCGGTTGACGCTTTGGTCGAGAGTTCGTCAGCTTCAGCGTTATGGGCACGCTGAACATGGTGGAGATCTAGGACTTCGAAATCCTTCTGAAGCCTCCGGACTTCAAGGAGGTAAGCAGCTAGCTGGAGATTATTGCAGGAGCATTCACCCTTCACCTGCTTAATGATGAGCTGTGAATCTCCCTTGACCAGCAACTGCTTGACACCATATGACAGTGCCACCTTTAGTCCGTAGATGAGTGCTTCATACTCTGCCATGTTATTGGTTGCCTTGAAGTCAAGGTGTACCATGTATTTCACCTTCTCCCCTGTCGGTGCAAGGAGAAGGATTCCAGCTCCGGCCCCCTACTTCTGCATGGAGCCGTCGAAGTAGAGGGTCCAGTGAGGCTCGGTGAAGGTTGGAGCTGGATGCTCCGTCTTCTGCTCACTGTGGCCCCCAGGGTTTGATGGAGAGGGAGTCCATTCTGCCACAAAATCTGCCAATGCTTGACACTTAACTGC